>CM060860.1:30165448-30807948 GCA_030737845.1 Acorus calamus
AATATAAAAAAGCCCGCTGATATTCGAAACCACAAATTGACCCAAACATAGAATTATTCTTTATTTCTTGCTTTGCTAATACCGGAGCTACCTTTTCTTTTAAATTACTGAAAATACTTTTGTCCCATTATTCTCTCAATTATTTGCAAATACCATAAACACCCTTATCAAGAGCTTATGTTTGCTGCAACTTTACCTAAAGCTTATATGAAGCCATGATTTGAAGCTAGTTTAATAATAAAGTTATTTGTTCTTTGGGCTTCTGATATTTGAAGGGCAGTGTGTGGTCATCTCTACCACCAATCAACATTTCATCCATGAAGGCTCCAAAGCCTATCTTGCTAGCAGTAACATCTATGGATTCTGCATCATTTTTCCGTGATAAAAGTCTTGGTGCTGATTCTTCTGTGTCTGTAAGTCCCGGCTATCTTGTCAAATACTTTCATTGCTTAGCTATTTTTGGATTGTTTATGGTTGACAAAATGAGAGTTAAATGACTGGGCAAATTTTACAATATTCAGGGAATGATATCATTATTGGCAGCGGTTGATGCTCTTTCTCGAATGGATGGTTGAATGAGCTAAAAAAGCAGGTAGCAGCTCACTTAATGTTATTTTTATATTAGATTGTATTTTTTTTAACGATAATGGTGATACATAATGATCAATCAATAAAGCAGTCTTACAAGATGTAGGAAGGCAAGAAAACAGAGGAAAGTCAACTAAAAAGGCAAGAAAAGATTGCAGTTCCATCCTCATAAACTACAAATGATGATATTCATTCCAACTGCGGTTTACCTCTGTTTCTCTTTTTATTAAATTATAGGTGTTTAGTTCCCACCTTTCCCTACAAAAAAATCCATAAAATTATCATAAACAAATAATAGTTCTTAGCTAACAAGCCTAATCCGACAGTGGTTTCACGGTGCGGAGTTGCTATTCTTGGTTGCGTCACTTGAGACTGAGTCTTGAGGGGTAGATCGAAGCATAATGCTGCAAGATCCCTTTCAAGGTGAAAATTTTCCTTGGTTGGTGTATCAGGAGAAGATCCTATTGAAGGCCAATCTGGCGAGATGGGTGCCCAACATCAATAGCCTATGTGGTCTATGTGGTTTGGAGGAGGAAACGGTGGTTCACCTAATGATAAGGTGCCGCTAGCTAGGGCGTCATGGCAGTGGCATTGTGCAACAATGGGGATGGATAGTTCTTTGGTTCTTTGAAGGGTCGGAAAACGTTTGCGGGTGGTGGTGAGAGGAGTGTGGGGGCGAAGATATCCCAATCATTTCATTCCGGCTGTGGTGTGGTTGATTTGACTAAATAGGAACCTCATGGCTTCAAGGGGTGTACGCCATACGCAGAAAATATTTGCGAGGGGGCGGCGAGATTCATTGTGGGGTGGGGTTGATATTGTGCGGGGCGAATGGTTTGTCCTTTAGCGGTGGTCGGTGTTCTATTTCGGGTTAGCCCCTCATTGGGGGGCCATAAGTAGATATCTCCTTTGCTTTAGTCCCTTGAGGCTTCTTGTGGGGGAGGGTTTGTGTATTTGCTGTTTTGGGATTTCTCTTTGATTAATACAAAGTGAAAGCCAACTTTTCGTTAAAAAAAAAAAAGTTCTTAGCTAACAATTAGCTTTAGTTTTCTTAAAAAAGAAACATTAGCTTTAGTTCGTAGCTACCATTAGCTTTAGTTCCTAGCTAACAATGGCTTCAAGGTGTCTTCTAACCAGTGTTCATTGGCCACAATCATATACTGCATCTGATAGGTTGAATAGCTTCCAAGGTCCGCCTCTTGACTCTTTTTGGGTAAGTGAATTGCATTGAAAATATAAAATAAAATGAATAGAATCAAACACACAAAAAGTAGGATTCATTATTTTTTATTGTTATAATATATATACAATGTACCTTTATATTTCTAATACAATCTCAAATAATAGAAAATTAGTATTGGTGGGGTTATACATTTAGAACATCTCCAACCACACTTTATATCTCCAAATTTAAGGGGTGATGTGCTCTAATCACACTCCATATCCACCTCCAAATTTGAAGATTTAGATTTGACCCTCCAAATGTACTGTAGAGGCCACCTTCAAATCACATTTTTTATTTTTTATTTTATACACTAATTAATTCAATCTAACGTATATTTAGATCCGCTAATCCATTTTTAATAAAAATACTATAGTTGGAAGGATCTCATTGAAACCTTAAAATTGAGACTAATATTAAATTATTTTAGAATTTATTTTAAATAAATCATCACATGTTTGATTATTCAAGAATTAATTTATTTATTTAATAAAAAATTATTAATTTAAAAATAACTTCAAAACCATTTAATATTAGACTTATTTTAAATGTCTTAATGAGATATTTTCAATGGTATAATTTTTATATAAATGGATTAATAATAATAATATTTATTAATGAGTTTTCATATGACATTATATAATTTTTCAAATGAAAAGAAAAAATAGAGGGTGATAGTTGAAGTGCAACACGATGCTCTTATACCTCTGAAGGCATGAATATTTTTCTTCTCGATTGGTTCGTACACAGTTGAGCCAATACTCAATACCATGCGTGTTATTACTTATTAATCCTGTCCATTACTGAAAGTCATAGCTCCTTTTATTTTGGAAAGGGTTTATAGATGGAACTAGATGATAGTACACTGATGAGAAGATATTTTATTATTTTTAGGATATTTTTTCATTTTTAATTTATTTACTTAATAGTTATAGATAGATTGGATAAGATTTTGCGGCCTACAAAAGTATCTTCAGAATTAATTTAAAAAATATTAGGTGGCGTTTGGCGGGGTGGAATACAGATTTTTAAGTTCTGATTAACAAGTGTGGAAAGAAGTTATGCTGATAATTTTTAAGGAGTTCACAAAAAAAAGTGTTTGGTTCAGCGAAAAATATTATGCAATTATTTAGATAAATGTGTTTGGTTGACCACTGAACATATGTGCTTATTAGGAGGGTATTTCGGTCCATTTTATAAGTGCTGAATGTTATTTTGATGTTTGGTTGAAACCTTGGAAACATGTTTTGATATATTAATGATTATTGTTTTTTTCCATTACATACATTAACCACTAATGCCCTATGTAGAACAATGAAATATTTCGTGGATTAGCCTACACATGAAAAATAAATATTCATAAACATAAACACAATAGTATTCATATAGTTGTAAATCATTTCATTTCATTATACAATACAATCTTAATAATATTACTTCATTTTCCAATTCATAAAAAAAAACATAATAAAATTGGTTTTATACCTGTTTCATTCAACCACTAATCATTTTTTTTCCATAATTCTAAACAAGGAGACCCAACTCTTCCAAATTTGAGTGGTGATACATAGGCCTCAAATCACAAGCCCCATTCATAAGCTCCATGAGGTGTCATCACCTTATTGGTTGGTTTTTATTGGTTTGTTGACTTTTGAAAAAGTGTAAAATGGTAAAATACGGATATGCCATTCATTAAAAATAGATCTCATTGACCCAAATCCCCCTTTTTTCTCTTATTAATATTTCACATTAATTTGAGTTTTCTTATTTTAAAATTTAAATATTTTGAAAAATATATCCCACTCTAAAATTTATCTATTTCAAAATTTGAATTTTAAAATTCTTATGAATTTTACACCAAAACTTACCTAATTTATACAAAAATTACCTATATTATTTTTCATCAAAATTATATCAAAATTTACCTAAATTACACTAAAATTATCTAAATAACAAAAAAAATGTTACAGTTTTTTTTATGATTATAACTGTTACAGAATGTAACAGAAATGCATAAATGTAAATGTAACAATCTTATTATTGTATAACTGTGTAAATGTAACAGAATGTAACAGTGATGCATAAATGAAACATAAATATGTGAATGTAACAGTTTATAACATTCATGTTACAAAATGTTGTAGAAACAAAAAAAAGAGGAGAAAGGATGTAGCAGACGCCCTGTAAATCAAACATTCATGAATAATAATATGATTGATCATTGAAATATCCATGAATTCGTATGTTAAATAACATTATGTTGTTACAAGACTGTTACATTTTAAATGTAACAAAATAACAAAAAACTGTGTATTGCTTAAATGTGTCTCTTTTGCATCAAATCACATTATTCATTAACTGTTACATTTATAAAATGTACCAATATTAATCAATGCACAGATTCCACAATGTAAATACAACAAAATAATACCGAACCTGACTCATGATTACTTCATATTCTCCATCTCCAATGGCGACCTCACTTTTGTAGTTTTCTCAGAGAGTCCATGTCTGAGACCACCACCGCCACCACCCGCGTTTCAAGAGCTCGAACTTTTATGTTCTCTGAGATCGTCGTCTCCTTAGAACAACTAAGAACAAACGAAGTCATTAAAGTTGAAGCACTCATTAAAACCACCATCACAACGAAAACTGAAGCAATCATTATAGAGACCGTCGCCACCGTTGCTACACACATGCACAAGACTGTTACATTTCAAATGTAACAAAAATCATCATCCGAAAATCTTTCAAAAATCACAATCATCATCCGAAAATCTTTCGAAAATCACCCGAACCTGCCCTTCAAGCCCGGGAGGCAGAGGAGGAGGTGGAGTGTCGGAGGGAACCCTGATGCATCGGGAGGGGGTACTAGGGGTACTAGGGTTTCGTCGCGGATGTCTATGGTTCCGGAGATAAGGCGTTGGGAGGAGACGAGGATGCCGGTGAGGTCAAAGAGGCGGCGTTTGAGGGTCTTGCCGGAGATGGAGGGGGAGGAGGAGAAGGAGAGGCACCGTGTGTGGTGAAGAAATAATAATGAAGAAATAATGGTGAAGGAATATATGATTTTTAGAATTAATGATATCCACAATTATATGGATATATGTTAGAGTAGTTATTAAGTAAAGTGGCATAATAGGTAATGTCTCATTGCTACATCATGGGACCTATTTGGGGCCTGTGAAATTGGGGCCTATGAATCATTATTGAAATTTTAAACAATAAAAACAATAATGATTCATATGCCCAATTTCACAGGCCCCAAATAAGCCCCATGAGGTGGCAACAATACATTACCCATTATACCCTTTAGATAATAACTATCTAAAAATGTGGACAGTTTTGATCCCCTATGATTGTGGAATGCAATCAAATCTTAGCATTGCCCACCTTTTTGTTCTCCCATAGAAAACCAGACAATGGAAAAGCTTCAGCAAATATTCACATCATCAAACCAAAAATATGGTGGATTAACGTTGGATCTGCACTGTAATCGATTCGGTCCAACTTCATTATTTCAGGTATTTGTGAAATATGTTTTAAAAACCAGTTTCTTCTAGATCTTTTAATGCTCCCTTAGTGTAGTTCCAATGAAGTGAATCCACAAATGATATTTGTGTTCAATCAAATTTTAGACTTCCTACTTGTTTTACATGTCTCGTATAATTTGAGTTTTGAAATAATTTCAACCAACTTTGTTTAATCTTTTGTTTCAAATGGCAGGTTTGTGAATACCCTGTGCTAATTGCTCGATTGGAAGTGCTTAACCTGTCTGAAAACCGTCTCAATGATGCATGCACCTCTTACCTTTCAACAATATTGCAAAATTGCAAAGGTTATTAATCTTAAATTTTTTGTTTCATTTATTATTTTTGGTTCCTTGTTGAGATATAAGGAGTTTTAACATTACATTGCCTTCTATTTTGTAGCCCTTTATAGCTTAAATATTCAGGAGTGTTCCATCACATCCAGAACAATTCAAAAGATTGCAGATGCATTGCCTTCTGATTCTGTACTTGCACACCTTACTCTAAGTAACCTCAGAATCTCTTTTTATCATGATAAAATTATATACTCAATGGGCATGTCAGTACATGAAAATTATTCTGTTGTGTTTGGTCCCTATTACGTGGAAGGCAATACACAGTTTTTGTTATTTTGTTACATTTGAAATGTAACCGTTTTATAAATGTGTGTATTATTTTTTGTATTTACATTTGAAATGTAACAATCTTAGAACGATATAATGTTATTTATGCAACACTGTTACATTCTGTTACATTCGTAAATGTATATTATTATTGCATTAATAAATGTAACATTTAATCGCATACACATAATGATTTGTATTTGTTACATTTGTACAACACTGTTACATTCTGTAACAATTATAATCATAAAAAAAACTAGAATTTTTTTTTTTTTGTTATTTAGGTAATTTTGGTACAATTTACATAAATTTTGGTGTAATTTTGATGAAAAAACAATTTAGACTATTTTTGTGTAAGTCATGTAAGTTTTGATGTAAAATTCATAAGAATTTTAAAATTTCAAATTTTGAATTAGACAAATTTCAAATTAAAATTAGGCATATTTTAAATTAGACAAATTCAAATTAATGTGAAATATTAATAAGAGAAAAAATGAGGATTTGAGTTAATTAGATCTATTTTTAATAAAGGGCATATCAGTATTTTGTCATTTTACTCATTTTCAAAAGTCAACAAGTCAATCAATAAAGTAATGACACTTCATGGGGCATGTTAATGGGGCCTATGAATTGGGGCCTAGGTATCATCACTCCAATAAAAAATGACCACCACCAAGACTTTAATAACAAACAAATTAACAACTGATTCGGTCAATTCTTATAATTAATACATTAATAATATAAACCTCAAATATATATTTTTCATGGATACTCTAAAATATATAGTAAAAGCATCAATAAAAGAGTTAGAGATTAGAAAAGTATCTGGAAATGTGGAAGCGAGCGAAGACACTCTGTCCTCGGTGAATAAGGCCCCTTCATGCACAGGGTTGAATGGCTCCTACCACTGAGAGATACGACCACAACTGGTTTTGTTCTTCCGGGGTGCGAGCTACGGAAGAACCATGATGAACAGACTACGATCCTTTCAGACGCCCAGATTAGGAATTGATGAGAAATTAGAGTGGGTGAGACATTATTTGTTGAATAACACATCTCACATCAAGGAGCAATCTTGTGTTGGAGAAATAATGAAATAGATCACATTTGCTTATGGGTTGAATGCACTGAAAAATGTTTTGTTGATTATGATTCTCTCTCTCTTGATGGAGGATCACAAGATATTTATAGGCTTAACAAACATTTAAAAAGATGAAATGTTTCCCTTTAATTCCATCCTCCAATTAATAATAAAATAGGAGTTACAAATACATGCAATGATTCATTGTTAACTCACCCATATTATTTCCATTCATGCATGAAATTATAAAACATTAAAACACAAATGAAACCCTCATGCATTTATATGTGAATGAATCTTCAAAACATTTATAATAATATGGACGGTTACAACAACAGAATTATGCATTTTGGTCAAAATACCAACAATCCCCAACTGACCAAAATACATAATAAACTCAGTTATAGCACAAAATAGATGAAATTGAGAAATTGGCACGAATTGATTTGGAATGGAAGCAAATAATTTTTTTTGAAGAAACAAAGAATTTTTTGGCGTCTTATACCATGTAATAGGTGAAGGTACATTTTGGGTTTGAACCTTCACTTAGTGTAAATCATAACCCCCGGAGAAGCCTGAATAGACCAAGTCCTTGAATTCGACCCCTTTAGCCCGGTTTCACTGATCACACACATGGTACAAGATATGAGTCATGTTCTGCGGGGTTGCACGTTACGGCCATGTGCTCGTATCCTTTCTTGAGTGCCTTAGATATTTAGCCCAAATCCCAAAGAACGCGGCCCCACGTCCGTGCACTCATATAGGTGAGTTCTCCAGGGTGCCTGCATGGACCACACCCTGTCCGAAAAGGACTCGAACTCATTAAGAGGTTTGACTCAACCTACTTCCACTACAGTTAGCACTATTACCATAGGGATGGGTTAGAGGAGTTTTTCCTCTACAGTACTCATAATTTTACCAGTACAACTTCGTTAACCCCTTGAAAACCATCTTCATGGGATCTCCAATCACAATGGTAGGGAGCCCACTGCAGGTAATTATTTAATGGGCTTAACCAACATCCCCTCAGTCTCAATATTAAGGACGAGTCATCTCGCAAGTCCTTTAGTGAAGTTCTCTGCAACATCACAAACTCAAGTTATATACCCTTAAGTATAAGGTGAATCAACTTAAGTTTTATTTATAGTTGTCTAGACATTTTTATTTTCTTGTCTCAATACTTTATAGTCTATCTCTCAATATTTTTTTAATTAATGAGGTATATGTCTCCCCCCACATTTTAGGGTATGTAAATTACCATTGTAATTTTTATGATTTATTTTTATAAATACCCCCACATTTAGAGACTACTCAAAATAATTTGAGACATACATGCATGTAAAATATTCTCTACGAATCACATGCAATTTTTTTTCTTCTAAGCATGCAAATAATAAGACTTGATCACTATCACTTGAGTATACAAACATGTTAATTATAATAACTCCCATATTAACATGATTTCACTATTATAGTATGCAATTGACCAAGACATTTATATGAACACGATTACTATAAAATTATTTAATATGACCACTCATAATTAAGGTAATCAAAAGTTATGTTTGTACTCACATACCTTGGATAGACCATTTGTCATTGAATATTTTTCTAGAATATCATAAAATAATACACAAAATATGAAGGCCATATGTAAAATATAATACCTCAACAGAACCATATAAATGTGATCTCCCATGAACAGATTACTAGCATATATGATATCTGTAGAAGAATATATGTGGATCACTTGGTTCATATATGAAAGAATCCAGAATGCCAATTAAGTCCTGAATGATAATAACTCCATATAATAACCCGAGGAGAATTCCAATAGCCTCATATAATAGGATTCCAATAGTCTCAACGGCCAAATAATATTGGACTCCATTTATTCAATCTCATATCATAATATTATTGGAATGTTATTGGTCTTCAAAAATTTAACCATGTCTTCCTTGAATTAATATATCTCAATAGGATACATAAATGTGCCCTGCATAAATAACAACACTAACACCATAGAAATATCAAATTCCAAAATAATGAATATTTTTAAGGAATTATAAATATTGGCATGTCATTCCAAAATAAGAGGAATGTTTAATAATACTCCTATATGTGGACCATACAATATAACATATGACAATGAAATGTGTTTTAAAGTATTAAGATCATGATCAAATTTATATTCTCATGGTCACATTTATATCATGAAATCAATCTTTTAAAGATAGGTTACATTTCGGTTTCATGAATGCAAGCATTATGAAATCATAAATGTGCCAACTTGAATGTATATCATGAATGACGTGTCCAATAATTCTAACTTATGCATGCATGTTAAGAATGAAACCCCCACATTAAAATTGGTAAGGCATACTTTCCATATATATATATATATATATATATATATATATATATATATATATAGACATAAATGCCACCGACAATCCTTATAATCATGAGACACTGGCGGGCCTACATATATATGATCTCCGCATTGTATATATCCATGTTCTTTCACTTAGTCATTGGTAAAGTTAAAACCAAACTCTGATTATAAATTAAACTATTATTACATACACAAAATAATAATATTTTAATTTAATTTGGTCATATCAAGAACAAGAATAAGGAAGCACATATAAATCGTTCCAAAAATGTTTGAAAATGTAGCAGATTATTTTAAAGACCCCAAAAGGATTACAATTTATTAATGAAGATGCATGTTTCATGTGAATCAATAAAACATGCACATAAACATATAATAACATACTCATTATTATTTAAACGTTTCAAAACCAAACACTTAAATGTATAAAGGCATTATATAAACAATATATATTAGACACACACTAGCCATTTAATTATCATGGAATCGGTTACAACTTTCAAATTAATTTTAAATAACTTCCTGTGGTCATCAAAGGAAGTCAATATATGCAACAATAACACTATTGTCTGTCATTTAAACATCACATTCAATATGTCATGTAAGGAGTCAATATAAAATTAATATTAATCATATCAATGTAAATAATAAATCAACCTATCAATAGCACAAACTAAATTCTCTTTTCCAATACATGAGAACAGAATACTCGAGATGCCATATTGCAAAGCAATATAAATATACAACCAAAAAATTTGATTGTCATAATTAATTTGAATAGAAAGATCTATTACCCAATATAAAAAAAATAGATCCAATGTAATCCAAATCCGCGCACATTTTATTTGTTAAATAAACAAATCCCGTAACATTTGATTTGCAAGTATAAAAGGACATAAGAGCTCCGAAAAATAAATTCATTTATATTAACTAGTAACACAATCATCATCACATGCATTTAACAGGCGTGAATGGCCGTATCAACCCAAAATCAGTATATGATCACGTAACCAAAAAAAAAAAATCATATACATTATCCAACATCTAGAAAAAGATAGCATTATTCACAGGAGATCTAAAATATGCAAATTAGTTGCACGAGTAAATAGATTTGCCAATAGAAGGACCACTGACTCGTGTATTTTTTTTTTAATAAGATAACCTCTCAGAGGAATAGTTAATGAACATTTAACTTATATGACATGACACCCAAATAAACAAAAAATTTCTTATCCTTTCAACAATCAACCCATAAAAATTGTAATGCAGCATGTAATAAAACTGTTTCATACATATTTAGTTTGTGCATGCATGTATTCTAAATAAAACGCGCATTAAGCATTATTTCATGCATATAGTAATATGATCACACCATGAACTAATATATGCATGATCACAAAATATTCTGTACCAGCATATTTTTCAATGCAAGAAAATTTTCCATTACCTCAAATATAATAAAATTATATAAGCATGTATTTATTTTAAATATAAGAATTAGTGTACTTATTCACCAAGATTGTTGTGCGTGACAATCAAATATTAGGCTAAACACAAATTCTTATAATTAACACATTAAGAATATAAATCTCAAATATATATTTTTTCATGCATACTCTAAAATATATAGTAAAAGCATCAATAAAAGAGTTAGAGATTAGAAAAGTATCCGGAAATGTGGAAGCGAGCGAAGACACTCTGTCCTTGGTGAATAAGGCCCCCTCACGCACAAGGTTGAATGGCTCCTACCACTGAGAGATACGACCACAACTGGTTTTGTTCTTCCGGGGTGCGAGCTACGGAAGAACCACGATGAACAGACTACGATCCTTTCAGACGCCCATATTAGGAATTGATGAGAAATTAGAGTGGGTGAGACATTATTTGTTGAATAACACATCTCACATCAAGGAGCAATCTTGTGTTGGAGAAATGATGAAATAGATTACATTTGCTCATGGGTTGAATGCACTGAAAAATGTTTTGTTGATTATGATTCTCTCTCTCTTGATGGAGGATCATAAGATATTTATAGGCTTAACAAACATTTAAAAAGATGAAACGTTTTCCCTTTAATTCCATCCTCCAATTAATAATAAAATAGGAGTTACAAATGCATGCAATGATTCATTGTTAACTCACCCATATTATTTTCATTCATGCATGAAATTATAAAACATTAAAACACAAATGTAACCCTCATGCATTTATATGTGAATGAATCTCCAAAACATTTGTAATAATATGGACGGTTACAACAATAGAATTATGTATTTTGGTCAAAATACCAACATTATATATCACTCGTAATTAACTCAAAGTAGCAGTGGTAGGTTGGTCTTTTCACGTCGGGGTCAATAGTCATAATGCGAAGGCGGAAAAATAAGTAACAGTGAGTATGCTGAAAATTTCGGGGGGTTTATAAGCGAAAAGAGGATAATATTCTGCACTTAATTGGGTCTCACCAAACACTAATGTAACACACAAGTGTTGAATAACTCGCTGTCAGTCCAATAAGCGCTGAAAAGTCGGTGAACCAAACACCCCCTTAATTTACTTTTTTTTGTGGACTTAAAAAAAAGGATCTCTTGTTTCCAGGACTATGGACCACCCGACGTTATTCCGTTGGGAAGATGAGTTTCTTCTTTTTGTTATTCTTTTTTTTTCAATTATTTTTGTTGTTGGACAGTGAATTGACTTCAAAAATTAGATTTGATTATGTTCTGGATGGTTTTTTAAAAAAGAAAAAAAAATCGATATGAGACTATGATAAATTTAACAAAATTCTAAAAATTTCCCGTAATTTTGAATGAGACTAATAGATTTTAAACCATCTTCTAAGTCCATGCTTGAATAACAACATAAACTATTCTAAGAAAAATAACTATTATGTTATTGATAATGTGCATATCATTTTTTGTTTGGTTGTGTTTTTAGTTATTCTGATTAAAATATATAATGATAATTTTTTTGTGGTTTGATTGATAATGAATAAGTTATGGATAAAAATCGAGTGAGATGTAAATACATATTTTTAAAAGATAAAATTAATTTCACATGTGAGTTCCCTGATTTAATAGAGATGATAACATATGATTTAACATATGAATACCTTCTATATCAATGAAATAAATCGTATGAAATAAAATAATTTTAGAAAAACCTAAAATAATACTATCAACTTATTCTCATTTATACTAGCATAACTAAACCCTTCTATTCCTCATAAACAATTAGTTTTTTAGTCTTACTGTTCTCCATTTCTTTATTCCTTATTTATTCTTCTATCCAAGGAGGGGCTAAAGCACAAGGAACGGATTAGGAGACCGACCCCTTCGGTTGACATACGTTTATGAAACATACTGCAACAGATAAATAGATTTATTTTTCCATAGCCATGTCCCATCTTGCCCATGCTTTAAATAAACGACAAACCTAAGTAGTGGAGAGAATGTTCTATGGAGCTGGTTGTAATCATATATAACACATTGTTATGGACCCACATTTTAAAATTTCTACCATTCAACACTTTCTACCATTCAAAATATATAAATCTCATTATCTTATTAATCTTTTTCACTCACTATAATAAGTAAATATATCTTATTAAAAATTTACATTTTAAATAAACAATATCAAATCCATTAAATACGGTACATAATCTTTACAAATATGAAGCCATTGATTGATTACGCGTAAAATGGGTTGAATATAATGTAACATTTTCATTAGTTCTAGGAAGTCAAATATTTAATTCATTGTTAACAAAGGTAACACTAAGTCACTTGGAATTATTTAATATTCCCTGGCCGGGCAAGAAGAAATGCATTGTATTGTATGACAACAACCTAGTCAATAGCAAAGTCCACCATTCTTCCCCAATTAATACTCCACTATTGTCTATGTATGTGTGTGTGTGGCTGCCATTAATAAAACATTTGACTAGTTGGTTTCGGACCTGATCATAAACTAATTTGTTAGGTGGACTTAGTTGATGCATTCATGTTTAGAAATTTCTCCACTTAGTTGAAGCTTTCAAGTTTAGTGCAGAGTGGAGACCCACTCACAATAGGATCCGTACGTTGGGTGTTGTTGTTGGAAGTTTTAATTTGTTTATATATTTATTTATTGTTTTGGGTTGGAAAATAACATTGTGAAAGGTTTGTTAGGGGGACTTTGGACAATTATTTTTGGGATTAACAAGAGTGTCTCATAAGTCATATGTCATAAATGAATTATATGTCGTCACTCGCCCATGCATTGACCCTCTCAAAAGTTAACAATCATTCATGTGTATATTTATTTCAGATTTAATATTTCAAATTAAATTTATAAAATTATAAATATATTTTAATATTTTAAAATGAGTTTTAAGTAAATCAGATCAATATATTTTAATAATTTGAATTAAAAAATTCACTAAATCTATTTCAGTTTAATTGTAATGTAAAAATATATATTACATGATCTATATATTTATTATCTTGTATGTTAAATAGACTGAAAATTTTAATTAATTAAATATTCTATAAATATTAATCTATATTGTACTTTTCATATTAATACTATAGTTACATTTTATATATTTAGGTTAACATTGCATTTTACATGTGTATATAATTAGTAATTGATGGCTGATGCAGAACAGTGGTCGATGCGTTCTTGGAACGACGAACTCGAAAATGTCTACTTTTGAGATTTTTAAATAATTGCTAAAAAAATCAGCTAGTAGAAATGAAACACTTCGAACTTGGAATCGCCTGAAAATTTTTACTGGAGCTAGATATTGATGAGATCTTTAAAAGTTGTCACTACATGTATAGTGTTTTTGCTATATTTTTTTTTTAACTTTTTTTATTTTGAATATTATCATAACAACTCGGAATTGATCTCTATCCGACGATCTCCTAAGATCCTGTAGATTTAGTTACAATAAACTTCCGTTTTTACTATTTTTAATAATATTCGATTAGTATAAAATGGAAGGTTTGTAATATGGGGTTTTCAGCTTTTGTTTAATATATTTTTTAATTTTCTTTTTCTTTTTAAAATTATGGTTTTGTTGAAGGATCTCAATGTTTGTTAAATCTTTGTTCTAATTTTTCGCTGCGTTAGTAATTATATTTAAAAAGTCAAATATAACAGTAATAAAAAATATTCAGTGAAAGAAACATTAAATATTGTGGAGCGTGTTGCATCTGTTATCCGACCATTCAATCGAACTTGTGGGAAAAAATGTGAACATACGCTAAACAGTATTATTGAGTGAATATTTGTAAATTTTATTATTAATCATTAAATTATGGATCTAAATTCATTCTTCAATGTTTAGATTCCTATGTAGCCTATTATCGTATACATGTCGTCTGTTTACCCAATTTTTCAGTGTTTATTGTTGATAAAATGTAATAACAATGTTGAATAAATTTTGATAACTATATTATAAATATATATAATTAATTCAGTATTGTTATTCATTGTTTCTTGTATACTCTCCTACCTTATCTCATGATAACGGAAAACAATATAAGGTTAATTTTATTTAGAAAAAAAACATTAATTAGAAATCATTTTTAAATAATTTCAAGCCAAACTCAAATCAAGTAAAATAAATATTGCAAGGTATTAAACCACTTAAGACCAAATAAATCCTGGTTGGTGTGTGACATGCATGGCTTAATTAAGGTTTTTTTTTTATATATAAAAGATAAAGCATACATTCTAACAAATTGTATAGATGCATTTATAGAAAATGTGAAAAAATCTATTCAAAGTATATATATCTCGTTCATGTGAATATATATTATGGTGGTTTTCTATCGATGAATATGAGACCCGAATTGAGGCTAAAAAAATTGACATACTAAGGGTGTGTTTGGATGCACAATTATAAGACTGATTCTGTAGAAATTTGAGTTTTAAAACTCATTCTGCAAGAAGATCACTCTCAACTTTTGGACACTATTCACCTGAAATCTGTCTGCATAAAGCTGTCATAATAAAACTATTTAGTTGCACGATTGTAAAACAGTTTTCTATAAATTTAAAAATTGTTCAATCAAACAATCAAAACGCTGCCTAACAGCACTCAAAAAAACAAACTAAGGTTAGAAAAAAAGGACTATCATGGCTCTATTTTGATTTGTATCCCCACCACTACTTAGTGTTGGCCTTCTGGTTTATGTTGACGTCCACTTTCTTTTTCGAATACAAATGGCATTTGACAGAAGACATGTGTACTTAAAATAAAATTAATAAATAACTCTAGTAATAATAAATGATTAAAAAACAAGAGTGAAAAGTAGAACACACAACATGGAAGCTTCACCTGTTCTTCAGATTGTTCTCTGCGTCTTCCACAATTGCCTCCAATTGGCCTCAAAGAGCTCGTTAGAACAATTTGAATTTCATTAAAATTTTAATTCAAACCCAATTTTGATATTTGTATTCTCCAATCCTTTTTATTTATTTATTTTAAAAAAAATTTATCCTGTGTCAAATAATTTTTAAAAAACCCAATTTTGATATTTTGGTGGTTTTGATATTGGTGTTTTTCGATTATAATTTTAAGTTTTATTATGCGTTTAAATGTGAGGTTGAACACTTAAGATTCAAATCTTATGTTTCAAATTTACTTTTGAAAAGAGTTATTTTGTTAAATTTTCAATCACAAGAATGTTTAACATAAAAATGGAATATGGTGGCTTGCAAAGCTAAATGTTTGATTTGAAAAAAAATTATTTTTTAAATGTAAAATCTACTTGAACTCATATCTAAATGATGCTTTGATACCCAAAAATAACCATTGAAGTATCCCAAATTAAAAGGATCCGTTGGTGAATTGAGTAAAAAAAAAAGAGTAAATGGAAATTTTGAATCTCCAATCTTATAATGTTTTGGATTGAGGGATAGAAAGGATTTCGGAAGACTTTTACTATTTAAATACTTCTACTAAACTATTTAAAATTAGTTTTTTTCACTAAAAATTGATTTTGAAAAAAATATCGTTTTATTGTTTGAAAAGCTGCTTTGAGCTTATGCAACACCTTTTGAAGGTGCAATGACGATGATTTGAGAGTGTAATGATGGTAGCTGCTTTATGAAACACATATTTCGAGGCACAGTTTAGATATAAAATCTAATAATGATGATGTATTTAAGTTGATCTGTTTGATAATAGCTTTTACCTTTTAACTTTTAAATGATGATGTATTTGACTTGATGTGACGCTAAAAACTGATTTTGGGGTTTGTTGCCAAACATACACTAAATTAGGAATCGAGATATACTTGTTAATTATGGTTCATGAAAAGTGAAAAAAAAACACATCACTAAGTCTGGATGAGCACACGTATCAATCAAAAAGTTAATAACATTTCATTAATTAAACAATTTTTTAATAAAAATCTTATTAATACATTTTGATAGACAAGCGTTGAAAACGTATTAGTATTAATGGATTTTGTATTGATATAAAAATTATTAGATCTGAATATAAAAATGGTTAAAAGCATCCAAATTATCACAAACATGGGTAATCTCATATAAGTTCTTATCAAAGTTGGGACAGACGTACAAGTCTTTGAAAACTCAAAAAAATCCATATACATCCCTGATTTCAACAAAAAATAATCATAACTCAACCTATCATACTTAAGTTTAACATATAACCATAAAATGATTAAATTATCTCTAAATTTTTAACAATTTTCAAACAATACCTCAATTAAAATGAGAAAACATAAAAAGTCTGACAATGATAGTTTGACATATGCATTAACTAATTTATTTTTATGATTATTTATAGAGACTATAATGCCTACACAATTACGTAATGATAAAATATTTTTTAAAATTTAAATAAAATTTTAACATAACAATAATTAGGTATTTATGAGTTTGAGGGACTTATGTGTCTATATCAATTTTTATTGGGACTTCTATGAAATTATTCAGATTTACAGGGACGTAGATGTTTTAACTCTGCCCCCACTGACACCACATATACGGCACGCGGGAATGTCGCTCTAACTGTTTTTTTCTTTCTTTCTGGGAAACCGAAAATAAAGATTTCGAAAGAGAAGAAGTCGTTACTCGTTAGAGATGTGAGAGGGGCCAATAAAATTAAATTTTTTTAAAATAAAACGTGTAAGCCAGTCATGTTCAACGAAAAAGCTCTCCCACTATGATCAAAGCGGTTATTAAAAAAGAACGCTGATTTTTATCATCGCTTATAAAGTTCTAACATAGTATATGATTTAATTTTTTTTTTACTATAAAAATAAATATATTATTTATCTCAGTTCAATTTAAAAAAAAAAACAAAAAAAAAGAATGAACGGTAAACAGATTGCAATGGAGCTATATGTATCCTTTCCTTTTAAAAAAAGAGATGTTGAAATGCATCAACACACCCTGAAAGTTTGTGAAACATGGGTAAACATTTTTTTATATTTAATATACATTTACACCTCTATTTGTAATTTTAAAATATGCACTTACCCATCGTTAAAGTGAAAAAGTGATAACATGAAAGCGTCATTTTGTTTTGGCACTCAAAATAATATTTCATAATTACCATCTATATATTTTATGTAATAAAGAACATTTTTACATTTTAAATTAATCATCCATATATATCTTAATTAATATAAATTATTTATAAATTTTAAATGATGATATATTTTATTTTACCATGTGATTCAATGGTACATGGTGTTAAGTATTTTTTTTAAAAGAAAAAAATCCAAATAACCCCCCTAAGCCTCTCTGATTTTTTAAAAAAGTGTATATAACCCCCTAAAAACACCGATGTAAATCCCAAAAAAAACCCTCTGAGTTAAATTTCGTTGACAGATATAGAATATTATGTGAATATTCCATTTGGTTAACTCCAACTGAAAATATAATATACAAAAAAATACAATTCGTTAAAAATGTGAAAAACCTTATATAAATGATGATTTTATCATTTCGAGTAGATTCTAAAACCCTATCTAGAGGGTTAAAATCATCATTTACAAATATTTTTTTCATATTTTTAACAAATTGTAAGGGTTTTGAGTATACTATATTTTCAACAAAGGTTAATCAGACATAATATTCACATAATAATCCTAATTTATCAGTGAAAAATTAATTCATAGAGTTATTTGAATTTACATATATTTCTAGGGGGTTATATGAACTTTAGAGAAAGTCAGGGGATTACATGAATTTTAGACAGTTTACACGTAGAATTTTTTCCATTTTAAAATACAAGGGGGTGTCCGTGCGAGTTTTGCAAACTCGAGGGGATAAAAATGCATTTTACCTCCCAAAAAAAACATTTGCCTTTAAAAGCCCCTGCAAAATTTATTGATGATACCAATCAAAACCAAATCAAATATTCAGATAGATTTATTTCTTTATGAAAAAAAAAACCATAAAAAATCTTCCCAAAAAAACCTCTCCACGTACACATATAAATAAAAACCTCCTCCCCCATGAAAACCCAAAACGAAACCAAAACCATACAATAATTTTCGGAGCCAAAACTGCACAGAATCACAAACCCATTCGAAACAGAGCAGAAAGAAAGGGAAAAGACGGTTCTTTGAAAACAAAACAAAAAAATCCCAAAAAAACCGACCCATCATGTCCGTCTCTCTTCCGATGTCGGGGGCGATCGCCGGCGCCAGCCCGACGAACCCAATTGTCCTGAGCACCGGAAGCCCGGGTCTTGGGACCCGCCGCCGTGTCTCGGACTCTGTTGAGGAGGGACTCTGCGACGCCGACGACGACCACCACCAATACCAAAGCCGGAGGTCCGGCATCCTCCGGCGGTGGCGGAGGCTTCTCGGGTCCGTTTTGTTCTTCACGATGTTCTTGCTCTCGGCGTCGCTGTGGTGGTACCCCGTTGGCGTCGACAGGGGAGGTGGCGGCGGAAGAGAGAGGCTTTTGTCGGCGATCGCCGGTAAGAGTAGCCCGGATTACGCCGTCGAGGAGCCGTCGGTGGAGGTGTTCATGATGGGGAGGGACGTGCGTCGGGTGGCCGGCGGTGGTCGTGAATTTGAACCTGATATGCGAACCCCTGTTAGTATATCTTTCAAAGATTGGATCTTTTTTTATTCTGATTGATTTCTTTTAATTGGATTTTTGTTATTCTTCTTGTTTTTTGGTTTGTAATTGTTTGTTTTGTTAATGGGCTTCTTCAATTTTGTTCTTTTTTTTTGTCTCTGAATTCTTGTTGTTTTGATTTTTGGTTTGTGATGTGTGTTGGATTTTAGATTTTTGTTTCATCTTCTATGATTTATTTTTAAGCGTATGATACATTTAGTCTATTTTGTAGTCTGTTTACAGCCTTATATACTATGATAGTATTGATGAGATTCTATCATAGTGTATGACATAAAAAATTTAAAATTTTAAAATAAAAAATATATTATTATATCTTAGTATATATTTTATTTTATGTAATAGTAAGTACTGCAAGGGAGGGTGTGATTTTTTTTAAAAGAAAATGTTGTGAGCTACACTTAGGGCTGAAGATATTGTGATTTTGACCTTGCTCTAGGATGGTCAGAAATGGTTACATGCATCAATCGCTATTGGGAAAGTTTGGTGGATCAGTGGTGCAAATTTTCATTTCTAAAAACCGTGGTCCCAATGATCATGATTCAGGGTTATTTTGATTTGATTATTTTGTTTTTCAAAAAAAATTAATTTGTCAAAACTGTTTTTCTTTTTTCCCTTAATTTTTTTTTTGTCAATAGTTTTTGAAATTGGGTTTTTATTGTAGTATGAAAATGTTTATTTTTTTTATTGATTTTTTATGTGCATGATTTCTTGATGCATTGATTATTGGTTTGTAATTTAGGATGAATTCTTTGCTTTATGTAATTCAGAATGATTTGATAATATTCAATAAGAGTGGCCTCTTCTTTATTTCTGGATTGTTTTTTTGACTGATATGTGCTGGCGCTATGGTTTCGTTGGCTTTTATTCTTCCTTTATTTGTCTGATTGTTTGCAGTATTTTGTTTTTTTGTGTTGACTGTGTTAAAAGTAAAAAAAGAGCGTGAATTTTTTATGATTGAAGGGGATTTTATGGTTTGCCTTTAATTTGACTCTCTAAAATATTCATTTTTTATTTTATTTTATTTTGGTTTGATGTGGATATTTGTCAATTGCCGTGCTTCATTGAACAACTAAACAAAAATTTGGTGGGTTCTTTAATGTAGGAAAATATCAGGTTTATGAAAATATCAGGTTTCTGTTATGTTGATTCATGCAACTATAGTAGTTTGGCTGTACTTTTTGTTTTGGATTTTATTGTCGGATCACTTTTCTTTTTTTTCCTTTTTTTACTGTTGTGGGCATTTTTTTTGGCTCATGCAACTGATTGATAATCATCTTATATGACATATTATAATCCATATATAATAGATTTTGTTATAACAGATTGTCCCTTTTCATATAAGAATCTTTTGGTTATATTAATGTCTGGTCTTCTTTCGGCATCCTTTAGGTTGATCTATGTCTTTCCATTAATTTGAAGTAGTTGTGAATTTTATAGCATTGGCATAGAAAAGACTGGTGAACTGAGCATGTCCTTTCTCATGAATGCTGAAACATTATGCTTAACAAATGAATGAATTATATATACAATCAGGACTAGTTCTATCAAGATTAGTCAGTCTCATATCCACAACAAAAAAACTAACACATCTCTAATAGATAATTAACATGTGAACACCCGACATGGTAGGCATACGAGTCATATCATGATTCATGAATGGATCAGTTTAATTCATAAGTTGTTTAGTTCAGTTTCTCAACATAAACCGAGATGTTCATTGCAAGATCAATTTAAGTTCATTGCAAAATTTGTTCAACTAAATTTAATACTCCATTTATTTTCTATTCATGAGTTTTTAATTCAATTCACATGATTATTCATTGGATTCGCGAACTCAATTCATAATTGTCCACTTCAATGAAAATAGTTTATTTAGATGCCACCCTGTTTATTTCAATTCATAGAATCTTCAATTTGGTTCACATAGTTATTCAATTCAATCAATTCATGAATTGTTTAGTTCAATACAGAACGTGGAAGTTCTCCACCTGAAGAAAAAAAATTATAATGTGTTTAGCACGTGAGGCGTCCACGTGTTGTGTGTGTCCAGTAGGAGATTTATCAGTACTCACCCGACTGTATCCAGTCACTAAATCAATGCAATGCTTGAAAGTGAACAATATACATCAGTTGTTTAAGCTGATCTTCCTTCATTTGTTTGACACAGCTTCCTGCGATCTGGCGAAAACCAAACAGTGAGGGCCACCAGAAATGCATCAAGCGCCCGAAAGACCGATACCGTAAGTCTTGTCTTTGGAGCCTGTTACATGAACAGAAGCAGCAAAAAAACAATCTTTGCTTCTCAGTCTGACTGTACTGATTCTCCTTCAGGGAAAGGATACGCAACTGATGGTTACTTAGTTGTTAATGCCAATGGTGGACTGAACCAAATGCGTACTGGGGTGAGGATCGATCTCACAATTCTGAACTGTGTTGTGTGCTTCATTTCATTCAAAAACAGTGTCTGTGACTAATCTTCTTCTGGCTCTAAATGAAACCTTCAGATATGTGACATGGTGGCGATCGCGAAGATCATGAATGCCACGCTCGTTCTTCCTAGCCTGGATCACAGGTCTTTCTGGAGTGACCCAAGGTACATCACAGAGGAGGAAAATCGTTCACATTGTCTGTTTTGCAGTGCTGACTTGGCCCTTACACACACCGTGTTCTTTTTGCACAGTGAATTCTGGGACATATTTGACGTGAAGCACTTCATGGAAATCTTGAGAGACGACATTGTCATAGTAGACTTCCTCCCACGGATGTTGAAGTCAAGGAAGCGCGTCATGAAGCCACCGGTTTCTTGGTCGAGGGTCTGCTCTTTTTTTTTCCTCTGAAGCTTTAATTTCACTAGCCAGTTAAATTTTTTGATCATCTGAGACAAGGTTTCATCCAATCCAACCTCAGGCTTCCTACTACAGAGGTGAGAACAAGCTGTTGAAGAAGCATAAGGTCATCCAGTACACCCACACCGACTCCCGGATCGCGAACAACCTGCCATCCTGGATTCAGAAACTGCGGTGCCGTGCAAATTACGAGGCGCTCCAATTCACGGAGCAGATTGAAGGGCTGGGCAGGAAACTAGTCGCCCGTCTCAGAACTGGAAGCCAACCCTACATTGCTCTCCATCTGAGGTATGAGAAGGACATGCTCGCATTCACTGGGTGCAGTCATGGCCTCACTAGTGCTGAGCATGAGGCGCTGAGGTCCCTGCGATACGCCACCCCACACTGGAAGGAGAAGGAGATCGATGCGGAGGTGAGAAGGCTCGAGGGCGGCTGCCCAATGACACCGCGTGAGACAGCCTTCCTGTTGAAAGCGCTCGGGTATCCTCCAACAACAAATATATACATCGTCGCTGGCCCAATCTATGGCAACAATAGCATGGAAGCACTCCTGGCTGAGTATCCTAATGTGTATTCCCATTCGACACTCGCGACCGAGGAGGAGCTCACGCCCTTCTTGGCCTATCAGAGCCGCCTAGCTGCGGTGGACTATGTTGTGGCCCTCGCGAGTGATGTGTTCCTTTACACCTATGATGGAAACTTGGCCAAAGCCGTGCAGGGTCATCGGATGTATGAAGGATTCCGCACGACTATTCAACCTGACAGGTAAAATTTTTGGCCATTGTAATCTTCAATTTTGGAGCAATGAGTGCGGATGACTGAAGATCTTGTTTTTGTAGGGTGAATTATGTGAAGTTGATGGATCAACTTATTGGGGGTGAAATAACTTGGGAAACATTTGAATCCGAAGTGATCGAATTGCATGAGAACAGGCGTGGAGCTCCATATATTAGAAAACCTGGACTGATACCAAAATTTGAGGAGAATTTCTATGCAAACCCTTACCCAGGATGCATATGTGAGACAAAGGCGACTGCAGGAACTCTAAGAGTTACGTTGAGCTAGCTTAACCAAGCAACGCCATTTTTTGTCCAAGAAAAGTTTTAGGAGACCTCCAGAACCCTATGCGTTGGGGTTGAGCTGGGTTGTCCTGATGGGAGGAACTTGCCAACTCTGACTGATCTTCAGTGTTTTTTTCCTAAATTCCTTATTCACATAGTCAGGTCAGTCGGTGGGGGTTGATTAGCAGTTCCCTTTTGGGGTCGAATATATATATAAGTGGAGGAACTACTGTCAATTTTTTCATTCTCCCAATCATTCATTCTTTCAGAATCATCTCAAGTTTTTCTTGGGGGGGGGGCCACATTTGACTGATAAGCTAAACGAATGATTCGATGTAAATAGAATTCCTTCCTTTTTTCATGCCCTCTATTGCCTCTGGATGTCAAGGAAACCCTGGCAATAGATTGTAATACTTCCTTCTTTTATTAACACTTATCTGCTATAAATTCTGGTTCAGTAACCATGGCTTTCTTGAAGCTCCACTTAGCTTTAGTCACCCTTTTGTAATTCACCAGTTTCTACATTCTTTGCAGGATGAAGATTTTATAAATACTCTATGCGTGAGTATTTCAGTCCTCAAAATTTCCCCTGTATATGTAACACAATTTCATAAACGGTATACCACCATCAAAAAGAAGAAGAACAAGAAGATATGACAGATAGTTTAAGAAGTCTACAATGGATTGGAATTTCTCATGCAAAAGATTTGGAGATAAAGATGTTACCTATTCACTGATGAACACTAGTTTCTTACAAGGTATCCTCCATCTGTTTAATGTCACCATGATTTCTGCAGACCACAACCCCTGCTGAGTCACCTACACAGACTGATGAAGATAAGACTCTGAATTGAAATGGGAAATCCATGCACACACAATTTCAAACATCTTCCACTATAGTCACTTATATCATTCTTGTTTGCGTAGCTTCAGCAATTCAAAGACTTAAAAAAGCTGCGGACTTGCAGTCAAAAATCCAAACCCCCAAATCGATTTAGAACAAACAAAACTCTCAATTTAACCAATTGGAGTTCCTAAATGTCCCAAAATTAAGACAAGACAACCATGAATAAAAAACACAGTGCATCAAAGACACAACACAAACCTTTTTCAATGTGCGGTGTGACGGGTCCGCTGTCAACTTCCCATCCTCCGTGAACTCCACCAACTCCAACCGCGTGGGATTTTCGATTTCGCCATTGATGGAAGCTGTGGTGGACTCTCAGTTTTGGTGGATTTTGTGTTTGGGAGGTTGACGGCGAGATATTAGGGTTTTGGAGGAGAGAGAGAGAGAGAGAGATGGGGGTTTGGAGGTGGTTCAGGTGGAGGAGGTTTGGAAAATGGAAGTCGCCATTGAATGAGAAACGAAGATCGATTAGAAAAAAAAGCATATACGCCCCCGTTTTTATTTGAAAATTCATATAAGTCCCTCAAAGTTTCCATGGTTAAGCATAAAAGCCCCTTAATTAACTTTACGTCAATTTAGGAAGAATATTCGTGGAATATTCTATTACTTAATGTCACTATGAAAATATATATCCATATAACTCCACTGAAAAATTACAAATATACATATCGACTCTTTATTTTTATGAATATCCATATTACCCTCCAAAATTATACGCTTAATTTATATCATCCCCTATCATTATTCAGTTAAAACTTGTGTGTGATTAACCTAATAATATACAATAATTTTTTCTCAATTTCATTGAAGGAACACAATAGGGTATATTTTTTTGTGGAAATTGAATTGTTATTATATATCATGAGAATATTTGAATAAATGCATTTACAACATCTTTAAACGTATAAGATATATCCAAAATATTCCTTAAAATTTAATATAAAAAAAACTAATTCAGGAGCCTAAATTTTTATCTATCAGAAAATATAGGGGGTTATATGGATATTCAGAAATATAAGGGATCAATATGGATATTCTTTAAACTTTAAAGGATTATATGTATTTTTCCTTTGAGACCAGATCTAGTCAGATTGCACAACCAATTGTTGAATATATATTTTACTCTCTTAATGGAATCAATCAACTATTGAAGAAAATATGGATTCATAAATATTATCAGTATCTAATAGGAGAGTAAAATATATATCCAACAATTGATTATGCAATTCGATTTATAAGTAGTACCATTCGATTTGCACATTATTCAGTTCGGTACTGACCGAACTGACCGGATCCGATCCCTTTTCCTTTAGATGTAGGTAAAAAAATAATTTAACCATATGTGGTTAAGGGTGAGTTTGGTTGCGCGATTGTAAAACTGATTCTGCGGGAATTTGCGATTGCAAAACTGATTCTGCAGGAAGCTCACTTTCTCAGCTTTTTGAAATCGCAGCTTTTGTGCACTATTTGTCTGCAATCACTGAATTTAAAATTGCGATTGCAAAACTGTTTGGTTGCACGATTGTAAACGCAGCTTCCTACAATCGCAAACGCTGCGCAATCGCATAACCAAACACACCAGTAAACCACAATTCAGTTTTATGGTATTGATGGTAGAGGGTTATATCAATATAACCCAAACAACCCACCAAAAAAAAATATAATCCAAACAACAAGGGGTTACATGGATTTAAAAAAAAAAACAGGATCAATATAAATATAAGCAAACTAGGCTATATACATTTTTAACAATTTAAAAATATAAAAATAATCAACATCATCCCACGGGCCCACAAGAACCGAAGGCCATTAAAAACTCTAAGATATACTGCACTTTGCTAAAAAACTACATAAATTTTAAAAAATTATATTAGTGTATTAAAATATATATATCCATTTTTATAATAATATATGTATTTAATAGACAAAGATTTATAATTTTTTAAAAGAAACGAATGAAGACTGGGAACTGGACTCATGTAGGATTTGACATATCTTTGACATATCTTCTCTTTTTAAGCGTGGGTTTATTAAGAATGTTTAATAAGCTCATCAAATAAAAAATATTTTTTTTGAAAATTATTAAATAAAAAATATGAAAAATAAAATTTTAAAAAGCCCCTTCCAAACACTACCAAAGTAAGAGAATGACACCCACTTTCTAAATTCTCCTCCACAAAGAAAACGATGCTTTGCTCCTTTTTTAGGAAATGTTTAGTAACGGGGTTACAAAATTAATTTTATGCAAATATTGGGTGTAAAACTAATTATGTAAGAAATTGCTTTATCTAACTTTAAAAAACACAGCTTTTAAATACTGTTTATCTAAAATATGTCTGTTAAAAACTATCCTAGTTTTTTTTTTATTTGGTTGCATAATTACATAAACAACTTTTTACGAACGCAAAAATTATCTAATCGTGCAATCAAACGCTGTCTAATAGGCAATTTTGTGGACCACATAGTTTTTATCGTTTTGAAATACATATTTGACAAATAAAACACATCAAGTTATAAAATAAATAAACAAAGTTCACACTCGTATTAATTGATTGTATTTTTCCACTTTTTGAAATAGATTCCTATACTAAAGATCTATATATTGTGTTAGTGACTTGCACCTGAGTTCATGAGCCCTGAGTACAGAATAACTTGGGGTTAAAAAGGTTAAAACACTTAACCCTATGAAGAAGATCGACAACAAAAGAATATAATACCTTGAATTTCATTTTCTTTTTAAATCCTCTCCTGTTTTGTATTCCATGGGGGCCTATTAAGTTACAAGAGAATGATGAGAAAATAAGGAAAAAAAGACCCCAAAATAAGAGGTTTCTTCAACTGTACCAATCCAAGAAGAGAATGGAAAAGGTAAGAACAAATAAAAAGAGAACAAGGAAGGTCCTGCTGCCGCTGTTTCTTTGAATCGCTTGAGAAAGCTCCTTGTTACCGCTCTCCACATTTTTCGTTGCCTCAACCGCCTGGAAAGAAGCAGAAGTTCATGAGAAGGGCATTAACACACTAATCCTGAATATATGAAATCTCTAAATCAAGTATATACTCGGCTAGGTGAGTGTATAATCGATCAGAAGATTTGCACTTAAATCATTGGAGTATATATTTCATCGTTTGTGAATTATGAAGGTATATACTTCATTAAACAATTATATACCTTCAAAGAAAATAAAAAAATGTTAGGACGGAAAAGACAACACCAAGAATGAACATTTTCAAGTCTTCATTTGGGTTTATATATTTATTTTTCCAAATTAACACTGACCTGATCATACAAGACCTCAATCTGTTGAGCCTGCTGGAGAACATGCGTGGACATCAGATGGTTCAATGCTGACATCTCCACCATCTTAGTTTCTGTTTCTTGAACAGTGTCTAAAAGATTTGTCAGTTCTACCTGCACAATTATGATAGTAAATTACACATTTATTAAAATTTGCCATTAAAAGTGGCTACAAGGAAATGGGATCATATCTAGTCCTCTCACCCCTGGACTTGGAAATTATTAATTGACTGTTAACACTTTTTTTTGGATAAAAGAATCCACAACACTTTTTTTTTGGATAATTATTAATTGACTTGGAAATTATTAATAGCTCTACCTGTAGAGCTCGTGTATCATCATCCAGAAGCTGTTCCTGGACTTTTAGGGTTTTGGAAGAAAGCTCCTGCTCCCTGAAGTCCGAATGAATTGATTTAGAAACATCCGAGGAATTTGAGTTGGCTACTCTACGCAACTTCCTTCTTGGTATAGCTCTATTTACAGCATCCTGGAAGCGTATTGATCTTAGACGATCAAACTGGGTTGTTACAGAGTGAAGTCTCTCACTAAGAATCAAAACCTGCATTTCAATACAGGAACATGTGAAGCTATTAAATTTTCACTAGAAACCAGCATTGTGGTGCAGATAAAGTGGTGGAATAAGGAACTAAGAAGTGGAATGAACTAAAAACGATAGCATACTAATAAAATGTCATGAGAAATCTAAATCACTTTTTATGAGTTCCAAAGGAAAATACATAAGATAGGACTAAACTAAGATTTCTAATCAAGCACGAAATTTGAATGGGCCAATTCTTCAAAGCATGCAGATGTGGTTAACACCCTTTCCCTCCAAAAGGAAGTCAAGGGATCCGGTTATCAAATTTTCAAAAAGAACTTGCACTTAATGCACTCGTAGAAACAGGAAACACAGCCTTGATGTTTAGTAGTTAGCCAGTGATCTAGCTTTTCTTTTTCTTTCCTTTTTCTTTTCCTTTTCTTCGTGACCCAACGAGAGTTGGAAGCAACAACCATCTAACATGGTTGAGTGGAGACAAGGAGAAAGAAGAATCTCCTCATATAAAAGATAATATGAATGAAAAGCATGGATTTGGATACAATGAACATAATATCATCCACAGCAAAATTGCAAATGTTGGCAAACAACTAGATCGGATGTTAAATAGGCTCTTGGTGTGTCGAGTAGAGATATCCAGAAGTTTCAGAAGGTCCACAAACATTAGCATTCAACCTTCATATTTAAAACTTACCTCATTTAAAACTTCTTGTCATATGTGGTTTTAAATTCACCTCTTAAAAAACTTGTTGTCATTTGTGGTTTTCCACAGTTCAAGACAATTTATGCCTATTGTCAAACAAGGTAACTTGATACAACATCCAAATCTAAAATCACCCAGTAATTCGGCAAAAAGAAAATTCTAGTAAGGATCTTCCATGTACTTTTCCTCAACTGGTTAAAATGTAGCACTCAGAAAAAGATAAAGCAAAAACCTAGATAAATCTAAATTTTTCACTAATAGGAACAGCATTACATAACTATGATTTTCCAAACAAAGGAGTAATAATAGTCTTGATGAACATATTTTCTCAGAGTAATACAGAAGAAAAAAAAACTACAAAAGCACTTGTTAAATGACCTGGCAACCTGGTTGTAGTTCAACATTCAAGATTGCCCTCGCCCAAACCCCATTTAGCATAAAAACCCATCCTAGCATTTACTGGGGATACCACATGAGCTTTTCCACTACTTTTAACCAAAAAAGAATAAATCAGAAAAGATAAACAAAGAAAGCAACATAATTCTGATTTCTGTATCAATTCCGTCTTCCAAATGCCAATGGGAAAAGTGAATTCAAGTATATGGCATATACAGTTTGTAAAACTCTAATTCTCAACTATCTATCTTTTTAATCTGGGCCATTCATTGCTAGAAAACATCAAGTACAATATATGATTGTAATCTGTGTAACATATATTTTGTGCATTTACCATGCATTCATCATGAATCTTTAGATTGAGTAGGCCAACTTTTGATTCCTTCATTAGAAATTATTTCAGTCTCCAGTTCGACCATTCCCACTTCTCCAATAACAATCACTAACCTTATTATGTAGCTTAACTAAACTCTATCCTTGAGACCATTCTTAGTCTAAAATAACAAGAGTCACACCTACTTTCCACATAAATGTGTGTGCACTTCACTAGTATGTAGAGACGCTGAGACAGCTACATAAAGTTCACACTACAAATCAAAGTCTGTCTCTCGCATCTGAGGTCTATGTATGCATACACAATGTCACAGCAGAAATGCAATGTAATGATATGACACAGGTATGTTCAGGTTGATATGATATAAAGTTGGCTGCATGCCCAGGATGTTTTTTTATTTTCCTGTGAAGTGCATGCTAGTTTTCAGGAAGTACATCAATAAAACAAAAATACAAAAATAGAGAAGCATCATGAATCATACCACACCATGCTTGTGAGCAATAAAATCAGCATTCGAATTGTCTCCCCACACGCTGAGCCATGCCCTAGAATTTCCATTCATATCTTCATCGTTTATCCTATCCTTAAGAAAATCTATTTGATCTTTGCATGCTTTTATAAACACACTAACCTACAAAATACACAATTGTGTTAGCAAAGAAGATAAAAGCAGAAGTTTACATAGAAATTGTAAACCAAAGTCCAGGATATGTGTGGGAACATGTAGTGAATAACCTCGGATGCTATTTCAGTAATATGGAGAAATGGGGAAAAAAGAATAAGTTCACATTTCATTACTTTTCTCAAAAAAGTCCATTTATATTACAAATTTGGAAAGTGATCCTTGACGAGAAACAATATAGTATTATACTATATCATTGACAATAATTATGGACTAAAGTGGTACGTAAGATTAACGCTAACTCAAAAGAATAGAAGTGATTCGATTGGTAAGATGTTCTGTTCTTTGGATGAATGCATGTGGATCAAGACAATTACTTGTGCGTTTCTCGCAAATTATACTCCTGAACTTTAAGAAGTCAAAGGATGGGAAGTTTCTAGAATGCAAATCTACAATCGATAGACCTCTCTGTTAGTATATAGGTGCAGCATCTCTATTGCTTTATATATAACTATTATCTACAAACACACCTGAGAGGGGCTAGTATTTGATGAAAACGCAACACAGTTCTCTAAAGAATTGATAGATCCTGGTTAATGCACTCTAGACATGTGATAACTACATTAAAGTATTAAGAGGAACAGACATACATTTGATTGTGTTCAAATTTGTCCAGGTTCATATTGACCTCAGGGAAAATCCATGCAGAAGTTCAAAGCATATAACCATAGAGATATCAAGCAAATGATACCCTTACGTGGTGAAGAACTCACTTCATGTTCTATGCTGTCTCTTTCTTGTTCAGTGGTTCGATGCAAATCCACATAATCTTTTCGATGCTTCACAATGAAATGTTCCAAGGCTTCAATGCTTTCAAGCTACACCATCAAATAAAGATCAATAACAAAATCAGACCTTGTCAATCACATTCACACCTATCATTCAAAATCCCAGGGGTAACATGTAATGATCAAGCTATCATAAAATCAATGTATCAGAAAATTAATAATATATCAAAATAAGAAAAACTAGATAGATATGAGACTCATACCGTCTTAAGTGCAGCTTTTGTAAAAGGCGATCGTTGTAGAGGTTTACGCATAATGAAAGATGCCATTGTCCTCGCCATTTTGGACTGCCAAACAAAGTTTCCATTACACAAAGATAATTCTCTAATTAATATCAAGTAAACACCGGGAGCACATCTTAACAATTCAAGTCCGTCACTTTAACATTCCAAACTTATAGTAAAAAATAAGAAACACACAGAAGCAATATCTAACGAGGCGGATGTTATCAGGAGTATCTAAAAACCTCATCATATCCAAAGGCAAGACCAGCAGCACGCACAGCATCCTTGAAATCTTCCGTTCGGTCTTTCGTTCTTCCCATCCCTTCAAAAAAGCAAAACCACACATCTTCAGTCATTGCAAATTATAACAATAAAGGCCTCCATGAAGCAAAGAAATACTACTTATTATCACATTCAGACCTGTTAAAAAGCAATCGCCATCTTGAATCACCATCAACATTCAAAATTCAATCGCCTTATATAAAATTGTAGGATCCAACTCTCAGAATGGCAGATCAAATCAGTCCTTAATTTTTTCACCTAAATTTTTTGTTTTTCCAAATCATTCACATAATTACTAGCCCAATATTTCTATTATTTTTCAATTCACCCAAAAACAACAACAAATCTTACTATTTTATGACTTCAATTTGGTCCAATCACAATTTTTTGTTTAAACCCTAGAATTTCTTCCAATGTTTGAGAAAGAGAGAGAGAGATTACCCGCGAAAGGAGATCTTGATGAGTGGATCGAATCGGGGCGGGGTGCACTCGGGCGGCGGATGGTGGCGTTACGCGGCGGCGATTTTGCAGGAGAGATCGATCGATCGACGAAGAAGACGATCTCGTTCATGGTGGGACGGTCGGGCGGGGGTTATTTATGTTCAACCCGATAAAGGACAAACGGGTCTTAAAAACCGGGTCGGGTCGTAGCCCGACATAAGCAAGACCTGGTTCCATCGACAGCCAGATCTCTCTATTCCCGTTCAAAATCGCCACCTTCAACGCCGATCGCCGTCGCCCGATTCTGCTGTTCCAATCGATTCGAAGGAACCCTTACGAGGTCCAATTCCTCTCTCTCTCTCTGTAGCATCAGATTTCGTTTTGTGGATCATTTGTTGAATTTTTGTTTTTCATGATTTAGGGTTTACGGGTTTTGGGATTGCTCTTTTTGTTCTTTTTGTATCTGATCCCATCGAAATTTTTTCTTTGTTTCCGGTTTTGTGAGCTCTGTAATTCTTTCTTGCTTTGAAGGTTTTTGAATTATTAGTTTTTATTGGCTATTGCGAGATTTGATTGAATTCGCTCTGCTTGAAATTACTTAGGCCACGATAATTGTAGTTCTAATGGGTGCCTGAAATTCTATCAATAGTCGATCTTCCATCACCTGTTCATTAGACAGCGTTTGATGTTTATGTTCTGTTTTGGTTTTCAGTATATTATGCTTTTGGGGAACTTCAAATTGTCTGTGTTTCTTCATCTCAGTAACAGATCTATGTTTCAGTTCATAATTGCTAAATAGATGATATGTGCTGAAATTGGATTTCTTTTCTCAAGCAATAATTGTTGTCAAAATATTGTGCGCGCTGCACTGATATGTTGATGCCATTGAATTAGAACTGTTTGGGATTTGTTCTCATTTCAAAAGCATTAGTAATTGAGAAAATATTGCTCTTTGCACATGATTTGTCTGTCATTACAATGACTGTGCTCTTGTTGAAAAGTTCTGTGGAACGGGCTCCATTGTGTATGTTATGTTGAGTGATAAAAACTAATGTTCATGGGTAAACTATACATGAAATTGGCTTAGTGTAATTCATGGTTGGTAGTTCATCTTCAAACTAAATCCACTTTGTTGGACTTAATGCTGCATGTTAGTCAGGCTTGCATTTCTATGTGCCGTGCAAATTTCTTCACTGGTTGCTTTGTTGTTAGAGCCTTTTGGAAAAGATAAAATGTACAGCTACTCCTCAATGACAAGCTGACTTCCTCTGAATTACACCATTTTTGCTCACACGATAGACCGACCCCATTCTTTGATGCTCCACTTTGTTTCTTTCCCCAAAAGGAAATGTTTATGTCCTGTAATTTTACCAACCTTGTTTTATTTTGGGGAAAAAAAATAATGTTGAAAATTGCTTGCTGATGTATTTTGTAGTTTATCAATCTCCAACCAATTTCTGTCCAGTCCAGAAATATTTAGAAACCATGAATATAATTTTGTTGAAAGTTTGGGAATTTTCTCTGCATCATGAAGGACAGAGATGTGGTCTGTTGTAAATGATTGTTTTTATGGATGTAACTGTAAGAGTAGTGCTGCTGAAAGAACGCTGACATATTTTGTAAATCACACCAATGTCCTATCTATTTCTTCCCAGACGTGTCTAGAGAATATGAGTAGAAATGTTTGGGATCTAAATGGCTAGATTTTTTTGAAAATTTAAAATTTTGCCCTCCATTATAAATTTTATGCACCAGTCCATGTATGTGTTTCTCTCGTATTGTGTGAATCACTTTCTTTTTTCCATGATCAATATGGTATAGGAACTCATTGTTCTTTGCATCCTGGGTATTTAAAATGTTCTGTGCAGAATTTGACTCCATCATTGGAGAATGATTTGAGTCAATTCTTAGCGAAGCATCTATACTGAATTTGAACCCCGATGAAACCACATCCTCGTACCACAATGCATTAGAATTCAAAATTTTGAACTCTCTTGAATCTGATGATAAATCTATTACATGTTAGGCTATCTCAATGAGTAAGTACCTCTAATGTATCATGCAGCTCAAACTCGAATGTTTATCACACATTGGGGTATGAAAAAAAGCTAGACCTGGAATTTGAGTTGCTGTAAAGATTGATTTCTCAGATTTTTTATTGCTCTAGTGTGATTTGCTTGTCGGTTGCATGTAGGAGTCACCCTATCATTGTGTCCAAATATTATTTCCATTTATTGTTCAAAATCTAGGCTTCACACCTTCAAGGCTTCAACGTATGTCACCCCTTTTTCCCCCAACGTCGTGCTTCGTATATCTACCAGCATTTATGCTTCCGATTTGTGCTTGGAAACACTCATTTTTCTGTATTCAAGATTGAGATTCCCTATGAACTCAGGCATGAAACGAAGTCAGTGAGATGAAATTTCAGTTTATGAAATTGAATCTCCCATTGTTCCTCCAATTCTCTAGGTCGCGTTAGACATCAGTCGTGCATATGCATCTCTCTTTATGAAGGGGGTTCAGTATTTTGTTTGTGATCAAGCTATATGACATAATCATGTAATAAAACCACTGCATGTCTAATGTCATTTAGGACAAGGATGTAATCATGTGGAATTCATTGTATTGCTTTTAGCCTTTTACTGAATCAGTTTGACATACGTGGTGCAGGGTATGGGTGTCTGGAGTTTCCTTGAAGGCTGTCTGCTTCTCCTCAACGCATTAGTGATCCTAAATGAGGACCGATTTCTCGCCCCGAAAGGGTGGGGCTTCGCTGAAGTCTCGGGAGTCAGGACAAAGACGCTCATGGGTCGGGTGATCGGGCTCATCTATGCTGCCCAATACATGAGAGTGCCACTGATAGCCCTCAACATCATCGCCATTTTCTTCAAGCTCGTCTCTGGATAATCAAATTCATGACTGGATGATATGTGGGTACGTTCATTTTCGGAGTTTCTGTTTTTAATGGTAGTCGATATGAATATGTGGTACTTCTCACCATTACTTTTCAATGTAGCAAAGTCTGATGACTGTTCTTAACATTCATATAGTCATATCATGTGAAAGATTATGTTGTCTGAAACTGCATGGGTTATTTTATTGAAAAACTGACTGATATACAGCATAGACTAGAGACTTAAGCTTCTGTTACAACCACCCCCCCCCCCCCCCCCCAACACACACACACCCATTGACACAAACCCAGAAACATAGAACAGATTCATTCAATAGGAATCATGACTTCATTTGTCCTCAGAGCCGGAATTGTGAACGGCGGATTGTACCTCGCGAGCATGAATTCCCCGGTGATCTTATGACCATCTCTCTCCAAGCATTTCTTAAGCTTGTCCACCTTCTCCTCCACCACCTTATCCGTCGCAGCTCCCCCGAACTTTACGACCCCATACTTCCTCTCCCCGTCCTCCGTTATCACCACCCTCTCATCGGTAGGCCTCGGCGCATCCTCCGCCCTCGCATACTTCGAGGGGAGCAAGAACTGCATCGTGACGCGGCCTTCCTGGGAAGCCGCAGTCACCACGGGCGCGGTCATCGCGATGTCCTCTGGTTTCGTGATCACGGGCGCGGTCATCGCAATCTTCTCTGACTGCGACCTCGTGATCACAGGCGCGGTCATCGCGATCTTCTCGGGCATGGTGTTCTGGGCCTGGCCGAACGCGCCGATGTAGTTCGCGAGGATGCGGAAGCCCCCGTCCTTGTCCCCGCCGAGCTCCGATGGGTCGTACGTCACCTGGGCGACGACCGAGGGGGCATTTACGTATCTCGTAGTCTACGCACGAGTGGAGGACCTCGTATTTTGGGGTCTCTACACTGATCTTCCCAAAGATAATTCCCATATCTGCTTTGGTTGAGTTTTGTTTTTTTCGTCTGCATTGGTTGGAGTTTTATAGGGAGCAAATGGTGGGATGTTCAATAAGGCTTTGTTAGGGAGTTTTGAGAGGTTTGTGAGATGCCATTCAATGCATTTGTGGCATTGAAAGGTGTTTGTTGTTTTGTGATACGAGTGGTTGGGATGAAATGGAAGTTTTTGTGGAGCTGGATTGCTCCACGACTTGATTCAGCCGCTGCTGGTTTTTATTTATTTCTTTCTTTTGGATACGACATGCAATCTTTTGTATATAATTAGACAGAACACATGATTTATTTATTTTTGAGAAAATTAAATATCTAATTCGTTGGATAAGACTGTACACTTTTAAAAAATCAAAACATGTAGGTACAATCTCACATGTTCTTTTTATGATCTTCAGATATTTTGATTTTTTTTATTACATGTTTTATGCAATAATATATATACTCTAATTAATTGTATATATTACTTTACACAAAAAAAAACAAAAATCACATGTTTCAAGTAACAAAATACATACAGCATTTTTAAGAAATCATTGGATAAAACAAAAACTATACATGAAGTTGTACACAAGACTACTTGTAATATATAATTTTCTTGAATGCCATTGTTGAGAGATATATAATCCTTATCCAAAGGATTACATGCAACCTTTTTTTGTCATAATTCAGTCTATGCATGTTTTGAATTTTTAAAAAATAGTATATCTAATCTAATAAATTACAAGTTTTTATAAAACATGAAAATGTGAAAAATTTATATTGAAGCATATATTTCGTTAATGTGAGCATATGCCATCTGATTTTTTATCGACACATATGAGACTGGAAATGGGGTTGGAGTGTTGCCCTGTCCTCAACCCTTATTGTTTTTTCTTTTTAAAAAAAATTATACATTTCTCATTGAAATACATATTATTATAAAAAAATAAAATAGATATTTAAATAAAGTAGCATATTTTTTCTCTTTGAAAAATTAAAAATAAATAAATTTTCTCACATTATGCTATTGAAATATATTGTATTATCATAATATACATTCCGATAAAGGAGATAGGTGACTGAGTATATCAATACTCAAATGATTATGAGCATTGTTACACTTAACCCATTTTAAATCCCTATTTACAAACCCTTAACCTTGTTAGCCACATGCGCTCATTGTAATGAAGCATATATTTTGTTAAATTTTTTTATACATATTCTCTAAAATGTCATACAATTCATTGACGTATATATTTTATTTTTACAAAAACATATATCTCATTAGTTGATGTATACTATTTTAAAAAATGAAAAAGAGTGCGAACATTTTTGAGGTTAAAATGAGGTTGAAAACATGGCAGAGACTAATATTTTTAAGGATTATTGGGTGTTGATTCACAACATCCTAACTTTTTCTTAAGTAAATTTGGATATGAATTTAAGTAGATTATGTTTTTGAAAGCTAAAAATTCTCATTCAAATACATTTTCTGTTTTTAGCTTTTTAAACCACTATTTTTCTATTTTAAACCAAAAAAGTCTTACAGTTAAGAAGCTAATAAAACATCGTTTTTTAAAAACTGAATTTAAAACACAACATCCAAACGCAACCTTAGACGTCTTAGTAACGTTTGGAAACACGGTTTGAAAAGCTGCTTTTAGATTTTGCAGCTTTATGCACACTTTTTGAATGTGTAATGATGGTAATTTGATAGTGTAATGATGGTGGTTGCTTTATAAAACACAGAATTCGAGATACAGTTTAAAGATAAAATCTAATAATGATGATGTATTTAAGTTGACCTGTTTAATAATAGCTTTTAATTTTTAACTTTTTAATAATAATGATGTTTTTGACTTGACGTAATCTTGAAAATTAAAAGCTGTTTTTAAAATTTGTTACCAAACATACACAGCTTTTCAGACCACCACTCCTTTCTTTAATAGGTCGCCCATTCTCGTGTTGGATTGTACCCACCATCAAGATATTAATTGCAAAGATCATAAACTTATACGGCAAGATATTATTATTTGGTTTCTGAGTAAGCTCACGGCTTTAATCGAGGGAGACGTCACATCGACAAACTATGAAAGAATCTCTCTCTTTTAAAATTAGAAGTGAAGTGATGTCTTCCATATGAAAAAGAAAAAGGTCCACACATGCACACAGGTGGTCTGGATCGTAGTGCGGATTTTGGCGCACTTGATATTCGCGCGTGATAAATCACGTGATTATTTTCTCAAAAATTCAAGGTTTTCATGTGATCAGATCAAACTTTTTTTTTTTTTTTTTTTTAGCTTATGTTTGTTTTAGGTATAAGCTCCTGAATAACTCTAGATAAAAAAAATTATGTGTTTGTTTATCTAGGATAACCCCTGATAAAGTATGCAAGAATAAACTGATATAAAGTGGTATATAGATTCTAATCAATCGCTGGAATTAAAGTTATTCTAGATTATTTCATTCAAAGAATATGTGGCCCCACCGTCAACCATTTTATCCAAACAACAAGACATTTATTCTTACGTTTACCAACGAGAATAATTTAAAACACAATCAAACACAAAACAATAATGATTTTTAGGTCACAATTTTATAGACCCCAAATGGGCCTCATGAGGTAGCAACAAGATATTACTCATTATATCATTTACTTAATTATTTCCTTGTAATGTGTTTGACAGTTTTGATTCATCCGATTATTGTGGAGTATCATCATTTTTAAGATCTCGTAATTGTAAAGTATTATCATTCCGAAGAGTCCCCAAATTAAAGAAACATAGATAAATGGTGACCATCGAACGTTGACGACTTGATGAGGTTCCACGCCATAGGCATCTCCCTCTACCTCCACCTCGAAACCACCCCCCCCCCCCAGACTTGACCAAGAGGACCCTCGCATTTTAGCTCTGGCTCGAGCACGTCGGGTTGGCCCGCGACAACCTCACCCGCCACATCTCCTCCCGGCCCGACCCCGTTGTGGCCCGCTTCATCACCGAGGCCGAGTCGTGCATCAACATCATCATGAGCGATGACAACGACGAGGAGGATGAGATGAGTTTGGTCCCCTTCACGGCTTCGCTTGCGGCCGATGAGAGGTTTGGGCTAAGGTTCTTGGCGGTCCACCGCAACATGGCGTGAAAGGGGGTGGTGTGCGTGTTGGACGGGGTTTGCATAATCATATTGGATGAGGGCAATCTCGCTAGGAATTTGTTGCAGAGGGGTTGGTGGTTGATGGCGATAAACTCATCTTGTACTACTATTACATTATAAATGTAACAAATATTCATTTTTTTAAATTTGTGTTTTTTTTACATTCATAAATGTAAGTCATTCATAAATGTATATTTTTGTTACATTCGTAAATGTAACAATCATTTGCATAGTCATAATGATTTATTTTTGTTTAGACTTGGAAATGATTTATACATGTTACATTCTGAAAATGTAACAATACACTACAGGTGTATTCTGTGGAAGTGTTACATTTTGTCATCTTTCTCCTCTCTTTTTTTCTACAACATTTTTTAACATGAATGTCAGAAATTGTTGCATTCACATATTTATGTTATATTTATGCATCACTGTTATATTTATACAACACTATTATATTCTGTTACATTTATACAGTTATACAATAATAAGATTGTTACATTTACAATTTATGCAACACTGTTACATTCTGTAACAAAAAATTGAAACATTTTTTTTGTTATATAGGTAATTTTAGTGTAATTTAGATAAGTTTTAGTGTAATTTTGATGAAAAACAATTTAGGTAATTTTTGTGTAAATTTGGTAAGTCTTGATTTAAAATTCATAAGAATTTCAAAATTCAAATTTTGAAATAGGCAAATTTTAAAGTGGGACATATTTTTCAAAATAGACAAATTTCAAAATAGGCAAATTCAAATTAATGTGAAAGATTATTAAGAGAAAAAAGGGGGATTTGAGTTAATGGGATCTATTTTTGTCATATCTGTATTTTACCATTTTACCCATTTTCAAAAGTCAACAGGTCAACCTGATGACATCTCATGGGGTCTATGAGTTGGGGCTTGGGTATCATCACCCAACACAAAATCATTTTATCCTTATTTATATAAATTTATGCTCGAATAAATATATATCCAAGAATAAAACATATCCCCGTTTCAAACTAGGGCTAAGAATTCTATCAAAAGAGTCCTCATTATCAATATTGTAAATAAAAAATGACTAATAAATTGTCTTCATCCCATGCAACATGTCTCACTTCAAATTTATCAAAGAAAACAAAAAATAGATTTTTATTTTTTAAAAAAACAATGTTACGTTCAGCTTCATTTTCAGTCTCAATTTCAATCTATATATGTTTCAAATTTTTTAAAAATAGGATATCTCATTTAATGAGGTACATGTTTTTATAATAAACATATACTACAATTAATTGCATTTATGTATTTATAAAAAATATAAAAAAACCCTTTCAAAACATATACTAGTTAATATAAACATATGCGTCGATATTTTTTATCAACTTATATAGTTCTATAATTGGATCTTGGTGAATAAAAATACATAGCATTTTTTAAGGCAGAATAAATTCACCAAATCCAACAATGTAAAGTGACAGCAATCGAAACCTTGCAACAAGAATTTGAACTTTCAGAATCATAGATTGAACCTAACACTTCAAGAAAAAAATCACATCAGACATCAAATGAACGGACGGACTGAAACTGCGAGGACAAATCACGACGACAGTCATTGATCCTTCGAAGAACAGTTTAAACTTACCCTACACGAACGATTTCGGTCGGCTTAGAAACCCTAGATTTCTCTGTGAATCGATGAAGAGTGAAGAAAAAAAGAAAAAGTGTCTAAGAACATATCATTGAGAAATATCTATTGATGAATATATTGTGTAATTTTTATAGGAAACAACAACAAAATCAATCTAATCTTGGTCTCGGGTTCCATAGTCGCGTTTCATAACCATAAGTGGGGTCTTGTATTAAAAAGATAGGGTCTTTTTTGCAAAAAAATTTAGGGGCTGTAACTTGTGTGAGTTGGGAGTTTGATTCGGGTTGGATTAAGTTTGGTTTGAGTTGAGTTTTGATTTAAAAAGTATATAAACAATTAAAACTTTACAAGAAAATGATGAACATTTTTATTTAAAATAAATATGTAAAAACTATAGAAGTGAAAGATTTTTAAATAAAAAGAAATAGTACATTCAAATTTTATCATAAAAATTATTATTTTACTTGAAATATTTACTTAGATATGAAAATTTCAGATTCAGGTTGGTTCGGGTTTCTTCAACTCTCAACTCAAATTAAATTCGGATTGCTCGAATTCGAACTCGGATTGAGTCCAAACACTAAAACCCAAACTCAAACCCATTTAAATATCGGGTTAAGTAGGGTTCAATCCGTCAAAGTTGCACTCCTAAAAAAAAAATCATTTTGTTCCCTCCAAAATAATTAATTCTCATCAGTAAAAAAAAATATGCAAAAAGGGTGATCTTGAGTACGGTGTGTAACAGGGCCCCATCAACTACAGATGTTTTGAACATAACAGCTTATAACAGAAAACATAACCAAGAGAACTCCATTAATTTCATAGGACGTCTAAATTCCAGTTTTTGAATGATAATTCAATCACACATTCCAAATTTCAACTCTCATACCTGCTGTCATGAAGGGGCCAGTGCAGTTACTTTGCAACATTCCATGGACAATCATGTACATAAGCTGCTTCTATTTTATTCAATTCCAATCTATCAAGTGGTGAACAATGATAAATATAATTGGGAAACAGTTGATGGATAATGATACAACCTATCCAACACTGCTAATGTGCAACAAATCATAGATCTGCAAAAAGGTGGTAGGTCCTTGAATCAACTACGATAAGCCTAACTGCAGCGATCGCAGCAGCAGCAGCCAAGAGACTGAAACCACAGACATTCAACCAATGCCATGCCTTCTGTATCGACGACATCTTGTTCTTCTTCACCATAAGATACATGTGGTTTGCAAGTACAAACGTGAGGGGGAACGTGCTGAGCGCCCCGGTGAGACTCATGAAATCACCAAGGAAAGGAAGTAGAGCCGCCACGAATGTGTTCACGGTTAGGTAGCCTCCCCTCACAAAGACTCGGAATGATAGGTTGTGGAAAGAGAAAGCATTGCCTTTGCCTCTCCCGTATCTAGTATCCAAGTACTCATACATGGGACTCGCAAATATCTGCAAACAAAGCCAGGGTTAATGAAAATCTGGGAATTTATGATGTGGTAATATCAACTATCTGCGAGGAAACTAAGTCACTACTTGGAACCCATTTACAAACTGATTTGGCTTCTACAAAATCAGTTTTCAGTAGGTTCCAGAACTTTTTTTAGAAAAAATAGGTTTTGCTTTCTTATTTTGGTTTTTGTGTGTTGACAAAGGGTCATTATGGGGAAATTAATTGAGACAAGAGTTTATGGAAAAAAACGAATTGAGATCAGCTTTTAAGAAAAAAATTGTTCTTGAAAATTGGTTCCAAAAGAGGCGGGGCCTAAATCATCAACAAAATATAGTTGATCATAAAAAAAAAGTCCTTCTATTTTGAAATCACATTCTCCGTCTCTATCTATAAAATAAAAAATTTCAAAATTTAGAAATATGAAGATTCATACAAACAAAAAAGAATAACAAGTAAGAAACTTTAACCTTATAATTACGGTATATGATATTATTTTATTACTTAATAGTTGCTGAATATTTAAAACTTTTAACTTTTATACTTGAAACAAAGGTGGAAAAGGGGTGGGTGTGGGTGTGTGTTTGTGTGTCTGAGAGAAATTACATGCAAAGCAATGACTGTCTGCAGGAAGGCGGCAATGTTGGCTGCAGTCTTCACCCAAACTGGACCAGTGACATTGTTGAGGAGATAGCCTGATGTAGAAGAGCCATAAGCCCAATACCCCATAAATGTTACAGCATACAATGGCAATCCACCAATTGTGAACTGAAACCAAAGTGCTTTCTCCATGTTCTTGATGACAGGAGGTTTCACGGTTGCCTGCAACAATAAAAAAAGGTCACTCAGCATAGGATAACAGGATAGTCCGCATATATTCAATGCAGCACTCTCAGCATTAGTTCTACAAGCATCAAGAGATGTTTACAATCTTTAGGAAATGAAGTATCTGGTAGTATATTATTAGAGAATGACCAACTAAGCAACCGGACAACATCAGAAAACAAAAAACATGCTATATTCCACTCACACGTTTCATCACAAATCACTAAAAGATTAAAAGTGCGGACCACTCTGAACTCTGATAGATATTCATGTTTTAACACTTCCATAAAGTCCACAGTGAATAATTAATTTCATACGAGCAAATTAGCTTAGAAAACAGGAATGAACCATTATTTAAAAAAAAACAGAATCACATAATTTTTATCATGCTTCGCGCTGGGCCACACAAATCAAACTTTTTTTCCCAGTTGTTCAATCTCTGCATCACTTACTTGTATCTCTGGTAGCATTCCAGTGTTGTAGGCGAAAACAAGATTTGCACAAGCCCCAATAGTTGTGAAAATCTTGCTTCCCTTAGATCCTGGAATGTTGTAGTCCCGAGGAGGAGATTTTATTCCTGTTGGCATTAAAAATTATGTAGTCAAAACAACATTTTCATGTATCTCATAAGAGAGCAAAGAAAACATCAAATGGTGAAAAGGGACGGAAAAACATGCTTTAGTCACTGTTTATCATGTGTTAATTGCAATGTATCTGTGAATATTTATGTCAGAAGACATTGTTTAAAACACAAGGAAGCTTGTACTCTACGCTGCATTGAATGGATTTGGTTCATCTGCACTGCATAATGGCCAAACATGTGTAGAGTTCATGTGAGAAACCATTAGATAAAAATCCGCATTACTTCAATCTAAACAACAGATTGATACTGGATGGAGAGAATATCAGAAACTAAATTTTGTTGGAAACTAAATCCAGACTGGCACCAAACCAATAGGGGAAAAACATATAATCCAAAATAACCAGCCATTTGAAGTACTTGGGGCAGCCACTGTACTTGATTCAAATTTCATCTTCATAAAATAATCCTATGTAGCTACCTACAAAGAAAGAATTCTATAATAGTTGCCAACACACTAAGAAAAATAACTTAACAATATTATGATTCATAAATATTATGTACAAGTCAAATCAAGAACACAATTTAAAGGATGCAACATGATAGTAGAGAAGTTACCATCTCTAGCGGACAGCACAATTGCTGTAATGATATATATGAAACTGAACAATGTTGAAAAACCCAACCAAACCCTCAGGGCTGATAAATGGGGTATTCCAAAGGCAAACAACGCGCAGACAGTTCCAGCGATTATGATGCAGTATGGTAGCTTTAAATCCCCATCATTGCTATAGAGCACGTAGACAGCCTGCATATATGAATGCCAAGACCGTATAAGAAAATATCCTTGTTGGAAATACTAGCTCCCCTCTTCATCAAGGCAATTGATTCAAATGGCTAATTCAATTTGGGTTTGATGATTTATTATTTGTTTAAAAGCATATGCATGAATTTGTCAATCTTATATTTTGTAATGTAGAAGGGACAGACCAAAATCAAGAATTCAATGGTTCACATAGAAGGAGTACTTGGGCATCTCTTTATTATTGAAAAATAAATGTTAAAAAATTGTCAAATGAGATATTTGTTGAACTAGCACTGGTCATTGTAAACCTGCTGCAATAACTAATTCAATATCAATACTTCCCATAATTTTGGTTCTTATATGATCCCATGATGAGTGTTAGTCATGTTGCTGTTTGTGAATGACCATAAAAATACATGTCAAGTGGCTAAGCAGGAAATTGTATCACATGTTATGGGTTGGACTAATCTAACATAACCAAAGCATTGGACTCTTCCAATGAAATAAAGTGGATATTTGATGAGGGAGTGGTCATATTCAAGATGCAACTACAGCATGTCAGATACAAACATGCAATAAAAAATTATTGATCAGTACATTGGTCTATTATCAATATTCACAAAACCAGAGACTTGAATCCATGACTCTACCTGCAGAACTTTAAAGTGGCATGGAAGATTATGTCCAAAAAGCTTTCATTTCTAGCTTGTCATGGTAGTGATCTAATTGATTTAAAGGAGAGGCATGGAGGGAATAATGAGTTGTATGTCTGTACTACCTTTAAAGCCTGCCCAGCCAAAATAATATATCCAGTATTGATCATGAACAGATTTATATACTGCAACGCCCATGTAAGAGCATAAATTTTTCTACCTGCAAATTCCACGCCAAAAAATGATCATGTCAGACTCCAAAAAAAAAAAAAAATCAAATAAACACATTGGTGGGAGGAAATAAATGCCTGCGTCAAGCTCTAAAATTCATACATAATGAATATGAAAAAAAAAAGTAATTAAACAGAAACCGACATGGGCATTGCAGGTAAAGATCATGTGAACGTTATCTCTTGCCTAGAATATCATGGAGAAAAAAACAAGTGATATTCTGTCTCTATCCTTTATTCTGGTTTCTTTTTGTTTTTTTGTTCTTTTGTTCTTAAGTCTAAACAGAACTTATACACAAGAAAGCACAATCCCGTGACTATCACTATCCCTGCTGCATTAACAACACTTAAAATCCTGGCATGTTATCATCATGATAATTTTTTCTGACATGCCTTTTACCACCCACCTCGTGCAGGAGTTCAACACCAAACAATAATAAACTCATGCCATATAACATTACAGTGAAAAAACCAAAGTATATGCTTATATTCTATGATTGATGCCAAGAGAATAGCAAGGTAACCAACAAGAAAAATATAAAAACTTGAGATTATACCATAAATGTGGCCCGCAAGATCTCTATATCTGATATGCCTTTTGCCACCCACCTCGTGCAAACGGGCAAGAAGGCAATTCGCATACAAAGATATGGCGGCAGCTAACACCAACCCAACAGCACCAGCTACCCAACCTAATGAGACCATGATTGATCCAGAGTAACCCAACACGTACGCGCTATTGATACCTGTTGTGAGAACGAATCCCACTTGATACCAGGGATCTGCACGTGGAGAGAAAAAATTACAATGACGACAAAATCACAGCAATGAAAGGGAGAAACAGCCACAGAGTAGAGACATCATCACTGAAAAAAAGGAAAGGAAATGCAGACTTCTTATTGTAGAAAGAACACAGTGTACAAAAAGATCATGATGCGGACCTGTTTGTATTGTTGTATAGGAAAAATTCAATAAAATTGAATTTCACATAAAAAAAAAATTTATTTGTTGTTATTTGGGGGATCAATGTCACTCGATATAGTGGTTCTTTTAATTTTTCGTACACGACAATCAAGACAGGATTTTTTTGTATTTGTATTCAACTCCAGAATAATTAGTTGAAAATGGTGATGATCAACATGAAGAAGCATGAAATTAAAGCATAAAAAATGATTCTACGACATATTTGGAAACAATCTAAATGTGTGACTCGTTATAAAAGTCAATCAATTTTATTTTTTCTTCATTCATGAATGTTTTTTAATAGCCCAAACTTATGTAGTCATCAAGAATCAACACAAAAGGCATCACGTAAAATCCCATTTCTTTATTTTTTGGCTTTTAATTCTGTAAAAAAATTCCCGATTTTAATCCACAAAATCATTCGTTCATCAACAAAAAAACATGTCACAAAATCAAAACTTCAAAACTACAAAACAATATGAGTTATCAAAACAAAAAATTTAAAAACTAAAGCTTCAAAATCACTCAAAATCGAAAAAAAAACAGAGACAGAACAAACAAACAAAAAACCCAATAAAGAACAGGACATTAAAGCCCCTAACACAGTACAACCAACTAATTAAAATAAAAACCCAACTTTCCAATATTAAAATCAAAACAAACCTTTCTCTCAATCAACAATCAATAAAAAAAAAAAAAAAACTTGCCATGACTGATCTGATGCGCGGTCTCTTCAGCGGCTTCGATGCTGAGCCCCTCCTCAACCGCCACGATCTTCTCCTCCTCCACTCCCTCCATCGATTCGAAGATCGTCACTCCTCCTCCACCCTCTTCGACGAACGAGAGGAGCGAAGAAGTCTCCGTGGGCCTCCTCGCCAGGGCTCCCTCGATCCACTCGTTATAAATATCGGGCCGACACACCCTCCCCCCCCCCCCCAAAGGGATCAACGGCCGTGATTCGATCGATTTTAAAAGTATTCCTTATTTGGGTCGTTCGATCGCCGAATCGCGTGCCGATTTCCCGCTTTAAAAAAAAAACTCGCAATGAATCCGTACCCGTATCTGCCTCCGAAGGTGAAGGGGATTTCCGCAGTTCGCTTGGAAAGGACGGATGTGCCCTTGGATGACGTAAGGGGGAGACACGTGGTGATTTGTGATTAGTTGTGCTTGATGACAGTGATGGGCCAGCGAATATTTTATACTAAAAATAGAAAGTGGAGGGGGTGAGGGGACCGAAGAAGGGGATGGATCATTTGATTTGATTGCAGGGAAAGAACAGGCAAACTAATAAATTGGGTATTTGATTCCCCCACTCATCAATCTCTTTGGTTCGCGTGTCTTTCTTTATTGGAGCAATTTTTCCATGTGCACTTCCAAAATACATTTGGTAACTGTTATTCTGTGTTTAATTAAACAATTTAAATTTGTTATCAATCAGAAAGTTAATTTAATTAAAAAATTATTTATAATTTTTAATTTTATAAAATTATTTTTTAAAATGGAGATATCCATATAACGCCCCTCTAAACATATGCAAATTCATGTAACCCCCTGCATTCTCCATAAATTCAAATAACCCCTTATAAACATATACAAAATGCAAATTCAGCCTCCTTAGTTAAATTAACCACAACAGAAAGAGAATATTTGTAGAATATTCTGTTACTTGATTTTTGAATTAAAAAAAATGCTAATAAGTCTCTGCATTTAAGAAAAAATGCAAATAACCCATGTCAATTACAGTTATACCCTTCCCTTTTAAATCAGCCTTCGTCTTCACTTCTCCCCCACCTACTCGATTACTTCTTGGATGCCGATCGTTGAGGAATCCAACTTTTATGGTTTCCTGTCGGTGAAAACAATCTTCAAACCGTTGAAGACGACTCCACCTGTTACATTGCCCTTTCTACAGTCAATTTAATTACTCATCCGCCACCTCTATTTGGGTTTCAATTTTATTTCATAATATATCTTGCCATTTGATTGCTGCATCTCTCTTCATTCTCACTGTCTATTCTTACTTTATCCATTGATCATTTGATCCCCATAATTCATTTATATGTCAGAAAATGGTGAGATTCATCTTGATATGCAATTGATCAGTTTGATAAAATGCATGAATTTTTATTTTTTTGCTTCATGCATACAAGCATCTTAAGTTCAAAATGATAAAATGCATAAACCAACACACTCTACAATTGATATCAAAAATGAATTGATGCATTTGGAGCTATTTATGGACTTGAACTTCCATGCTGAAGAACAGGTTGACAATTATAAATATATTCTTAATTGTTATAATTTGCATTCAATGTTTTCAAAGCTTCATGGTAAATGAATTGTACCCTTGCTAATGTTATTCAATCAAATGTTATTTGTGAATGTCTATGGAAGTGTTGCATGGCTGGAAATGGAAAATGTTTACACTGTTCACATTTATATTCTATTATGCATGTCAAAGTTTACATGATATTGCTCAATGAAATGTTGTTTGTGAATGTCTCTATTAGTGTTGCATGGCTGGAAATGGAAAATGTTTACATTATTCACATTTGTATTCAAATTATGTCAAATTTTATATGGTTTTGCATGGACTGTGCTTGGAAATGGAATTGCATTGGCTGAAACTGAACACATTGCATGGAATTGAAACTGGTGCGTTTGGTTGCGCGATTGCGCTGCGATTGCGATTACAGGAAGCTGCGTTTGCAATCGCGCAACCAAACAGTTTTGTAATCGCAGTTTTAAATCCAGCGATTGCAGGTAAATAGTGCCCAAAAGCTGCGATTTCAAAAAGCTGAGAAAGTGAGCTTCCTGCAGAATCAGGTTTGCAATCGCAGATTCCTGCAGAATCAGTTTTGCAATCACGCAACCAAACACACCCATAACACGCTTCTTGTAACTGAAAAAAATTGAAACTAAATATATATAACACTGCCTGGAACTGGGAAAAAAAAACTGAACACACTGCATGACTGAAACATAACACATTGTTTAGATTGAAACCTCCCTGGAACTAAAACTGAAAACACTGCATGGCTGAAACATAACACACTGCATGTATTGAAATCTGCATAGAATTGGAAAAAAAACCAAACAGGACATCACACATGTGCATAGTACTGAAAAAAAAATGTTTGCATTTGACACGAACACTGCAGAAACTGAAAAATGCCTTGAACTGAAAGAAAAAAAATCCTGGAACTGATACCACAAATATTTACTACATTTTACACAAACATTGGATTTGACACGTACATTAGATTTATTGCATACATTTCATTAAACACCATTGAACATTCAAATTCAAGTCTTGAAAACTGCAAAAATGCACACTTCATTGTCTTGAAAGCTGAACTACACATAAATATTAGATGTCATTCAATAATTTTTATTATGTGCATCAAATGTTGATAGTAATAGTTTGCATGAAATGTTTTGGATTTTGGTACTTGAAATGGTGAAATAGAGATAGACAACATGACAGGGATGGTGGTAGCAAGGACGGTGTTGAGGACGGCTAGAAGAGGGTGTACATGACGAAGCTCACTAGGGCGATGGAGAAGGGGGTGGAGGTAAGCTATGGCATGATTGAAAATCAACATATGAGAAAAGAGAGAACGATGGAGGGGAAAGTGATGGATTGATGGTAGGGTATTATGGTAACTTTTTACATGTGGTTAAACCCTGGTTAAGGACAAGTTTATTTAACTGACAAAAGGGGTTTTAGCATTTTATATATGTTTGCAAGGGGTTATTTATTTAGATTTAGGGAGAATACAGGGGGTTATATGGATTTTTATGTGTTTATAGGGGGTTAAATGGATTTTTCATTTTTAAAAAGGGGAAAATCCATACAACCCCCTTAAATATGACTAAAATCCAAATTACCCCCTCACTTTTCTTAAAATCCATATAACCCTCTGAAAACACCTAATAAATCCAAATAACCACCGAAATAACTTTTTTGTCAATAGAAGATGAAGATTTTACGCATGTTTCGTTTAGTTAACATTGACTGAAAATACGATATATTAAAAAATCACTACAATAGGTTAAAAATGTGAAAAATCATATGAAAATGGCGATTTTACCATCTTTGGAGATCTTATAAAACTCTATCCAGATGAGTAAAATCGTTATTTATAGAAGATTTTTCACATTTTTAACACATTGTAGATTTTTTTGGTATATTATGTTTTCTACCGGAGTTAACCAAACATAATATTTACAAAATATTCATCATATGTAAATGTTAGTTTCTATCGTTAGTTTGTGATATGTGATTTTATTTTTTAATACTTGTAAACTATGTTATTTAGTGATCAATCTCTCATTTATTCATATTTCTTTATAAGAAAAAAAAATATGAAGAAGGGAGGGATTGATCACGAAATAATATAGTTTACAAGAACTTAAAAATAAAATCACATTTTACAAACTAATGGTGTATGGACAAACGTTTGACGGATGAACTAAAAACCAAATTGACGGTTAAATTTGAGAATTAAAAAAAAATATGAAAAAAAGAGGAATCGATCCTTAAATAGACACGTTTGCAGGGGCTTAAAACTAAAAAAATCATTCAATAAATGATGATACACAGATGACCTGATTCGAAAATCTCTAACAATCACTCTCCAAAGTCCATGCAGATCCCCACCATTTATGATCACCGTGAAAGAGACCACTGAGGGTGTGTTGGCATCAAATAAAAAAAAATAGTTTTTAGCTTTTATATAAGTTAAAATAAAGTGTTGATATCAAACAAGTTAGCTTAAATGCACCATCATTATTTGATTTTTTATAAATCAGTTATTATCATTACACCCTAAAAAAACATGTATAAAGCATCTAAAAGCTAAAAATTAATTTTTAAACTGTATTTTCAAACGCACAATGAGTGAGATTTTTTTAATGAAATTCTGGTTGACAGTGGAGGCAAAAACATATATGCAAGTCAAATTTTCCTCTTTGGAAGAGTTGTGGCCGGTGGGGAAATGCTTTCAGCGGCAGAACGATCGCAGTGTGGCAGCGAAGATCTCACAATCTCTAATAGTGGTTAGAGCGCGAACAATTTGCCTAACTAGAAACTCCGCCATATCCCAGGATGTTCAGGTGTATACTAAAAACATGATGGAAATAAATATGCAATTCATCTCAAATTACAGTTCACACTAGTTTTTTATTTTTTTAAATCACGTTCATTACAACAATTGTTATTATATAAAATAAAATATGTATTAAAATACATCAGTGTATTTTCTTTTGCGTTAAGTCATATATTGTTATAGTACATGAGACTACAAAACAAACTTTTATCCTGAATCAAAACCGGGTCGAAATCCATATCCGCGAAGGCCCAGCCCGGCCCGACTTTAACATGAAGCTCCAAATCAAATGACGCGTAGACACCCCCTCTCCCGTCCTCGACCGACTACCTGTTCCGCCGATTCGACAGACCAGGCAAGCCTTTATACGCCCACAGCCCACCATTATATGAGGCGGTCATTTCGGGGTGACGCATGGAATATCAGATTTAACGTCCGTCATCCATTGCCGTTATGTTTAGCGGAATTTTACCTTCCTTCGTCACCACTTTAACGGACGTTAGGGTTAAATAAAAATCCGAACCACGGCTCCATCGTCGCTAGATAATCAACCACTCGTCCTTCTGTTTGATAGTTTCGCCGTTTCTTTCTTACTATTTCTTGTCCTCTCTCTCTCTCTTTCCCTCTTTTTTTCCCACTCTTCATCGATTCACAGAGAAATCTAGGGTTTCTAAGCCGACCGAAGTCGTTCGTGTAGGGTAAGTTTAAACTATTCTTTGAAGGATCAATGGCTGTCATCGTGATTTGTCCTTGCAGTTCAGTCCGTCCGTTCATTTGATGCCTGATGCGATTTTTCTTGAAGTGTTAGGGTTCAATCTATGATTCTAAAAGTAAAAATTCTTGTTGCAAGTAGGGTTTCGATTGCTCTCACTTTACATTGTTCGATTTGGTGAATTTATTCTGCCCTCAAAAGATGCTATGTATTTTTTCTAGGTTTCGGTATAGGAAAATGATTTTTTTTAGGGTTTGGATGTTTGTATTTCGAAAGGGATGCGTAATACCAGTTCCAGCGGATTGTTAATCGTTCTCAGAATTGAGGAGAAATCTTATCTGGTTTTGTGAGTTTTCATGTTAAATAGTTGTAGTTGGTTGAGATAATGATTTTATAATGTTCTTTGTCACATTATTGATTTTATTATTATACACTATCTAAGAAACTTACATGTGTTTTGATTAATGCATCGAATGAGCAGAGTTCAGTTAAACAATAAAACCACGGGCTTTTTTTATTATAATTTCCTGCAGACTCGCTTGCTGATTCGTGTAATCTGCATAAGTGGGTAGCTGATCAAATTTATATATACTTGTTGTCACAGGTCTTTTGACGTGATGTTGTAGTTCGTGTTTGTGACATATTTCTGAAAAATGGGTTTTGACATCGAGTGTATACTGAACATCCAATCGCTCCCTGGTGAATATTTCTGTCCTGTCTGCCGCACTCTTGTTTACCCTAATGAAGCATTGCAGACGCAGTGCACACATCTCTACTGCAAGCCTTGTTTGGCATACACCGTGAGCACCACCCGTGCGTGTCCCTATGATGGATACCTGGTTACAGAGGCTGATGCCAAGGTTTTAATACTTTCTCCATTTTTTTTGTGCCCATTTCTTTGACGGTTTGACCATCAATGGTAGTTAATGATTCCATTAATGTTTGTAGCCTCTGTTGGAGGTAAATAAGCCAATTGCGGAAGCTATTGGGAAGATAGTTGTGCACTGTCTTTATCATAGGAGTGGGTGCCAGTGGCAAGGACCTTTGACTGATTGCATCAATCACTGTAATGGGTGCTCCTTTGGGAACTCTCCAGTTGTTTGCAACAGGTGTGGAACTCAAATTATCCATCGTCAAGTTCAGGAGCATGCCCAGAACTGTCCGGTAAGTTTAATTGAAGGTTTTCGAATTAAGTTCATTCCATGAAAAAGAATTGCTTCTTGGCATTTATACAACCTGTTTATGTTTGCCCAAGTGTAGGGTGTGCAGCCTCAAGCACAGACGGTTGAGAGTGGGCAGGTTGCGTCTGCTGCAGAGACAAATCAGACTGGTTCCCAAGGGGGAGTTCAAGACTCGTCATCTCAGGCTGCCGCATCTACTGCAGCAGTGGCTGCCGGGCAAGACCAAGGCCAGGGGAATGCTGCTGCACAGCCACAATCCCAGCCTCAAACCCAATCCCAAAGCCAAGCCCAGACCCAAGCGCAAACCCAACCGCAAGCTCAAGTGCAAGTGCAGGCACAGGCTACTGCACAAGGCATGACCGTCGAGCAGTGGCAGCAGCAACAACAACAATATCAACAGTACTATCAGCAGTATGCAGGATATGACCCTTATCAACAGTACTATCAGCAATATGGTCAGTACCCACAGTATGCGCAACCACACCCTCAACCACCATATGTGCAACCGCAGCCTCAAGTACAACCCCAGCCTCAACCTCAGCCTCAAGCGCAATCCCAGGCCCAGGTTCAGCCCCAACCCCAGCCCCAGCCCCAGCTACAACCTCAACCCCAACCCCAATCTCAGCCCCTTCCCCAAGCGTCACAACCTCAGCCTATGTTTCAACAGCCTTCAATGCAGCCACAACAACCACCATTTCATGTTCCTGCACAGCCCCAGCCCCAAATGCCACTGCAGGCTCAGCCATTATTGCATCCCCAGCAGCCTCATCCTCAACAGGGCCAGCCTCGTCCACAGGCAGCAGTGCACCCTCAAAATCAGGGTGCTTATTATCCTCAGAACCTGCAGGCAATGCCTCAACAGCAATACCCACATCCCCAGGTGCCCCATCCTCAGATGTTTCCTCAGTCTCATCCACAGCCATCCCAAACGCAGCCCCGTCCCCACATGCAGCAACCCCAACCCAAACCCCATGCCCTTCAACCTCAGCCTGCACGTCCATTGGCTCAAGGTGTGACTGGCCATCAGTCTTATCCCCAACCGCAGCTGCAGCAAGTGCCTGCTGGAGGCCCGCCGCATCCTGTGATGCATCAAGGACTACCCCCACAACATTCAGTTCCTGGGCAGAACCAAGGTCCTCCCCAGCAACCTCATCAAATGCCCCCGCCACATCCTCAAGGATCAGTGCAGGCCATGAGGCCCCCACAGGGCCCACATCCGAATGCCCCTCATCCACAGCAGCATCCATCTGTGGCCCATCACCCAGTACATCAACCCGGTCCGCAGGTCCACCATCATCCCGGAATGCCTCCACCACCACAGCAGCCCTTTCCTCAACCACAGCAGCAACCTTTTCCTCACACACAACAGCAACCTTTTCCTCAACCATCTCAAGCACGTGGGCCTGTGCCACAAGTCCAGCAGCCTCATGGTTCTTTCCCTATGCAACATCAGCAGCACGTGATGCATCCGCCACAGCAACCACTGCGTCCTCAGGGACCTTATCCTTTGCAGCAGCAACTGCAGCAGCCTGTGCCAGCTCATGCTCAGTATGCCCAGCCGCAGAATGCAGCTGGTAGGCCAATGATGACGATGAATCAAGCGGTGCCTCAGCAGCCATTAGCCCAGCCTCCTGCTCAAAATTACATGCCGAAGTCTAGTGCCCACCCACAAATGTCCACTGTACAGCAGCAACAATTTCAGCTTCCGAGGCCTGGGAGCCAAAGCCAGCTGGGGGCCAGCATGGTAGCTCCTCAGACAGCTGGCTTTAGCAAGCAGGGAGATTCCTCTCTGGAGAATAGTGGCAAGGCACCAGGATCAGCTGATGGAGGAATTGGATCTACTGATATGGATGGATCAAAGATGACTGATATGAGTGATTCAAAGACAGTGGAAGATGAAAAAAATGTGCACCACGGGGATGTTGATAATAAACCAGATGTGAATGGTGTTGTAGAAACCTCTAAAATGCATGGAAAAGAACCTAAGTTTGGTGTGCAGGAAGATGATCTAGATGATGTGGCTGTGGAGCAGACTGTGAAAGATGAGGCCACTGGCAAAGATGGGAATTCTCAGTCCAATAATGAAGAAGATAGAGAGAAGGACTCTCTGCGGGATGCCCAAGAGATTGCTAAAGACAACTCCCAAGGGGCAGAGGTTGGAAGTGATAGCTCTAAGACACAGCAAGACAAAACTGAATCACTGCCAACTAGCACGCAGGCGCCCCTGCAACAACTTGTTTTCCCAGATCGTGAGACGGTGTATCCTCATTCTGGTTATCAGGACAGAAATTTGCACCAGTTATCTCACCAACTTCCCGGTCATGGCCCAAACGAACATTCTGGCATGCCACTTGCTGATCATATGCAAGCCAGGACTCATGCACCTGCTGCACATGTGGTTCCATTGGCTGAGCAGGAGAGATATCCACAGCAGCCTATGTCGTATGGACCTCCCATGCATCAGAGGCCTCCTGCTGGGCCTATGCAATTCTCCGGGCTTGGCCAAGAACGAAGATTTCAGGAACCTTCACTGCATCAAGTGCAGCCTCAGGGTCAGCCAATGAGGCCGCAGGTGCACAACTTTCCTGAAAGTCTACCTCCACACAACCAAATGTTAAGGCAGCAACCCCCTGGTTCATTGCTTCCTGAAGTCCCAGCTGGTGGATATCCTGGTCCAGGATCTATTGGGAGGGGACCAACCCATTTGGCTCCACAAGGACAGGGTCATGCTCTCCCACCTCATGGTGCCCCTGGAGCTAGGCCACATGGTCAACCTTTTGGAGGGCCACTAATGGGTGGGCCACCTCCTGAAGCAATCAATGTGCCTGCAAGTATGATGGGTAGGCCCCCCCTCCCCATCATCCAGATGTTCAGATGACTGGTCCGCGTCCTGTTAATTTAATTGAAGGAGAAAGGCTTGTGAGCAAGAGGCCTGGTTTCTTTGATGGGAGACAACCTGATTCGCACATGCCAATGCCCGCGGAACGAGTTCAATTTGGGCAGTCCTCTGGTATACTGCCAAATGCCATGAAAATGAATGGAGGTCCTGGTAAAGGACAGGTTGGTGGTACCCATGATGCAGCATATTCTCATAATCTACCAGATGAGAGATTTAAGCCGTTGCTGGAGGAGAGGTATGCATCTATGGCAGAGGACGGAATTAATCCTCTGACAGATGAGCGCTTTAGACCATTTCCTTTGGAGTCTAGTAGGCGTATTATTGATAGGCGAGAGTTTGAGGAAGATCTGAAACAGTTCCCTAGGCCTGCTCATTTGGATGGTGAAGGTGCATCTGAGTTTGAAAATTATTTATCCTCAAGGCCTGGGTTTGGTCGTGATGCTGCTTTGAGGCCATTTGATAGAGATGCTGGGCCAATCTCTTCGAGGTTGATTCCTCCTCATTTATCTGGGGGCCATCAGTTCATCCAATGGACATTGGAGAAAGATCCAGACCAATTGGTCCTCATGATGATATATTGGGAAGAAAAATTGATCCTTCTCTTGCTCATCTAGATCTCCTTAGACCTGAATTTGATCGTCATCGCATTGAAAATCTTCGTCATCAACGAAGTCCTGGCCGAGAATACTTAGGTGTTCCACCAGCCAGGCTTGGGGGCTTCCCTATAGGTGTTGGTTCACGCTTGGATGATCTTGACATGAGGGAGGGTCGAAGTTTTGGTGAACGTTCCAGGCCTCATGGTCTCCCTCCAGACTTGCTAGGCAATCCATTCCGTGAAAGTAGATTTCCATCTTTTCCTCCCTCAGGGCTTGAAATGCTTCCTGGTCATTTGCGCCGGGGTGAAGCTGATATGCATGGAAACTCACGATTCGGAGAACATCTTGGGCCTAGTCATTTAAGGAGTGGAAATAGGGAAGATTCCGAGTTTCTTCCTGGTCACTTCCGTGCCGGAGAACAATTGGGTCCTCGTGGTTTACGTGATCAATTGCGAATGGGTGAGCATTCCGGTTTTGGGGGCTTCCCTGGCCATTTGCGGATGGGTGATACTGCTGGATCAGGTAGTTTAGGTTCGCGCCTACGGGGGGAGATGGGTTTTGGCAGCAATTTCTCAAAGAAAGGCTTCCCAAGTGAAGTTGGACATCACAATTTGGTGAGAAACCTGACCATATAGATTTGTCACTCTTTGATCCAATTGTTTGTGCTTTTTTTTTGTGTTGGTTTGCATCCCTCTTTATTGAGGGTTTGTTATTGTGACTCGAAGAATTGCTTCTTCTTCCTTCTTTTTTTTTTCCATTCTGGTTTTAACTTACACTAATAAGAAAATAGTTCTCTGGTCATGGCATGTGAGAAGCTTGTCTTATTCAGCTCAACCTTATGTTTGTTCTTATTATGATTGAACTTGTTTGTGTGTATTCATGTTACTATTGTCTGATATATTACAGGGCGATATGGACTCTTTTGAACACACTAGAAAGAGGAAGCCTGGGAGCACAGGCTGGTGCCGTATATGCAAGATTGATTGTGAAACAGTGGAGGGTCTGGAAATGCATTCACAGACAAGGGAACACCAAAAGAAGGCCATGGATATAGTTCTTAGTATCAAGAAGGATAATGCAAAGAAGCAGAAGTTGTGAGTATCTTATGTTGGAACATATAGTCATTCATTCATGTTTCCCTATTTTAATTTTAGTAAACTGTTTAATTTGAATTCACAATTTTTTTATCCTCTTTTTATAGATCTGAAGAACACGCCTCAAATGAAGATGCAACCAAGTCGAAACAGCCAGGTTCTGAGAGTCTTGGAAAGGCACATTAGATATGCGGTAAACTCCTGCAAGATAGCTGATCATCAGGAAGACCATGGTTCCACCTGGACAGATCATTTTCGGATGTCAATCAATTGTTTGTACCTTGGATGTGCCTAGTAGTTTCACCATGTAGGATCTCATTTTCGGGTTGGTTTTTTCTGCCTCCTTTTTCTGTCTTCTGTTGGAGATTGTTCTTTTAATTAGAAGTTTCTGTTCAAGCTGATATTTCCTATTTGGATTACGTTATGTCTTTTTAGCTTATCATGATAGGTTGATCATGCCTTTGAGATTTCTGGATCTGTTGAGAATTACGTATCTGTAGATGCCACTGTAGTATGTAATCTGCTAATATCAAGCAGATTAGATGTTTTATGTAGTTTTTTTTTTTCTAAGATAGCCTCCTTTTTAGCTCTCTGTGAGAATTTGTTGGAGAGATCTGATGTCTTGGATGAAGCTTATATGGTGGGTGATAATTGGTTAATGTCATATCATCAGAATAGTCTTCCAATTGAGATCAGTCTGATAGTGGAAAGTAGGGCTAAGAACAATAACCCATTGGTTGACAAGTGGATTTGCAACTGAGATTTAATTGTGCCCACAAAAAGCTGTGCAAGAAAAAATTCTTAATGCATGTCATTGACAATGGAGCTTTCTAATTTGCATGTTTGTGAAATTCCTTATTTTTTGCATTTCAACACATCAGGATTTCATTTTCGAAAAGAAAAACACATCTGGATTTCTGTTTGCAAATAAAAAGTTATGACTTCTGTATGGAATGGTGGCATGGACATTGTAGTTTGTTTTGCTTTTGCTATCTCGGTGATTCTAATACAAGCAGACAACCAACTGATGCCCAACTGGGAAATCTGGTGACTAGGATATTTAAATTATTTCTTACCTAATGTTTTCTTTATAGGTACCATTATTATTTTTTTGAACGCTTTATGGGTACCATTATTAACCCTTTTCTTTACCATTTCCTATGATTGTTAATCCATGATAATGTTCTCATCCTCTGCTTTAAATGCTTTTTTTTTCTTTCTCATTTGTGTATTACTTATCCATGTTCAATTGTATAGGGCTAAGATGTATAGGCCTATAGGGATCTTCCATTTGTGACTTAAATGTAATATCACTCTGCTACACTATGATTTTTTTTGACAAGAAGGGCTGGGATTCTGCCACACTTAGATGAGATGCATTTTTTGTTAAAATTATTTCCATGCACCCATTTGATCAAACAAGTGTTTTTCTTTCATAAAAATGTATGTTTTATCTGATTGAATGAATATGAATTTTTCGTTGTCCTCCTATATATAGCCATGCCAATTCTTGCTCTTGAATCTTTACTTTTGTTTTTAGAAAAATGCTAGGAGAAAGCTGAATGTTTCTTATTCTTTTTCTTCTTTGGTATAACATTCTTATCTTCTCACCTTTCCTTTTTATCCCATTTCTTTGGTCACCTTTTTTCTTTTGGGGAAAAGACGGGATGCCCACCAAATATATATTGGTAAGCATCCAAGGCAACAGGGCTAGGGTGGGGGGTTAATGTGTCACATGGAGAGACATGGTGTCTTCCCTCATAGCAGAGCTAGTCCTTCTTCATTACATAAATACAATCGGGGAGCTCCCTGCGCATACTACAACAAAGAAAGAACACTGTCTATTTGAAATTAAGACTTCTATCTCTACCTAGTGGTTTTGCTCCCAGTTTATTTTGCTCCCTGCATTTTAATAAGCTCAGAATATTTTCCCGAGTGTTTTCGATGTGGCATGTTTTGCCCTAGATATCCTTCCTTGCCACCAGCTAGAAAGAAAGCAACACACATCATGCTTGAAGGACAGCAACACACATCAGGTTAGGAAACTGGCACACGTCATGTTAGATCATCAGAATGAAGCACATTTCTCTTATGTCCCTTTTTACTGAGAATATGGATAAATTCCTGAATTTTCGGACTCACAATCGACACAAGGCATGTAGACAACTCCACATTTTTTTACTGAAGACTCAACTGGTTTCAGTGTCCTCAAAGTACACTGAATGTTTCCATCTCTTCCCTCTCATTGCATTGGTGGATATTTTGTTCAGATTTACTAGCCAAATGGGGGCCTTTGCTTTGATAGGGATTCGAACCCTCCATCTTTGAATTCTGGGTGATACCTTTGAACCTAAGCCACTGTTTTTTGAACTCCTGGGTGATACCCAATTCTTGAACCGACTACAAATCCTATGCAATACACCCTAGAAGCATTACATTGGAATGCCTCTAGTCTTTTTTTTTTGTTGAATTGTACTAACAAGTACTTAAGTTAATGGGGGATGCAATACGTTTTATTGGTGGAAGGCAATTTTGGAACCATGCATAAATTGCAAAGGTAGTCTTCAAATTGAAGATTTAGTGGCTTTGGTTTTTCATGTCTTGACCTCTGTGTTCTTATATTCAGCACAACTGTAGTTCTTTTGAATGTATACTGCTTTTGATAGCTGTTGTCATGAGTCCTTGTGGAAGTTAGCAGCAGTATCTTGATACTTCCTTGTGATCTTAAGGTTTGATGATTTAACTTGGTATATTGTTGTTGTTGATATTGTCGTTATAGTCGTTATTATTTTGGTAGAATAATGATTTCTCATTCCTCTTTTTTTTTTTTCAAAAAAAGGTTGATTTCTCATTCCTCTTTTTTTTTCTTCCAAAAAAAGGTTGTGTGCAATGGATTCACTGATCTCTTGTATAGCATAGTGAAAGGTCATTGAATGTTAAATGGCTCAGTCAAACTTGCATCCTTGTCATGTTTACTTACATGCTTCTGCAGTCGGCTGTCGTGTCAAGTAGATCAGATTGATGGGAAAGATTGGCAAATCTAAATAGGTTATGTTGCTCAAACAAGAATCGTGAGATGGTTACATGTCCTAGAAGTTGAATTGATAGGTTATCTTGTGTGTGTTTCTGAGGAAGCTCTAGAAAAAATAAACACAATTAATGATTAATCTTTTTAATGGTGTGCATTTTCGTTATTTATGATACATTTTTCACGAGGAAAGTGAAATTGCAGAGGGCACTATTCATAGAATCAAAGCAGGGTGGCTAAAATGGATGAGTACTACTAGATAATTTTTGGAGGAGAATATATTGGATAGTTATTAGACTTGCAATTCTTCATATGATAGTGTTGGGTAGTTAAGAAACATGTGCAGAAAATGTTTGCAGTGAGATGAGAATGTTGACATGGATGAGGGGCCAAACAAGAAATGATGGACTAATAAATGTCAAAAAAGATTGATGGCACTGACTTAAAATTTTTGGGATAAAGGTTTTGTAGTTGTTGCTGTCATCATCCATCCTTGGTGTTTTTTTTGAAGATCCCGTCTTTTGGCATCTTGCTGATGTTTTCTGATATGTAGAAGTGAATGATCTTGAAGTTTCATGAAAAAACTAGAGAATCAAGTGGAAATGCTGCTTCGTAAGTGAATGCAGAGTGCATCTCTGGCTGAATGTCTCCTCTCAAGCAATAGGAAACACTTTCAAATGGTGGTTTTCTGACGTGGAGTGATTTGATTTATCATGTAAAATCGGTTACATATGATATCTTAGTTCTTAAAGTTTAGTTTCTTGTCCTTAATTTGGTGGATGCAATACTGTGATCAGCCAATAGCTGTAGATGCCCATATTGATTTGTACCTGATGATTCTGGCTCTTTCCTATTATTCCTTTTTTTTATGAGCAAAGGATTGAAACATTCGTTACTAAATGATGTCCTTAGAAAAAGTGGAGACGAATGTATCTACAAGATAAAAAAAGAAGCAACATAATAAAAAGGAATGTTTAAAGATTTAAATCCTCCAAGCACTAGAATATAAGGTTACATCTTATTCGATTTGTTCCCATGATAGAGGATGCTGAGGCTTTGCTGAGGACCATTACTTAACTCAGAAGCATAGATGTGATGGTCAACCAAATTTCAATGTGCACGCGTTTCCTTTGGTACAGCTTCCCCATTATTCTATCCCTTCAGGTTTTAATCCCACAATTATAGTGTGCTTGTACGGAAGGGGATTTGTTGGGACTGGAAGGGGATTTGTGAAGAGAAGGATATATGCATGTGTGTGCTTGTACGGATATCTAATGGGTAGTACGTGCAATTGGCCATATCCGCTAGTGCTTCACCTTTTCTATATCAATCTTTTTTGGGGGAAAAGATTGAAAGTTCAGGATACTCCATGGAAGGATTTCTTGAAGGAGTGAGCTCTTCAAAAGTATACTGAAAGATGACACCAAACTTAGGTACTTCAAATCCCTTCTCTTTAGAAATGAAAAATCCGAGTAATCTTTCCATTCACTAACCCTTGGGGTTTTCTTTTTCAAATTTAAGTATGATGAAATTTACTCAGAGATCTTTTTATATGTACCCAGTCGATGTATTATAAGCAAGTACAAAAAAGGTCAGCTTCATTTTCATTACTGAAATTTTTACAGCTAATTCCTATCCATGTGTTTGTTTGAGGTGGCGAATATTATATTCGCAGAATCATTGATTCTTGTTTAAATGCTTCAACTGTTAAAACTAACTGGTTTGATGACTGTTACATAGTATGCAGTCAGTGATTATTCTCTAGCTGGTAGAGTTTTGATATGTTCGATATTCACAATAAGTGAGTTAAATCAGGATAATTAACTTGATCATTTTCCTATGGTCAACTTGATCATTTGATTTAGTATTCTATGATTACCAATTGGTTTTATGATTTTTAATGTTCCCCAATGATTTCCAAGTTCTGAATCAAGTTAATGAATTTGACAATGTTTGGTTGAATTGTTTATTATAGACTTTTACAAATCAAGAAGGATTAGCTGGGCTTGTCACTGGCAAAGGAGAGATAAAAAGGTTTGATATAGATCATCACTTGGATTCTTTTTTTCTGCTCAAATCCTTCATTTAGTTGCAGTAAGATAATATTGAACTTTAGCTTGATTTGAAGGATTTCTCTATATACTACCACAATTTATGTTGATTCATATTGCTGTGCAAAGTTTGAAATATTTTTCCCCCCGTCTTGGCCTTTGGGTACCATTCTAGTTACTGGTGCATTGTCCATTGTCACTATGTCTAAAGTCACTCTTTTATTCTTGAAAGTCTGATTGGCATGACATAGAATACATTGTTATACGCGCAGTATGAAATTGGGTGAATAGATTAAACGTGATTTAGATAAGTAGATATTCTTTTATTTCTTCGTGAAGACCTCCAAGCAGGAATGTCATTTTAGTTTTCTTAGTGGACTCGAACCATTTCATGATTTGGAATTTGGATTAGAATTTGATGTTGAACATGCACTATGAAACTGTGGGAGTAGATTAAATTTGATTTAGATAATTAAACATTCATTTATTTTTCTTTGTAAAAGACATCTAAGCAGGAATTCTCATTTTCATTCTCTGTGTGAACTCAGGAACCAATTCATGATTTGGCATATGGGAATAATTTGCCATGGCCAAAAATTCAGAATTTGGTTATGTTTGGGAAAATTAAAAAAAAAATTGAAAGAAGATGATCTTACATGCAAATAAACAATAACTAGAACAAATTTATGACCTCATTGTGTGCAACCATTGGGGATCAAAATTCAGAATTTTGCCAATGCTCCACAGTAAATTAGTGTCTTTGGAGTATGTGTTTACGCACTAGGGATATATAGAGGCTGGGATCTTCATTCAGTTAGGTTTACTTTCTGTTGTGTAATGTGTCATAATTTGTAGTAGTTGGTCAAAACTAACCTTCAAAATTTGTTCTTTGTCCATAGGTGGACTATTGGATGCCTTGTTAATGCTATTTGGCAGAATCTTATGTTTGTCCCAGTGAAGCACTGAGGGTACCCCCTAGGCCCCTACCAACATGTTAAGACATAGGTTGGATAGCTCTGACGTAGTGATGCGTTCTCTCTGGTATATCTGTGGGAGTGGATCTTGATGATGTTAGTGATATTTTTTCCCCTGTTTATGGTTATGTTGCACCTTAAATATGTCTTTTGTTGGTTTCAAGGCATTTAGAAAGGTATGATATTTATGGTTTGAATCCTTTTGGGGCATGATTAAATCTTGGAAAGCTGTTTTTTAATGGATTCACCGCCAGTTATGAGATTTCTATTTAGTTGTTTTGAAACTTTTCGGATTCCATGCATTCAGACAGCCCATTGGGTTATGCATGCTTCCCCAAATAAATTTGGGGACCGATTACTTCCTTTTGTTTAACTCTGTGGATTACTATGTATTATTGATACTGAAGACGGCTTAGGGTTTGCCAACTTCTTGTTTTCATTATTTTATGCATATTGGGAATTCCAGTTGAATTCCCTCATGATCCAACTGTTTAATTATGATTCTGTTATGTGAGACTGAGGTGGTAAATCTGGATAGTGAGCAGAGAGATGTTGATGTTTTTTTCTTTAGCCTGAATGCTCATTCAAGTATTGGAATGGAATCTCCGTATTGTGGCACAGGAAAAAATGTTGGTTGATTCCCTTTTTATTAGATGTGAATGGACAAAGGATTATCAGTCTTTACATTGTGGGGTTTATGGTCAAATTTACTGTCTCATTCATTGGGACATCATGTGGTTTTTGCCTGAAGAAGAAGCTGAGGATTTCAGTGTCCTGTGTCCTAAATGGTGCCTTTTTCTGTGCACTGGTAAATGTACTATGAAGCAATATTATAAGTTTTCAAAAATCAGGGGGACTGATAGTTGGGTCACAGTGGGGAGATTGGACGACCTAAATGCCTAGGTTGAGTGACGAAGGTCAAGGTATTTCCTTGGATGTTCTATGGAAATTTATCCCCATCACAGGAAGGGTTTTACTCGTCTTTCTATTTCATAAGTTGAGGTCAAGTCTTCTTCGTTGGATTTAGTACTCTATTACTCTTAATGAAATGATGGTACCATTTGCTCTTCTCCACATATTCATAAAAAATCCCGTGCTACATGTTGTGAAGAAGATTGTCCATATTATACCTAGATGAGCCATACAATTATATATTTTGTTCTATAACACAAGTCCTTAGGGCAGAGCAACCATAGTTTGTACATAATTGAATAATCTTAGAATATATGAAAGCCCTTATTTTAGCATTTTCTTCTTTTTTTGTTTTTATTTTTCTTTAGTTTGACATACAAGTTTTCATCTTAGATTTTGTGTTCAATATTTAATTTGTTATTGCGTTTGTTTTTCCCATCCTGAGTATAGATGAACTGAATTTAGCCGTGAGATTGAAGTAAGTGAACCTCCTTTTTTTTAAAATGCTTTTTGCATAAGCTTGAAATATGAGAAATCATTCACTATGGACACACGTGGATCTTACATAGATTTGTTCGTGTAGTTAATGTCTACAATCTCTGTTTGTTGTTGCTGCTTCTATTATGATATTTACTATATATTTTATTAGCTGAAAATTTTCTTTGTTAATTCCTTGCTGTGAACAGAGATGTTACTGAATCTTTACAATCCTTATCTACATGTCAGTCAAAATATATTTATTTGTCAACTTGAGATTATAATGATGTCTACATCTTGTAAAAATTGGTGCATGCTTGAAACTTCATCCAGACACTACATATCTAGAATATCTGAAACAGTATATGATAATTACAATTTATATTTGAATTTGTATTTGTTATAATGTGATAGTCTCATAGTTAACACTCCGTATAAATTCAATTTAAGCAAAAATCCTGTCATCATTCCAGGGATTTGATTCTAAATTTGACAAGCATTAAAAATTGTATAGCTGCTCAAAAAAGAAGAATGCATATAGTTGCTGAAACATGATCATGAACTCTCTTTTTCTAAGGCTCATACCCTTTCCTTAGGGCTTGTATGCAGCTAACTTTTTTGGAATGGACATGTTCTAGAACATGGTTTTGTACTGCTTATGTCCAGGGCTGCAGCTCGGACGGTTGAGGTGGGTGGAGTTAACTCAAACCCAACCTGGAGTTGGAAAGGGTCAACCCAAACCCAACCCAACCCAACCCAACCTAACCTGACTACGCAGAGGTCAACCTGAACCCAACTTGTCGATTTTGATTCGGGTTGGTTTGGGTTTGGGCTGAGTTCGATTCTGGCTTCAAAATCGTGTCATTTAGACAATTTGAACTTTGTTAAGATTTGTTCTTCGTACGGAAAAGATAATAAAGACAAAAAATGAGGGATAATGGAGAAGAGGATAGATAAATGATTGATTTTTGGGTAAAAATAATTTTCAATAAATAGAATTTCATCTCATAGATTAAATAGATCAAATTTTACCAAAACATTTAAATTTACTATTTAATATATGAGGTTTGGGTCGGGTTTGGATTATGCAACTCGTCAATGTAAACATTACTTGAATTGAGTTTGGGTTGCTTGTGTTTGGGTGCGGAGTGAATCTGAATGCTAAAATCTTAACCCAAACCTGTCCAAAATTTGAGTTAATTCGGGTTGGGTCGCGTTCAACTAGCCCAAGTTGCACCTATACTAATATCTGTTGTTGGGGGTACAACGAGAAATTCATTGTATACAGATGTAGCAGATCTATGGTGGATGATAAGAAAACCTTATGCTTAATTCATAGCTGATGTGCTCTTTTGTAATTTGAAAAACCTCACAGTCGCAACTAATTACATGAATTTTATGCAAGTCAAAATTTTAAAACATGTATGCTTTGAGGTGTACATAACTTTTTCTCCATTTAGTAGTATAATTGCATAAATTAAAGTACTGATCTCTTAAAGGTAGGTGCCTTTGTAAGTGAGTCTTGGAAGGATATTTGATATTTCCTTTTTGTTGATCAATGCTGTACATTGTCTCCTTGAAAAGGTTGACTGTTCTGAGTATACTTGCGTTTTTTTTTTTTTTTCTTTTCAATAATTTTTTGTTAGCTTCCAGGTTGTAATTGCCTTGCATTTTATTGGAATTGGTCAGATGGAAACTTTGTCGAGGAACTTGGAGGTCTCTGTATGTTGCATCCAACTTTTTGTCTGTCTTGGACATGGTTCATTAGCTTTTCTTCACATACACTGATGCTTTATCTACATGGCCCATTGTGGGTAACTCTCTACAGGCACAAATTCAGGTTGTTTAGGATGGCCTTACCTTCTAGTTGCCTTAACTTGCCTTCCATGATTCTTTCATGTGAGTTTTTTGTGCTCATCTTTTCGACTTACGTATCTGAGTGCTTATTAGTGAATTGTTGACAAATTTCTACCTATGCACAGGTGATTTAATAAATCATCTTTTATCAACTTTTCATGTATAGCTGGTTCTCGCTGTCCTCACATTTTACTAAGTGAAATTACATTGTCCATATTTGGGTTGGTTTGTTGGATAATCGCATGCTTAGTCGGTATATGTAGCTTTTCAATGTAGTTGGTGAAAAGAGGTGCTAATACCTATAGGGCTGGTTTGGCAAGGGATAAGGGGATAAATGTGGGGATAAGTGGGGAAAGAACAATTTATCCCGTTTGGTATAAAAATAATCGGGATAAAGTGCGGATGATTGTCGTTATTTTAAAATGAAAATGAGGATTTTTTGTTCCACTTAAAGACTTGAATAATGTTTATCCCATCTTCATATTTGTTTCCATGTTTACCTTTTTTTTATATAATGAAAGGTGGTTTATGACCTACAACATAAGATGTAAAATTCCAAAAAGAAGAATGCAATTAAATGGCTTGCCTCCAAGAAAAATAAAAATAAAATGAGACGTGAGATGTTTGATGTTTCCCTCTATATCAACAGAAACTGAAAGCAAGTCCCAAATACATTGCCCACAGCAAGAGTCAGGCCCCAACTTACCCACTTTAGCTCTCATGTAATTGCCAAAACTTGTATTCCCATGTGCACTTAATGATTAGTAATTTTTCATTCTCAAGTGTTCTTGAGTGTTCAGATGACTTGTTTCTGTTTTTAGTATGTTTATATTATATGTAAATCAGTTTTTGTGTAGCAAATTTATGATGTATGTCTTTTAAGCTCTTGTTTGGCATGGAGAAAATAGTCATTAGTACAACATCCCATGGCATGCTACTCCTTGTCTTTGCTTTTCTGCTGGCCGGTTGCTTCTTTATCATTGGTCTTTACCAACCTGGTGCAATGGGAGCTATTAATGTTTTTCTTCTGTTGTGGAAACAAATGGAAATATGCTAATGGTGAAATTAAAGACTTAATCACTGACTTGGGATCGTTAGTGCAACAACATTGATTATGATGATCCACGTCAAATTTGTGAAAATCTAAAATGTCCATGACCCACCATCTTCTTTCTTACTTTTTTGGCTTTAGATCCATATTGGCATCAGCGTTTGTGGTTCAACTGGGTCTTTAATTTATTTTTCATAATTTTGGTCCTTGGATTGCCTTTTTTCCAGACATCTTGGAATTGTTTTTCTAAGTTCTTGATTTTAATTCTTCCAACAGTTCTCTTCTTCACGATTCAGTGAAATTTGTTATTTTATTGATCAGCTATCAGGGATGTTTTTTAGAACTTATACGTGTCAGGTCTGAACTGAGTGTTGGTATTTGCTAATTGTATCAGAATGAAGTGAAAACTTTTTTTTTCTTCTTTCATACAAAAGATACGAGATTCTATTTCATAAGAAACCCCTAGATAGAAGGAGATGAGGGATCTCCAAACATGAGCAAAAGGAAAGGGAAGAAGGGGAAAGAAATAAAAATGTAGAAGAGGGGAAGGGGGTGTGTAACCCCCTTACAATGCATTAGTTGATACTAATGAAGTGAAATCTTAGAAGATAATAATGATATGTGTTGATGGTCGGTTTTGTTAGTAGGAATGTAATATATTGAGTTGAAAATTTGGCCTTTCTTGCGACATAATTCTTGATATTTTTAAAATTCGTCCTCATGCATCTGAAGTCTGAAAGAATTTTGATGGTAATTTGACTTTTTATTTGTTAGTCCTCTTTCTCATTTTATCTTCTCTATTGAACTGGAATTTCCATGTGCCATAATAGAAAGTTCCTGGTAGCTTTTTTGAATAAGGATTAGGGACTTTTCCTGATTTTATGGAATCCTGTGAATTGATAGAAACTTTTGGATTGCACTCTTTACAAATGAAATCTTACACAAATTGCTTATCTATAAATAAATTGTGCATATCGCAACTGCCTCTTCATGTCAATCAAAATGATAAAAAATTTATACAAATTATATAAATTTAGAGAGGTTTCTTTGAAATTTAGAAAAGTGTTTCTAATATTAGATTATTTTGAATAAACCTTTTTAAGAAGAATTCTACTTACAATATCTTTGATACTTATTTGGTTTTTGTCCTTTTGTGTTATGCATTCACACTTGCTTACATTAATGACTAGTTTGATATGATAGAGGCATTTTTTCTTGGATCAATGATGCTTTTGTAAATTTTTCGTTTTCTTCCTGCAACTCCTTAAAAAGGAGTGAGGATGATTTAGTTTTGCTGGGATCCACAATCTTGTTTCAGTTTTATATTTCTATAACCTTTAAAAAAAATTTCAAGAGGAAAATTTGCCAGAGTGCTTGGGGGGGGGGGACTAATATTATGAGAACCACCTTTTTTTTTTAATATATAATGTAGTGTGCATATTGTTTATTTAATTGCGGAAAAGGGTGCATCTGAAGAGGTTATGATTCGTAATGATGTTTTGTTTTACATGTACTGTTTTGGTGCATGTTTCTGGTCTTTTTAAGCTGCATCCATGATATTTAAAATTGTATAATTTTTCTCACTCTTTGATCATTCAAGATTGAGATGCTGCTTTGTTTTATATTTTTTTGTCTGCCTTTTTTTCCTTATCCGCAAACTCCTTCCTTTTTGGCCTTATCCGTGTTTTTATTGGTATAAAAAATCATTGTTAATTTATTTACAGATTTGTGTAATTTTTCTACCTTCGTCTTTTGGCCGTCAGAATCTGTAAAAAATTGAACCATCTCAGAATATACTTTGGATTTTGTGCAAGATGTTTTATTTTCCACGAAAACACTTTTTTTCCACGACATTCATCTTACCCAATGTTTGATGTGAAATACTGAGATTTCCTGTAAGATGTAGTAAATGTTCTTTCTAGATCATTAAGATATAGTAAATGTTCCTTGCTTTATTCTTAGGCTTATTTGCCTTTAACTATCACTTCTTGACATGGAACATATGTTCTGCTGGTATTTTTATTTATATCCATTCTTGTGTAATTCTGCCTGGGTGATTCTTTATTCTTAATTCCTGTTTTTTTATACCATGTGATAATGGCGACTGTGGGTATTGACACCAGAAATTGTAGGATATTTACAAATCCCTCTCCCTCCCACCAAAACATTACATTTACCAGGGTTAATAAGTTGGTGGGGATTATGGAAAATATAGTTAGATTAATCAGATTTACAAAATAATGTGGACAAGTGGGCATTGTTAAGTGTATATATGTAATGCAACGAACCGAAATTGAAGATGTGAAGGTCAGCCACTCCATGTATGTACTTGGTCCGTTTTGATGTTATTGTAGTATGATAACTGTGATATTCTATTTGTTGTTTCTGGTGTTTTATTTTTACCAGTTTATCATCTTTCTGCATCCCCGCGAGTACTACATTGAGGGAGGTCACCTGGTTTGCTTCCACCCATTTGGAGGGTACTTGTGTTGTGTTTTTTTTTGGTGGAATTTTAATGTTGTGGTTTTTGTAACTTTTGATGTTCCACGGCAATTGCTTAATGAGTCTTCAAAAGACGGATTGGAAAAAAATTTAGTTTTCATTTCTTATTTTTTTCAGTTTATTGAATCCCATATATATTATAATGCTTAATTATTACCTTGTGTAATAACATGTGATGGACTGATTATGTAAAATTAAAACCGGAACAATGTGTGGGATGAATATTTTATTCGTCCTTGGAGATGGGATTTGGCGGTATACTCATCTGTTCTTTATGTTCCCCCATGAAAGAGTTGACGCATGTCCTCTCATGCTTCATGGGATAAAAAAATGATTCAATAGGTTAATCAATGATGCTCCCACTTCCCATGCCTTGGCCAATTTTTGTTCCACTCGATTAATTACTCCTTTGAACTTAAATCGTACATGGAGGTGACCTTAAATAAAAAGGGGAATAGTATGACCATCTTATGGTTCATCTGGAAAGATGTCAAAAAATTTCAAAATAAAAAATATGGGTTGATATAAGTAGCTGTTCCACTCGATTTTTTTTATATAGACCCACTGATGTCTTTCCCACTACCCAATATTACCAAAATGTTATTATTTATGGTCTTCCTTTCCCACTACCCAGTTATCAATTCATCATGCATAACATAACATGTATAACATAACCCTTCAAAATAACAACTTTCTTCTAAGTCAATCATTTATACAATCATTTAAGTCCTTATGAAAAACAAAAATATTTAAGATATCTTTTTTATCAAATTAAATTTAAGATAAGAAACAAAAATTCAAGCAAAGAGTTTTTAACCAAATAAACAGTAAACATTATATATATAAAAAAAACATTATTTTCTTTTCTAAACAAGATTTGTTTAGAAAAGACACTTATTTAGAAAAGAAAATGTTTTTTGTCATTGAAATGTACTGTTTAGAAAAAAATTTGTTTGAATTTTTGTTTCTTATATATATATATATATATATATATATATATATATATATATAAATGATTTTAAAAAAGACTTAAATAACTTAAATGATTTTTGTTTTTCAAAGGACTTAAACGATAAAAATTCTTAAAGAAAGTTTTGTTTTGAATAAACATGTCGAACCTTAACAGATCGACGAGTCTTTGTCGTCCTAAAACACAGTTCGACTGATGATTCAAACACGGGCCTCTGTCGTCCCGGTGAAGAACACTTCAAGACGCTGTCGAAGTGGGTAGTGGGAAAAAAAAAAATAAAATAAATAATGATATTTTTTTATTGATGGGGGGTTATCAATTCATCATGCATAACATAACATGTATAACATAACGTCGTCGTAGATATATCAAATTAAATGATTTTTTTTATATTTAGATTCACGTGCATTTGTAAGAAAAAAAAAAGATTTTAACTGATTAATTATAAAAATAATTTAATAAACAAACCTTAATTAATTTGATGATTCAAACAATTCAATAAAAAAAAAAAGGGTGGTAGTGATGATCTCTCTTCTGCCGACTCATACAGAGATAAAATAAGATCTCATCACGTGCTTGAGTCTTTGGGGAACCCACCACCTGGAACTTTGCAGCCTTGCCTTTTCGGATTACTCAATATGGACGGTTCCGATCTCTCCTCTCTAGGGATACCCGTACACCCTCCCCCCTCCATTACATATATAAAATAAAAAACAATAAAAAAAAACACAAAAACAAAAAAGCAGCCGCTCCAGCTGTCCTTCTCTTCACGTCTCCCAAAAATTTGAAATTTGAAATCCCACTCGACCGTTATCTTATACCCGTTGGACCCTCCACGTCTTATCCCAACTTTTCTCTCTTTTTTTTCATTTATTTATTTATCAAAAGTAGCCGTTTGGGCCCCCCATCTTATAATAACCCCTCCAACCCCCCTATTTTTTCTTCATTTACTCCCTCCCTCTCTTTTTCGCATCCAAATTTTGAAACCCTAGATCTGAGAAGAAAAAAATGAGGGAGATCCTTCACATCCAGGGCGGCCAATGTGGGAACCAGATCGGGGCGAAGTTCTGGGAGGTGGTCTGCGCCGAGCACGGCATAGACACGACGGGGCGTTACAATGGCGATTCCGAGCTCCAGCTTGAGAGGATCAACGTCTACTACAATGAGGCGAGCTGCGGTCGCTTCGTCCCCCGCGCCGTCCTCATGGACCTCGAGCCCGGCACCATGGACAGCGTCCGATCCGGCACCTACGGCCAGATCTTCCGCCCCGACAACTTCGTCTTCGGCCAGTCCGGCGCAGGGAACAACTGGGCGAAGGGACACTACACCGAGGGGGCGGAACTCATCGACTCCGTCCTTGATGTTGTTCGCAAGGAGGCCGAGAACTGTGACTGCTTACAAGGTAGTACGCGTATTCATTTGATATGGTGAAAATTGCTTTTTTACATTTGGGTAAAAGTTTGAATGTCCTTGATTTGGGTAAAAATTGATTTTTGATGAGTATTGAGTGATTTTCAAACGAATTTAAGTTTGCGTACACATTTGGGTATATAGGATTGGAGAATGGAGATGCTCTTATAGATCTGTTTTTTTTTTGGCTAATGAAATGGTGGTCTGTACAGGATTTCAGGTGTGCCATTCTTTAGGGGGAGGGACGGGGTCCGGGATGGGGACGCTCCTGATATCGAAGATCAGGGAGGAGTACCCGGACCGGATGATGCTCACCTTCTCGGTGTTCCCGTCGCCCAAGGTCTCCGACACGGTCGTCGAGCCCTACAACGCCACGCTCTCCGTGCACCAGCTCGTCGAGAACGCCGACGAGTGCATGGTCCTCGACAACGAGGCCCTCTACGACATCTGCTTCCGCACTCTCAAACTCACCACCCCAAGCTGTAAGTACCATTGTTCACATGACAATGATTTTACATTCGAGTATGTATTTTGAGATACAAATCATGTTTTGGCCTTCATTATAGTAATTCATCCTACATGTCAAAAATATGTACATTCAAACCCGTTTCTTGATTCAATAGAAGCTCAAAGAAGTGAATATGTTACCTAAATCATGTTTTGGCTTTCATTATAGTACTTGATCTTTATATATTAAAAAGATGCGCAATCAAACCTATTTCTGGATTCAATAGAAGCTCAAAGAAGTGAATATGTTAACCAAATAACGATAGATATATGTCAAAAAGCAGACCAAATTTCAGATATTGATTTATTGATATGTATCTGAAACATCAATTTTGGAAGATAAGAGGAATTATTAGCACATTTTGTTGATGATGTTGTTTTTGCCCCCTTTTGATTGTACCAGTTGGTGATCTGAATCACCTGATATCCGCGACAATGTCGGGCGTGACGTGTTGCCTCCGCTTCCCGGGGCAGCTCAACTCGGACCTCCGAAAGCTCGCCGTGAACCTCATCCCCTTCCCCCGCCTCCACTTCTTCATGGTTGGTTTTGCCCCGCTGACCTCCCGTGGCTCCCAGCAGTACCGTGCCCTCACCGTGCCTGAGCTCACGCAGCAAATGTGGGATGCGAAGAACATGATGTGCGCGGCCGACCCTCGCCACGGCCGATACCTAACCGCCTCCGCGATGTTCCGTGGCAAGATGAGCACGAAGGAGGTCGACGAGCAGATGATCAATGTCCAGAACAAGAACTCCTCCTACTTTGTCGAGTGGATACCGAACAATGTGAAGTCGACGGTGTGCGACATACCTCCGACAGGGCTGAAGATGGCCTCGACATTCATCGGGAACTCGACGTCGATACAGGAGATGTTCCGGAGGGTGAGCGAGCAGTTCACGGCGATGTTTCGGAGGAAAGCGTTCTTGCATTGGTACACTGGGGAGGGGATGGATGAGATGGAGTTTACGGAGGCGGAGAGCAATATGAATGACTTGGTGTCGGAGTACCAGCAGTACCAGGACGCAACGGCGGACGAGGAGGGAGACTATGAGGATGAAGAGGAGGAGGAGGAGCAGGAGATGATGTGAGTGGGTGGTGGTGGTGGTTGTCGATGTGTTGTGTTGTTAATTGGAGGGGGCTGGTGGTGCAACTTCCAGTTGTGTTTTCAGCTTGTCCTTCTCCTGGCTGGTTCTTTAATGGTTTTGGATTAGTATTATCAGTAGAATGTGAGATGCGTTTGTAGGAAGACAATTAGAGTGTTTTTGTTTTGTTTATGTTTGCAGTTGGTTCTATTATGAATTCTGTGTTCTTTTGAAAGTGAGGCTTCATTGGGAGATCGCACACAAAAATACTTGAGCGTGCCATTTTACACCGCAAAATATTAAAAGGGATTTGTAGTTTTAAGTCTCTGTAAACATGTCTATTTAGAGATTCGGTACCTTGCTTCTTCATATTTTTTTTTAAGTTATCATATTCAACTGTTTATTTGGTTTTTAGTCCCTCCGTCAAAAATCCGTCTATACACCGTTAATTTGTGAAATGTGATTTTATTTTTAAATCCCTGTAAACTAGGTTATTTAGTGTTAAGTCTCTGTAAACTATGTTATTTAGTGATCAATCCCTGTAAAATATGAAGAAGGGAGAGACTAATTACTAAATAACATAGTTTACAGGGATTTAAAAATAAATAACATTTCACAAATTAACGTTAAGTAAACATGTTTATTTAACGTTTGACGGAGGGATTAAAAAACAAATAGGTGGTTGAATATGGGGACTTGAAAAGAAATATGAAGAATGCAGAGATCGATCTTTAAATAAACATGTTTATAGGAACTTAAAAATAAAAATCCCAATATTAAAAGAAAGGTTCACTGAGCACCAAAATAGCCAAAGTATATACTACAGGCTGCTCTTCTGTCCTGCTTTGATAAACTCATGTGATTATTACTTGCACATGGGGAAAAATATATATAGGGTAACATAATTACAGATCTGTAAAAATAAAGATTCATCACAGGGGATTCTTATAAAAAAACTCCACACGCTACTTGCTTCTTATTTGCTGAAATTTTCCAAATCCTTGCTGGAAGTAGAATGTGAATTATCTGAGCCAGATTAACAATTTTGAGGTATCTGAAATAATTTTTTTGGTTTTTATAATATTTATCATCGGATCTTCCTGTACATCATCAATCTTACACAACTCTCTCCAGGAAAAATATATGAAGAGCAGAGTAATAGGTATACCACCTTTTATCTGAGGAAGATGATGTGGTATAATAATTTCTTTAAGCTAGGAGCTATATTTGTACCATGGGTGCTGTGACACATTATTTTTTAGTCCCATGTATATTGTTAAGCTGTTAGAGCCTCATATTATCAAGACATATGTTTCATTAGCAATTTTTCATATTTTTTTTATAAATAGGCCCATACAATTTATTGAATATATATATATCATTTTTTAAAATAAAAACATGTTGTACTTTATTAGATTAAGGTATATTATTTTAAAAAAAATTAAAACATGTGTGTCAACTGAAATTGAGGCTGGATAAGAAGACAATATGTAGCATTATCCTTGTACCCTCAAAAGGGTGGACACGCCTGGAGGGGGACACGTGTCAGACACGGACACGATGGAGACACAGTATGTACACGTGTCGGATATGCCTCCAATCGTGTCTGCTGAAATAGGCTGCATTTTTAGTCTGGACACGGCTCAGGACACGCCGGGGACATGGCCCAGGACACGGGCCAGCCCAGTTTCAATCCAAAAAAGAAAAAGAAAAAATAAAAATAAAGGCCCAAACTAGTCAGACTCTCCTCACCTACTCTCAGACTCCTCTTCTTCAGTCTCTGCTTCTTCTTCTTCTTCTTCTTTAGGCGGTGTGTATTTCCACTGCGGGGGATCGATCGCCGCCCCACTCAAACTCATAATCGAGTTGCATATGAGGTGACGGTGAAGGTGTCGCCGTGTCGGTGACTCCATTGACGGGTTGTTTCTCTCTCTCTCTCTCAATTTGTTAGGGTTAATATTTGTGGGGGGAGAAAAGAAACATGAGCCTTTTAGAATATGGAAAAAGATATACACAGCCCCAATTGCAGTCCGTTTTGCAGCCCATGATTTTTTTAAAATCATACACTGACCTTTTGAAGCGCATACTATTATATGAAATGAAATATATACTAAGATACATTAGTGTATTTTTTTCAGAATGAAAAAAAAAAAAAGAGTTATATACTATGATAACGTAGCATATACTATCTTATCATATTATAACGGGCTGCAAAACAAACTGCGTGTATCAGCACTCTTAGAACATTGACCCAAACCCATTTAAAAGCCCACAAGTTACCAACCCATTTAAAATGACCCAAAACAATTAATTTAAGGGTTAAAGACATCTGCATCCCTGCAAACATGAATAATCTCATATAAGTCCTTGTGAAAGTTGAAATAGACAATAAGTCCCTGAAAACTCACAAAAACCTAATTATCATCATCGGGTTAAAATTTCATTCAAATTTAACAGAATATTTTATCACCATATAATTGTGTAGACATTATAGTCTATATAAATAATCATAAAAACAAATTAGTCAATGCAAAAATCATATTATCATTGTAAAACTTTATATGTTTCTTCATTTCCATTAAGCTATCAATTGAAAATGGTTAAAATTTGAAGATAATTTAATCATTTTATGGTTATAGGTTAAAATTAAGTAGGGTAGGTTGGGTTATGATTAATTTTTGTTGAAACCAGAGATGTATATGAGTTTTTGTGAGTTTTCAAGGACTTGTATGCCTGCCCCAATTTTGATAAAGACTTATATGAGATTATCTATGTTTGCAAGGACTTGGATGCCTTTAACAAAAATAAAACATGGTGATGTATGAAAAACATTTAACTTCATATGGATATACAATATATATTTATTATATTAATTTATTTGTTGTCGTGTCCTAGTCGTACCTGTATCATATTTTTTCAAAAATTTCAGTGTCGCTGTGGCCATGTCACCGTGTCCCCTATCCGTGCTTCATAGCTTGCACCATATATTGATCAATCAAATCAGTCTAACTTTATTCATAGTTCCTCCACATTTTATCATACAATGTTTCTGAACTCTGTTAGATGTCTCTCTGTCTGAATCTCAAATCAGCAATTGAATTGATTGAACAGCCAACTTGCTTTCTGCAAATAGCTGCAAGTTCAATACTGAGTTTTATCCCAGTATATTTGTTGTTCTTGACAGATGCATCCTAAATACTTAATACCAGAACATGAGTTCTTACATTTTGGAGATCTGCATTTCTAATGGTAACATAAGTGAAACTTGTGTCTTACAAGGATAACGTATATACAACTAATTTTTCTTAAATTAATTGCATAATGAGCTCATGATAGTTTATAATAGAAAGGGTGAGCAAAAATCTTAAGATGGGGATGATGAAAATAAACATTTTTCCCTTAGAAATAAAAAGATTCACAAATTTAGCTGCAAAAGTGAGGTTCAAGATTGCAATGCACTTGAATATTCTTTATTGAAGAACTGGAATCCACTTGAATATTTTAATGAGAGATACTGGGAATTACGAGAAGTCCAAATCAAAATATTTTGCATCCACAACCAATGTGTTCTTATCTCATAAAAAAAAATTTCATCTCTTTTATTGACACAGAGTCCAATTTTCCTTAAACTGCTTAATGACCAATAGTTTCCACTTGGTGATGTAAGCGTTCAGTTGAACAATGTTTGGAGGAGAAACAAATATTTAAATCATAGCCATATATAAACAACCTTACTTGAATCACTTACACAGACAAGCGTGTGATTGTGTCTGTGTCTGTGTTGAGACAAACACAGGTTGAGTTTCACCCAGAGCAGGGATATAAAAATCCGCATATTGAGTTTCCATACATGTACATTGAAATGCACTGTGATTCACCTAAGAAAAAGCTGACAAAACCATTAAAATCTGAATACTTTTTTCTTCAGGAATGTTCATTTTAAACTAAAGTGAGCTAACTGATCAATGTTTGTCTTACTATTTATAATTTTCAGTACCATCACCATAAATTTCATTCACATTTGATAATTCTTTTAAGTCTACTAATCTGAAATATGTCAAATCCATAAAGCTTATTGACCTCAATCTAATCGATTGCTTTGCAAATGTTCTTTGGTATAAAATCTGAACAATTTTTTTCAGGAATGTTCACCGGTCATCTTCCTAAGAAGATTTCCTCCATTATACCAAAGTTAGCTAACTGATCAATGTCTCTCTTAATATTTATAATTTTACCATTTCATTCACATCTGATCTCAATTCCTTTGAAGTCTACTAATATGTTGTTTGTCAAATCCATAAAGCTTATCAACCTCAATCTAATCGATTGAGTTCCAAATGCATAATCAACAGAAAAAAGTTGTTCCACATCATAAGATTCTCCATTTAGCCCAACATTGATGCATCAAAAAAGGGGGAAACAAAAACTCCTACAGAAGCACAAACAACATGTACTTACATCCAAATTTTACATTAAACAACTACTATTACATGATTCAAAACAAAATACAACACAAGAAGGCTAGACAGGTTGTACCTCATCGCCATTGTCTGTCATCTTGTTCGGGGCCGGGATCTTCTTGTACTCGAAATCTACGGCATACACTAGGCACTCACTCACAACCAGTGACCCCGTCGATCGATCACAACCATCCAGGCAAACAAAACAAGCGATGCCACGATTGCCCCACAAGCCACCCCGAAGAGCAATGGAGTGACTATCTTCAAAAAGCAGTCAAACTTCGGCGGCGCTACGGCTGGGCCTTCCTTAATGTGGCCAACCGAGGATCTCCGAGGATCGAACGGCTCCGAATGCATTGCGTAGAGCATATGCTTCAGGCCGAAGCTCCACGAGTAGATGGTCGCATTAGAAGCCTTAAGGCGATAAAAACCGGATCTTTTAGAAGCACCGACAGATCAATCGGAAACAAAGCTGACGATTTGAACGGTCTGGATGCGCCGGACCCGCTCAACCAGACTTCCAGCCTCTTCGACCTCCCGTTATAGTCGACCCATGCGTGCATTCTCTCTCCGCTGCTCACCGTCGGATCGGCGGCGGATATTCTGCTCTTGTTACCGAAAAGGCGCCGCCTATGCTGACGGCGTTGTTCGAAGCGTTGACACTGACGCAGAGACCGGTCGGAGAGGTCTCCGTCTTCAATGGAGGATTGTCTGGGATCACCACGAAAGCGAGGCCGCCATTGGAGATAGAGAAGGTGAAGTAAGTCGAAAGAGAGGTAATTGGAGACGGTGCAACGACCGGGATCCTGTACATGATCCGACCGGAGCTCGAGATCCTGATCGAAGAATCGACGGGAGGAGACCTCGGAGTCTCCGAATAACACCATCTCCGAATCAAAGGCGGGGTCTTTGATGAAGCGAGGGAAGGAGAACGAAAATGCAGGCTCTCCATGTAATAGCCGGACCCTTTTATGCCAGTTTATGCTAATATTTACATGTTTGGTTTAGTTTTATGTTATTGAGCTTTTGGTCTTTATTTTTTCTGAAGTCGTACATTTGGTTTAATTTTTGAAAAGCACCTTCGAAGCATATTTGAGATTCACGCTCAACATATGAAGTCTTCATTTTTGAGTTACCTTTCATATAAAATTGGTTTGGTACATTATTTGGAGTTATATTAGAAAAGTTATGGCTATTTTACCATTTCTACCCCTAGAAGAATAAATCGCAAGGTCTTCTGTTCATCATTATTTTAAATATAGTTGGAGGCTTCTTCTGATTTTGGCTCAAACATAGAAGTTGAAGATATTTTCATCAGCTTTTCAACAGAAGTTATTTCATGTGAAGTGGATTTCCCTACGAGAAGATATAGCTGTTTGAGTCAAAGCTGCACAGATTTTAATGGAAGGGCATTTATGTAATTTGACGAAACCTAAAGTTTTTAATAAGGTGAGTCGGTGGTGTTGGGGGATTTATTACGAGAGAGAGAGAGTGTCGTCCGAGACACTGTTTGAAGAAAAAAAAAGAGGGAAAAATCAGGAAAAAATTAGAAAAATTGGGAAAAGCTTCGTGGAGCATTTTTCGCGATGCATTGGGTAAATATTTTTATTCTTTTCATTGTTATTATTCGTCGAGGGTTGTTTTATTTCAGTTTTGAATCAAATTGTGATTTGGGGCTGGAATATGATTATGTTTTTGGGGCTGGATAAATAGGTATTTTATGGTTGATTTTATAGTATCATTTTAGAGTTTGTAGTGGGGATGTCATTTTTATCTTGGTGGATTTGGGAATTGTTTGATTAATGGGTTATATTTTAGTATCTGATTGAGGTTATAATTTTATCAGTGGATTCTGTCTGTGTGGTTTAGGAGCTGGGTTAGGGTGAATCCAGCTTGGATTGTGAATTGTGAGGTAAGTAACCAGTTTGACTTTTCCTGTTCCATTTCATTCCACGTTGTATTGTTGTAAGTAACTCGATCGATATTTGCTTGTTTCGTTCCATTCCATTATATGTTCAATTCCGTTCCGCGTGGTATTGTTGATTCGACATTACTTATTCCATTCCACCCCACATTTTATTGTTGTTGAGGCTATTCAGTTTTATTTTGATAATCCATATGATTTTGATTGTGAGTACCACATTTAAATGGCCTATTATTGAGACATATTCCTTCATTGTTGTTAGACTGTGGTTATTCGAGATTCTAAAATATTCTTATAATTGTTCTATTTATATCTTGGAGTTATTCTCCATAATTGGTCTATTTGTATCTTGGAGTTATTCTTTATTGGATTCCAGCTTACTTCCCTTATTTATATCTCGTGAGCTTATAATTGACTTGTTAGTATCGTGAGTCTGTCTTTGATCATGATGTGTATCCATCTTAGTGTCTTTCTATGAACCTATGATCTGTATGCTCGTGTTGTTTGACTATGAAGCCTTATAGTGTGATTGACATCGTTGCTTCTATATTCCTCTTGTGCACTTGGAGTTGGATGATCATAGACCTTACAGTGAGGGTTGATGTTTGCCTCCCTAGCGCGCATAAGTACGTACGGTCCAGCGAGGGGAACTTGAGAATACCCTGCCGTGCCTGGACGTTCCGAGGCCAGGTAGTGAATCCGCGGTGGACGTTCCGAGGGCCACACGCGAGGTATGTGGATATCTTGGACATAGGGGCCAAGATGGTGGGGTCGTGCAGATGGTCAATCCTACGCTTTGGACATTTGGGGACTAGAATTGTGATTTCCTTATCATTCTTGTAGCATTGTGACATTTCGAGGGCCATCAGTGATTTAATTAACATCCTTTTGATTGATGGGTAATTTCAGAGTACTTGCTTTCAGTCCAATTGTGATACATCTTGATGATATTCATTGGCTTTATCAGTTGTGAGGTGTTAGTTTGAGCTATTCATTCCTATGTTTATATATCAGCGATGTTATTGTTCTCCGCTGATGCTTATACAGTGATTCCATTTGTCATTATACTTTGACCTGGTGTTTATTGAGATTACTGAGCTTGACTTTAGATGTCATTCTTGTTTTTCTTGTGCGTGGAATGTCTGAGTTACTTACTGAGCATCTTTCACTCATTTCATTCACTTTCTCTTATTTTTGCAGAGTAGAGGCGGGGTTCCTGGACGTTTAGACTTTGTCTCCTTTTGGTGTCACGTCCAGTTGGTGATAGAAATACATATATGTGTGTGTGTGTGTGTGTATTTGGAGGTTTTGGATCTGTATATAGTTATTTTGGTAGAGCTTGGTCTGACGAACCAGGCCTGTGTAGAATGCTCTGTATATATGGATGACTGTATATGAGCTGTGTTAGATGCTCTGTTGACTGCTTAAACTTTCTTGGGTGAGTTTATATAAGGTGATTATATATATCTTGTTGATTATCTGTTATTCCAGGGCTGTTATCGTATGTGATTATATAGGGTGAACATTTCGATGTTTAAAAAAAAGAGAGTCTATGGTGTGATTTTAGGCATGTGACGCGCTCGTGTCGGCGTTTTGGGACACGGGCCGCCACAGTTGGTATCAGAGCATAAGTTAGGCCTCATTGACTTGATTGGGGATTTAAGCTGAAGTTCAACAGAGCTATAGGATAGGGTTAGTTGTCTAGAGTATTATAGAGAGCTATAGGATAATGTTAGTTGTCTAGAGTATTATAGAGAGCTATAGGATAGGGTTAGTTGTCTGGAGTATTATACAGAGCACTTGGGATAGGAGAAAGTATTTTTTAATTTATTTGATGTTGTGTTTTGTAGGTCTTGATGAATCAGGGATCTGAATCGACGCCTGCGGCTCATCCGGAATCATCAGATGCTGCTAGGGTGATCCAGGCCATTGGGGACATGACAGAGACATTGCGGGAGCATATTAATGCTACCCTGGAGCTCAGGCAGACGAATGCGATAGCCAAGGAGCAGGGGATGTATGATACTTTCATGAGGATGGCCCCACCACTGTTCTATGGTACGACAGATCCATTGATTGCAGATGAGTGGTTATTCTTGTTGGAAAAGACTTTCCGGGCGATCAAGTGCCAGGAAGAGGATAGGGTTCCTTTGACGCTATTCCGATTGGCTGGTGATGCAGAGTTGTGGTGGCGTATGATGGAGCATACGCAGACATCCTCGATAACCTGGGAGAGGTTTGTACAACTTTTCAATGAGAAATATTTTCCAGAGGCAGTTCGGAGGGAGAAGGAGCAGGAGTTTCTGTATCTGCGGCAGGGGCGACGATCAGTGGCCGAGTATGATGCAGAGTTTACTCGTTTATCGTGATTTGGAGCATATGTATTGCGAGGTGAGGAGGCTCGGGCAAGGAGATTTGAGAGGGGGGTTCGTCCTGATATCCGTATCACATTGACTGCATTGAAGTTTCCCACCTATGCCCTTGTATTAGAGCGAGCTTTGTTGCTGGAACAAAACCTGACGGAGATAGCGCGTGCCCATGCACCACTGAGTGGTGTTAATGCATCTGGAGTAGGTCATGTTGGAGGAACTGGAGGGCCCATTCGTCGAGACAACCCATCGGGAGGCCATCAAGATAGACGACAGCGAGATCGGGCTACCATCAATTACCGATAAAAAAAGAGGACATTCCGAAGACAGCATTTCGGACCAGATATGGCCATTATGAGTTTGTCGTCATGCCTTTTGGGCTGACGAATGCTCTTGCAGTATTCATGGCGTTGATGAACAAGATATTTCAACCATATCTAGACCAGTTTGTGGTGGTGTTCATCGACGACATCTTGATATACTCGCCGAACAGAGAGGAGCATGCGCAACACCTGAGGATTGTCCTTGGTGTCCTACAAGCACACAAGTTGTATGCTAAATTTAGCAAGTGTGAATTCTGGTTGGAGAAAGTGGCATTCTTAGGGCATGTGATCTCGAAGAAGGGAGTTGAGGTGGACCCTGCTAAGGTGGAGGCAGCGATGAGCTGGAAGCGCCCCACCAATGCCACAGAGATACGTAGTTTTCTTGGGTTGGCTGGTTACTATCGCAGATTTATCGAGGATTTCTCGAGGATTGCAGTTCCACTGACTCGTCTAACACAGAAGAATGCTAGATTTGAATGGACAGATCAGTGTGAAGCCAGTTTCGAGGAGTTGAAGAGGCGTTTGACTTCAGCTCCAATTCTCACTATTCCTGATAGTACAGGAGGCTTTGTGGTCTATACTGATGCCTCACAAAGAGGGCTGGGTTGTGTATTGATGCAACATGGCAAGGTAGTAGCTTATGCATCGAGACAGTTGAAGCCACATGAGCAGAACTATCCTACCCATGATCTGGAATTGGCAGCCGTAGTTTTTGCATTGAAGATATGGAGGCACCATCTTTATGGTGAGAAATTTGAGGTATTCACAGACCACAAGAGCTTAAGATATTTATTTTCACAGAAGGAATTGAACCTTCGTCAGAGACGGTGGCTCAAACTTTTGAAGGATTATGACTGCACCATTCAATACCATTCTGAGAAGGTGAACGTCGTAGCTGATGCTCTAAGCAGAAAGTCAGCTGCAAGTGTGGCGCACCTAATGGTTCATGAGTGGTGTTTGTTCGAGCAAGTTCGAGACTCTGATGTGATATTGCAAATGGGAAGGCCAGGAGTTTTGATCGCCCAAATGAGGGTACAACCGATCTTGTTGACTCAGATCGGAGAAGCTCAGAGGAAGGATGTCGAGTTTGAGGAGTTTCGTCGTGTAGCTGAGTCTGAGGCAATAGATTCAGAGTGGAAGATGAGGACAGATGGATTGCTCTGCTTCCGAGGAAGGATTTGGGTTCCGCCAGATGAGGAGATCCGACGAGAGATCCTACAGGAGGCACACCATTCTGCATACACTATGCATTATGGTAGCATGAAAATGTACCAGAATTTGCGAGGCTTGTACTGGTGGCGAGGCATGAAGAAGGATATTGCGGAGTTCGTTGGGAGATGTCTGACCTGTCAAAGGGTCAAAGCAGAACACCAGCGACCGGGAGGCCTGTTGCAACCATTGAATGTGCCAGAATGGAAGTGGGAACATGTCACTATGGATTTCGTGTGCGGTTTACCTCGATCCCAGAAGGGGTGTGACACCATATGGGTTATCGTGGATAGACTAACGAAATCAGCCCACTTTCTTGCTGTTCGAGCTACGCAGTCGATGGATAGTTTGGAGGCTAAGTATATTGATGGAGTTGTTCGATATCATGGAGTGCCTGTCAGTATCGTATCAGACCGTGATCCAAGGTTTACATCGCATTTTTGGAGAGGTCTACAGCAAGCTTTGGGGACCGGATTGCAGTTTAGCACAACATTTCACCCCCTGACCGATGGTCAATCTGAGAGGACCATCCAGACTCTTGAGGACATGTTGAGAGCATCCGTTCTTGAGTTTGAGGGTGGATGGGAAAAGAACCTATCATTGATGGAGTTTGCCTACAACAATAGCTATCATAACAGCATCGGGATGGCACCCTTTGAGGCATTGTATGGTAGGCGGTGTAAGACTCCTATTTGCTGGGAGGAGGTAGGAGATCGACAGATGCTTGGACCAGAAATCGTCCTGCAATCGACCGACACGGTTCGTATCATCAGGGATCGGCTTAGAACAGCTCAGAGTCGGCATAAGAGCTATGCCGATAATAGAAGGAGATATTTAGAGTTTCGAGTTGGGGACCACGTTTTCCTGAAGATATCACCGACGAAAGGGGTGATGAGGTTTGGGGAGAAGGGCAAGTTGGGCCTTAGATATACTGGTCCATTTGAGATCCTAAAGAGGATTGGTACGTCGGCATACCGGCTTGCATTGCCACCGCAGTTGGGAGGCGTTCATAATGTGTTTCATGTGTCCATGTTGAGGAAATATCATCCGTATCCATTGCACGTTATCGATTATTAACCCTTAGAGGTTCATGCGGATTTGACATTTGAGGTACGACCCATCCGTATTTTAGCACGTCGAGAGCAGCAGTTGAGGACTAAGACCATTCCATTGGTTAAGGTCCTATGGCAACATCAGACATCCGAGGATGCGACGTGGCAGCGTGAAGCAGAGATGAGGGAGAGTCATCCTTGTCGGTACTGGATTTTGACACCGGTGGCGGCGAATGTGTTGTGTCGTGAATCCGGGTTCCTTCAAGTTTGGTTCTGTTGCGCGCACGGCGCTCCGAATCGCCACTTGATGGATCGTTCAAGGTCGCCCGACCGCTTCCAAGGACGTTGGTGTGATCGCTGTAGATACCCCATTTTGATCGGTCAGAACTGTGAAATACTTATCACTTGTGATATCTTAAATTACAGGTCTAAACCCCGATGATCTTCTTCGAGCCAGAACAATCACCTAAGTGAAGAAAGGAAAGAAGACATGAGCATACAAGTCCTTAAAGAGAAGCTTAGAGAGCAGTACCATTGCCCGGAACGGTCAAGCCTTGGGCTGTTGAACAAGACATCTGAAATCCTGTCTGCCGACCAAGACAAACGGCCAATCACTTGTCATCATAGACAACCCCTCGTGGATAGTCAACCAGGACAACCCATTGAAGATTGTCGACCAAGACGATCTCTTGAGGGATTGTCGACTTCGACGACCTTGGAGGGATTGCCGATCAAGACGATCGCTTGAAGGATTGTCGACTTCGACGACCTTGGAGGGATTGTCGATCAAGACGATCCCTTGAGGGATTGTCGACTTTGACGACTTTGGAGGGATTGTCGACTTCGACGACCTTGGATGGATTGTTGATCAAGACAATCGCTCGAAGGATTGTCGACTTCGACAACCTTGGATGGATTGTCGATCAAGACAATCGCTCGAAGATTGTCGACTTCGACGATATTTGATGGATTGTCGACCTAGACGATGGGATGATGGATCGTCGAAAATACTGGGAAAATTTCAGCTCGAAAAAGGACGGCATGGGCTGCATTTTTGCGACCTCTCCTCCGACATCAGCCACTCCGAGCGACGTGGGAGCGTCGTGGGGTACTCATTACCCCCCCAAACAGGTGTCAAGGAGGTGGTGGCTCGTTTGGGCTATAAAAGGGAGGCAATGGGAGGCTAAAGATCATCCACTACTCACCTTTTGCTCCCCCAAAGCCACCCAAAGCCTCCCCTAGCCTCCCCATTCGAGACCAGCAGCCCCTCACCACCCTCCACCCTCCATTTTCGACCACCACCACCCCTTACACCAGCAGCCACTTCAACATCCATCCACCACCCTCATTCACCACCTAAGCCCTCCTCTCTCTCTCCCAAAACCACCCATCCGAACTCATCCACCCTTCTTCATCACCAACAGCCCCTCACCACCCTCCACCCTCCATTTTCGACCACCACCACCCCTTACACCAGCAGCCCCTTCAACAGCCATTCACCACCCTCATTCACCACCTAAACTCCCCCTTGGTTCGTCGAGCTTGACAATCCATATTCGGTCCGTCGATCTCGACAATCCATATCTGGTTTGTCGATCCCGACAATCCGTCCCTCACTTGTCTAACTTGACAATCCACCTCCACTTGTCTAACTCGACAATCCACCCCCACTCGTCTAACTCGACAATCCACCCCCACTCGTCTAACTCGACAATCCAACCCTTGTTCGTCGAACTTGACAATCCACCCCGGTTTGTCGAGTCCGACAATCCAACCCTGGTTCGTCGAACTTGACAATCCACCCCGGTTTGTCGAGTCCGACAGTCCAACCCTGGTTAGTCAATCTCGACAATCCACCCTGGTTTGTCAATCCCGACAACCCCCCCTTAGTTCGTCGAGACCAGCAAACCCTTCCCGGTTCATCAAGCCCTATAGTCCATTGACCAGAAAGAACACCCCTTTTCATCCCATCTGTCAATCCTCCAAAAAAGAAGTATCTTTCTCTCTCTCTCTTTGGGTTTGCAGGATCAATCCGAGCTTGAACACCTCAAGGCACGGCCGGCCGTGATCCTTGAGAGGAGAATCCACATCCCCCGTTGAAGGCGAGTAATAGAAGAACATTTGCTTTTCTTGCTTTTGAGGAAAAGCAAGTGGCGATCACACCAACGTCCTTGGAAGCGGTCGGGTGACCTTGGACGATCCATCAAGTGGCGATTCGGAGCGCCGTGCGCGTAACGGAACCAAACTTGAAGGAACCCGGATTCACGACACAACACATTCACCGCCACCGGTGTCAAAATCCAGTACCGACAATCGCCACTTGCTTTTCCTCAAAAGCAAGAAAAGAAAATGTTCTTCTATTACTCACCTTCAACGGGGGATGTGGATTCTCCTCTCAAGGATCACGGCCGGCCGTGCCTTGAGGTGTTTAAGCTCGGATTGATCCTGCAAACCCAAAGAGAGAGAGACAAAGAAACTTCCTTTTTTTTTTTTGAGGATTGACAGATGGGATGAAAAGGGGTGTTCTTTCTGGTCAATGGACTGGAGGTGAGTTATCAGGCTCGACAAACCAGGAGGGATTTGTCAAGTTTGACGAACCAGGGTTGGATTGTCGAGTTTGACAAGTGGGGGTGGATTGTCGAGTTTTGACGAGTGGGGATGGATTGTCGAGTTAGACGAGTGGGGGTGGATTGTCGGACTCGACAAACCGGGGTGGATTGTCAAGTTCGACGAACCAGGGTTGGATTGTCGAACTCGACGAATCGGGGTGGGTTGTCAAGTTCGACGAATCAGGGTTGGATTGTCAGACTCGACGAACCAAGGGGGGGTTGTCAAGATCGACAAACTAGGGGGGGTTGTCGGGATTGACTAACCGGGGGGGTTGTCGGGATCGACTAACCAGAGGGGGTTGTCGGGATCGACTAACCAGGGTGGGTTGTCGAGGGTTAACTCAAAGAAAATCCAACAAAATTAATGGGAGATCTTATATTAACAAGAAACTGAGACAAAATAAAATAAAATGAAATAAAATAAAAATAAAAAATAAAAACAGCATAAAAAAAAGAAAAAAAGAAAAATAGCATATAAAATAACAAGCATATAAAGCAGTAAATGAAGTAAACAAAGTAAACAAAAGGGGTTAGTAGTCCTTGGGAGATACCCAAACTTGCAAAGGGGAGTGTTCAAATGGTCCCTAGACCAACCGACCGACTATCCAAGCTAGGGTCGTCCGTCAGCTGCGTATAGTTTCCAAAAGAACTGATAATAGTCCAAAATGTGCTCCAACACTTTCAACTTTGATTAAACTTATATTTATTTAATTAATAAGCTTATTACAACTTGCTTAAAGGTTTCTTATGAAAAGATGATATCTTATACAAGTTCTTAAACAAAAAAAAAAGAAAAGAAAAGAAATGGAAGTGAGGGTAGGGAGGTATGAACTCTCTCTTTCTCTTTGGCAAGGGAGGGTGGAGGATAGATGATGGTGATGGAAAAAAGGGTGGTTAACTTTGGGTGGTAGTGAATGAGTTCGGATGAATGACTTTTGGTGGGAAAGAGGGGAGTTTAGGTGGTGAATGAGGGTGGTGAATGGCTGTTAAAGGGGCTGCTGGTGTAAGGGGTGGTGGTGGTCGAAAATGGAGGGTGGAGGGTGGTGAGGGGCTGTTGGTGATGAAGAAGGGTGGATGAGTTCGGATGGGTGGTTTTGGGAGAGAGAGAGGAGGGCTTAGGTGGTGAATGAGGGTGGTGGATGGATGTTGAAGTGGCTGCTGGTGTAAGGGGTGGTGGTGGTCGAAAATGGAGGGTGGAGGGTGGTGAGGGGCTGCTGGTCTCGAATGGGGAGGCTAGGGGAGGCTTTGGGGGAGCAAAAGGTGAGTAGTGGATGAGTTTTAGCCTCCCATTGCCTCCCTTTTATAGCCCAAACGAGCCATCACCTCCTTGACACCTGTTTGGGGAGGTAATGAGTGCCCCACGACGCTCCCACGTCGCTCGGAGTGGCTGACGTCGGCGGAGAGGTCGCAAAATGAAGCCCATGCCGTCCCTTTTTCGAGCTGAAATCATCCCAGTATTTTCGACGATCCATCATCCCATCGTCTAGGTCGACAATCCCTCAAAGATCGTCGAAGTCGACAATCCTTCCAAGATCGTCAAAGTCGACAATCCCTCCAAGATCGTCAAAGTCGACAATCCCTCAAGGGATTGTCCTGGTCGACAATCCCTCCAAGGTTGTCGAAGTCGACAATCCATCAAGGGATTGTCCTGGTCGACAATCTTTCCAAGGTTGTCGAAGTCGACAATCCCTCAAGGGATTGTCCTGATCGGCAATCTTCAATGGGTTGTCCTGGTTGGCTATCCACGAGGGGTTGTCCATGATGACAAGTGATGGCCGTTTGTCTTGGTCGGCATATAGAATTTCAGATGTCTTGTTCAACAGCCCAAGGCTTGATCGTTCCGGGCAATGGTACTGCTCTCTAAGCTTCTCTTTAAAAACTTGTATGCTCATGTTTTCTTTCCTTTCTTCACTCAGGTGATTGTTCTGGCTCGAAGAAGATCATCGGGGTTTAGACCTGTAATTTAAGATATCACAAGTGATAAGTATTTCACAGTTCTGACCGATCAAAATGGGGTATCTACAATCCTCACCTATTTTCATCATAAGGTATACTTAGCGGATTTGGAGGACCAAATTCTATTTAAGGGGGGTAGGATGTAATAGCCGGGACCCTCTTATGTCGGTTTATGCTAATATTTACATGTTTGATTTACAGGAGAGAATAATTTTATGTTATTGGGCTTTTGGTCTTTATACTCCCTGAAGTCATACATTTGGTTTAATTTTTGAAAAGCACCTTCGAGGCATATTTGGGATTCACGCTCAACATATGAAGTCTTCATTTTTGAGTTACCTTTCATATAAAATTGGTTTGGCATTATTTGGAGTTATATTAGAAAAATTATGGCTATTTTACCATTTCTGCCCCTAGAAGAATGAATTGCGAGGTCTTCTGTTCATCATTATTTTAAATATAGTTGGAGGCTTCTTCTGATCTTGGCTCAAACATAGAAGTTGAAGATATTTTCATCAGCTTTCCAACAGAAGTTATTTCATGTGAAGTGGATTTCCCTACGAGAAGATATGGCAGTTTGAGTCAAGGTTGCGCAGATTTTAATGGAAGGGCATTTATGTAATTTGGCAAAACCTAAAGTTTTTAATAAGGTGAGTCGGTGGTGTTGGGGGATTTATTACGAGAGAGAGTGTGTCGTCCGAGACACTGTTTGAAGAAAAAAAAAGAGGGAAAAATCAGGGAAAAATTAGAAAAATTGGGAAAAGCTTCGTGGAGCATTTTTCGCGATACATTGGGTAAAGATTTTTATTTTTTTCATTGTTATTATTCGTCTAGGGTTGTTTTATTTCAGTTTTGAATCAAATTTGTGATTTGGGGCTGGAATATGATTATGTTTTTGGGGCTGGATAAATAGGTATTTGATGGTTGATTTTATAGTATCATTTTAGGGTTTGTAGTGGGGATGTCATTTTTGTCTTGGTGGATTTGGGAATTGTTTGATTAATGGGGTTATATTTTAGTATCTGATTGAGGTTATAATTTTATTAGTGGATTCCTGATTGCGTGGTTTAGGAGCCGGGTTAGGGTGGGTCTAGCTTGGATTGTGAATTGTGAGGTAAGTAACCAGTTTGACTTTTGCCTGTTCCATTTCATTCCACGTTGTATTGTTGTAACTAACTCGATCGATATTTGCTTGTTTCGTTCCATTCCATTATCTATTCAATTCCGTTCCGCGTGGTATTGTTGATTCGACATTACTTATTCCATTCCACCCCACATTTTATTGTTGTTGAGGCTATTCAGTTTTTTTTTGATAATCCATATGATTTTGATTGTGAGTACCACATTTAAATGGCCTATTACTGAGACATATTCCTTCATTGTTGTTAGACTGTGATTGTTCGAGATTCTAAAATATTCTTATAATTGTTCTATTTATATCTTGGAGTTATTCTCCATAATTGGTCTATTTGTATCTTGGAGTTATTCTTTATTGGATTCCAGCTTACTTTCCTTATTTATATCTCGTGAGCTTATAATTGACTTGTTAGTATCGTGAGCATGTCTTTGATCATGATGTGTATCCATCTTAGTGTCTTTCTATGAACCTATGATATGTATGCTCGTGTTGTTTGACCATGAAGCCTTGTAGTGTGATTGACATCGTTGCTTCTATATTCCTCTTGTGTACTTGGAGTTGGATAATCATAGACCTTACAGTGAGGGTTGAGGTTTGCCTCCCTAGCGCGCATAAGTACGTACGGTCCAGCGAGGGGGATTTGAGAATACCCTGCCGTGCCTGGACGTTCCGAGGGCCAGGTAGTGAATCCGCGGTGGAAGTTCTGAGGGCCACACGCGAGGTATGTGGATATCTTGGACATAGGGGCCAAGATGGTGGGGTCGTGCAGATGGTCAATCCTACGCTTTGGACATTTGGGGACTAGAATTGTGATTTCCTTATCATTCTTGTAGTATTGTGACATTTCGAGGGCCATCAGTGATTTAATTAACATCCTTTTGATTGATGGGTAATTTCAGAGTACTTGCTTTCAGTCCAATTGTGATACATCTTGATGATATTCATTGGCTTTATCAGTTGTGAGGTGTTAGTTTGAGCTATTCATTCCTATGTTTATATATCAGCGATGTTATTGTTCTCCGCTGATGCTTATACAATGATTCCATTTGTCATTATACTTTGACCTGGTGTTTATTGAGATTACTGAGCTTGACTTTGGATGTCATTCTTGTTTTCCTTGTGCGTGGAATGTCTGGGTTACTTACTGAGCATCTTTCGCTCATTTCATTCCTTTTCTCTTATTTTTGCATAGTAGAGGCGGGGTTCCTGGACATTGACTTTGTCTCCTTTTGGTGTCACGTCCAATTGGTGATAGAAATACATATATGTGTGTGTGTGTGTGTATTTGGAGGTTTTGGATATGTATATAGTTATTTTGGTAGAGCCTGGTCTGGCGAACCAGGCCAGTGTAGAATGCTCTGTTTATATGGATGACTGTATATGAGCTGTGTTAGATGCTCTGTTGACTGCTTAAACTTTCCTGGGTGAGTTTATATAGGGTGATTATATATATCTTGTTGATTATCTGTTATCCCAGGGCTGTTATCGTATGCGATTATATAGGGTGGACATTTCGATGTTTAAAAAAAAGAGAGTCTATGGTGTGTTTTTAGGCACGTGACGCGCTCGTGTCGGCGTTTTGGGACACGGGCCGCCACACTCCAACTAGGGTTTCGATGGAGAGAGCGAGGAGGATTGCAGCGGGTCGTGTTGGATTGTAGCTCAACCAGAACCCAACCCAAAATTGAAAAAAGTCAATCCAAACCTAACTCAACCTGACCTCATATATAAGAAACACAACATAAACCCTATTCATCGGGTCATGTTGAGTTTGAGTTTCATTCGGTTTGGGATTGTTAAGGTGCTTTTGAAAACACAATTCGAAAAACAGCTTTTAGTTTTTAATTGTTTTTTACAAGATTTTTTAGGATGTAATGATTTGAGATACTTTATGAAACACAAATTTTGAGGTACAATCATTTGACAAAATTCAGTACTTGTTTTACATGTAAGCTGACCTGTTTGATAACAGCTTTTAGCTTTTTGAAAAATTAAAACCTCCATAAATTTGTCAGACAAGGCCTGGGTCGAGTTTATATTTAACTTTTAAAATGTATCATTCTAAACAATTAATTTTTTTAAAAGTTAAGGCTCCACGTATTATAAAAATGAAACTATAGAAGTGATAGATTTTAGATAAAAATAAATTGAACAATTTAAATTTATTGTATAATAAATAAAAAAATTAAAATAAGACTTAAATATTAAATTTTATCATTGCATACTTCAGGTTTAGGTTTCTGAACGCTTGAACCCAAATGTTAAAGGGTGGGGCTATTTGCACCCCTCTTTTTACTAAACACACCCTGTCTTTATACACCCACCCAAATAAGTTGAGTGCTTTAAACACCCCTAAATAAATAGATCTTATAAAAGATCCATTTATGCAAGAGGAGGAGGAGAAGGAAGGCTGGGCAGAGGGTGGGGCTGGGCCGGGTAGGGAAGAGCGCCTCTGAGTAGATATGTTGGCAGCAGTCGACATCCGTGGAGATCTGAGAAGGCGGAGAGACGGTGAGGAGAATCGCCCAATTAAAATCAACGTCGAGCCGATGTGCGGTTTTCGAGGTGAGTGTGTAGAAGCAGTGGTCGTCAAGGGAGTGGTGGGCGTAGGCGGAGATGAGGCAGACCAGGAGACGAGGTTGGGGGGATGCAGTCGAATATGTGAACAAGTTGTCATTCTTCTGCACGCATAGACACTACCAGTGCCGATGGTTTCACATTTCGTAGAATCCTCATGTGTCGATCATTTAAAAAAAAAATCTTAACATTTTATTTGTCCTCCAAATCTCCACAAATAAATAATAAATTGGTTGTCTCCCTCACCTCCCTTTATGGTAATAGCTCATGTCCCCTCCAAAAATCATTTGGCTTTGTTTCTAAGACCTCGTCGACAGATCTAGTGTTACAATAGCTAACTCTGTCGACAGTTTTAGTATTCACAAAGTTCAGAAACCATTTGGCTTTATTTATGAATTTCATTAATAGATCCAATGTCTACAAAATCGAACTCTGTTGACAGTTCTAGTGTCTCTGGGTCCAGAAACCACTTGACTTTGTTTGTATGACCTTATTGACAGATACAGTGTCTACAAAATTGACTTTGTCGACAGTTTCAGTGTCTATGGATACATAAGACAATAAAATACATACTAAACACATAATACACACAAAAATTCAACAAAGAAGCTGTCCCCCGAACCGCCTCCTCCATCACCCTCATCGCAAACCCTACCTCCACCACTGATCCCACCCCCTTCGCCGCCGCCTCCTCCTCCTCACCACCGCCTCCCCACCCTGCCCTCTCCTGACTCTGCCCCAGTTCCAGTCTTCGCGGCTCTACCCACCTAGCACTCCTCCCTCTCCCTACCTATGCACACCCAACAGGGTGTGTATGGGAAATAAAGGGGTGCAAATAGCCCCACCCAATGTTAAAACACCAATCAAAACCTGCCCAAATATTTGGGTGGGGCAACCAGTCCAGTTATACCCCTAGGCCCACTAAAAACTGGCCATGGTTAGAATTCCGGCCCGAATAAAAAAACTGGACTTTTTGTAGTGAAAGCGAAGCGAAGAAGAGCTCGAGAGGGAGCAACAATGGCGGCCGTCGTGAGCAGAGCGAATGGAGGGGTCGGACTACTGAGGCGGTCGTTCGGGATGATCAGGACAATCACCGCCTCCTCCGCCTCTTCTCATAACTCCTCCGCCGCCGTAGGAGAGGCGGAGGCGACGGAGAAGAAGAAGAAGACGAAGAGGAGGGAGAAGAACCTGTTTGAGGTGGCACAGTTTCTCCCAAACTGGGGTATAGGGTACAAGATGGCGAAGAGCCACTGGAAGGGCGTGTCTTACGAGATCACCAAGATCAACCTCTACAAGGTATTGATTTTGTGGAAATTTAGGGTTTTGTTAGGGTTTTGCATTTTGATTTGGGGGTTTATCGTTTGTTTGGTCAGGATGGACGGCACGGGAAGGCTTGGGGGATCGTTCACAAAGATGGTGCGTTGATTGCCCTAATTTTTTTTTCCTCATTTTTTTTCGAATTTTTGCTATAGATCGTTTTGGTGCAACATGTATATCTGTGAAAATGCAATGAAAATGTACCAACTTGAGTGGGCTATTCATCCCATATAAAAGCTAAATATCACATTTAGTTTGTGCATCTTTAATAAGTTAATCACTTGGAACACTGTGAAAGTGAAATTTGTCTAATAAGTTCTCAAAATGTGTTTATTTGTTTATTTGGATTGCAAATTTGTAGTTGTATTTATATGGTCTGTTAGAGCCAGAAATATTGACTCAGGTTTGGTTACTTTGTTAAAATATTACATGGTGGTGTTGATATTCTTGGAATGGTGAATAATGAATATCATGAGGATGAAAAAAACTGGGATGGTCTGCTAGTTATTTAATTATCTGACATATGCATATCCTTTTAGCAAATTATGACCTATTTTCTATGAAATAACAGCAGTGATGTTTACTGTTTCCAAAGTATAAAGTTTTGTATTACAATATTGTTGGAACATAGACAAATGTGTTCCTGTACGTGGGCATGCAGTGCAGAACACAACTTTAAATATCGAGCATGGAACACCCATGTTCAATTGCTTTCTTTTTTTTACATTTCACCTTGCTTTTTATATTTTTGTTGCTTGCACTAGAATTTTCCTTGATCGAGGATGGAAATAATGCAGTTCAACATGAACTTGTAGGTATAGTTGCTTAGTGTGTAGCTGCATTGCACTCAAATCATGATTTGGTAAACATAAGCTCGTATTGGAGGTTGGAAGTGCATATACTGTGATATATATGAAAGTTTGAAACCTTAGTTTTGGATTAATTGATAAGACCTCAATGGGTCGCAGTTATCAGATTTGAGGTTCAACAATGTCATAGAAGAATGTTGATTTTCTTTTCGAGAAACAATCGCATGATCGGTATTTGAAAATGAACAGAGTTGCATTTGGAATAAGAATTTTTAGAAGCGGGAACTAACTTGATTTGAAGTGCACATTCAGCCTTCTACATGTGCGCTGTTACTTGTATTTCCTTTGAGTGTGTGTCATTTAGTTGGTTTCCTAGTAAGATGCTAGGTTCAGAATACTCGGAAGGGTTTAACACACAGCCAGTGAAAATGATCCACTAGGTGGTTGCTTGTTATATCTATGTTCCGTGTCTTAACATACAAGAATCTTGGAAGTATTTAATTATTAATTTTTTTTTTTGGTGTGATTCAGTGAAAGGAGGAATTGTTGAATGTGATTGCTAAACACTGATTGAACCCAAACGATCAGGAAACATGCAAATCAGATTTTAGCATTTTGTGGAAGGAAATTTGCTAAATGTCCCTGCATGGTGAGGTGTGGTGATTAGATTTCTTGTGTTAATGTCCACGACTCCACTTGTCTGTTCTCGTAGACATATCAGGGCTTATCATTGATTCCACTAGTTCAGGTTTGATGAATTTTTTTATGGTGGTCAGACAGACTATCAGAACAGGCAAGGTAAGAGATTTAGCACCTACAAACAGTGATACTTTTTATTTCAATCAGTGTTTGCTTGTCTGGCTTGTCTGAAGTCTTGCTCCTGCATTTCGGTTCATATTGTGGAGGATTCATTCATTTATGTGAAATTTAGTTGATCTTATCAGAAAAACTTTACTTGACAAAACACAATTATATTTCTCTGCCTCTTTGCAAGTCTTAACTAGAATATTTACTTTTGCTGATTATTTCTCATCATGTCCACGAAGCATTTTCTACTGTTTTCCTAGTTGTGGGGAAATTTTGAATCTTCCCAAGCATGTGAAGAAAAAATAGAAGCATTATAAGCTTTGTCGTTGTCAAATGAGAAATCCCCACCCATTTCAGTGATTACACCTAGTAGAGCAAATGTTGCGAATTCCAGAAGCCTTTTCTTTTATGCGAGGCACAAGTGGAACAAGTTATTGTAGTTAACATGTACATTTCTCCTTTGAACTCAAATTTGATCCTTCTAGTGTATTGCAGGTGTTCCCGCTGCCGATACTCCCAAGAAGATAAGTGGTGTCCACAAAAGATGTTGGAAATATATTTCAGAGTCCCCAAATGAAACAAATGGAAGCACACCAAGGCCCGAAAGCACACTGGAGCAAGAGGCAGAGAGCTTGACTGCTTGAAGACATTCAGTGCAGCACAAGGTGTTGGATTCATGTAGTGTTTTGTTCTTCAAATCAAGAATTGGATTCAGGTGGAACAAATATGGGGAAAAGCTTGTGGGTCTGGAACCATCCATTTCATATCAAATGTTTGTGTATCATGGATTCATAACTAGCATTCTCAATCTCAAATATATGAAAATGGGCATGGTTGAAATACTATCTTCTCTCAAAATAAAGGTTGCCAGTTTTATTGGAAACCTAGGGCATATGTGTGCTCTTCTAGTAGAACGACGCAGAAGGGAAATTTTTCAGCAAAACGGAGTTTTGGGTGCCGAAACGATGAAATTTTAGAATCTGTGATGACGGCAACGTGCCTCTGACACATTGTCATCGCGATGGGCTCGTCGAGCTGCCACAAAAACATATGTAACATGAGTCGTTTTGACGCAAGTTTAAAAGCTTTTAAAATGTCATGTAATTGGAAAATGTCACGCTCAGTCAATTTTTTAGTCACCTTTTGATTTTTTCTAATATATACTTATTTAATGAATTACATTATTTTATAAAAAAAAAGTATATACTCATATACTTATATGTAATGTGGTATTGCAAAACAGTACGAGTGTATTAGCATCTAATTAGTTACCACAATAGTATTGTTTTGCCGAGGGTGGGCAATCAATGTTCAAATGTCCAAAAATGATGCACATGCACCTTGAAACATCATTAAAACAGAAGCACATTGATATTGAGATTTGAGAGCCCCTGCTTCAAACTTTCTCACAGACAAATATATCATTTCTTTTGGAGAAATACAATAAGAATGTGTGTCAAGATTGATCTACAATGACTGATTATATCCAAAACTACAGAAGCATATTAACCAAACAATAAGAATTATATAAAAGAATGTAGTGCCGGTCATTAAGGTTTTTCAGCAACGATTTGGTTGATGTCCAGATCTACCAAGCTCTCCTTTCCAAACAACATGAACCCAACCTTTGCCTGCATAAAAGATGAACATTTATCACTAAGAACATCTGAACAAATAGCTGAATCTTTAATATATCTAGAGCCAGCAGAATGCAACATATTCCACTGTTTTCTTGTTTAATTGAAAAGAGTAGAAACAGAGTAACTCTGAATCAAGTAACAAGTAAAGCATACCTTTCCGGTCTTGGCATCCAACTTTTAAGACATCCCTCTAAATCTGAGAAAGGCCCACTCGACACGCGAACACTAGAACCTAACACAAGGGAACCATAGTCCCCTCCATCTGATGAGCTTTTCATTGACTGTGCCTTTGCTCTTCTGCTCTTTTTGTTGTTCGTTGATGAGGTGAAAGAGCTGATATCCGGATCCCCATCACTGAAACTTCCTCCGACTTGTTCTTCCTCGAATGCTCGATCGGCCTTCTCTTGTTCTTCTTTTGCTTGTTGGAAGATGGCTTCCATATCGCTTGACGCCACGGGTTTGGGCCTGTTGATCTGCCGTTTGCTGTGATGGTTCAAAAGAGAGAATTCATGGAACAATGAAGGAATCGTGTTAATAGGGAAAGCACAAGAAGGTATGCATTCAATTCATTCCAATATATATTTCATTTTTTTTAAGTGTACATATTTCACTAGATGAATATATTTCTTCTAAAAAAAAATTCAAAACGTGTTGGGACAGCAAAAGTGACCGCAAAGGCAAAATCCGTTCAAAAATTAGTTCCAAACAAAGCCTCTGTAACATTTTCCTAATAGGAAGCCAATAAGTAGATATTTACTGCATTGGAGAAGAACAATGGGTGACACAAGATGCTACTTACGTATTTCCAACCTTCGATCCGACGAAACCTCCGACGCCATTGCACTCTCTTATGAAGTCATGCAATTCCTTGTTCAGTATGCACCACAGGAAGACACACCCAGGAAAGAGAGGGTTTGCTTTGTCTGAGTAAGTGCCATTCTTTAACTTCCTTTTCACATGGACATTTGGAATATAAACCTACAAATATAATGAAGCAATTGTAAAGAATGTATAATCACCTGAACTTCTCTCAACAGGCAAACCACTTGGACAAGATTACAACAGCTTGTCAATCAAGCATGTTTATCTCAAAATTCAAACATACTCAAAAATCGTTTTTTTATAGTAGTTTCTGAAGTATTTGATTGCCCAACAATGTCAATTGATCCCAGAAACCTCAACAAACCTAAATTCAAAGAACCAAATCCACAAACAAAACCCAATTCCCCAAAACTTCAAAATTAGATTAAAAGATCCGGTCTTTCATCGAACCCAACATCCATACCTTGAAATCGATGTTTGGGTAAGTCCGGGCGAGTGCCCTGGCGAGCCGGTTCGCGGTCTCCAGGCCGGTGACCCTGGAGACCCGGACGACCCACCACTGGTGACCCAGTTCCGAGAGTTTGTCAAGGTTGAGCTCCTCCGTCCACGACGCGTACCTCTTCTTGGGCTTGACGAGGAGCCTATCCTCCACCTCCTCCCTCCAGTTCTTCCCCACTCCCCTCCTCTCGTTCCTAAGCATCCGCCTCTCCCTCGCCGTCAGCCCCTCCTCCGCCGCCGGAGTTGAGGATACAGAGATGGGTCTTCTAGGGCTTCGCATGGGAATGAAAGGAGGGGGAGAGAACGGGAGAGGTGGTCGACATGGGCTCCATTGGAGGAGGAGGTGTTGAAGCAACAGTTGCTTCATTTTTTTTTTACACAAAAAAAAAAGAAAATTTTGAGGGGATAACGGAGGTTGAGGTGAGCTTTGGATTAAACTCACCGGAGGTAACTTTATCACTTCAGGACAGCCACGTCTATGGGTCAAGTGGGTCAACTCTTCTATTTATCACTACCAAAAAAAAAAAATCTTTTATTTATCGTTCAAACCAAAGCTTGCTCTCTCTCTCACTCTCTCTCTCTCTCAAAAGCTTTGATTTTGGGTGGTTTGAAGCGGCTCTAATGGGGGCGAGTTCTTCTGTTTCAAAAGGGTCTATTCATGATTACACAGTGAAGGTACTATCTCTCTCTCTCTTTTGAATTGTATTTGGGTTTGTGATTGTGTAATATGTGTTTGAAGGATGCGAGAGGGAACGATGTTGATCTGGGTACGTATAAAGGCAAAGCTTTGTTGGTCGTTAATGTCGCTTCGGAATGGTATGGTCAAAATTGATTTTTTTTTGTTGGGTGTCTCTAGAGTCTTGATCCAGTTACGACTGGCTTCGGTCAGTCCTGTAAGTAAGAGAGTGAACCTATGCAGTTTGATTCATAGGCTGTATAGTTCGATTAATGGGCTGTGCAGTTCGATATTGATAGAACTGACCGAAACCAGATTGGATCTGGACTCGTGTCTCTGTGTTTTGGTTTTGTTTATGCGGTTTAATTTGTGTTTTGTTTTTGTTTTTTTTTTGTTGTGGTTACAGTGGACTTACCAACACCAATTACAATCAATTGAACGACCTCTACCAAAAATACAAAGACAAAAGGTTGCTCTTCATATCTTGTATCTATATTAAATTTATGCAATTAGCTTTTTTTCTTGTTCTAGTCAAATTTAGTGCGATGTGGTTATTATTATGTATGTTCTTGAAATAAATCAAGTTTGAGAGGATTTTGATGTTTTGGTTGGGGGTTTTGTGGTTTTTGGTTGTTGGAAAGGGAGAGTTTTAAAATTTATTTGCTTGTATTCGTTAGTTTCAACTTTCAAGTAGGGTTCCAAAGAGAAATCGTGTGCATATTTTATCATGAAGGAGAGGAAGGTATCACTTGAAAGGTATGAGAGAAGCATCCTCAAAGGTCTTCTTTTATAGGTAGATGATAAACACATTATCAAAGCATCTCCGATTTGCACGGAATTGATTTCAATTTTAGAACTTTTGCATAATTATCTTGGGAAAAAAAGGGAAACCCTTTTATAGGCACATCTGCCTGTGCTTATCGTGAAATGTTTATGAACAAATGCTCTTCTTTTAGATAGTTTTGTTGAGCCATCCGGGTGTCATGTTGTTTATGAACTATTGTTGTCCACTCTGTTATTGTCAGTGTAATGTTTAATGACTGTCAAAAAGAGTAAGGAATGTAATGAGCAAAGATCAGAATTTTGAGGTTGAGTCTTTTATATGCGCTTTTTTTTATTAGTTTCTAGCTGATTATGCAATAATAGGAGGAGGTTTTTCCTAAACACAGGGAAACACATATATGGGCTTATTAGACATATATTATGAGCTCATTAAATTGGATATTGAGGATGACATATAATTCATGGTTGATCACTATTAAAATGGTACACGCCATGCACTGAAGGTGCACATAGGTTTCTCTCTCCATGTAGTCTACTTTTCTCATTTCCTTTGTGTGATATCTTCCCCTCCCTTTTTGGGATGCTTTGCTCCATGTCAAAAGAAGATTTCCAACATGTCAATATCTGGGTGCTTGAAGCAGAGATAATTAGTGCTAATTAGACTGGACAAGATAGTGGTATGGTTGAATGTGTGACATGTGCGCGTATACACACACACACTGTCAGTATAGTTTTCACAAAAGGTGTTTCCACCTTTTCTTGTTCTGTCAGTGAACTGTGTCCACTATATCAGGATTGTGACCACAGGAAGATGTATACTGCAATTATGTACAGTTTTGTAGAGGTAACTGACTTGTGATAATTTGTGCCATCTATTGCACCGTGAATTTTACCATTTCTACATGATACTTGTCTCTGTGTTTTATTTCTCTGTCTCACATTCAGAATAATTCCTCCTGAAATCCATTATTTTTATTGGATTGCCTTCCTATTATAGGTTCACCTTCTTTTCTCTTCCCTGTTACTCATCCATATCTTTTATCATTTAATATCTCGATGCGAGACTGAGAAGTAAGGGAAAATTTACAAGGGTTTTTGTTTGGTGTGATGTAGACTTGCATCTTGTGTCATCCTAGATAGAGTTGACTTGCATAGAAGGCTCTTGTAACTGAAAAATTAAGTTGCCTAATTTGGTCAGTCTGACCTGTAAAATTTGAAGTCTGTCAAACTGGGTTTGTTGCTTTAATGTGTGAATCTCTAAATTTACTGTTGGACTGTACCCTCGAAGAGTCAAAGATCATCTAATTTGTTTGAACTGCCTTCACAGGTGTTGAAATATTAGCATTTCCTTGCAACCAATTCCTCGGTCAGGAGCCAGGAACAAATGAGCAGATCCAAGAAGTGGCATGCACTCGTTTCAAAGCCGAGTTTCCTGTATTTGCGAAGGTAAATGTGGTTAATCTCGAATACCGCTCTCAACTCTTGGTTTTTGCTGATTGAAAATGTTATAATGTCTGACATCAAGGTTGATGTAAATGGGAAAAACACTGCTCCGGTTTATGAGTTCTTGAAATCAAGCAAATGGTCGCTGTTCGGGCGGAGGATTAAATGGAACTTCTCTAAGTTCTTAGTGAACAAAGATGGGCATGTTGTGGGTCGTTACGCACCAACCACGACCCCTTTAGCGATCGAGGTAAAATTTCTCTGTTAGCCTTATTAGATAAGACTCTTGGGCCATTCTGCTGTTGTTTTGAGACATTTTCTTTTTTGTGGTCACAGAAAGATTTACAGAAGCTTTTGGTGACCGAGCCAAGTTCGTGAACTGAAACATCACATCTTCTCTTCTGATGGTGCCTACTCTCGCTTCCCTTTCATGATCTTTAACTTGCGAAAACAATGATTATATTTGTGATGCGTGAAAATGCATATTTGGTTTGCCTACTATAGTAATGTGTGTTTGTATTTGATTGATACATCTTAATGTAAACAATAATGTCAAGATATGTTATATGCCTATGTTTATATGAATGCTATGATGTACAATTTAAAATCTCGGATTCAAATCTATTGTTATCATTTGTTACATTTCTTGAGCCAGTTGAAGCCAGATCTATCTAAAGAAAAGACAATGCATTTATGCATGTCTACAATGGATCGAGTCACTTCTGGATCTTTTGGACATGGATATAAATACTGGATTAAATCTAATGGAATCAGCAATTTTAGGGTGATTTAGATGTTTAATATATGCATCATGTTTTCTCACCTAAATATTTAGGATGATCAGGTGACAATATGACACTAGATTACACAATATGGTCGGACAAATTGGGGGGATAAAGATTGGGATGTCAAGGGTCCATCCTGTTCTCAAGAATTCAGTTCTGATAATTTTTGTGAAAATAAAAATATTATATGTAATTTTCAGAAACAAAAGTAAAGAAAGAAGAATTCCTTTTAGAATGCTACAGTAGAAATATAATGAATATGAACGCCGAACTTGTTTGAAGACTTTATTGTCTCTATAAAATACAAAGGATTAAAAGAAAATGTGATATTTAAATTTTGAGTACTATGGTTTATCATATAAGATAATTACATTTTCAGAACTATAATATAAATATATTTGATTTTATAATATATACGGTTTATATTCCTTCTCTCAATAAAAAAGAACCTAACATATATGTTTGTTTGTAAATCATTTCATATTTTTGTAATGACTGATAAACAAACCTAATATTTTTTTAATTAATGTCAGAAATCACAATAATCCCATCTCCGAAAATCCATATATATTCAGAAATCACAACCATCCACTTGATTCAGACGAACGGTTCAGATCCCGTGTTCATAAACGCCTATTTTGAGGGGTATTTGCGTCACGACGCCCCTTTTCCGCGACTTTTTACCTCGCGCCCTCACGAAAAAATACCCGCCGAGTGTTCCATTGCAACGGCGTAATCATTATTTTATCCATGCCAAAAAAAACTCAAAAACCTTTCCATCCAAATTCCACAGTTAAAGCTCACGCTAGATAAACAAGAACGCCATAACACCAGACCAAACGGACAATCCTCTCTTTTCCAACTATATTCAGAAAATCTCCCGCGTTTTTTTTTTCACTCGCTCTTTTCATCTCTCTCTCTCTCTCATACTCACATGGCGAAGCAGAGCAAAAGCAAGAGAGCAGCGAATATAGGGACGGGGAAGGTGACCCAGGTCCAGGTCGCCTTCATAGTCGAGCAGTACCTGATCGACAACAACTTCACCAAAACCCTCTCTGTCTTCCGAGCCGAGGCGTCCCTTCTCATCCCAAGAACCAAGAACAAAGAGGTCTCCGATCGATTCAGTGTTTTTTGTTCATGCGGGTCTTGGTTTCTTTAATAAAGTTTTGATTTTTATGTTGTTTTTTTTTTTGCAGGCGCCGAAGGGGTTGTTGGGGTTGGGGGACATATTGGATGAGTACATATGCCTGAAGGAACAGAAGGTGATGTTGGATCAGGAGAAACAGAGGGTCGAAATGGTTTTTAAGGGGATGAACGATGTGATGCGGGCCTACCATTCTTCTCAAGGATCCGCATCGACAGTTGTCGATCCTCCTCGGGATGGCTCGATTCATGAATCTTGTCCAGGTTTGTGTTATGTTTTTTGAATTGGGTTTTCTCTGAATGTGATATTTTTGTGGGTTTTTTTTTGTTTTAACTTTGAAGGGTGTGGGCACTGCTAATTGAGGATTTTCTGTGCGGTTTGCCATCTTTGATGAAATTGTAATTTTGGTATTGTCAGTCTGACCTTTCCTTAATCTGAGTGAAAATGAATTTGTTCTTGTTTTCAGAAATGATACTGGGAATGATGAAAGGCTGATGATATTGTTTCTTTGTGTTTTGAAGATGTTGTCTCATTGTAGTATTGTGGATTTGATTTCTTTAAGGGGATCTCTTGTTATGAAAAGCTATCATGCAGTTTGGGAATATTGAAGTGCATTACAATGTTTTGTTTTGTTTTTGTTTTTTTTTATTTAACTAATTTTTTGATCTTTTGTGCAACAGTGATTTTCTATTTTATAAGCAATGTGCAGATAGAGATGAGTAGATTTGTTGGGTCTAAAATCTGTATATGGTGGATTCTCAGCATTTTGTTCACCCATTTTTTTAACTTTGAAAACCAATTTTTTTGTTTGGTAGGTGAGTCTTTTTTTTAATTGATTAGATCTTATTCTATAAGCGGTAGTAAAACTCAAAACCAAGACCCCTTGGTGAAGGTGATGGGATCATCTCTGTAAGAGCCACAAAGAATCTCTGTATGAGCTAATCATAAAACTCATGGCACAAACTGCTTAAATTATGCATGTAGGTTTTTTCATGTAATTATCAATTAAAGTTATGACATTTTCATTGAAAGTAGATTTTCTTTTTCTCACTTATATGGAGTTTGGTTTTTTGGGGCCCATCAAGCCTATGTTTGCCACAGAGGATCTGAACTCTAAGAGAAGAAGAAGGTTAACTTTGCCAACCTGCCAACTTTGAAAATTCCTTGATATAATTATTTGCTTGTTAATCATTTTTACTTATCTTTAAAATGTTGGGATAATCTAGTTCATTGGATCGGTCTACTTACAATTTTTGATGCCTGAAAAGTTTATTTACTTGATATTGAAGTATAAAAGTCTTATATTAATATTCTTGCTAATTATACTAATTACTTATTAGCTGAACCACTAATGGTAACAAACCACTCCTTTCTATGATCAGCAAATTTTAGGATCCAAACCCCAGGCACGAATTCGGCATCTGCACTCTCATCTAATGAGCGAGAATTAAGTACTTGTCCCACACCAACCATCAATCTCATACAGAATAACAAGAAAACAGTTTTGCGATCTGTCCCTGATTTGCCACGACCTGCTAAGAGACTTTGCACCCAGAATCCAACGAGCGAAGGTATGTTCTCAAAGGTCTCAGCTTTTTGTCCCATTGTTTCTTGAATCAGGTGTCTCATCTTGAATCCCTCATCTTTGTAGGTGTGAAGTTCCAACTTCAACCAAAAAGTACTACTTCTGAAGAAACTTTCGAGGATTGCTCAATTGTTGATCCTGAAACTCTCTCCCATCCAATAAGCAGACATTCACGTCAAGGATCAACAGTTGTGAAGAGCTTATTCAAAGAACCCATGCCACCAAATAATTCATCTTCTCCAAAGACACCACCCTCGCTCAAATTTACTCGTCAAGCTGATAAATCAGTAACCCCCTTGGACACATTGCCATCCTTTCCCGAACCCACCAATTGTAGAAATACTCAAGTGATAAACACATCCAACTGTTCAATCAAGTCTTCTGAAACCATCATAGTGAGCCCTTTCAAGCGTATGGGTTACTACTCTGTGGAGAAGAGTTATTGCATCTCTTCTCCCTCGAAATCCAACCTTTCAAGACCATGCAAAAGAGATCATGTTAAAGGAAGGCTAGACTTTGAGAATTCTGATGTTTCAAGTAGCTCAGGAGAGTCCATTGTTCTTGAGACATCAACCCCACCAACCGATGCTGAAATGCAGGAGATATTTGACATTGATATCCCTAACTTGGATGTTCTGTCTGAGCTTTTAGCCGAATTTGATGTTCCTAGTTACAGTAACTATGGAGAAATGGTATGCCCTTTGGAGCCAGTTTTGAATTCCTTTGGCGATATTAATCAAGGGTATGATTCATAGTACTAATTCCACTTAGTCAATTTTGTTTGATTTTTTTGTGTGAATCTGTCAAGTTATTCTTTGCCTTTCACTTACAGATCAGGAAGTCAATGTTTTACTTCGCATGACACATCGATTGGTTCTCGTCTGGCTAGCATCACACAGATGCTTTCTGAGGATATCAATATACAAGGTGACAAACATTCCATCAAACCTTCTTACATAAAAAATTTCTTGCATTATACACCGAGGAGGAGAATTTCATACTGTGTTGATTTACGTGTTCCCTTTTGATGTTTCATCAACAGGTCCTGATTCTGTGAAATCAATGAAAACTATAACAAAGCGCATCCAAATTATAAGCCCTGGTAAGCACACCTATCATGTGAAACCTTCACTCTTATGTGATTCAATTGATATCAAACACTTCTACAAGTTTCAATTTTTTGCTGACACCTTGCCCATTTGAATTGAATGGCAGTCAAGAACCAAAGAAACCAGTAGCTGGAACTTTGTGACTTCAGCCCGGGGCATGATGACTCTTCTCATCTTGATTCATAACACACTTTCAACCTAATCTGTTTGTTAAAAGAGGCACTCATCTTTCTATTTCTAATGCTAATCTTTATTTTGTTGGTTCTCATTTGTCAAAGTTTGCAGCATTGAATGAATAGTTAGACTGGTTGTGAATATTCTGATGGGCAGACTTTGATTGGTAAAACAAAAACATTCCAAAAGTGTTATCAATGGAACAGTGTAACACAAATCTTATGCATTGTACATCATATTGAAAATTCTCCTTTTTCAGTCTCTGATGGATGGCTTTGCATGCCTTCATGTGACTGATCTGAAATCTGTATGTCCAATCATTCTGCCAAGAACTTCTCTAATTTCTCCACTTCTTCAACACTTCCAATGAAAAGCGGGACTCGTTGATGAATCTGCAGATGCAATCAAGAAAAACAAGTGTCAAAATGTCTCATTCATGCATCCATTATAAACAAGCCTTTCTATCTTGGATACCTCAGTGGGCTGTATGTCGAGAATCCTCGCGTGACCGTCCGATCCCTTACCACCGGCCTGCTCGACAATGTAGCTCATTGGGGCGCACTCGTAGAGCAGCCTCAGCTTCCCATTCTTGCTCTTCTTGTCGCGTGGGTACCCGTAGATCCCTCCGTATAAAAGTGTTCGATGAAAATCCCCAACAAGGCTCCCAATGTACCGGGCCGAGTAAGGCTTCCCAGACGGGCCCGGGTCCTTGAGACTGTCCATGTACTTCTTCAGCTTGTCATCCCACAACTGGTAGTTCCCCTCGTTGAACGCATAGATCTTCCCTGCTTTCGGGATCTTTAGCTCCTCCTGTGTGAGCACGAATTCCCCATACATCGGGTCGAGCGTGAACGAGTACACTCCCTTCCCAACTGAAAGCACGAATATGATTGAGCTTGAGTACATGCAGTACCCCGCCGCGAGCAGGTTGTTCCCCGGCTGGCACACGTCCACCACGCACCTCTGTGTCACTTGGTCGAGCTGCACACGCACAAAAAATACGCGTTCGCATTACCGTCATAAGGTGTTCGGTGCGTGTCTGTGAGAGAGGGTCGCGTATGTGTTACGGTGGAGGAGTCCTCGTCCATGTCGGCGAGGCATTCGTCGTTGGGGCTGTAGATGCCAAAGATGGATCCAGTGGATACGGCAGCGTCAATGTTGGAGGAGCCATCGAGGGGGTCAAACACCACGATGTAGTTGCCCGAGTAGCTCTCCTCGACCGCCACGGGGACGTCCTCCTCCTCGGACGCTATGATCCCCGTCCGCCCACTCGACCTCAAACAATTAGAGAACACCTAACACACAAATAACAAAGTTCGTGTACCACATATATTCAGCAAGTGTTCCATTCAGTATAGTCAGTCATAATTCGATGAACACAAATATATTTTCGATGGGTCCGAATCCAGTCAGGCGTGGGTACCATGAGTACCATCAGTATCGAACACTCTATCCAACAATTGGCTGTGCAGTTCGATACTGGTGGTAATGATAGTACCAGGCCTGACTGGATCTGGATTCGTTTTCGATCGCTCTGACCTCGTTTGAGACGACGTCGAGCTTCTTCTGGTCTTCGCCCTGGACGTTGACGACGCCCTGGACGCCGGTGAGGTTGGAAATGCTCGCGCGCTGGACGAGCGAGGCGATCTGCTTGCACGCCATGGAAATGCTGGAGAGGACGATCGTAAGCTCGGCGTCGATGGTCCCCGCCTGCTCCTGCTTGAGGAGCCAGTTGGTCAGGGTCTGGATTTCAAAACTGCTCTTCTTCTTGGTCTCCGTGGACGCCGTGTCCACCGTGGCAGCCTCGCATCGGATGGTGGTGGTGGTGGTGGTTAGTGATGGACCAGTGGTGGTGGTGGTGGACCCATGTTTCTTGATGGGGCAGGAGAGGAAGAGAGGGGAAGGGCGGCGGGGGCGGGCGGTGGAGGCGCCTGAGAGGAGGAGATGGGATGATGTGGAGATAGCAGAGGCTGCCATTGTTTGTGGTTTTTTTAGATGGGTTGTGTGTGCATGGTTGATTTGATTTTCTTAGCTTTGTATCAAAGTTTTATTTTTTGTTCTTTGGGGGGTGAATGTTTGAGTTGCATGGGAGATATTGTTTTGAGGGGATAGTTTGGATTTGAAAAGAATGGATGGAGTTGATTCAACTGAGGGTGAGATTGTGAGGCTGGTGTTGGTTGGGCCCCTACTTATCTCAACTGGTTCATTGCTTTGGTGTTGCTCTCCCAATCTCTTACTCGCGTGAGGGAATTGGCGCGCAAATTTATTAGTTTGGATGCTCTGAGCCTCAGTGAGAATGTTACATTCATGGATTGCAGACTGGGCGATGATGCACTCAATTTGTTTTGCAGTCTTATTGACGCTATGTCATTGATTCAACGTATGAAATCAACTAACATAATATATACTAAATTATGTTAACATACACTCTATTATAAAAATATTTTTAAATAGATTCATACAATTTATTATAGTATATATTTCATCTATATTATTATATAGTTCATTTGATGAATTATACTATTTTTTTATAAAAATCAAACTGGATTCGGTTTAGGAAAAAGGGATGTAATAAAAATATTATATTCAGTCCATTTTACAGTCTAAAACGCTGTCTGTAAATGTTTTCATTTTTTAAAATCATGTAAGTATGTAACTCATTATCTAATGAGGTATATGTACTTTTATAAATGTGAAATATATATAACAATGAATTAAATGATATCATTTATTTTAAAAATAAAATATTTTTAATGAGACATGTATCTTGTAACAGTGAGTGGATGAGACTAACAAAGTGTGTGAAATTGTATTGAGAGTTTAACTGTAATATCGCCTATTTCTATCATTTAATCGAACATGGGCTCAGGCCCACAAAAGAGTCCGATTCCTTGACAATCAATGATATTAATAATTAATTTTGTGTTTTTAGCATGCAAACTCTTTACATACACGTTAATTATTTTTATATTACAATAAACAAAAAATTTAATTGTATATCATTGAAATCTTATTTAATGAAGGGAAAAATCCATATAATCCCCTATAAACTTATAATCTGATCGAAACCCATATAACCCCTTAATTTTTTCTGAAGTCTATATAACTATCTGAAAACACCTATATAAATCAAAATAGCTTTCTAAGTTAAGTTTCTGTTGACAACTAATAAATATTATGTGAATATTTTGTTTGGTTAACCCTGGTCCTGACTGAAAAATACAATATATCAAAATCCTTTTACAATGTGTTAAAAAGCGAACAATCTTCTGTAAATGACGATTTTACTCATCCGGATAGGGTTTTATAATCTATTCAGATGGATAAAGTAATCATTTACATGCATTTTTAACACATTGTAGGAGATTGTTAGTATACTTTGTTTTTAGCTAGGGTTAACAGAATATAATATTTATATATTATTCCTCATCTGTCAATGAAAATTTAACTCGGGGGATTATTTAAATTTACATTTGTATTTTTGTGGGGTTATATAAACTTCAAGAAAATCAAGGGGTATAAAATCAAACTTAGCTATACTTAACCCCTAACCCTAGGAAAGAAAGCACAAAATAGGCTAGCCTAATATTTGTAATAATAATCCAATGTTGATCATAATCTAAATAATTTATCACTAATAACCTAATTGATTATTCTTTCGTCTTTTTCCATATTGATTTAAATTTAAATGAATTAATAGTGTTTTTTTTTGTAAATTTATTATTTTATAGATATAATTATATAAAATAGTTAATTTAATTTTATCATATTACTGTAATCAATATTAATTTTTAAAAAAAGTTTAAGATGAATATTTTTTGTAGATATTGATTGAAATAAATAGTTTTTGGTTTAAAATTTGGAATTCTATATTTTCATGATATGGAAACAAATATACCTTTTGATATAATAAAAATAAATATTATATTTGTGAGAGTAGATATACAGAAATGAACATAATGGTATTTTGGTCTTTTCGCATAACTTAGCCATGTAAGTTAAAATATTTAGAAAAAATGAGAAAACTCAAATGGTAAATATGTAATTTTTAAAATATTTTAATATTATAAAACTAAATAGATTATTTGTAATGGTATAAAAATAAATAATATAGCATCTACAGAGATAATAATGCATCTTTTCTTTTTTGAAAAATATTAGTAATTATTATAGTCACATCTCAGATTTGTAATTCTAACATTAAGAATATATTTGTATGATGAAATGTATATGGTTATAAAAAATAAAATATATGCATATCTTGTTACATTTTTAACTAGTATATATACTAGGTTAGACAGAATGACTGAGCTCCCTTTTTATCTTTTTATCTTACTAATTTCATGATAAAATTTAAAAGAAAGTGGGCGATCCTCTCATTGAACCTACCTTGGGATGAAATCATGAAAGGTATACTCCAACACAACACGGGAACAACACTGCATCACTTTCATATTGCAATTATTTAAAGCATAATTGATTAAGCGACATGAAAATTTCAAAGATAATGATTGCACCTTTTTCTGTGTGACACCACTTTCAAATGCACCCTCTCTTTTTATATGAGTTTGTATAATAATAAATAGAACTAAATTCGCGGTGGGTTTCTAGAAGTTGTTTCAATACAAGTTTTTTCTTTTCTTTTTCCTTTTTTTCCTCTTAAAAATGACATATATGAGTGCGTTTGGTTGCGCGATTGTAAAACTGATTCCGCAAGAATCTGCGATTGTAAAACTGATTCTGTAGGAAGCTTACTTTCTCAGCTTTTTGAAATCGCAGCTTTTACGCACTATTTGTCTGCAATCGCTGAGTTTAACTCTGTGAATACAAAACTGTTTGGTTACACGATTACAAATGCAGCTTCCTACAATCGCAATTGCAGCGCAATTGCGGAACCAAACGCACCCATAATGTAATACAACATACATATGGTCGATTACCAAGAAAAAAAAAGTGAGAGGAGTTGTTTATCAAACATCTAATGGCTGTTATCATGCTAATTAAATAAGGTTAATAATGAATTGTGTGTGAAAAATTCTCACTGGTTTGATTTGTGAAATGTTTTACGTGGCACCACCACTTAACTTTGCCACCACTTAACTTGGCGAGTTGGTTGAGATGCACCCCTTGTGGATGATAACTCTTAATGAGTTTTGGTTGTGGGCCTTGAGCATTGTTGTTATTACATAATACATACCTTCTTCTTTACAACCTCACATACAGTCTCATATATCTCGTCAATTCTTTTAATATTTTATGTAAATAAGACAATATAATTCGTTATGGTATATACTTCATTTTTTTTTAACTATGATTAACATTTTTAAATGCACGATTTATATTTACATAAAACATAAAAACAATGTATACAATTATACACCATTATACGTTTACATATATACATCTACACTACCATAAATAGTACTATAGTTGAAAAGAAAATATATTGGACGATTTTACCCATTAAAATTAATAAAAATATATTCATATCCATCAACAAATCTCATCTAGCTATCCTAGATTTTCTCAAACAAAATATCACTTTAAAAAAATAAGGAAAAAAAAGTTTGATATATATTATTTACATTACATTTATCAAATCAGATCTATTTTAAAAATTGCGCATACGCAGTTACGTTGTCAATGTAACGTTTTGTGACATAAACATGACTACACGTCCAACTCCACGTCTCCACATACCACATGTAACCTTATAAACGTAACATGCATGAGTGGTCAAACACAGCTCATGAAACCACAAAATATCTAATATACTTATAATATAGTGCTAAACATTACCGGCCGGTGAACAGTGTTTTTTGAAACTATTTAGTCGCGTTGTCCACACTCTCATCTTAAGAACAATAGAATTAGGGACGTAATACGTCGTTGACTGGTTTCCCTGCACTTCCTCATGGCCAATCTTTTCCGATCCCTTATGTCATGGGTACATGAAGCCTCCACTTCAACTGATGGAGCCTCCACCTCTAGAAATCCCCCTGCCATAAAGACTATGTCCATTAAAAACATGCAAAATATAAATTATGAGAATGTTGAACAAGCTGTTGGTAATTGGAACATCCCTAAAGTCCCGTTCAATGAGATTTATGTTTGTAATGCTTTTAGTCTTAAAACAGACTATTATATCAAGACTATTGGGGATTTTCTCTTCATTAAAGTCTTTGATGTATGGTAGGCTCACCATGTGTTTTTTCCTATGCCAGAAGGCAGAGGGTAGATCTGAGCATGCCTCATTTTCAATAGTCTTTTGAAAATCAGAGACTTTCTTTTGGAAAATAGGACTACCGATTTGTTCAGAAGTCTTTTGAATCCTGATCTCTTCAGAGAGTTCATTAATAAACTTTTCTTTATATTCCAGGGCCTGCCTGAGCTGGTTGAGAAAAGATAGCTTTGGTGTAGTACAAAATTTGTATAAGATATTTTTTTCATTTTGAGTTGCATGAATACCCTCAGTATCGACCGAAAAGGGTTTTATCATATTTATAAAGGGGGTTCCAAGGATAACACCCTGACGAAGATCTTTCACCAAAAGGAACGATGTTTTTAAACATGATCCTTTATTACAAACATGCACTTCGGGTATTTTATAATTAATCTTAAGACTTTCCCCATTGACAGTATTAATACCATGGGTTGTCTTTTCAAAGTATCTTGAAGGGATCAATCCTTCACGAATGCAGTTCATATCAGCCCCGGTGTCAATAAGGGCCTTATATTTTAGAGAAAATGTTTTAATTTTCAGGAGGACTTCAACATTCCATTTTTGTTTTGTATATTTTTCGAGAGAGCTAATAAATTCTTCTTCCTCTTCAGGTTGATCCCTGACAGATTCTTCATTATCAGAATTCTCGGCGGGTTTTCCCAATCTAGGGATGGCTTCAAGGTATGTAACCCTGTCTCTAAGGTCCTTGATTTTTTTTTCATATCAATTTGTTCTTTTCTTAATTCCCCTATAGTCACTTTTTTGGATTTTTCAGATTCTAATATTTGAATTATCTCCTTATAGGAGTATTTTTCTTTGTTATCATCTTGGGCTTGACTGACAGGAGTTTTTATCAGGCTAATATATCTTTCTAACTGTCGTTTCTTTTCGACAGGATTCTCGATGGAGTCAATAGTATCTAAAATAAATTGTTCTTGGACCGAAAGGACCATCAAGCCATCTGTATCTGACGATGAATCATAGGATTCAGGGTCACAACAGTTACAGCTACAGCTTTCAGAATCAGAATTCTGTTCTTCTAAGTTATGAATGGATTCTTTTTTATTTTTTGGTTTGCTACTAAAGCATTTATTGGCATAATGGCCTTTTTGCTTGCATTTAAAGCAGGTAGGAGGATTAGAGGTGTTGGGTTTCCTTTTGGAGAACCGCTTTCTAGTTTTTTGAGCAGGGGCTCTATTTGTTTTATAATATTGTCTCTCAAGAGGTTTTTTATTATAAGAATGCTTGATATTCCTTTTTCGAGACTTGGAAGGATTCTTAATGTCTTCCTTCTGATACCCGAATTGGTAACAGAAGTCTCCAAGTTCCCTTTTGGAAGTCAAATGTTGATTCTTGAGCTGATTCTTTATCTTTAGATCATTGCAAAGGGCCAGACCTATCAAGTTTATTTTTGTATGAGTTCTCCGAATGTTATAACGGAGTAAGGGATATGTCCCCCAAATTCTTGACGGAGGTTGTTTCTGACTCTTTCGGCGAAGAGCTTGGGTAGCCCAGAGACAAATTTCTCTTTCCAAAAGTCATTGTTTGAGTTATCTATTCTATAAATTTGTGATAAAAACGTGTCCTTATACCACCTAAAATCAGATAAGGTTGGACACCTAAGGTTTATAAGTTGTTCTCTAATTCTGTCAGCAGTGTCACTATGGCTGCCAATAAAATGTTTAAATATAGTGAGAACTAGTGTGGTGACAATATCGGGCTCAGGTCTCCCATTGGGATAAGTTTTTACGGCTGTATAAATAGCACGTCTTTGCTCAGGGGTAATGAAGTTGTCCCACCAACCCCTTAATTGCCCCATGAATGATGTGGTTATCATATCAGTAATATGTTTATCACTATTACCTTGTATCCTACAGGCATTAGCATAAATAAGCATAGAATGACATAATTGGCTGACCTGATATTCAGACATGCCATCAAGATTCCATTCTACGAGAGATTTTCCATCATAGGAAGTAGTAAGAGTAATATCATTATTCTCTTCTATTTGAACATCAACAGGAGTTCGTCTTCTATAGAAATTTTTTGTTCTCGGGGTCTAAGTTACTGTCCCGAGCTTATTGATCTCAATATCAGAATGATCAGGAAGGCTTTCAGATATGCTGCCATCCTCAATGTCTTCTTGGAAATTTTCTTCACAAGAGGACTCATCATTGAGGTTATTGATGGATAATTTTTCCAGTCTCTCAGATAATTTAATCAACAATTCTTCAGAGTGTCTTTCTTTGAACTTTATCCCTTTTTCAAGATTTTGTTGAGGAATGAATATTGGTTTTTCAGTTTTTTTTACTATATTTTTGGACGAGGTGGTCGAGGCCTGGAGGCTTTGCAGACCATTAGCTTGAATATTGTCAATGTTACAATTTTCGGCGAGAGCTTTTTCTATTCTTTCAGTTTGGCTACTTATAGATCTCAAGGCAACATTGGTGAAATTATTTTGCTCCATAACCTGGATAAAGTATTCTGCCTTGAAAGGACTACCAGGGTCAATCTTTGTAGTAGTCTTAAGAGGGCTGGCTATGATGTCGGAATTAATGACTTTAATTCTTTCAAATGGTGGATGAATAGATTTCACTTCTTCATTCTTAATGTTTCTTCATTTGGTGGCATATTTATCGATCTTCTCTAGGACCATAGCATGGTCTTCTTCAGGAAGATCAATGATCATGTTCTGTAACATTGGAATATAAGTATGTTCAAACCAATCAAAGAAATATACATTTTTTTGTTCAAATCTCATATGGTCATACCACTGTTCTCTAATCGGACCTTGCTCTTCTTTGGGTATAGTGTTGAAAAACTATTTTCTTTTATCATCATTTTTTGAAGAATAAAAATCATGTTTTATGATCTCTTTATCTATTTTATAGTCATCATTTTCACTTATAGTGAGCATGTCTGATTCAGCGGGTTCATATTCAGATGACATTTCAGAATGAGCTTCGGATTGAACAGCATAAACTGCCGATGCAACCTCTATAGGTTGGAGGTAAGCAGCTTGAGTTGCCGAATACTGGCTATCCCTTTCGGAAACAGAGCGTCTCCTAGGAGTCAAGCGTTTCCTTGTTTGAACTACTGATGTGGCCCTAAGAGATCTTGTCCTTTGAAGACCAGTATTAGAAAATCGAACTTCAATATTACCATCTTCCTGTTCAATAATGTCTTTAAGGTATAGATTTTCCAAGGGCTTATTAGGCTGATATCTAATATACTTATAATATATACTTAAAATTTTGTTTTTTGGGTTCTTCTAAAGTCATCAACCTCTCTCTAGAAGGTCAGTTAATGTGTCAAACAAAAAAATAGTTAGTCATCATTGTAGCATCCGTTGCTATGTAACACCCTCCTCGGTGGTTACTCCATTTAAGACTATATATATATATATATATATATATATATATATATATATATATATATATATATATATATATATATATATGTTTTTTTGTTTTTCTAGGGACGTGATTACGTGCGGCGAACGGCAGGTGCGGCAGCGATCACGGGCCGTCGATCACGGGTCCATCGCATCGGACGGTCGGGTGCGATTCACGTCGACCGTTGGATGCGATGGACCCGCGATCGGACAGCCCACGTCGCAAACCGCACCGCCGCAAACCGCACCTAATCGTCGCCGCGCACGCAATCATTTTCATGCTTTTCTATTGAAACTTTCTACAAATGGATTCGAAGCTAACATTTTCACACGTGGTCTGTCTTCCTAAGACTTTTCTTGCCTTCACAATTAGGTTTTTAATTTTTGGTGGATGGTTTGATTTCTATGCAGAAAAAAACAAGAAGGTTCTGTCACATAGCACTTCAAAAGGAGGAGTTGAATTGTTCAGGTTTGAATACCATTAAATACCCAAAATTGAAGTCCGTAGAAGACAGTTTAAACACACCACACATTCGTATCATTTTCTTGAAGTAAAACTTTGTGAGAAAGGGTCTATTTGTAACACATCTCACATCCGTATCATTCTCTTAAAGTAAAACTTTGAGAGAAAGGGATCATTTGCAATCTTTGTTAAGTTGTAAAAAGGTTTACAATTTCTCCAAAAAAAAAAAAAAAAAAATTTGTGAGAAAGGATCCTCTCTGCTCAGTCTATTAATTTTCTTTTATAATTGAAAAATGATCATAAAATTTTGTGAGAAAGGGTCCTCTCTCCACTGTATATTAATTTTAATTTATAATTGGAAAATGATCTTACAGTAAAACTTTGTGAGAAAGGGTCCTCTGTATATTAATTTCATTTTATAATTGGAAAATGAGAAATATTCGTCTAAATGGACAGGTGCATAATAATAATAATATAATAATAACAACAATAAAGGATTTGATCCAGTCATTCGAATCAATTAATTAAGGACCAATATTCGTTGTATTGTTCACAAATCTTCTTGGTTTGTTTAAACCCAATATAGATGTTGTCCATTTATTTAGTTTGTTTATTACAATTAAATTAAATTTTTTGTTCAAAATGTTGTTTTGATTAATTTTTGGTGTTATATTGGATTATTAGAATAGTTAATTTTGGCTTATTAGAGTGACTAAAAATGATTAAGTTGTTAAAATTATATATAGATTGGTTGTTGAGAGTTATTAACTGAATCTAGTAGTCAACATGGAACACCATGTACCAATAATTTGAGTTTTTATTACATTAATTTTTCATGAATCTTTTCGATATTTATCAACATCCTAACTAAGACATGATCATTGATCACCTGATGTCTCTTATAATTGGTCGTCACACATTATCAATTACTCTCGAAACATCTTGATATTTAATTCAATCTATTTTAACAAATTTACATGGTCTTAATGCATATAAAGTAACCCCTTTATTGATCAAAGAGAAATCAAATTTTAATTTATTCTCTTAATGAGCTATTCTGTTGATGGAAAATAACAAGAATCCATCTTATTTTAATTAAAATTCATCAAATGCACCATGTTTTTATCTTGGTCTGCTAATCACAGTAAATGATTTCAATTTCCATTTCGATTTCCTTTTGACTAAGTGAATAAGGTAAAAGACAGAGAGTCAAACAAGTTAGGTGTGAGAAATTAATTAAAGTCGTCTTTCCATGAAATGATGGAACGGAACAAAACACCGAAACGCGCTAACCGAATTTAATTTATAATTACTTAATTAAGCAACCCCAAAGACGACCTCAGATTCAAACCCCTCTGTTGTCTCGGTCTTTCCTTCCCACACATTCTTCCTCTCTATAAATACTTCTCCAAAACCTACCCCTCTCTCCCATTCAATACCATTCATTCATTCCTCCCAAAACAACTCAACAAAACAAATCACACACACAAAAAAACAGTTCTTCCTCTCATAGAAATGGCCTCTCTCAAGTTCTCCATGGTCCTCCTTGTTGCCTCCTCCCTCCTCGTCCAATGCGCTTTAGGTAAATCAACTCATACCCATCTCTTCAAATTTGATGCTTGGATCTTATATGGTTTCATCAATCTTCAATAGTAGACTGCATAATCTCTCGTTTGTCTCTCGACTCTTGGATTTGTATAAGGAATTCCATTAATGAAATTGCTGTGACAATATCCACCATTTCTTTAAAAAAAGTGCATTTTAAAAAAAAATTATGATGTGTTTATGTATTATAGAAAATGAAAGAAAATGTGAGAAAATTAAAATCTAATATTGTCAATTAATGTTTTTTCATTTTCTTTCCTTTATTGGTTTTATTAGGAAAACGAGAAAATTTAAAAAGAATGATAGAAAATGCACAGAGACTATGAAAATTATCAAGAAAAAATGTTTTATTTTTCATCATATCACTCTTCATTTGACTCAAATTCTCTCTTTTTTTTTAATGTTTTTCTTAAAATTGTGCATAAATACGCTTTTAATGTTACTCGTATTTGAGTCTGATGAAATCTGATGGAATATTTCAGGATCGATTGTGTGCGAGGAGCTGCCAAAGGACGCGTGCGCGTTCGCGATATCGTCGGCGGGAAAGAGGTGTTTGTTGGAGAAATACTCAGGGAAGGGAGGGGTGGAGTATCAGTGCAGGACGTCGGAGGTGGTGGTGGAGGGGATGTCTGACTACATAGAGACAGACGAGTGCGTGAGGGCCTGCGGCGTCGACCGCGCATCCGTCGGCATATCGTCGGACTCTCTCATGGAGTCCAACTTTGCCTCCAAGCTTTGCTCCGCTCCTTGCTACCAGAATTGCCCCAACATCGTCGACCTCTACTTCAACCTCGCCGCCGGTGAAGGTATATCATATCAATCTCAATCGATATTTGACTCAGAGCGGATATAAATATTTTTTAAATATTTTTTTTTATAGATAATCGACATGTTAATTTGAGTAGTATATAGACGAAAGACTTAGAAATCATAACTCTAAGGCTTGTTCTGGTTATTTAAAAATATTAGATTACTAATAATCATATTAAAATTACACAATGTAAAACACAAATACATTTTCAGCATATGTTATTTGTATAATTATTCGATTGCAATAGGGCTTTTTGTATATATACACTTAAAAATATATTTTGTTAAAATACCCTTGATAAATTACTATTTTCAGCAGTATTATTCAAAATGTTTTAAATTGTGTATAAATGTCATTTCGAAGAGTATTATTGTAAAACTTAAAAAATTATATTGTATAAAAATAACTCTCAAAAAGACATTTATACACAATTTAAAATGTTTTAAGGGTATGGCTGAAAATAGAGTTTCATGGAAGAATTACATTTCAAAGTTCCTTATATATTAATATCCGTTTCGACGATAATATAATGTCTTATTCTTATAGTAGAAATTCAGAACAATTTTAAATATTTTTTAAATAAATGAGTCGCTTAAGATTCCATCTTCGTCAAATTACGTCTGTACTCTAATCATTGTAACGTGGATTCATTTGTTACTGGGCTGGGCTGAACCCATATGTGTCTGGGCTTGGTCACCAGTCCCGGATGAAGCAGTGACTGAAAAGCTTTATGGGCCGGGTGGGCCGGCAGGCCCATGACTAATTCTTAAAAAGAGATTATTTTTGTTGTGTAGGGAAACTCAATTCATGCTATGAGTTTCAATGGAAATAACAATGAACCTCATATTCTTAATTACTTTAGATTAATTTAAGCCTAACAAGTTTTTGTTATATTTTTTATTATGATGGAGCAGGTGTTTTTCTCCCTGACCTGTGCGCCGCCGCACGATCGAACCCCCGCCGTACGATGGTTGAGCTTCTGAGCTCCGGAGCCGCCCCAGGCCCCGTCTCAGGCGGGTTGGACGCCGCCGCCTTCGCCGACTCTCCGGCCGCATCTGCCTCCTTGGCTGACTCTCCTGCTCCTTCTCCTGTCTCAATATAAGTGACACTTTGAAAGAGCTTAACAGGGGTCCAAACCTGTTCTTTTCACTACACTTTATCATATAGTGATTAATGACTGGTAGAATTGAGAGAGATGTCTGGGTGATTCTTTGTTTGGGTTTTGATGGGTGGTTATAAGTTTTATATGTATTTTTGTATAATTTTTAAAACACTTGTAATACTTTATTCCTATTTTTTATAGGATGATACTATTTATTGTTGAGCTATATAAATAATACATTTGGATTTTAGCAGAAATTGATGATGCTTTGATTTTGTCAATCTACTTTTTGGGTTGGGCCAGTTAATAAGCAAATGGGTTCTTTTAGGCTTTTCATCAACTTGGGCCTTTGGAGGACCTATTCAATCATGTAGAATTATCATATTTCCATGGACATAATTGTCTTTAATTATATTCATAATAAAAATGTTGAATTGTACTATATATGTTAATTGTTATTCATGACTAACATATCCTTAAACAACTAACATAAGATAATGTATCTTTGTATACTCTGATCATTTGTTGCAAGGGACCCAGGCGTTAGACAAAAGAAGGTTACATGTTTCGCTTTATTGTAAAGGGAAAAAAAAGATCCTTAAAAGTAATGGTGCATCCATGTCAATGAATAATATACATTGAATAACACTTTTTAAGTCACTAAACTTTACACATACATGTTTGGTGGACAAATCCAAAGCATCCTTTAATAACATTTGTCCCTCATCTGCTACTATCATGCATCAACTTGCCTAAAGTTTAATTCTTATATTTATATGTTCTTCTAGAATATACATACGTAAATAAATGGTCTATCTTCTCTATGTATTACTATATACCTAGAAAACAATATATGTTGAAGACAGATACAACCATTTGAGTTAGAGAGAGCTGTTTATTACATGAAAGGTTGATTGTATGTGGCACATGTAGGTCACATCAGGGGTCTTATAAAATAAACTTAGGAGGGCTACTGAGATGATTCTCCCCTATCATGACCTTTGAAATTTTAGTGACCCCCTTATAGGTTTCTGGGAGAGCCTGTGGGATCTGATACATAGCTATTCACAACATATATTGTTGTTGAAAATCATCTCCTTTGGATGTATTGGAATTGGACGTTGGATGCTAGTCTGTCTAGCTAGTTCATGAGTTTTATGTTTTTTTGAACTTCACATTCAAAGAGTTATTACACCTCGCTTTCTCCAACCTTTTTCAAAGAGGCAGATCTTTTTGTTTTGATCTTATTTCATATATGGATTACATGAGATGTTTAATGATGGTATAGGGATGCAGGTCAACCTGGCTTCGGCTTTCCCTTCTTCGTTATCACTAAAGTTTCTCTTGTTTTCCTTTATTGTGTTTTTCATACTCTTTGTTAAGTTTTTTTTTCTCTATAGAAATACAAAAAATGATTACCAATAAAAATAAAAAAACTTATGGATAATGATAATGTTAAGGGCAGTTGTGGACGTACAGTCACCATTGTTTTGAGTTTTCAAGCTTTTAAAAAAGAAGTATATATGGTTAAATGAATTGTATATCCTTACATAAAATAGAAAAAATAACATGTTTAATCTAAGATATATATAAGAGGGGAGCCATGGCCCATGGGTGAAAGTTTTGTTTTTTATTTTGTTTGGGGGTGAGGCGCTCAGATGGATGTGCAATGAAAAGATGTGGAATACTAGGTGAAGATTAGAGTTGAAAATTGTTATATCCAGTCTAGTTCGCAATTCTGTTTGCATCCCACATACATTTTTTAAGTATATATTTAGTTAATTAAGTACTTTCTCTCATACAAATTAAATACGTACTCATATAAATTGAATGTATATATTTTAATTATATTTTTTGTATAAAAAGTATATTGAGATATAGAATTATATATATTGTTTTAGATAATTTCAAATGATGCGTTCGTGACATGGTTGCAAATGTGTCTGCAATTTTTTTTAAAATTGTTAAGAAAAGCTCTGGTTTTATAGGATTTTCAATCTATGGTTTTGGTGGTTGAAAAATCACAATTTTTAATTTTTAATGATGTTTTATTTATTTTTATTTTTCATGATTGCTAATTTGAGTCTTTTGTATTTTTTTGAAAGTTAATTTTTAAAATCTATGCTTTAAGAGTATCGTTGTGTTGTGATCAATTGTATTTTCATATTTTTTATTTGATTTTTTCAAGCTTATTTTTTTTAAATTTTTTGTGATGGTAAATAATGAGATTTCAAATTTTTTTATTTTTTAAATAAAATTTTCAGATTTTATAAATATATGGAAGAAGCAGTAAAAAAAACAACTTTATCTGACTGGGGTCATTATCCATCAATTTTAATTATCTTGAAATATCATTCAATTATATTATTTTATAAATACATTTTTTCTTTACTCTAACTCTCTTGTTACTCTGCCCCTGGATTATATATATACACACATATTTAGCAAAATGAGGTGGTATGCAGAGCTGCCTACAAAGACTAACTCTTCTTTAGATAAAATATGAAACTTGTGTTAAAGAGTTAGATGACTTCCTCTGAGAGAGTTCTCTCTTAATAACAAACAGGCAGATCAACATGACTCACATTTAGGTCTCTCTCTCTCTCTCTCTCTCTCTTTCCCTCTCTCTCTCCCCCATGTGCACCTGTAGAGTGTGTTGGTGTTTAAAGCATGTCATGGATAAACATATCATTAATTTAGAGGGTCCAACAATGATATATACATATATGAAGAAACTGCTCTCCTTTCACAATATTGGGGGGAAAAACTACACTCTTGTCTCTCTAATCATATATATGCACTGAAATTATATTACTAGTAGTTCATGGAAATAAATTGAGAAGCTTGATCATGATTATGGGTTTATATGCTTTTGAAGCTCGGTGACCTTACATTATATATATGACTGAAGAAATTCATTATAAATCCATGGATGTAGGTGCTTGTGACCTTACATTATATGTGTGTGTGTGAGGAGTTATATATATATGTATGCCTACCGATGATCAAGCTTCCATATCCCTTGTGATCTTGGGGCCCCATTTGTTATGATCATGGGCATGACATATCACAATGGATGTGATGTGATTCACAAATTCCACATTGATTGAAACAAAGAGCAGTTCCAAAATCTTTTTTTTTCTTGGTAAACTTGGGACTCGAACTCCCAATCTCCCCTTAGAGGAGGGTATGTCTCGACCACCCCGTTAAGGGGGTCTTCTACAATCTTAAATATTCTCCTCTATATCTTGGATCAATTCTACCTAGTTAGTAAACAATATTCATTCAAAAAATAAAAGTTGGAAGAAGAGAAAATCATAAAACCTTGACAACTACTTGCAATATTGAAAATCCACATAATGTACAAACTCACCAAGCGTGAAAAACCATTGTTTCTTCGACCTTTTGTCGAGGTCTAGAGTGACATGAGGAGGGATCCAAAGGGATAACATGATCCGTACTTCCAACGCCGAAAGCAATGGGAGTTTCGGATCAATGCGATCCCTTTGGATACTCCCTCTAGTCGCAGAAGCGTAGAAATTCATCTATGATATATACTCCTCCTCTTCCCTTATGAAAAGATTCAGGGATAGGGAATGTTTGCATATACAAACTTTGAATATTGGTGGGCTGTTTTGAAATTTTGAGACAAAAAGACTGGTATTGCCAATTCATGGTATTGATATTCTTTGGAAGCTTTTCCAAATTAAAGAGTAGAAAAGATAGATGAGAAGAGGTTGATAAAGCTGTGTGTGTGTGTGTGTGTGAGAGAGAGAGAGAGAGAGAGAGAGATGTCACAGCAATATTTGATCTTTTTATATTAGATGAATTACTCTCTAAAGCATGCACTTGATATGTAGTATATTAGTATTTCTTTGATGCTCTTTCCATTGTAAATATTCTACAGAGATGTAAGAGAGAGAGAAACAAAACTAATAAGGGCCAGTTTTGGTATTAAGGGTATAAATTTTTTTCTTATGTCATATTGCGTTATATTGTATTTCTGTTGAAGAACTCATGATTCAACTCAGGAGGATTGTTCTATAAGATTTTCATTGTTCATGATATATTATTATACATTGATATTAATTTATTAATTCAGTTTTGTGTTGAAGTTCAGTTCTTGTGAGAGAAGCATATTTTAATTTTGTATTGTTCTCATATTTTATATATTTCACATTATTATTATTATTATTTTATTTTTTAAAATATTTTGTACTGATCTAGGATTGGTTAGATTGGTGACTAAATCTCATAGTTCTTAGATAATGTTATAGCTTTTATGAAAATTTGATGAAAAAAAACCCTCAAAATAATGATGTATCCATCTTATAAAACCATTAATTTGATCATCCAAATCCAGTATCTATGATGAACCCTAAAACTGAAGCCAATGGTTGGTCATGAAAATATGGTTTTGTCAACCAATGCTGTTCCATTCCAATCAATTTGTCATCCATGTGAAATGATTCCACCCTATCTTCTACTTATAGTCTTCTATACAGCTATAACCATTTACATGACCAACCACAATCTTTTAGTTGATTCTCAAAATCTTAATTTTTTTAGTCACTTGTGGTCCTTCATTTGATATATTTGTTTGGTTAAAAGTAGCTCATACTTTTGCAATAGAGGGATGCCTGCAGCAGGTAATTCAATAGAGAAACCTGGCACTTTTTTCCTTGTGAAGTTTATAAAAATATATATAAGAGAACATATACTCTGAATTTTCACTTGCATATAAACCTAGCTTGTCTCCTATTTGCATTGGTTAACTTTCTTTGTATAGAATTTTAATTAAGTTTGTTTGATAAACAAAATGGGAGTGCACAACAGCTCCTTGTAACTTTTATGTTGTTCCTTTTCTTTAAGAAGGGTTGTTAATTTTCTTCTAAATGTGAGAGAATTTTATTTAAGTGTAAAAGTATATAAAAAGAATAATTGATCAAATGGCTGATACCTAAAAATATATACTACAAGGAACATTCAAATGGTCCAATTCTACTACACAACTTGGGAAGTGATGATGTTTTTAGACTTTTAATTAAACTGAATTACTACCCATTGAAATAATTAAAAAAATTTGACCAAGAACCTCAACATTAATTGGAATAACCTGGATGTACAAATTAAATCACCCACAAAACTTAGTGTATCATAAAAAGAATCTTTTATTACTGGAGTTATGGTCCTATGTTACCATGTTAGAAGTGATAAAGAAGAAAGAAAAAGAACGATCATAGTAGGTAAAAGTTTTTGTTCACCCAGAAGACCTTGGTCCCTCCTTTATTAGACACACACGTTATTTCTCCACCACACTATGTCACTATTGGGCTCTGTGGAAGACAAAGATCTCTCCAATAAACCTTAGTTGTGTGTATTATATTTTTCTATTCACTATAAATTGAGTGGCTCAGACTGCAATATATACACTACACACAGACATTCAGTGGAATCAGAGGTTAGGATCACATGGTGCCCCATTCAAAAAGCTCCAACCTTTCAAACAGTACTGCTAACTCTTACTAATTTAACCACCTCATCAGTTGTCTTTTTGTTAATTGAATGGAGAGCAGGATTGTTTTTTTTATTGAGTGCTAATGTGGGACAAAAGAGTTTTAGTGATGTTAACATAACAACCCATTGTGTGCTCATGATTAGGGAGATTCTATTAAATATTTTTGAGCCATATCTATTTTTTTTCTCAAATGAATCATAGTTAATGTTTTTGGTGGATGTGTGGTCCTTTGATTTACACATGTTCACTCACTTGATGGGTGGTGGTGGAGGTGGTGGTCCATACACAACTTGAGTAGTTGATAATGGGTGCACATCCAATTATGTCCTTTTTCCCCACCTTAGCTTCCCATATTTAATGTTAAGGTCATGAATTTTTTTTAAGGACTTTGTGGTTAATCTTACAGTAAAACTGGAAATGACACTTTCGTTTGGTTGTCCCTGTCTTATAGAAAATTATTTTAAATAATTACTAATAAACTGATGGGTAAGTCATCGTTAAAATTTGAATACAAGACCTACCACATAGATAAACCATGAATCGTTGTGCTTTAATCAATGGGAATATGAGTTCACTCTTTAATACTCCTAATTCCTATATTTATTTTTATAAAAAATATTACATGCATACTTCTTAAATTTTATGTTTATAAAAAATTAGATATATCAGAACATCTCCCTTGATAAACACAAAATATGATGAAGCATCAAACCACCGCTTTAACAGGAAAACAGAAGTACTTTCTCTTCATTTGTAGTACTTATATATATTGATGGGATAAGATTTAACTAAAAAAAAAAAAAAGAGACATACGAACAATAAAACTAATGGAAACCTTATATTCTTCACATGTATGTTTTAAATAATGAGGTTTTTAAAATAAAAATAAAAATATGAGGTATTCTTTTGAATGAATGCAAAATTCTAATTTTATTTAATTACACTGGAATATCTTTTACATATAGCTCATGTTTGGAATGAGAATAAACCCCGAATAACTGCGGATAGAAATTTTGTTGTGTTTGGAAAGCCTATAATCCCAGATAAAGTATGCCAGAATAAACTGGTATAAAGTGGTATATATTTCAATCAACCCCTTAAAAAAAGTTATTCTAGGTTATTCTACTCAAAGAATATGTGAGTCCACTGTCAAATCAACTGTCACCATCTCTTATAAATCATATGTTAAATCAATTATCATTACTTTTTTTACATTTTATAAATCTTTATCCATACTTTATTCAAATTTTACTCAAACAAAAAAATATTTATTCTTACGTTTACCAATGAGAATACTTCAAAACACAACCAAACACAAATAAAATTATCTTTATTTATACTCACTTATGCCAGAATAACTATATATAAAAAAATAAGTCATATTCTGTATCTAAACAGGTCTATAACCCCCCGTTTGTGTAACGGAATAACGGAGTATAAGGGTGGTATAAGGATGGTATAAGAATGGATAAGAAAAATAGTTGTTTGTTTGAAGGGTATAACTTGGTATTACTAAGCTAGTTTAAACGAGTATAAAAGAGTATAACAATTCTAAGCAACCCCTAGGATAAGCTATACTCACCTTATCTATTCTCATGGACCCACATGTCAAATCAACTTTTTACACCTCATCACATCAAATCACCTATCAACACTTCTTATACATCATATGTCAAATCAACTTTTTTACACTTTATTTATATTTTATTCTTTATCAAACAAACAACTCAACCTTTATTCTTATGTTTTCCAATGAGAATAAAAAAATACAACCAAACAGAAAATCTTTTATTCTTGTAGATTTGTTATCTATACTGACATAATTATCTATCCAGAATAACTCAATTCGCTATCCAAACGGGGGGTAAAGGTTTAAGATATGCTTCCCACTCCCAGTTTAAAAAACATGGGAATAAAGCATTCTCTGGCTTTTTTCAAAAAGGGTTATCTTATGGAGTTGGCCACTACATGATTTTTAGTTCTATATTTAATACTTTGTCTAACCTTTTTAAGGCAACCATTAAAGCCAGCATCTTCAGTAATCTAAAAAATAGATTTGAATAGAACCTTTAATAATTCAATATTTTTTGTTGTTGTTGTCGTTGTTCGTCGTCGTAGTCTTAATTTTAACAAAGCTTTGGTGAGAATAAAAAGATCTCAAAATATGACTCATGAATCATGAGTAGTTTCCAATGTTTATCCGTTCATAAATAAAACCCAGAAATCTAAAACAAAGCATCTGCAACGTTTGTGTAACATAAACATGCCCTGAAATAAAAACACTCAGTTTTTTTCTCAGTCCAAAATACAGTATTATATACCTTATTAGAAATCCAGTAAAACATATGCCTTGTTAGATGATATATATACATTGTTAATTTTTTTTCACATTTATTAAAAATGGACTTATTCAATTCAAAATAAGGCGACGTACATTTTTTGTCAAAGCATATACTATATCAGATGATGTTTACTATTTAAAAAAATTAAAAACATGTGTGGTCTAAATTTTGATCGATAAAAATGACTACGTCTAACATTATCCAAATAAAAATTACATACAGAGAAATTAATTGGGCATATATTGAAGAAATGGGCCTAAATCAAGTTTGCCATCCAAATAAAATCGGGCCAGAAAAATTGGGCCCACCAGAATCCCAGTTGTGGTTGACACTGTAATCGGTCAAAATATTGACGGGCCCGTTGGACCACAAAACTTGAAGATATGGGCCTAAATCAAGTTTCACATTGCAATCAAGACTATGTTACACTGGTCCTTTTTATAATGGGTGTTGTTCCACTCTTATCCATTTCTAGTCCCATTTCAGTTTTATATGCGTCGATGAATTTCTATCGACGCATATGCTCACGTTAACAAAGCATATGTTTTGAAATAATTTTTTTACATTTTCTATTGCATCTATGCAATTAATTGAAATATATGTTTCATTTTTTATAAAAGCATGACCTCATTAGATGAGGTATACTATTTTAAAAAAATTTGAAACACATGTAGACTGGAATTAAGACTGAATATGGGGCTGGATGTAACATTATCCTTTTGCAATCTCAAATGTAATCCTAATCTCGTTAGCCCCTCTATCTACTATATCAAGGTATATACCTCGCTATTTTTTTTACAATTTTATAAACGATATCATTCAATTAATTGGTGTATACATTTCATATTTTATAAAAAATATATACCTAAAATATGATTTAAAAAAATAAAAACATGTGCAGCATGTGTTGTGGATTGTACAATGAACTGTGTGTAACATTTTTTTGTAATTAAAGTCTAGGTAGGCTTGTCAATGGGTTGCGGGCGATCCGGATCCAGCCCGATAAAAAACGTAAATATCTGATCCGAAGGACCCGACAATCAAAATGAGTCGGGTCTCGGTCCACCCCGACCCGATCCTATGGACCCGATTGACCCAACTCAAACATTATATGATTTTTTTTATTTATGATTTAACCTAACACTTGTGATTCAATCAAACATTTATAACTAAATATTGAATAATTATTTAAAAATTTAAACATTTGAAATATTTTTACAACATTTTGACTTCACATGTATTCCAAATGTTCCCTCATAAAACATTTAAAATTCAAAATATTGAAGAACTATTTATAATACACTAGATTCTATTAAAAAGAAAAAAAAATGAAGCCATTGTAGGTTTTTGAAAAGTTCTTCAACCTCTCTTTGTCTGGCCTGAACTTGTTAATGGGTTGACCCGACCCGACCTAACCCGACTCGAGAGCCTATTGTTGAGTCCTTCGGGTCGGGTCCGGGTCCGCCCCAACCCGACCTGGACCTGACTCGTTGATAGACCTAAGTCTAAGTGTACTCGGCCAACCGACCAAAACCCATGTCATGGTTGACATGTCCAATGATGGTCCGTTTCCTAATTACTAATACAAAGTATGAAAAATATTTTATTTTTATTTTTTTAATAAAAAATATACTTATGTATTTATCTAAATATATATTTTATTTTTCTTAACATGTAAATGTATTTAAAAAAAATATCCAAACGATGGAGGATGATGCGGTAAGCCTGTACGCGGGGTTGGTTGAATCATTTTCCATGTTTTGACTCTAATTCTCTTGTTTGTTTTTTTTCCCATGAATACAATGGATTGTTTTGAATAGTTTTAGTTGATCTGAGTTCAACAAACTATTTTTCACATGTCCCCTTACTTTTCATTTCGTTTTTCTTTCCCTCACAATTCAAATACAAAACAACAACGTTTATGCTTCGACTTATCTTTTTCACAATGGATTTTTTAATTTTAAGTCTCTGTAAACATATCTATTTAGGGATTGATCCCTCACTTTTTCACACTTTAATTTTAATCTCTAGATTTAAATGATATCTTCCTTTTTAGTCATTTCTATGAACTAAAAAGAAAACCAAATAATTTAGGGATAGATCCCTCCCAGGAACTGAAACAAAAAAATCTGGAGACTAAAACCAAAATATGAATAAGTGAGGGATCGATCACTAAATCATATGGTTTATGGAGACTTAAAAATAAAAACCCTACTATAATATGTCATCATCATCAACCCCACCCCACTCCCAACAACATAAACATTGACCGGCTCCTAACAACAACAAATATATTCCTTGTTAAAGGTTAACATGTGTCACATTTTGGCGTACTCATAACGAAGCGATCTTTAGGGGATTTCGGGTTTATCAAGAAAACATGTGGGACATGTTTCAGATGTTCATGAAAGACTCGTTATATAGCGAGGGTCGGAGAGTTTGCTTTTCACGACGGGCACATGCTCTTCACGATGTAACTGCGGGTGGTCTGACGTTGCCCACGAGCTAGATGACTCTTCTATCCAGGATCGTCAGACGGGGGCTTCAATTTTATTTTTCTTTCTTGTACTTTACATTTCATCTTCACTCTTTCATCATCTCTTTCGGAGTCTGTAATTCAATATTTAGAAACAAAATCAGATAGCAAATATCTACATTCAGTTTTTTTTAAAAAGTATCTCATTAATATCATCGTTATATTGAATGTCATGAAGAATTCGATCCAATCATGAATCTGAATCAAATGTGAATTATTTGAAAAATACCTGCATTCATTTTAAGTCTGTTATATTCGTAATGGTCTTAAATGAGATAATACAATATTAATTACACACAGCAAACATGTCAAAACCAAGTTTGTTGCATTCAAGGATTATAAACACGTCATGAAAAACTAAAAAGTCATTACATTCTACACGCCAGTAGAGATTTTCAAGAAAAATAAACGAGTCTAGATCACATTTGCATCACCTGCGTGTTAGGTACCAATTATTGAACCCCTTCTTGTGAAGCCAGACATATAAATTGTCCATCATCTTTTCCCTTGACTTTATATTATTATTGGTGTAGCAACCAGTAATCTCACAGAAGATTTCACAAACAGTATAATTTTCTAGGTGTACAAGGTATTATTTCTTTTGATACAAATGTTATTCATTACTGCTGTTGGCTTTTTAAGGAAAACGATATATCCTGCTCTTTGTGCAATTATATTTTATAAATTATACACTCTCCTATTGAAATACATATTGTTATATCAAATAAAATATATACTGAAATATAATACTATTTTTTTTCTCTTTCAAGAAATACATATATTTTTTTACTCCACACAATGTAATAGTATCTTATGTACTATGATAATGCAGTATATACTATGCTATATTAGTATATAGGGTTACAAATGGACCGAGTGTATCAATGCTCGGGGTTTAAGGTCCGCCTAAGTCCAAATAATAGCACAATTGAAACATTGGGCTAGATGAATTGGCCCATGGACCGGTGTTCTTCACAGTTCATATCCTTTAGATTGCCTCCCATCTAAGACCTAGCTTTTATGGATGGAAATAAGATGTTCAATCCTGTATGTAATCCCCAACCATTTGGTTTGATTAAAGTATACATTCATCCAACTATTTTGATTTTTATTAAAGTATATATTCACTTAATGAAATATATATTATTCTGAAAAGTGAATCATAAACCTTAATACATCAATATATATTTTTATTTTTAAAAAAATGTGAAACTCTTATTGGATATACCGTATATACAATACTAGTTAAATATGTACTATTCTAGCACAGTACATAAACTCCACTAGTAAAATGTATAATTGATTGGGGGATCACCTTCAGACTGCAAACATGATTGCAAACGAGACTTGAATATATCGATAGTACTCTTTATGGATGAATCATTCTTAATCATTTATACATGAAGGATAAACCTTTTGAATTTTTTTTTTGTCCATGCATGATATTAAAACCATAGTCCAATTTGAAGGTAGTGCGAAGCTTCATTATGAAATTCCAAGTGGCAATTAGTATAACATAGAAACATCATGCATGTCTCTTAATTCTTAATCATGTTTAATAAGATGAAACATTTAATATAGGCATTAAAGTCTCTAAGCTTAACCACTACGACTATGACATGCATAAAACTAAAAGCGACATTGATAAATACGTGCCCAAATAGTCTTTTGCGTGTTTCCCATTTTCTCAAGTTGCCATTATTTTCCAACTTTCTTTCTTTTAGACTCTGGACTAGGATGAGCTCATGAGCACAATATTCTTTCTCTTTAATTTGGTGCTTTCCTTAGGCCTTCAGTTTCACATTTTGTTTTCATATAAAGAACTGTGAATTTGTACAAATTCTCACTCTACATCAACACAACTTTGATTACTAATAAAAAAAAATTATTTTCCAACTTCACCACTACCATACGATCGATATGTTCATCCCACTACACCCCCCCCCCCCTCTGAGTTTCAACATAGTTTTATCCAAGATAGATTGGTATTACAGGATATATATGTAATTATCAGGGTACTTTTTATTTAGTTTACATTTTAACTTATATTATTTTATCATTATTATTTTTTGTCTTTCATTTTTTTTCACTTTTATGCTTTATTAAGGTGTATAATAAATAACTAATTGTAGTGTTCCTTTTAAATTATTATCAGAACTTATATTAGCTTATCTAATTAACTATAACTATCGATTTCTATTCTCATGAAACAAACATTTTTTCTATTATGTTCCCATGAAAATTTATATTTTTTTTATGAGCTCTTTTAGACTCAATCATTTACCGTCTTAAATACAGTCTCACATATATATCTCTTTATCCCTCTTCACTTGCTATAACAATATATATACTTTGTTAAAAAATATATATTTCTTATAATAATAATACGATTTAATTCATCACTTTTTATAAAAACACGTCTTATTGAACAAATAAATAGTGTATGAATACAGGGTATATAATTAAAAATATACTCGTTAATTATGTTGTTTTGGACCTCAAAATAGACCATGACATTTCCTTTTTTTTATTACTGCATCCAAAAAGTTGCTCAAAGAATAATGCCAACTTTTTATTTATTATATAAATGATAAAAGCAATCAAGTGTTACAAGTTTAATCATTACAATTGCGTGTGTTATGAAGAGGTAAATCAAGACAGACGTGTCTAACCACCCAAACCAAAAAAAAATAAAAATAAAAATCAAACCAATCACAACCTGAACTATATATATATAAAAAAATCTTATAATAAAAGCGAAAGTGTGTTTTCTTTTGTGTGTTCTTCCTTTGGCACCATCTCTCAGAATCATTGGATCCTCTAACAGCGCGGCAAGTCAACGGGAGGTGGCGGGAGCTTTGACTCGATGGTGGGCCCATCCTCCACCTCGAACGCCATTGCTAGGCCCCACGGGAGGTGGACGTCCAGGTGACAGTGCATTAACCATATACCTGTACGCCAACATTTCATCAAAAAAATCTATTTATTTATTATTTATTTTATTAAAAGGAGTTATTTTTGAACTGTCATTCTCACATGTATTTATTATATTATATTATATATTATTTTATTATAATTATTTATATATAAATCTAGTTATCCACCAAACACGCATTCTTTCACCAACTCTCTCTCTACCTTTTCGGTTGGGAAAGGCTGACCCATCAGGGTCGTCCAATCAATGGGTCCACCCAATCAAAAGTCAATCAATATAAGTTTTTTTTTCTATTTTTGTTTTACTCTATTTCTTGTATTTCCAAGTCAGTTAAATATCGGCTGTATTTATATCTTATCTTTTTTTCAAAAATAAAAAGTTAACAATTGCCCAATATTTCTTGGAAATAAATAATCACCAAACCATTATATTATATATATTTGTGTCTTCAAGTCAAGGATAGATTCATTAAAAGAAATAGTTTTTCATTTACTTGATATTTTTATTGGTTTATTTATATCACGCGTGTTTATAAATACACTATATTATAAATTCATTTGATGACATTAGATAAATATATATCTTATAAAAATCATAAGGACCTATCTAGGAGTAGAAATGGATTTTTGTAAAGTTTTTTTATCAACCGTGTCCATGTTTTAGAAGAAAAGCTTGTACTGGCAGTCAATTGTGTTAAAAAAAAAACCTAATAAACTAAAGACTATCATTCAATATCTAATTAAGATATATGCTGTCAGGTTGTGTTTTTTTATTTAGGGAAAAATCCATATAACCCCCTGAAATAGAAATATATTTGCAATCTTCATATATCCATATAACTCCCGGCAAACATTCCATATAACCCCCTCCGTCCGCCTTCCATCAGCAGAGTTAACGGCGAAATTGATTCATATAACCCCCTGTAATCTGACCTAAATCCATATAACCCCTGCAATCTTCATATATCCATATAACCCCCTGCAATCTTCATATATCCATATAACCCCCTGTAATCTTGAAAAAATCCATATAACCCCTATAATTTTGGAAAAAATCCATATAATCCCATGTAATCTGGAAAAAATATTTTTAAAAATTAAAAAAATAAAAAATATTTTTTTTATTAATAATAGTAAATTTATTTATTTATTCCTTTTTTTATATAATTTTTTAATTATAAATGACATGTGATTTCATAACCAGTACCCCGACACATTAATAGTAGAGTAAATTAACATTTACATGCATTGGATTGTAAATCTTTATTTTGTTGTATTTTCTATTATTCTCATTAGAAAACGTAAAATTGATATTTTGATTGTTTGATTCACCTTGAATAAAATAAGGATAAATGGTAAATAAGAGATGAATAAAAATTTATGACTTTTTAAATGACAATTATACCCCTGCATAAATTATTTGTGTTTGGGAATAAATATGAGAAATGTGTGTGTAATATGATAAATGTGACAATTTTTGAAAAAAAAATATTTTTAAAATTTTAAAAATGGCAAGAGGAATTTTTTTTATATTTATATTTTTGAATTATTTTTTTAAATTTTTAAAAATATTTTTTTTAGATTACATGGGATTATATGGATTTTTTCAAGATTGTAGGGGGTTATATGGATTTATGAAGATTGCAAGGGGTTATATGGATATATGAAGATTGCAGGGGTTTATATGGATTTTTTTCAATTTCGCCGTTAACTCGGCTGACGGAAGGCGGACGGAGGGGGTTATATGGATTTTGGGTATGTTTACAGGGGGTTATATGGATATATGAAGATTGCAGGGGGGGTTATATGGATTTAGGCAAGATTTCAGGGGGTTATATGGATTTTTCCCTTTTATTTAATATTGGAATAGATATTTGTTATACAATTTTATTTATGATCAAAATCAAATTACAAACTTAGAAAAGAGGGAGTAAACATACCAGGGTTGTTGGCAACGAAACGGATGACGGCCCATCCGCCGGTGGGGACGGGGATGGTGTTCCGGACCTGAGGATCAACCAAATTGAACTTCCTCCAGTCTTCCTTCGCGTTATAGTTCCCAAACCCCTGCGCGAGCACGTAAAAGTTGAACCCATGAAGGTGTATGGGGTGGTTCTCAATCCCCACCAACGCCGTGTTCTGCAACACCATCTCCACCGTCGCCCCGAACCTCACCCTCTTCACCTTCGTCACCTTCTCCGTCACAATCAACGGCCCCGCATTCAACGTCCCGTCTGGTTCGTGTAATCGAAGACCGTCGGCGGGGTGTCCGGGAAGTCGGCGGTGTAGATTCCGGCGGCGGCGCCGGCGAAGTGGGCCTGAAGAAGGGAAGTTTTGGAGGGGAAGTGAAACGATGCGTTGTTCATGCTCGCGGCGATCTTGCACGTGCCGTTGGCCAGGCAGTCGTCGACGCCGAGGCCGACGGTGACGAACATGGATTCGTCGACGGTGAGGGGGACTTTGTGGGGTTTGAGTGATTTGAGGGAGGTGTAGAACTTGTGAGCCGTCGGAGTGTCGTTGAAGGCGGGGAGAGGAGGGAAGGTTGGGGTTGATTTGGGTGAGGCGCCCTCGTATTCGATGACGCCGGTGGTGGTTGTGTTGTCGAAGCTCGGCACGACCGCGCTTATGTAGGCTCGTGCCGCCATGTAGTACCTGTGGACGTGCATGCATGCAACGTAACGTTAGGTTTGAAGAGGAATGAATTTAAAAGGGAGTTTTTTTTTTTTTTGAAATTGGATGCTTTCCTCGATTTGATGTCACGAGACTTTCGAAAAAATTGAACAGGTTAAAGATCATAATTTGAATGGTAATATTATCATGACATATTAAATATTTAAAAAATTTATAAAAAGTAAATTTTTAAGAAAATTTTTGTATAATCATCATGTCGTAATTTTTCTGTTTTCATATTTTATTTAACATCATGATATAACATGATTTTATCATATAAACTCTAATTTTTTTATTAGATTTCATATTTTCTATGAATAAAGAATAAATCAATTTAATCAACCTGAAATCAGTCCTAAAAATTAATTGATTCACTGTTGTGGGTGAGGGTTTCTCAGTTAAGTCGGATCGGATTTTAAAACACTGCTTTGAAGGTCATGATGGGTTTTTTTCCCTTACCGAGCAGGAGGGCGTCGGCGACGAGAAGGACGTCGGTGGTGTGGCCGGGGGCGAGGACGAGAACATCGGTCTTGTATGGTTTGGTGTAGCCGGCATCGGCGGCGACGACGGTGAGGGAGTGGCCGGCGACGGAGAAGAAGAGCTGGTTATTGAGTGCAGCGTTGATGATGCGTAGTAGGTACGTCTCTCCCTGCACCACCTTCAGCTTGTATGTGTCTGTTGTCGGGGAAACAAAGGAACCATCAATTCAACAAGATTTAAAATCAAACCGTGGAAAATTATGGGCTTCTAAATTATTATTATGTTGTTACTTTCAAATACCACCTTGCACTTTATTTTTATTGCTTAAAATCTTTTAAAAAAAAAAAGTGAAAATTAAAGATGAGAATCTTGTGAAAAGAGGGATTCTAATCTTAGATTGTTTTCATCGTAATGATAATTAAGTTAAGAAAAATGATACGTTAGGTCATTTTTCTAACTCTATTAGTGGTACACACCATTTTTTACTTTTCTAAATTATACACTCCCCGTCATACAAAATGAAGTATTATTGAGATAAAATAATATATTTTCTATTAATTTTTTTAATATTTTTACATTATATATAATAATATATTCTCATAGACTATGATAATGCAGTATATAGTATGTTATTATAATATATAAGACTGTAAAATAAGTTAGGGGTTTCAACTCTCTAAAATTAAACCTAAATACTTACTGTTCTTTGAACATGGATAGAGATCTCCTGGCCTCGCGTTGATGGTGAAGGCGTCGGAGTTGTTGGGGGGCTGACCACTAGCGAGTCCCTCACTTTCCACGTCCACCACATTCGCATTCCACCACTCACCTATACACATCACAATTTATAAATATAAATATAAAAATTATGGTCTATCATTTCCATAAAAAATATATATAAAAGTTACAACGGGCACGTAAAACCTTCAAAAAAAATTATTACCTAATAGTATGGGAACCTCCTTGTGAGGGTTGGGGAAGGGATAGGAGCGACCAAGGCGAGGGTGAATGATAAGGCCACCATAGACGGTGGCGCGGAGCCAAGACACATGTGCGTGCCACCATAGCGTGCCTTCCTGGTCCACGATTTTGAACTTGTATGTGTAACTATGACCTGGTGGCATGGGACATTGCGTTATGTACGACGGTCCGTCCGCCCAAGCCGTCAACAGCTGGAACACGCCGTGCCTGTGCCGGACCAACCAACGGTCCCATTTGTTCACAGTTAAGTTTTCTCCAACAACATTAACAAAAACAAAGAAAAAACAAAAACAAGTTTAACCATCACTATCAGTAGTACAACTATTCTGTGGTAGGGGTTCGAGCAATTTTTCTAATAGTGGCCCACTAAGGTTAGCCAAACTATAGTAGCTATGAGTATCACAAGGTGGGTCATCTTTTTCTCACCTAATCAAGAACTCCATATGCTATGTTTGAGCATATATAATATATTCATATATGTAGTAACAAATGTTTCTAGATTTCTAGATGGAATCTAGACTTGTTGTATTGGTTTTCTACATATATACTTTTCTAATCACTTTAATGAACCTGCACCAGACAAAATGTGTTTTATTGGATACATTGCAAACTTACCACCAACAATTTTCTCATGAAACGATGACTTTTATTTGTTTAGAAGAAGAAAAAGAAAGGAAGAAAACCATCCATCTCAAATAAATTAAAATGTACCTATCTTTGAGACATTTAGAAGTTTCTCCATAGATATACATTGAGATTAAAATACACAAGACCTAATTACACAAGTTATATATATATATAGTCATTACTCATTAGGACCATTGTTATGTTGTGATTAATTAAATTAATTACCAATGAATGGTGATGTTGTACGGGGACGAGTTCACGACATGAACGATCACCGTGTCGCCTTCATGAACCATTATGAATGGGCCGGGGAACTTGTTGTTCACCGCAACGATGGTTCGCTCTTCACACAGCCTGTTTACAGTCATGTTGCCAACCTGTGTGACATAAATTGTATATGTTTATTAGTCATAGTTAACCAAAAAATACAAAATTAGTGACCATCATAAAAAAATTCTAATTAATCAACATCAGTAGCTCCACCCAAACTTTACCCAAAAAAAAGGTGTACTATAAAATGATTTTATTTTATTTTCTTTTCTTATAGAAGCATTCATATTTGTAGTTGTAACTGATTAAAAGATTACTTGTTTAAGATGACACAATGGATTGAGATTGTATTGGACTCATGCATGACCCATTCTTCAAAATTGAAGAACGGTTTATAATGTAAAGAAACAAATTTTTATGGGTGTTTTGGTCATTTGAATCCCCTTCTTGAGCGCACAAGGGTTTATTAATCTGCCCTAAATTTCATATACGTTGCATGCATGACATGGAAATGGACCGTTATGCCCCTCTAAAATATACAGTGCATAATTTACAAAATATCAGAATGTATGAAAACGCATTATGATTTTAGGTTTGCAAACTTGTACACTTCTCATCCAAAACCAGTTTTTCTCAAACTGAAAACCTTGAATTTTTTTTATTAAAAAAGTTATATATAGTAACAAAATAAAAGCAAACCCAGCTTAAAAGAAAATTGACAGAGAAATTATCAATGGCTGCAATGAAAGTTGAAGTGAGATGAGACTCATTGATATATACATAGAAGGTGTGCTCCACAACTGCTGCCTGAGCTCCAAAACTCATGAGGACACATAAAGCCAAAGCTATCAGCATATTCTGATAACTTGTCATGTTGACAGAACCTTGTGAGAGAGAGAGAGAGAGAGAGAGAGATTTTAGAGAGAGGTATAGAAGGATGAGAAGATCGATCCCTTCCTATATATAGAGAAAGAGAATTATCAAATAAGGTTTCTAATGGGGTTAGAAGTGCAAATGATGGTTCATATTATATCTCCTTAAATAATGAATGGAGAGGAAAGAGTCTAACCGAGGAAGCAATATAATTCAATAGTAAAACCCACATGTTTTTTAAAACCATGCATTATATTGTTTTATATATTTTAAAAAAGTGTTGCAAATCACACTTGCGTGAGATGGGAGGGCTGTGGACTTGGGAGGGGAGGGGATGTGGTCGTGACAAGGATATCCCAACTGGCATTGTTGAATGGGTTATAGCTTCCTTAGCCAGGGCTATCGTTATCCAACCTTTTTAAGTTGGCGGCCGAGACTATTTGTCTTGAATTAAGAATAAAAATATTAATTCAGATAAAGGAGGAGAGAGAGAGAGAGAGTTCTAGGAAATTGTATGTGGAGAGACATTTTGATTTAGAAATGCCAGTGGGAGAGAATTTGGAGTCTGTGATGGTGAAATTATTCTCAAAGATCTGCGGAAGTTTTAATTGTGGATTTATTATATAAAGGTCAGATTAGTACATTATATAACAGTTAAAAGTCATTTGCGTTGATTTATATAAAGGATGGACTTTTTCCTTTTAATTTTTTTAGTCCCTTCATTTTAAATTATCTTGGAATATATCAATGATTAAAGGACTTGTTATACGCAGTTTGATCATTATGTAATCTTATATGTCATTTCATTTCAGTGTACACTTTCAACAAAATTTCAAAACATGCATTTCCTTATTGCAAACTTGCTTTGCTCATGAACTAATCAATCACCACTAACATTTCAGTTGTGTTTATAAATCCTCAACCCATCAATAAGATATTGTATTTTAGAATAAAATACAATATCTTATTAATCGATCGAGGATTTATAAACATATATATAAGCGTAGTTTTTTTTCCCCAAAAATGGCTGTCATACAGCATTATTCGACAGTAATAAGAAATACCTAAGCAAGGAACACGAGACCTGATTTTATCAAAATATCCTATCAATACTTTAATACAAACTTCTGTTATATGTATTCCATGTGGTACTTATATATATATATATATAGAATCTATATCACAGGACCATTTTAATTAATCAGTACCTTCAACTTAACATCTGGGGGTTGCCTTAAATTCCTTCCAGAATATGAACCAAATTATAAAAGACCAACTGCTCAGCTGTCCATGGAGAATATTTTGACATTTTTTAGCTTTGGTTGTCCCCACCTAAGCTAAGGTCCACCAAAAAATCCATCACTTTGAGATGCTTGGACCACTTCAAAAGGCCAATACAGCTCTTCGATTGTGTGAATATTCTCTCTTCCACACGTATTTATTTGATTATATTAATTAAGTACATACAAATCTAGATGACATGTAGTGTATTTCTAATTAAGATAAATATACTTTGGTAGTGGTTGAAGCAAGTCTCTCAATATGGTCGTTATCAATTAGTCAAATACATCGCCATTTAGAATCAATTTATTTTGCCGATAAGAAGATGAATAAAACAAGAATAAACTTAATTATGAAAAAAAATGTTTATTTAGCATCGACGAACAATATTGACTATATCTATGAGACATATATAGTTAATTTATTTTATGTTTATCCATTTAAAACAAAATCATAATTATGTTGTCGGTAAGAATCAAATTATTTTGTCGATAAGAAGATGAATAAAACAAGAATAAACTTAATTCTGAAAAAAAATGTTTATTTAGTATCGACAAACAATATTGACTATATCTATGAGACATGTATATATAGTTAATTTATTTTATGTTTATCCATTTAAAACAAAATCATAATTATATTCTGAAAAAATTTATCGAGACAAAAAATAGAGTTAAATTTCATATAATTTCTCTTTATTGTTGTGAAATTATTTTATTCTTAAATAATTAATGCATTGACAAACCAAAGTATAATGATCAACACTGTATATATCTTTGGATGCATGTCTGGTCGTTATAGATTTGGTGAGGGAGAGATAAAATGTTGGCCGACTTGGTACAACTTTGTGTGTGTGACCATGACTTATCAAGTAAACTGAAGTCTCCTAATCAAAAGATGATACTATAACCATGAAAAATCAAAATGACACGCAACCATTTAAATATATATAAATTAATATATCTTGGATGAAAACTGTGGTTCATACTCAGAGGAAGTCATGGTTTGGATTTAACTTCAAATGTTTTGAATGCTTTAGGTATAGTAATGAAAAGCGTGTTATCAAATTAGTTTACCTTGGTCACCAAGGCAGCAAGGTTTGCATGGTGGGTATTGGGAAAGAAAATATTGAATAGTAGATAGAGATACCAATTCCTTTTAGTTACTTTTTTTATTCCCATTAGGTAAGCATAAGTAATGGAGGGAATTGAAGAATAAGTATATACACATTGATATATAGGTACATGAAACACTTAATAAAACATTGTAAATCACAAGTTATATACGCGTTTGAAGAACAAACCATGTAACGTGTATTAGGTTATATATATGTACGTAAACATTTTTGTGTAGTCCATGAACGCGTTTGAAGAATAAATCTTTGTGCGCGTATTAGGTTAAATAGACGTAAACATGTAAAATGGCAGTTTATAAGATCTCTCGGAGAATAAGTTACAGTGTTTTAAGAGAACAATTCAATGATCATTGATGATCTCATCCCTAATTATATTCATGCGTTAGCTAAGGTGTCACCTTCATTGAAGCGGACTATTCATTGTTACCTTTAATCAAATCACTAATGAAGTCACATCATGCAGCTGATCGTGCAAAACATCTTAATCTTGCCATATGCCAGCATTTGATCAATCAGGAAATCCAACAATATTAGAAAGCATAAAATTGCGCGCCATTTAATTATTGGATAGATCTATGTAAATCAAATATAAGAAAAATTGTTAGGACTAGGTAAACCACCTCACTTTTATGTCCTGTGAATGACAAACGTCATGTGCATTAATATAAAATAAGTCTTATAACTGTTCCATAGATCTAGATATATATGGCTTAGTTTTAATTAATTTTCCTCTTAAACCATTTTTTTTCTTGTGTTTTGTGAATATGGTTAGAAGTAGACCCAACTGGAAATCTAATAAAGTGAAGTGAGCTAGTACTCAGCTGCCACACTAAATATGTAATTTAAGATCAGCTCATATGTATTGTCATAACTAATAATGTACAAAACAAGTCTAATGTAATTTCTTTGTTAGCTAGAATGGAATGAAGTGGAAGCTATTGACTGTGTTTGGCAAGGTTCATTAGACCAATATTATAATGCAATGAAATCTACACATATCATCTCCTACAAATTAACCTACAAAACAATAAGTTGACATATCCCACACGGAATAATTAAGTTAATAACATATCCCACACGGAATAATTAATTAAGTTAATAACTAAGTACAAACCGGCCACCCATAACTTGCTCAATGAAAATGCTTTTTCAAATAATTGAATGGCTGTTCGTTAATTAAGTCCCTATTATGATCTTAATTAAGAATTTTTTTGTTTAACTTGGCTCAGCTGTCTTGATCTCCAACATATGTAATTAGTTTGTCAAATTAGAAACATTGATCTATTTGCGGGGTCTTGATCTATGTATTCACCTGAAGAGGGCCTCTAAATCCACCTAAACAAAAGAGAGACATTGACCATATATTATAGGGGTACAACTTGGGCATATTAGATCGGGTTGGAGCTCAATCTGAACCCAATCTGACCTAACCTTGGGTTTGAGAAGCTCAATCCAAATTCAACCTATCGGGTTTTGTTCGAGTTCTGGTTGGGTTGGGTTCGGGTTGAGCTTCTATTGAATTTGTGTTTAACTTAAAAAATGTATTATTTTAAACAATTAAAATTTTACAAGAATTAATTCTCTGCATAACAAAAATAAAAAAATAAAAATGGAGAACATTTTTATTTAGAGAACAAAGATATAAAAACTATAGAAGTGAAAGATTTTACTTAAAAATAAATTGTATAATTCAAATTTTATTATACATTTTACTTAGAACATTGATATGGAAACTTAATTAGGTTCGGGTTGGCTCGGGCTTGGGTTGCTTGGGTTCGGGCTCAATTTGAACTCGGACACTAAAACCCCAATTCAAACCTGCCCAAATTTAAAGTTGGGTTAGGTTTGCTTGGGTTTAACCCATACAAGTTGCACCCTTAATATTTTAAAAGCTTGTTTAGAACCCTGCCTAAACGCTCACATTCCAATGAGTTAATCCTTAATTATGACCTTCAAAATTGCACTTTTTTTTATACCCTCGTAATGATTAATGAAGATATTATTGCCAAATAATATCTCCCATGGATTAGGACCTATCATGCACCCATGGAACCTTGTCCATGCCTAACTTTCAAAGAGAATGTGATGCTGGGCTTTCTTAAGATGCAAAGGATTAGGACAAGACATGTGAATTGCGGGTCATTGAAGAAGATTAATTAGCATTAGATAATATTGAATTTTATATGATCACGGTAGCGGGAGAGATATATATATCTTGGAAAGATCATTATTAGAGTTAGGTGAGATGATAATTTTCAAAAATTTGAGTGATAGGTCACTTTTATGTGCATCTTATTATTAATGGGCATACAAGTTAATTAAATTATTTATGAAGGCCAACCAGAACTTCCAACAGCAAAGTACTTCCAAAGGAAATGAAATAGAATCATTTCAGGTTGAATATGTGCTTTTAATTTATTTTTATTTTTTTTGAAGAAAGGTAGATATTTGTTATCCGATTTCCACTAGATGAATATCGAATTACAAACTTCGAACGGGTTTGGAGGGTGGGGAAGGATGGGGGATATATACGATACTAAGGATATTACATAAGAACCAAGGACTCGACGCACCCTCTGCCTCCTAGGTTAGATGAGGCGTCTCCACCCGAGAGGATTTGGCATGTCCCCCCTTCTGTTTATGTCGTGCCTGTGACTCCCCCCACCTACGCCCACTACCACCCCCTACCTCCCTATGAAGTTGTTCCAGTCCTTAAGCGCTACCCCAAACGAATCACACATGTTCTCGAGATACGTGCGACTATCCCAAAATATCATATCGTTTCTGGTAAGCCAGATTGTCATATCCTTGCTGGCACTATGGTTTGAGACCGTGTGCTTTTAATTTGTTGTACCCGAAAAAATGGTATAAAGTTTGGTATACTTGGAATAGTGAATTGGATGCGTTATAATTAATTATATATAGTAGTTGGATCACTTGGATGTATCAGATAATGTGAGTGCCTTGCATGAATTAGTAGAACTGTCTATTCTCTTCAAAATCGAAGAATAAATATTGAAACAAAAAAAAGAATAAGAAGGAATATTGATCAAAAATTATATTTATATTTAAGGAAGAATTCACAAAATAACTATGGCATAAAATAGGACGTTATAGCTATTCCATATGCAGCGCTTTCGAGTCCTAATTATATTAAATGATAATACTAACACAAATTGCATAGATGATGATGGTCCAAAAGAATATATTACAAATTAATTCAGTCTAGGGCATTGATATTAAATTAGTGCTATTATTATTACTACTAAATTAAAATAGTGTACTCCTTGGGAATGCTTGTACAAGAAATTTGGAAAAAGATCTATTTACAATCCAATTTGCATCAAGAGTGTGAGGAAAACCTATGATGATTATCTTTAGTTAAAAAAAATATATAAAACGCATATAAAACCTTTAATTTAAAGTGCAAGTAATACTACATAAAAGAAATGTGCTCAAATTTTAGATAAACAGAGGGTGAATTGGTTTATTTTGGCAGATTGGTTGGTTGTTTGAAGGTTTTAAGACCATCAATGCATCACTGTGTTGTGAATCGTATGGGATAGATACTATATGGTACCAAGTTCTAATTAGGATTGCATGAATAACTGAGTGTATCGACGTTGAATGATTATTGCTAAGTTTTAGTCCCCTTTGTCATCTTTTACCTATGAAATATCAGTAAATAGATTTTTGTAAAAGAGCTTTTAAGTGGTTTTTGAAACTAGTTCAACAATACTTTTGTGATTCATGGAAATAACTGTTTTTTACATTTAAATGGTGTTCATCATTATTTTCAAAAGAATCTCCATAAGCTGTCCAAAACCTGGGCCTTATGAAGAAGAGTTCCCCTTTTCAGTTCAGGTACTTGGGCCTGTTGAAGAATACTTCACCTTTGCAATTCAGGTATTAGGCTTCTGAAATCAAGCTCTGAACGTCCACAGATCCACTAACGGCCCACCATACATTCATCTGTTTATAATGATAATTATGAAGATAAATGAGAAGACAATTTATCTCTTTTTATATTAAAAAAATAAGGAAAAAAATCCAATTAACCTTTGTAAAACGTCTGAAATCTATATAACCCCCTGACTTTTTCTAAATTCCATATAGCCCTCTGAAAACACTCACGTAAATCCAAATAACACACTGATTTAAATCTCAGTTGACATATAAAGAATATTTTGCAAATATTATGTTTGGTTGACTATAACTGAAAACACAATATATCAAAAACATCTTCCAATTTGTTAAAAATGTGAAAAACCTTTTATACATGACAATTTTACCCATTCAGATAGATTATAAAACTATATCCGAATGGATAAAATCGTCATTTATAGATGATTTTTTTGCGTGTTTAACACATTGTAGGAGATTTTTAATATATAATGTTTTCAATCAGAGTTAACCAAACATAAAATTCACATAATTATCATAATTTGTCAATGAAAATTGAACTCATGATGTTATTTGATTTAGATAGGTGTTTTCAAAGGTTATATAGACGATTTTAGGAAAAGTCAGAGAGCTATATAGATTTCAAACGGTCTAAGGGGTTATTTGGATTTTTCTCAAAAAAATTAATCAAAATATACTATGAACATTTGTTAAAATTTTAAAATGAAAATAGAATTATTTATTCTACCTAAAGGTTGGAATATCATTTATCACCATTTTTTATCTCAATTTTAACAAATGTGAATATGAACAAAATTAATTAATTTTTTATCCACTAAATTAGAACAATTTATACTCAAAATCTTAACTCATCACAAAATTAGCCTTGCAAGTACAACCATCCAATCAAAGTGTGATCCAAATCAGTTCAAATAAGCCTACATACCAAAGGATTCCAAAGAGGCTAAAACCTCCTCCCCACCATCGCCACCAAAAACATAAAAATAAAAAAAAAATCCCAAAGCATTCATACAAGAAAACACAAACTACTAGCAAGTCATCTCTCTTCTACAACAAAACATGGTCAGCTAACCAAATCCCTAATATGGAAGGTCTTTTAGATTTGCGATGAGACAGAAAACACATCTGAAATCACTTTGGATTCCTAAGGACGATGATAACAGAATCCCCGCGAAGAAACATCTTGCTGATGAACCTGTCCTTGTTCACCGGGATCGCTTTCTTCTTTCCTTTACCCGTCTTAGGTACCTGCACATAAACAAACATTGATCAATAACAAAATATGGGAGAAACAAATTACAAATCGAGAATCTTGACGGCCAATACTTACCTCGGTCCACATCTCCCTGACATTCTCAAGAACCATGTTGCAGTGGCGATCAAATGCTCTCACGCGACCAAGAAGCTTCCTGTTGTTCCGACAGTTGATGAGCACCTAAAAGGGGGAGCATCAGTGTCACGTGAAACTAAATGATAATAATGAACACAGGATAATTTGTTCAATGATTTCTGGCAATCTGGCTTGTAAATTTAAACAGGACCTTTTCCTTGCACTAAAGAGGCATTGTACTAAGTTAAATTTTCTCATAATGGCTCAGCCTATTTTCTACTCAAATGGATGATTAAATTTGATATATCTGTAGTGAACTTTTTTTTTTCCGTCTACAATATCTCTGAGGAAAATGAAAAGGCATCAACCCCTCCCCCCCCCCCCCCCCCCCCCCCAAAAAAAAAAAGAAAAAGAAAAAAGAGAGTCCCATTGGACAGCATTTTTGGAGTGCAAGTATTACTACACAAGAGAAATGTGTTCAATTTATATAGGCAGATTATAATAGATAGTAGGAAGACTATTTTATTTTTATCAAAGGGTAGGATGATCACCAATCAAAAGCATTGATTAAAACACACAGTAGCAACTGACCTGTGTGTTATTTTGACACTCATCATCAAAACGGAGAGGGGACCCGTGTTGAATTCCTCTTCCTCGCTCTTTCCAACCTGACACAAAAGATAACATAAGCATCCCCAACATTGCATCAAGCATTTAGGATTTTAATATATATTAGGTATGCTATGCTATGACATGATACAATATATATCACCAATCCAAAGTAAGAATGGGAGAAGGAAAAAAACATGAAGTGACATGAGAATAAGATAGAAGAGCCAACACAAACTCATTAGCTAACTTAAGCAAGAATCCACACCAATTCCTCTGGAGAAATTTTAGTGATCAGTTTAACTGCCACAAACTCATCTACACCAACAACAAATAATGTCAGGAATAAAATCCTCTCGCATGCTTCCAATTTTCTTTTATTGAAAAGTATATGTCAACCTAAGTTATAAAAAATTGTAAACAGCCAAAAAATGAAGAAACGACCTGCATCCCAAAAACAAAATGAAGAAAAGCCAAAAACTCTAACGAAATCCCCTCCACTCAACAATAAATCCACCCTTCCTATTTGTCCCCAAGTATATGACCCCAAAATCCTTAAAGATCCAAGACACATAAACTCCATCATGTTTTCCACATAACTGGCCCTTTTATAGATTTTTCCTCTTTTCTTGTCAAGCAAAAATCCCAGGAAACGGCATGTTGGTGTTGCTTGTCTACCTTCATTTGTTTTTAACATAGGGAAGTCCAACTAATTGACTACAAAATGGTATACATATAGAGAGACGAAGAGACTCTGCACTAGAAGCTCAAATTCACAGGCGTTGTTTCATTTCCCCTACTCCACTTAGGACACCTCCCAACAAAACAAGTGGTTTGGTCCTTAGTAGACGCGCCCTATCCCTAGACTATACAATGTGTGTATCTCCTTGACGTTGTTTGCCTGCTTTCATTTACTTGGACAAAAAAATATACAAATGTAAATTAACATCATACACTGGAAAAACACAACCACTCAACGTAGTTACGAAACCTTCCATCTTTTCCTGTTCCATCATGAATTCTTTTTCAATGTTACGAAACCACATGATACAAAATCAGATGCCATACACAATGCTCAGAACCCAAAAAATAAAAACTATACCCATCTCAGCATCAGAATTCTTTACTCAATTTTTTTCAGAATTTGGTAGGAACCCTATCACTGAAATTCATAATAAGTAAACTGGGGTACAATCCTGAATAGAAAACACATACAGAAAGAAGGGAGCATACTACAGCCCACCCCCCCCCCCCCCCCAAAAAAAAAAAAAAACAGAGAGGGAGAGAGAGGATACAACAGCCAGCGTCAGGCATCCAACACCCTGGCATACCATATTAAACAACGACAAATCAGCCCTGGCTGAACTCCACATTTTGTGCCCAATGCAGTTTGTTGCCCAATCTTTATCAAGAAAAAAGTGTTCTCCCAATATTTTCAAAATAAGGGTTTCATGCTTCCAACACATTGTGTTGGAGTACAATGGAGCAAGCACACATTCAACACAAAAGGGCATATGTGGAAATACTTGTGCAGCAATCATCTCCCTTATTAAAACATGGGTTGTCATGATTTTAGACACCTTCCACCATTATGGGAAACACATGGTTCAGGTTGTGAGACATATACGTCATCCATTGATAGGGTTGCCCTGCCTTGGCACTAGGCAGGGGTTTCTAATGCTTTATTTCTTTCCTCCTTCATCCTTTGTTGGGAAATCCCTCATCTCCTTTTGTTTGGAGGCTTCTTTATTTAATAAGATTTCCCAATATATTCTCCAAAAAGACATTTCCAAAATAAGGATTAGAACCCTTGAAAATCATACTATTTCTATTGAGCCAAATTAACACCATGACTATACAAACTGTCATCCTTCTTTCCATTTCAAACAATTTCTCTGTTTCAATATAACATCATGATTATACCACAGCATAAAAAGAAAATCACTTCATCTACCAAGTTGAATTTCTCAAAGCAGCCTCAAAAGAAAAGAAGACGAATCACATAACTGCATAAACCCTAATTATAATCCATAGAAATAAATATCCTTCCCAAGTTAACTTTACCGTGAACATTTAAAATTTTTCATACAATAACTTGATGCCCAAATCCAACTAGTCACCTCGTGCTTAGCATCCTAGGTGCCCAATTCATGTTCCACATATAAACTTGGATCCCAAATCTAACCAGTCACCTTATATCTAAAGGTTCTCATGTCTCGCTCTTGACTCCAAAAACTGCTTCTTTCCCTAATTTCCATTCATTGGGAAGCTTGTCATATCAATTTCTTTCTCGTCTCGATAGTGAGAGTCGACCATTCTCCAAAGTGGGGCATCATACATGTAATTTAACCTTTGAATCACAAACATCCCAACTTCTCAGCAAAATTAACCTAAAATCCTATATTTGCTCAAAAAAATAAAATACCCGCACATGATTCTATCACAAAAACAATTCACAATGTCTTAAACTCAAGAGATCGAATGGAACACGACAACAACAACAACAAAAACAAAGGAAACCGCGTTGATCGATCAAGTTTTCACTAATGAAAATAATGGAAACCAAATAAGGAGACTCACCACGGCATCCTTCTCCATCTCCGCCTCTGCAAAGATAAACAAGTTATTCCATTAGTTCAACCAAAACCCTAATTTGTTGAGGTATCAAACAAGATCAAAACACTAACCGTAGCACAAAAGATGGGTTTTTTTCACTTGTTACAGAACCTCCAAAAATTAGGGTTTTTGTTTTCGCGATTGTGAGAGAGAGAGATTTAAAACTTACAACTAGTCTATCTAGTCATCCAAACACCCGAACCGGAATAGTAAGGATACGATAGTCATTTCAGTGAAAAAGTCGGACTCCAAAAATCGCGAGAAACAAAAAGAAAGTTCGCGAGAGGCTCTGAAATGACGAAAATGACCTCCCCTGCCTCAAAAAACAGCGGTTATAGGCGGGTAGGTTCGATTAGGACTTGAGAGAGTGATGGACGCCACAGAAGAGGCGGCGAGCGGCGGCGGAGGAGGAGGAGCGATTGGAACGGTGGAGGCGGAAGACGGAGGAGGAGAAAGGGCGGCGGCGATGAGGGCGGCGGAGGAGGACAGGGTGAAGGGACCATGGTCGCCGGAGGAGGACGCGATACTGAGCAGGCTCGTGAGCAAGTTCGGGGCGAGGAACTGGAGCCTCATCGCGCGCGGGATCTCGGGACGGTCCGGCAAGTCGTGCCGCCTCCGATGGTGTAACCAGCTCGACCCCTGCGTCAAGCGCAAGCCCTTCACAGGTCTGTCTTTTATTGAAAAAGATGTTTTTTTTTATATTATTTTTACAATGTTTGAGCTCTATTTGTTTGATTGTATGATGGGTTTGGTGTTTAATTTTTGAAAATGTGATTATTGTGAAATGATGGGTTTCGTAATTTGGTGATTGGGTATTCTTTCAATGTGATTTGTGATGTTTGTCTTTATTTTTCTTTATTCTTCATGATTGGTTTATGGAGGGTGTGAGATGAGAGGATGTTTTTTTTATGATTGGATTTGTTGGGCTTGCTTCTTTTTTTTTTTTTTTTGTAATATGATGTGTTCTGGTAGGTATGTTTCATTGTTTGCAGGAATTTTATGATGTTTCTTGATGATTGGATTTGTTGGGTTGGCTTCGATTTCATAAGATAATGTGTTTTGTTTGTTGTGGAAATTGATTCTTGTTATGAAGGGATTAAATTTTGTTTGGTCAATCAGATTTCATGTTTGTATTGTGTGGAATGTTTGGAAGCTGCCTTATGCTTGATGATTGAATAAGTTTTTATTCTGCAGTTGCAGTTTATATTGTGGCTTTGTGTGCTTTATACAGTCTTGTAGTACCTGTAAATGTGGATTGCCATAATATTTAATTCGGTGGTCTGTTTGAATGCATTGGTTGCCCGCCTGAACATTATGTTGGAGCATGAGCTAAAACAATGTGGAGTCACTGTATTTTATTCATCTCATCTTGCCTATATTCATGTCATTTGAAGCTCTTCTCCTTCGGCTCTCTTTTCTCCCCTTTCTCATCTTCATGATTTTGACCATCATTTCCAAGGAGTCATTCACCGAGTTGATGTCATCCTTCATGAAAATCATTTACTTTCAATGGAAATTTTGGGGAAAAAAAAGATGATGTTTCAGATGGATTTTTATACTCAAGGATTTTTTACTGTTTTTGGGTGGAGAATATTTGTGGATGGGTCACCTTGTCCATGTGGTATCTTAGAATTAGCAAATCACGGAAATGGTTTTATATGGGGAACAATAAAACGAATACAAAATAGTTGTAATATGAGAAATCAACTGTTGGATTGCTAAAAAGTTTGTAAGGTCTTTTTACTCTGAAATCATTTATGGGTGGCCAAATCACTGCTATTTCTTACTTGTGATCTAGATCATGAATGATGAGAAGATTAACTCTTAATGCTCCATGACAGTGGATTCAATTACAATGATAGTTTAGAAGAACTTCTGGCTGTTTACTTGATGAAATACGGTTGATGACAATGACATGACCTCATGAGAATTAATCTTTAATTCACATTGCTGTGCAGGAGTATTCTGCATACCAAAGCCTTACGAAATGACCAAATAATATGGAAACCTTGTGATAACATTTTTAATACATCCCATATATATAATATTGGGTGAATGAAGAGTTTATAATAGTTCAGCTGTTTTGTTGTAAGGGTTGCTACTTAAGCTTTTCCTCACCTTCTATGGAATTGGATTTTATGAATTTTTCTCTTTTGTCATATTTGAAATTATTCAAACATAGTGCTAGCAAGTAACCAGTGTGATTTATTAACTGCACCTTCCACTTGGTAGTTTGATCCCTGAAGAATATTTTGTAAGGCATACAATCTACAACTCGGTGACCAGGTTTTTCTTGTGATTCATTATATACACGATGGTTGCCTGACATTTTAGTGTCATAGTTTCTCTACTGTTATGTGAACTGTGTTTGCTGGATGACACATTGATACAGTTTGACCTTGGTGCAGATGAAGAAGACAGGATCATAGTTGCTGCCCATGCAGTCCATGGAAACAAATGGGCATCAATTGCGAGGTTGTTACCAGGAAGAACAGACAATGCAATAAAGAACCACTGGAATTCAACTCTGCGGCGTCGGTGTAAGGAGATCAACAATTCGATGGCGGCACCTTCTGACGGTATGGAAGATGGTAACATAGAGAAGACAAAATATTCATCAGAAGAAACTTTATCAGGTGGTGACATTAGCTCCCACAAATCCTTGGAAAGAAAAGATGCAGCTGATTCTCAAGAGAATATGACTGAGCAGTTAATAAACAAGGCCGAGACCAAAAATGATCATTGCATGATTGAATCTGAGGAGGCTCCAACTCTCTTTCGACCAGTGGCAAGAGTAAGCGCGTTCAGCTTGTATAGTCCTACATCAGGGTGTGCTAAGAGCTCTATTTCTTCGAGACCAATATTTTCTCATGGGCCTTCCATCCAACACTCCAAACCTGATGTTGGGATCTGTAACTTGTTCAGCAGTATCACTGATGAGCCCCAGGTCCCCTCTCACTGCGGACATGGTTGCTGTTTGGTTCAAAATGGGGGCCATTCACAAAACTCACTGTTGGGTCCTGAGTTTGTTGAATTTGTGGAGCCAGCACCCATATCAACTCATGGATTCGCCTCCGTAGCCATTGAGTTGAGTAATATTGCTTGGCTGAACAGTGGCATCAATATCTCAAGTAGCTTATCCAGCCAGGTAATGCCACAAGGGGCTCAGCTGTGATGGAATCATTTTGCATAATTGCTTATGATATGAGAAACTAGTGAACACTATGATGGAATTCATGACCGCGCGCATGGAATGCAACTTGTAAATTTGTGTTGAATGGCGGATTGATATAAAATTTTGTGGGGGGGGGATTACAGTGGAGGTGTTGCATTGTATTCTTGGTTCGCCTGGTGTTCATGCAAGTTTTATTTTTAGAGTAGCTCCAAACATGAAAACTTTAGGAATATCATTATTTCTGCAGTAACAAATCAGATGTTCTGGACTATGAATATCTACAGCTTTTACAATGGAATTACCGTCTTTTTATGTTTATCTTCCCTGGTAGTGTATGCTTTCTACTAGTCCTTGTTATTGAAAACTAAGATACTTGGAGAATGTCCAAGAGATACTGGGAATTGGATAGAATGAAGTTGGATATGTTATAGTGGTTGGACTGTCATATCATCTAATGACATGTTACTATGAACTGCTTGTTTTCAGATTTTTGGAATCATGAATTGTGGGGACTCATGTGACCAATTTTTCTTATGAGACTGGAAAGAAATGAATTATATTGAACTATCCGCTTTGTAAGGAAGAAATCTTTTACATGGGTGGTCCACATTTCATTATGGTCATCAGGCCAGTGGATGTATTGGAGACTGTAAAAGTATGGGTAGAATTTGATGTCTTACTATACTAGCTGAAGTCTGTATTCTTTCTAAAAGCTAATTGACATTGGATTCACTTTAAATTTTGGTGGTGGCGTAACATCAAATCAAATTTTCTTAAACAAAATCAGATAAACTCATAAACAACATATAGTCCAGTATTTCTGTTTATACTATATTAAGAAAAACATTAAATAAATTATATGCATTTAGTTCATTAAGTGCTTTATTTTTATTTTTTTTCTCATAAAAGTGTTTTTTTCTTTGCTTACCAAAAAACCACTATAATGTTTAAAAATGCAAAAATTAATTTTCTTCGTATCCCCCCCCCCTATAAAAATCCCCCCCCCCCCCGAAGAGTAAAATTCATTTATAGAAAAAAATTCGCATTTTTAATACATTGTAATTCTTTTGATTAATGTGTTTTTACAATGAAATTTAAATAGTAAATTTTTTTAGAGGGTCTACATTTCCTTTAAAAAGTAAAAAAATGACTGCTCAAAGAACTGAACATAACATTTTTCAAAAATATAAATTTGATGAGGACGTGAGATGCATGAATGGGTAAGAAATGGATTACCAAAATTTTACTATATTTTTCACACATGCAAATGCAACCTTCCATGGATCATAGAAATTGTGAGCAATACTTGCTTATTCCACCTCAATCTTTAGTAAGAGACAACATGCTGATGATGGAAATGGAAGATGTGCTGATTTTCTGATGTTGACACTCTTTTCTTGTTAAGATCTAGCATGGAAAAAAAATACCCTTATTCCTATAACAGATGTAATACCTCTTGTACATTATTCTTCAGGTTAGAAGTTGTGGACCCATGTGATGGACCTGTGTTCAAGACCCACTTTATGCATGTGTTCTTGAAGTGTTGAATTAAGTTAATTATAAGTTCGATTTGAGTCATTAAACTTGTATTTAATTGTAGTCAATAATGACCCACATAATTAAACTAATCCTTCCCTATTGTATTATTATTATATGGAGAGCGTAGAGAATATGCGATAAGATCATGATTTCGTCACGATTTTTTTTGGTGGGTCATTTTTAATTAAAAAATAAAAAGAATAAAGTATATACTCAATAAATTAATGCATATATTTTTATGTTTTTCATAATATAATATACACGGACATAGTGGAATATATTTTGTTTATAAATTTATTTTATTTCAAATAATTTTAGGGTGAAACATGATGACTTACCCAGAGTTTTTTTAACTTCAGAACTCTGATGAGATCCAGTGCATTAATATTGATTTTTTTTTATCGAAGGACTCCCGGTGGTTGAACTACGTTTATTTACTTCAAGGGCAAAGCTTAACCTAAGCTTTTCCCACTACCCTAAATTACGGGAAAATGCTATTTTTTTATTTTTTTTGTCCTTTATCTGACAGCGTGTGTCTCGGGACAACAGAGGTCCATTAATATTGACAGAGGCCCAGTCGAAGTGTGTTTCATGACGACAGAGATTGATATGTCACAAGTGTCCAATGTGTCGAACCCTTAAAACAACACATTTCTTCTAAGTCAATCACTTATACAATCATTTAAGTCCTTATGAAAAACAAAAAATGAAGTTATTTAAGTCTTTTTGAAAATCTTATATATATATATATATATATATATATATATATATTTAAGTATAAGAAACAAAAATATCAAACAAATAGTGTCAAATAAACATAGCACAACAAAAAACATTATTTTTTTTTCTAAACAAGATTTTTCAAATAGGTTTGGCGGTGTTACCGAAAAGAAAATAGTTTTTTTCTATATGTCCTGTTTATTTGGTTCGAAATAACTCTTTGTCTTGATATTTTTATTTTTTAGCTTAAATAAATATATATGTGAATGATTTTCAAAAAGACTTAAATAACTTAAATGACATTTTGTTTTTCTGTTTGTTGTATAAGCGATTATTCGAAAGAATTTTCCGTGGGACAGGGTTCGACAAACAGGCGACATTTGAGGTAGCTTTCCTAGTGAAACTCGACTGGGCCTCGGTCGTATTCAGGTCAGCCTGTCGTCCCGGGAGAACACTCCCTTCGAACTGATAAAGGGTCCAAAAAAAAAAAATTTTCGTAATTTATGTGGGAAAATGGATCATCGGTGCCCTTGCTTCAATTTAATATTGTTATGGTTGCTTATTTGTCTTATTTGGATTAGAGTGTTAGTTATTGTCCAACATGGTGTTATTTTATTTAAAATTATTTCACAAGTATACGTTAGAACTCTAAAAAACATGAACTTGTAATATACCCTATAGGATATATAATATGGTAAGAAAAATCCTACCCCTTGTTCCGCTGTTTTTCATGACTGGTATATAAAAATGTTTTTTTTACAAATATGTACTATTTTATCATAGTTTTCTTGATATAAAATCTATTTTTTTTTATTAAGAGTAAAATTTGACCCCTAAGTAGCCATAGCACAACAGTTCAGGTTTACTTATATTAAGTGTAAGTTTTGGATTCGAGTCTTTGTACTGACTTATTCACATGTCTAATAGTCTACCCAACTTGGCCATATAAGGACAAATAAAACATTCCTAGAAGAAAAAAAATTATAATTTAATAGACTCATGGATTCCATTTTTGGGTGAGGTTCACCCAAAGCATCGACCAAACCCACCAAATTCATGAGAGGAGTTGATGCAGTTGAACCATTATTCCTTCCTAAGCCATTAAGCATTCAATGAAGCTTTTTTTTAATGGTGCACTTGTTCCTCATTTAACCACCCCAAACATACTTAAATTATAAATAACCACCCTACTCTGGGGACCATCCCAACATGCATACAAATGGGAAGCATTTTATGTGAAGTTGTTGCTGATTTTTGTGGGAGAAAAGAAATGGATATATTTTTTTGTTAAGCTTTTTGAATAATGGTTTAGGCATGTTTAACCCGAGTCCTACTTGATTGTGGGATAGATTCAATGTGAAGGTTGTATAGGTTAGATTCAATTTGAAACCAACAAATCCAAAACTAGTTCAAGTTAATCTTAAATTGAAGGGTGGGTTAACTTATTTAGTACAATCTCAAATTGATATGATGATTTGAATGTAAAGTTAGATTGCAACATGTGATATAAAATTCTGAATGGTCTAATTTATTTTTATGTTAAAAATCTATCACACTTCATACCTTTTTTTTCGATTTCTCTCTACTGCCCCTTATTAAATTTAAAATAGCTATATATTTTCTGAATCCGAATCAAAACCATCAAAATTCAGACTGAGCCCTCGAATCTTAATCTGAATCTGAATATGAGGTTGATTTATTCAACTCTTGTTAAGGCCCTAATAGCTAAGCCAATTTAGTTTAATTAACCTTTCCTCTCCCATTATTATTATTAATAAACAGTAAAATATTGACCAAGACAAGCTTGACATCAAATCATGGCTTTTGCCACACAACACTACAGACATAACAGACAAAAGATGTGTTTCAGTACCCCTCAATTTTTATTCTTTCACTGCTACGAAGCGATTCTGATTACGATTGGAAACAAGAATAGATTGAGCTAATAAAATATAAATGCTTTAGGGGGTGCAATATAATAAGAGGACAGAAACTGGGGCCCAAATAAAGCAGGAGACAAAAGTGAAAGAAAAAAAAGGAGAGAGCCACAGACAGCACAAAAGGACAAGGTCTAAAGAAGTAAAGACCCAACCCGACCCAACCGGACTCGTGGGCGGGTTCGGGTTGGAGTTTTTGGCGTCGGGTTCAATTCGACCCGAACCCGAACCAACCTAACCCAATTCGGGTCGGGTTCGGGTTGGGGGGTTCAACCCGCGGGCTCAACCCGAACCTGACCCCCCAGGTTAACAAATGTTATGCTGCTATAACAACATACCTATATCTAAAACCATAAATTCCTAAAACATAATAAACAATTACACAGATTAGAGTATCACTATGTTTGTTGTGTTTGAGTTAATTATTATAGATATTCACTTTTAATTATTTGTATATAAGGTTTAATTAATAATTAATTAGAGTTTGTTTTGTTGTTTATTAAATATTTTGTATGATATTTTAGGTGTTAAACCCGACCCGACCCAAACCCAACCCGAACCCAACCCAAACCCGGCCGAACCCGACTTGAGTCTGAATTCAACCCGAACCCGACCCAACCCGCCCGAGTTGCACCCCTAAATGTAGAAGAAGAATTCATAACAATAACGTATGGTGCAAAGGTTTAACATCACATGTTTGATGCATAGAATATAATTAATGACCGGTTAACATACAATAATTAATTGACTCATTTTCGTTTTAATGCTACAATTACAAAAATTAATTTCTTTGGCACCTTATTTATTTGGATTTATGTGTTGTTCAGTTTGATTGATAGGCTATAAATTTTTAATTCAATTTGAAATTTACATGATCCGAATTCAATTAAATACAAAACTACTTTTAGTTCAATGTAATTTAGTAATTAGACAAGATTGAGCCAAGTAAACTTCCTATTTTAAGTATCCTAATAAAATATATTTTTCCTTGAAAATATGTTTAAACAATCACAATGTTATCAAAGAAGCAGTGTCATCGTTTGCCAATATCGAATATATGCATGTAAAAAAATCAGTTAAATATTGATTAAATGATATAAATCTTAACATGATCTATTATATCCTTTAATGGACGTAAAGTGCACTTCCATTTTTTTCTATGTACCCTTCAAGGGCAAGGCATGATTTTTGTTTTTTTTATGAAACTTTGGTCATATATCCATTACAAGAGTAATCAAAATAGGCATAATCCAAATTGAAAACGGAGAGAAAACATAATGAAACATTAAAAAAAAGGAAGACAAAAAAAAAGAAGATGAAAGTACAAATGTAAAAAGTTTCTACGCTCCTCCACAACCTCCAAGCCCCCCTTTGGGTACAAAATGATATTATTGAGTATTTATTTATCAAAAGCGAGATAAATAAAAATAAAATGATTTTGTGTTTGGTTGTGTTTTGAATTATTCTCGGGGAATCGTAAGAATAAATATTTTGTTGTTTTGGTAAAATGTGAATAAAATATGGATAATGATTTATAAAAGGTAAAAAAATAATGATAGTTGATTTGACATTTTATAAGATGTGATGACTATTTGAAGTGGACCACTTAGTTTGGGTGAAATAACCTATGATAAATTTTATTCTAGGGGTTGATTGGAATCTATACTACTTTATATCAGTTTATTCTGACAACTTTATTTGGGTTTATCCGGATCAAACGGCATAAATTTTATCCGATATAGGGTATCTGATAAACAGGACACACTCTCAGTGAAACAAGGAATCCAAGGCATGATGATGTCAATTTTATTTTAGAATTGAATCTTAATATCTTAATAAATGCTTTATTATATTTAAAATAAAATATATACCCACCTGAAAGGTATACATTTGTGTTTGACGACGTTGATTTATCTATCTATTTATTAACGTATTTGAGAATTTAAATGATATCAAACAAATGAAATATACATTTTTATTGACTCTAAGGTTAACAAATATATAAAATATATATAACAAACATGTACCATGACGCTAACCTATAAATGATTGACATTAAGCATAAGAAAAACAATACGCAATCACAAATACGTACGTTATCAGCCAATAAGTACGTGAAGAAGCATCTTTTCCTTCGCTTCAAATGAGGTACCATGAAATGAACGGTGTAAAATAAAAGACTATGTTCCGAACCGCCCATCCGTACCGTCCAATTGAAAAAGAGGATCACTTGAAACATGTATATATACAAGGTCAAAGTGGTGGTACATTAATTGGAAGCTAAAGGCCAACGATTTTGTATATAACCCACTTGTTTAATTTTTAATTACATATTATATACTTCACTGAATCGAAAAGAGGAAACAAACAAACACATGCACGCATAAAGAGAAAAAAATGAAGATGATGGTTTAATTGAAGATTTAAAAAATAATATACTATTCTTTAATGGGTATAAAGATATATATGTCATGTAAACATCGGTAATCTCATATAAATTCTTGTCAAAGTTAGAGTAAACATACAAATCTCTTGAAAACTCATAAAAATTTATATACATCCCTATCATCAACAAAATTTAATAATGATTCAACCTACTTTTGTTAACTCTAACTCATACTATGAAACAATTAAATTATCCATAATTTTCTAACCCCTCCAAGTAGAAGATGAAAAAATATAAAAAATTTATAAATGTAATTTAGTCTTTTAAGATAATTAATTTATATTAATAATTGTTTATAGGAATTATAATACCTACAGAAGTACGTGGTGATGATCTAATATGAGAATATTTCATTTAATTTTGATAAAAATTTCACTCAAGGGTGATAAATGAGTTTTTATGAGTTTCTAAATATTTGTATGTATGTTAACTTTAATAAAGACTTATATGAGATTGTTAATGTTTGTATAAATGTACATGTGTTTAACTTTTCTTTAATATATGTCACAAATAAAAGAAATAATAAAATATTTTGTTTCCTATATATTTATCACTCTGGGTTCACCATCTATGCTAAAACCTCTATTTATATGGCTCCCCTACACAACAAAATCTATCTCCAATGAAAAGAAAACAATGCAAGGCTAGCTGTTGTTTGTCTGTTTATGCTCTCTCTCTCTCTCTCTCTCTCTCTCTCTCTGTTGGGTTTCTCTGCTAATCTGTCTCTGAAGAATTGTTTTTGCTTCTCTCTCCGAGACTGACAGATGAAGATCCACATCCTTGTCTTCTGAGCTTACAGTCTCATATTGCTTTGTTTTTATTTACACCTGGAAATCATGGATGGAGTCACGCAAAGATCCCATCTTTGAAGTACTTCTCATACATTGTTCGTTCTATTTGTTGGGTTTCCTTTGCTTGCCTCTGAAAACATCGATTAGACTTCCAAAAATTGCATTTGATGTTCATTATGTGAAACGGCTTCTGGGTTTTGGTTTTTCTTCTTGAGAGGACTCATTAAAACTTCGAAAGATCCCGTTTTGGAAGAAATTGTGTTCTGGGTCTTATTGGGGTTGTCTGATTAGAGCAGATAATCCCCCCAGAGACCCCAGTTTGAAGGGGGTTTTTCATGCCTTACGAGAAGTCTCTCCCCTTCTCCACAAATGGCGATGACAGGAGGGAAATCTCATGAAGACATTGAAGGGGGAAGGGCTTTTCATAGGCAGAGCTCCACAGTCGGCGGAGACGATGACAGTGATGACAGCCTCTGCTTCTCCGACGCGGAGGAGCAGTCGTGGCACTCCCCGTTCAATTCGAACGGCGGGCGAACGTCGTCCTACGATGAGTATCGATTCTCGGGGGCGTCTGATGATCCCGAGATAGGCAGGGAATTGGCAGACCCGCATCGGAGCTCGTGCGTGTCGGACTGCTCTGTGGAGATGGTGGAGTTGGAGAGTGGGGTCATGGAGATCAAGGTGCATTCGGACAAGGTGGAGAAGGACTGCAGGATTTGTCACATGGGATTGGAGAGCGGGAGCCAGGAGTCCGGTACGCCAATCGAATTGGGTTGCTCTTGCAAGGAGGATCTGGCGGTCTCCCATAGACAATGTGCTGAGACATGGTTCAAGATCAAAGGGAACAAGTGAGTAAAGTTGGTATCTTTTGATGTTAATATGACTGTCAATGTTGTTGCTTGGTGTTTGATTAGTTATTGAATCTTGGTTGGGGTTGCTTGATTATGTCGTCATTTCTTTTAAAAGCTGAATTTTTTTAGTACTTTTGATGGTTGATTAAATCATTTTAGTTTTTGTAGTCCAGATCATTGAGTTTTTGTGTCATATTGTTGTTAAAGATAGAAATCTATTGATAGTTGTTCTTTAGTGGATATGGAGAAATTTTATTTTTTTTGGATGATAAATAGAGGTTATAGAAAGCTTTCTTGAATTTCATGAGTAGGATATGGTGTGTACTTAAGTCTTGGAAAAGGAGGGCATCTAGTCTTTGCAGACACATATGGTGGGACAAACTTAGATTAGAAGCTAAGCTCCACTTTGGTGGTACAAATAACAACAAAACAAAAGAAAAAAGAAAAAGTGGTTCATTTTAATAGAACATATATGGTATTGAAGTGTGAAAGCAAATTATTTTGGTCTTGACAGCGTGGAAAATTCTTGTATGGTCTTTGTCACATATTTAGTTTTATATGTTAAGTTATTTTTTCGTTTTAGATAGTCCCCAACTTGATAATAGTATAACACCATCGTGAAATTGAAAGACTCTTAATACTCAGTGTTAGATGACACTGATTCACTATAAATGGTGAAAAGTCTGGTCATTCGCAGATAAATACCAAGAGAACATAACATTCTGTTTTCCTTGTATTTCGTGGATGCTGTTTAATTTAACTCAATCAAGAGTGTAGTTTGAAATTTCTCTCTTTTGTTGTTTAAAACTTTGTAAATTCAGAATGTCATAATAAGCAACATAATATGAATACTCTTCTTGTTTCAAAATTAGTTTTCAATGGGCCCTTACTGATATTCCCTCTGCTCTTCTGCGAACATGCACATACAATAATTTCTGACATCTGCTTCGTGTCTTCAATGGGTATTCCTGTTTCCCTTTCTTTATGATCTATTGCTGTCACCCCATGTTTTTTTACTTTGTTTTCTCCCAAGGAAATTGTTTCAATTGTTGCCCAAAACTTTTCAGTTTAATTGGCTGTACTTCAAGTCCATCAATCAACCACTATCAATTGTGTGCTGTAGTTATCTGTTTGTGTGTGTCTAATCTGGGGCTGAATATTATCACAATATTTCATTTTTTAAAAACCGTACATCTCGGGTCGAAATTCAAACACAATCTAAGTTTTAGAGATCTCTTGTATAAATTTTCTTATCTACATAGTTGCCTTTTATGGTGATAGCTGTAGCTGCAATTACGTTAACAACGTTGAAACTTAACATCTTCTGTGGAAAAAAAAAGTCTTCTGACTAAGATCATGGAACTAGGATAACATAAGCAAAAAAGAAAATGATTGAATACTTAGATCATATCAAATTCTAGATTTCTTGTTAAACCATGCCACTTTACATTTTTAACAGCAAAACATCCTTGATTTGGAGGGCTAGCTACTATTGATGGATATAGCTGTTTTTTTTCCTTTTTATTTTCTTTTTTTATTTCTTTTATGAGAAGTGGATGGTACCAGAAGTTCATTAGAGAATAAACACTATAACAACATAAGGGGACAAGGGCACCATGCCAAACTGCCCCCTTGGCTCCCAACAATTGTACAGCAGGTCATTGTCACTTTGCATGTTATTGAAATTTGGGCTAAGCTTCATTCAGGGCCTTTAATTTTGATTCCTTACTGAAATATTTAAGAACTTTGGTGTTGAGCATTTAGTGGAAGAATAGCCCTTAATTCTGAAACAGTAGTTTAGATTCTGCACAAATATTAAAAAAAATCTTAATAAAAGAAAGTCTTCTCTGGTCGCTTGGATCTGTAGCATAGTTACTTATAATGCATTTTATAGAAGGATTGGTTGGTCGATTACACAGATCATTTGTTTCAAACATAGATCTATTAGATACTTTATTTTTCAGCTGAAACTTTTTATATTCTGAAGTCTATGATGCTGCAAATATACCAGCTCCTCTCTCTTGAAAAGACAATATTTATTCATTTATTTATTTATTTTCTATTTAATGGTTAGAAAAACAGTTGTTTATTGTAATATAAATACGGTTACTAGTGTGTAATTTCATTCTACTAAACACTATTAATGGAGAGGCACTTGCATAAACCCTGATGTGATTAAAGTTTATCTGTGAGTTTATGAAGCTCACTCATTGAGGTCTTCAAGTTCCATATATTCCTTTCATTTCAGGATTTGTGAGATTTGTGGTGCGACCGCGAAGAACGTGATTGGTACAGGAGAGGTGGAGCTCATAGAGCAACTAAATGAAACAAACAGCACAGCCGCACCCATGCAATCAACAGAGACCAGGAGCTTCTGGCACGGTCACCGCTTCCTCAACTTCCTCCTCGCTTGCATGGTCTTCGCCTTTGTCATCTCCTGGCTCTTCCACTTCAATGTCCCCGGATGATCCATATAGCGAACATAAATCACTGCCCGTGGAAGAAGCGATTACCAGATGTTTATCAAAGTTCATCAAATATACAAAAAAAATGTCTATGAAAATGCATTAAAAGAGAGTTATTTTGGGGGTTTGGGGGGGTGCTGTTTGTGAGCTTGGTTTCTATGCTGGCTTTGTAGTTTGGGATGAATGTTTTTTTCCATCATAATATCTTATATGATGTTTGTACTGCTATGGTTACTTATTGACTTGAATTTAGTGGTTAATTGTTTCCACAATGCCACCGTTTACTTGAAAGTCTCATTGTAAAAGTTTTGTCAAGCCTGACTATCTCAAAATACCACTACAGAGTTCTGGTCTAATTCCTTATAAAGCACAAGCTGAATACATTTACTTTAGCTGAATGTCTCCATTGAATGAATCTATGAATCCTTTGTTAGAGAAGACCCCATAGTTGTAGTTGCTGAGTTGTGTGCATGGATCCTATACCCAGTTTCATTTGCGATGAAGGGCTCTTCAAGTAACCATTCGACCATATCTATATCAAATCAAGTTTTTATTCAAATCTTTTTTTTACCCAAATCAAGGGAGACTTACAAATCTTTATCCAAATTTTCAATATCTTGGAAACTTGGGTTTTAACCAAGCATCCTTTATAAATGAAGTTGGGTTCCACATTTTCTTTGTGACATTTTTGTTCCTCTCGTTGAATGAACGTATATTAGATGTCTTTCCAAAACCGTTTCCCAAATGGGATTGGATTCACAGTCTCTTGAAATCCCCCCCAAAAAAAGTGGTTGGTGGTTGAAGGGAAAAGTTCTTAAGTCCTCATATTTTTAGAAAAGTTTTTTAACTTCTTATTTTGAAGTAATCCAATAAGTTGGGCCCCAAAAAATCCCACTTACACACGAGCGCCCCGCCCGGCCCGATTCGCACGCATTTACTCTTTTTTAAAAATTGGATTATTATAATTTTGGTCCAAATTTAATGTTCTATATTTTTTGTGAGAGGGACCCGATTGAAGGGACGACCCGAGGTGAACTGATTGAATAGAAGAGATAAAAGTCGGATGTTCGGTTTCTGACCGGGTTGTTTGAAAAAGAGTGCTTAGACTGTAGTGAAAACTAAACAGAGGAAGGGACTTCCAAGAGTCTCTTCAACCAACTTTCTTTCTATAAATTTCATCAAAGTTTATATTGAAATAATCAATATTCATTGAAGAATACTCAAGGTGCATTCGATCCCCAGTCCAGTGCATTTAGGATTAGATAAATTTGATTCTTAGATTTGAGGGGATAAAACACAAAGTGATGGGGATTGGAAACACTTGATTTTAATATCAAAAAATATATATTCAAAATTACAACCAATGCTTTTACTAGGATTACAAATTTTAAGGCTCCTAACAATCATGTTTGGAAACACTCCCATACACAATTTAATAACATATTAAAAACAACTAGTAGATTTTGGAATACCCCTCCTTGAAGCTGCTTTTTAAGACAAAAGAATGACATCGGTGCAGGTTCAATTTTTATGTCATTCAGGAGCTCCATCAATATTTGGAAGGAGTTTAATGTTTGGTAGAAAAACCAGTTACTAAGTTTCAACAATTCAAAAAAAGGCCCTCGATTCCGACAAAAAATCGTTCTTTTTGAGAAAGGCATTTAACATTGGAAGGTAAAGTAGGTAATTGTGCATGGATTTTGAAGTAGACGAGAGAGAAATTAAAAGGAATCCAGCTTTTGATTCCGTGAAGAACGGAATCCGACCTTGTCGTTTGAATTGTTGCGTAATGGCGTTTGACAAAGGATTTTCAGCTTTTCAAAAAGCCCATCGGAATCTAGACGCCCAAACGCGCAATCAAACGGAGCCTAAGTGAAATTTGGGTAAAATTTGAGTAAGGGCCGGAACTAAATTGAAGATCTTAACTCAGTTGCACGAACAGTGCCGGTTTGAGACAATTATGTACATGGAATCTATGTTGAAAAAATAAGCACAAATTTCATTTGCTTGAAGGGCTCTTAACAACCCAATAGAGTTTAAGCACACACAGTCTACCAAAGAATCATCCCCTTGAAGGTGGACAATCTATATGGAACATTTTTTTTTTTATAAAATCATATAATCTTCTATTAAATATGCATTGTTATATGAAACAACCACCCTGAAACATATATTAAGATATAATAATTCGGATTTTTTCTTTGAAAAAATGATTTTTTTTTTTACTTTATACATTGATTAAACTAGGATTGCAAACTTGGGTTTAGGCCTGTCAACGGGTCACGGGTCGATCTGGACCCGACTGATAGAAGGCCTGATATTCTGAAGAATACCCGACCCGAAGTCTGACGATCCGACAATGAAAACGGGTCGGGTCTGAATATTGGTCCACCCCGACCCGATCCGATGGACCATTCGATTGACCCAACCCAAATACTTTGTGATTTTTCAAGTTTATTTATGATCCAACCTAACATTTATGATCCAACCAAACATTAGGATATAACTAAATATTGAATACTCATTTAAATCCTTTGATTGGGGATTAGCCAACATTTGAAATATTTTTACAAACAAACTTTTGACTTAATATCACGTAAAAGCGTAATAATCTAAACCGTATTCCAAATGTCATCTTATTAAACAAACAACTTAAAAACCTAACAATCATGCTCCTAAATAGTGAAAAACTCCCATTACACAATATAATAACATATTACAATCTATTAAAAAGAAATTTTCTAAAATTCATGAAGTTATTGTAAACAGGCCTTTAAGAAGTTTATCAATCTCTTTTTGTCTGACCTACTTTGAAGTGTTACCGTATGGGTCGACCCGTTGTACCTGACCCGACATTCCCATTGACCTGATATTCGCCATATCCGACCAGTACGAGGCGATCTGTTTTAAGGACCCGATAATCAGTCTCGGCCTCTTTCTCAACGAACAGATTCGTCAATCTAGTAAGGTTGTTCCTTCTCAGTATTTTCATATATTGTATTGCATTGGTTTATAGTTTATAAATATACATACTATTTTATAAACCGATAACCCGACCCTATGAAATTTTCCTAACAAAGTATGTATTATTATATTGACAGGCCTATATATTAGAATAAAATAATATTTTTCTTGGGTTGAAAAAAAAATTTACTCTAACATTGATAAAATTCGGGTTGTTAAGGGTTAGGTTTATCCCGAACCGATAAATTGAACTCGATTTTTATGCGGATTGAGTTTTAAAAACTGATTTGGGTTATCATGAATTATACGGATAAATGTCAAAGGTGTAAAATCGGGTTGGGGTTGGGTTAATCTCGGTCATTGATTCTCTGATCTAATCTCCGCCGTTGGATTATGATGTTGGATCTCTCTCTCCCCTCCAACGACGGGGTGAAGTTTGCCTATTATACGACAATACCCCTAAATCAATCTTAATTTTCGAAAAATGCCCTTTCTCCTCTGAGAGAGAGAAAAAAAAAAGTCCCGAGCCGCCATTTGAAACCTCTCTCAGTTTTTTTTCGAACGAAGTAACAAGTCTCTAGTTTTCTTCTTTGATCTTTCGAATTCGTGAATGCACAAAGCATCTCGAGTTCTCATTCACCATGTTCACGAAGTGATCCAAAATCCTAATATTTCTATATCAATTTTTTTGTTTGTTTTTTGGACCAGGTTTTTGGGCGTCTGCAATGGCTGCTTCAAATAATGCTCCATCGGGGATCGACAAAGAACAGGTCAGTTTTGTTCATGAGTTCGCGCTGTTGTTTAGGTTAAAGCAGTAGAGAAGAACCCCCATTTGAAATATTTGATGTGTTACACTTGTGTTTGTTGGTTTCATTTTCAAAGTGATTTTTTTTTTGATGTACTGTGAAAGATCAGATTTTTATTTCATGTACTGAGTAGATTGACTATAATTGTGATATATGGGGGTTTCGACTTTCCGTAGACGAGCAGATCAAGTATGATTTTTGTGAAATCAATACATTAGATCTTCTCCAATGCGGACATTGAAACCGTTAGAATAATGACTTCCGTGGAATGGATTACATTTAGAATCATCGTTAGCACACGAATATATCAAAATGTATCTCAATGAATCAGCATAAGTTAATCCGGATGTTTCATGGTTACTTTTGGACCAAAGCTAATATATGCTGGGTTTACATGGTCTTGCAGCAATTCTTGTTTACCATCAGTGTTTTCTAGTTAGTTTTTGCTTTTGAGTCTTTTACACAATGTCTTCTGAATGTTTGCATTAGAGGGACAAAGAATTGCATTTGAGGTTTTGATGTAGTATTTACAGTTTATAGGGTTTGGGGTTTGGATGTTAGAAAAACAATGGTTTCTTGAGTAGATGTGGTATTCTTTTTTGGATGCAGTCTTCTTTTCCTCCATCTGATTTTTATGGGGTTTTTTTTGGCACACTGTATCAACCTCCATAGAACTATTTTCTTGACTTACCACGCCTTTCGTATCTCTCTAAGACGAGTTCAGCAAACTTTACATTGATGTTATTATAAGCTAAATAGAACTGATTTCTGGGGCAGACAGGGTCCATTCTATTTAAATCTGTTTACCACATTATTCCACAAGGGTTAAATTGTTATTGTAACCTTGCAGATATTTGGGATGGCAGAGAAGGAAATGGAATACAGGGTAGATCTCTTCAATAAGTAAGCAAATTTTTTATTACATATTCATACGTTGCGCTTTTTTTTTTTTGATAAGTTAGGTCCCCTATCATTATGGAACCTTTGATATATTATAATCTGTTCTTCTATGTTTATGACCATTGACACTGTTAGAAGAGCAGAAGTAACAGAATGTTGTGATACTGCAGATAGAATGCAACACAAGGGGGCTAAAGAACCAATTTTTTATAGCTTTCATTTAAACAAATAACCTTAAATCATTAATATAGAAGAACTCATTAGTTGGACACTTGGATGACGCATATTCATTTCAATTCATATGATACATGTTTTTCAAGTTGACAAAGAATAATTGTTCTACTAGCCAAAGACCATGATTTCTTTAAGACAGCCAAATTCCATGATATGACACAACAAACAATTCAATAATATTTTCATTTCATTTGATTTTCAGGCTTACGCAGACATGTTTCAATAAGTGTATCGAGAAGAGGTATTTATATGAAAGTCATATTGCTCTTTAGCATTATTCTTATCTCTTCTGTTCCCCTGTGAAATATTGTTATACTGAGTTTTGTTTGTCATGGGCATTGTCTATTGTGGGCCACTGCAGAGGTATTTTCATGGTAGCATGATTTAATTTGTTCGTCAAGTGAATGACTTAAGAAGGATGCTTCAGCTGGATGTTGTTCATGGAATTAGCTGTTGTGATTACTAAAAGAGCCCATATTTTAAACTTTCAGGTACAAGGAGTCTGAGCTCAATATGGGTGAGAATAGCTGCATTGATCGTTGTGTTTCCAAATATTGGCAGGTAAACACACATTTTTTTGTGGTGGTCTTTTCTCTTGACTTAAAAAAATTTGGATCCATCTTACAATATTAGGAGAGCACGTGTTGGGTGTTCGAAGCGGGCATTAATGAGTGATGGTGAAAGAAAATATAATCTCAGTCTCTAACTTCATTACCCCAATTTTTTTCCCATCTTACTCATAGCATTCTTTTCCTGACATTCTTATCCCCCCATCCTCGGCATATTTATGCACGTGCCTGTGAGTCTCTGTTTGCATATCTTCTTTGCTCTTATTTTTCCCGCATTCCTTAACATCTCATATGCTTCTCTCATAGCCTGTTTTATTTGTATAAAAGAAGAAAGATCCTACAATCAGCTATTAACATAGGGCCTCTATTTTTGTATTTCTTTTCTTGGAGATGAATTGACAAAGCCATTAGGGTCAAAGTGAATTGGGCCAATTATATCATTATATTTTAAGGGTTAAATGTCCAAATTGTTGTAAAATCAGTCTGCAAAAAATGCATATGTAAGTTTGTATTCTTGCCCTTGGAACTTCTTGTCCTCTTGATTTTTATTATTATTATTATTATTTTGAGGAAAAAAAATATCCTCTTGATAATACTGGACTCTTAAGTACATGAAAATTGCTTTTCTTTGATCTGTGAAACCCCTCCATTATGTTCATCATCCACACAATGTTCTCCTTGTTAGTCTCTGGCATTGTTTACCAACAACCTTGGTAATGTTGAGCCTCTGTCACTCTCTATTGGCCTTGATGTCATTGGCATCCCCTCAATTCTCCTGTGTGTTACATGTTATATCATTTTTATCCATGCTAGGGCTTGCTTTCTGAAAAAATGGATATCGGCTGGATGTAAATATACTCGGAAAAAAAGCATAATATATACATATTAGAGAGTTGAGGAAAATTCATCAGGTTAGTGACTTTTTTCCAGCCAAATTTTTATTATGAGAATGGTCTCGAAAGAAGAAACTATTGGCGTTAAGGTTTAACTGAGATACCATGAGGGAAGCAGTTAGGAGTTCAACATTTCTCCAACAAAACCTCTTCTCATATTGCCTTCTTATATGACTCGATCATGCAATGGTAAATCCATTTCCTGAAGTTATTGATAAATATGGGATGACATTTACTCTGTTGTGTTGTTCGGATACTTATTTCTATTTTAAGATTAGCAAGTGTAATTTTTTAGATATATATTTTTAAGTATTTGCAAATATCATATAATACTTCTTTTTAATCCTTATCTGTGTAGATGCCAGTCCTTGGATATAATGGTTTACAGATGTATTTATCTATGTTTTCAGGTGACTAACTTAGTTGGACAGCTTCTTGGTTCGAGTAGGCCAGGGATGTGAAGCATTGCTATATTTTGTTGTTGAGACAGGAGAAACATAACTCGAGTTCTCTAGACACATGCTTCAATAATTGTCCATCACAAAATGTTTTTGACTTCTGCACAAGTCACTAGTTGATGTACATGTGCGTTGCACATGAACAACTTTGTTGAAATATAATGAACAAATATTAGAAAAAATTATAGGTTTGTTTTGTGAACTATTATCATTAGTTGTTAAAGTTTGTCTACCTCAATCATTTATATATAACTTTTCAATACAGTGTTGATAAAGTTTATTGTAATGCGCTAAGTTTTAAAATGTTGTTAGAGATGTGAGTAGTTTGAGATATCAATTTGTCATATCTAACAAATCTCACGACAAACACACAAACATTGTTTCTAACAAAACAATATACATTCTGCACTAAGAGAATTAAAATAATAATAAAAAAAGATAATGAATCAAAGAACAATAAAAAGTCAAACTCAAAATCTAACGTGTTGTAAACTAAGTAGAATACGAATACATAAACAAAACACACAAGCATATAGAAAAAAGAAGTACACAGAGATTCTTATGCATTATTTGTTAATTATGGACATTACAAACCCCTCAATTTATAAGATCCATGGAAGAAACTCAAATGTTGGATGTTACAAGAATATGAGGTGGGGGTACATAATGGGGTGTTAAAGAGATGGAGGTTAGGGAAGTGAAGAGGGGGGTTATGGAGAAAGTGGTGGGAGTTGAAGTGGTGGTGGTTATCCATAATATTCACAACAATATAGATATATTAAATTTATTAAATTTAAATTTATTAAATTGTGAATATAATGAAGTTACATATATTAAATTTAGTTATATAGTCATGTAATTGATTGTGAAGAATGTTTAAGGGTAAATACGAATAAATGTATAGAATTAAAATAAATGTATAAATTAAATACATTAAACACATTATATAGGATATTTGATTTCAATGAATTTGAAAGGGTAAATATGTCCAATAAATGTTTTTCATGGATTGATACTTTTATAGGTAGTATAGATTATAACTATATAACTAGATTTCATCTGTATTCTTACATTTTTCTTTGAATCCTTGCATGATTCAATCAGAAGAAGAATTGCTCACACAATTGGAGAAATATTGCATCTTGTCTCATTGTGGCTCAATATGTTTCCCATGAGACTGCATATGGAAACAGACATTTGCGGATAGCTATATCAAAAAGTGTCCCGATTAAAGAAAGGGGGCATCTATCCCCACACACCATTTACCTATTATCACCAATCCTAAAATAAAAATAAAAATAAAAATTAGACGCACTTCCTTATTCTTTGCCACTAAAAACACCAACCACCTCTCCCCACCAATCAAAAAATAACGTTCTCTGTTCCCACCAACCTAATGAAGTGGAAAACCCCAAACTCATTTCCTCTCTCTCTCCCCGTGCATTTCCTTGCCATCGACCGCAATGTCCGCCATCGACAGCACCAGTCGGAAGCCCATTCACCCTCAGGGGACCCTCCCATTGACATTGCACAAACTATCCGACGAATTCTTTATTGCATAAATCGATGCTCTAATCCAAAACCCTTCACTTAGGTGAGTATCCATGCTTCATCCTCTGTTTTTATAAAAAAAAATTGGTTGTCAATGATGTTTTGGCATTGGTGATGCTTGTTTAAGATGCACACATAATACCCGAAAAGTGTAAGCTTTGGTATTTTTTGTAAGACTTACACAAATTTGCCATTGTGAATCATTTTGTATAGGCAAATATATAAGGGTATGTCATTTTGTATAAGCAATGTCCACAGGAGAAGTCCACTGAATTATGTAAATGTCTTGAAGCTCATTTTGTATAGACAATGTAATAGGTAGTGTGCAGTGGTGATGTATATCTCTTGTTAGTACCTAGCATAGAAAGTGTGAAATGATATGGGGGAAGTGTTGATGTAAATGGCATAGACAGTAAATAAAATAGTATTATATTCTATCTTATTGTGTTCTCATTTTATACAAAATACATTGAAGTTATTGATTTTGAAAATCCACCCATAGTTATAAAATCTCCAGGTCGACAGACTAAATGAAGTCCACTAACACATCAGAAACGACAGGAGGTCCGTCGAGTAGACATAAAACTTATCGACAGAACCGTTGAACAAATAGTTGTTTCACAGAATCTTTGTGGGAAATCTCCAAGTCGACAGAATGTTCGTCGCCCACTTATACATGAGGTCGACTAAAGATCCGTCGATCAGGGGTCGCCGAAATGGAAGTCGACGTACAATGCTCGGGTTGACTGAGAAGGCGTCGGTCTTTGGTCTGAATGATCTCTCCATTTTTGGAGTCTAGTTTGACATTCATATAGTCGACATGTCACACTATCTATCGACAAGTTGTTTATCGAACTGCTGTTTCAAAAAATCAGAGTCAGAAATCTCCAGGTCGACAGACTGTACGTTGCTCACTTATAGATATGTTCGACTATAGGTCCGTCGAACGCAAGGTCACCGAAAGTGAAGTTCGACGAACGAAACTCGGGTCATGCTTTGCTAACTTGGTCGACCTGTTTCAAGAACGCAGTTTAATCAAAGTATAGATATGAGAGAGAGACCTGGTGGTCATGCATTGCACATCATTTTCAAATGTATAACAATATACAATTGATTTGTTATTATATTATATGACAGTCAATGTTTCATACAATTATATAGGCTAAGCTAACTTGGTTTATAGTGCACTAAAATACTATTAAAAACAAAGCTAACAAATGTATGACATGCTGATAAAAACAATCCTATGTATTAAAAGCTAAGAATACCCAAAAAATAAACTGAAATAATATCTCAATCTTAAGATGAACTTTGAAAAAAATTAATGTCAATATAAAGAGCCCAAAAGCCAAATCAAACCAATTAGCAAGAACATGTGGTCTTCTCTTAGTTCATGCTTATACAAAAATCATTTTTTTCTTTCTTTGCTATTCACTCACTGATGATTAGAGGCATATGAGGAGACTTGATTTCATATATAAACCTAATGTTTTTATCTATGATTTCTCAGAAACGCCTTCCGTCCTCCACACCAGAGGAATACCCCTCAATAGAAGGTCATATTTCTCTCCTCCCCCCCACGGTGTCTGTGATGAAATCGCAAGAGCGGAACGAAAACCGCCCCCCATCCACACTCAAAGATCCCTCACGAAGAAGAAGATCCTTCTCCACCCATGAAGGTAGCCGGACTATCGCCTTCCCACGGCCTATGGTCCAGATGAGGTTAAAATTAATTCCACGCCATTTCTTCCTCGAACGCGTTTCCAATCTCCTTCGACGATGGGGAGCCCACTCCATCCCAGATAACCAGGACACTCTTACCGAGGTTCCTAGCACGAGCCGCCACTTCGTCCGACCACTCCACATCCACCCGACATGGGGAGATCTGAGTGGCCGGAAAGTTGAAAAACCAGCCCTCTCCACTCCCCAAGGTTGAGCCGGTCCGCCTAGATGAGCAATGAGGACTACGGTGACCCCAACGCCCGCAGGACCAACAACGAAGGGGGTTCCCTGCAATCAACTGCATGGTGACCCTCGCCCAGATACCTGAAGCATCGCTTCCCCAGATAAGGTGTATTTCGCGACACCCAAAATCTCAGACATTTATCACTCCTACCCACCGTCGCTGCCTCCTCCCGACCTCGCCTGACCCCACTCCTGCCCTTCCTTCCTCTGGAGACTTGTTGTCCATCCGCCGCCGTCCGAAGCAGCCGCAACCACATCAACCCCCACGCCCACAACAGCCTCCCTTGTCCTGTCGAAGCCATCTCCACCAGTACGGTGGCCCATCATCTTCGCTCCGCCGTCTGTCGCCGTCCGCTCCACCGCACGCATTTAGTCCAGACAATTGGTTACCGTCGATTTACAGATTTGTTAATTGTAACATATTGATGTACAAGAACAAATGTTTTGAAAACCCCATCTATCACCCTACCAATTACAAAAAAATTATTTGCCAACCCCAATTTCATTCACAACTCACATTTTCTCTCTTTTTATTTTACTCAACACACCTAAAAAATCGAATTTCTTTCATAACAACAATAATAATCCTTATTTTTCACCATGCCAAGTGAACATGCATCTTAACTTTAAAGTATGAAATAATCTTATCTTTATAATGTGAAATAAATTGATCTATGTCATTATTAGATCCATAAATTAGCTTCTTATTATTTTCCCAATTGTTCTCAAAGAACATTTGATACACAATTACAATTTACAAAGCAACAATTTGTAATTATTGCTCACTCTAAGCGATGACTGAATTCATTCAATATTCCCAATTAACAACTGACATAAACATCAAGAAGCATTAGCTTCTTCATGTTCTCTAAATTATTCTACAAGAATGCAAACACATGTACATAACACCAACAAGTTACTACTGACTCAAAGTTCAACACTTTATACAATGGTCATCTATTACATATAATAATAAATATTTTGCTCCAAATCATGCAATAATAAGACAACTTTATATGATGATGGTCTTCACATCCGAACAAAGATTTCAACACATTCAAGGCTGTGAAAAGATAGAGAAAACACACAGTATGATGCAAAAAAAAAAACTCATGACGATATATGCAGGGGATGACTTACAATACCTGGATTTTATATTTCTTTTAGATCCTAGGTAATGAAACAAATGCTCTCAAACACTCAACTTTCACTCAACAATTCAACAACATTTTTCGCCATTAAACCTAACTCTGGAAACCCTAGTTTCTTATCCTATGAACAATAACAAACTAACAACAATGATAATCATCAGTGGATCATCCACACAAATCATTTGAAAGGTATTTTAGTTAACATAAGTTGATATTTAGAGGGAGTAGATGAGCAAGAAGAAAAGATCATATGGCCATACTGAAGAAGAGAAGACAAGGGAACAACAATGGCGGACGGGGACGATGAAGGAGGACAAGGACAGCGGCGGCGACGGCACGGGGACGACGATGGATTTTCGACAGGGAGAAGCAACCGAGTGTTTTATGAAGGAGAGAAAGGGGAAAACACAATGAAGAGAGAGTTTGGGTGTAAATGAAATGGTGGTTGGTGGCTTTAGGTATTCAGTTTAGGCATATTTATAGGATAGTGTGTTTAGTGAAAAACCAAGTGATGGATGGTGAATAAAGTCGGTTGGTGATAATAGCTAAAATGGTGTATGGGGATAGACGCCCCCTTCAAGAAAACCTATGATCCATGATTCATGAGGAATTATCAGTCCATTTCATAATCTTGAGATGTGCCTTATTAGTACCCAGTATTATTTATGGGGGAAAATACCCAAGAAAAATCATTAAGTATTAGAAATACTTAAATCAATAGTTTTTAAAAATTCTACGTTGAAAATATTCTTTCACAATCTTATATAGAATGATTTTACTATGTGATCCAATGTTTTAAACATTCTCACACATTTTAATTGTTTCACACTCTAATTAAAGAAAAAAATAACTTTTACTTGTGAATGAAGTTTATTTTTATTTTTTTGTATATTTGAATATACTATTAAGAGTTTAATAGTCAAAATTGATATTTTTTAGTTTTAAAAGAGTTTTCAGCTTATGCAAGGCATTTGTAAGATGAAATAACAAATTTTTATTATTTTTGAAGAAACTTCAAAAAGTTAGGAGTATCTAAAAAGAATCTCGTAAAATTGATGTATTAAATTTTTCTCAATGTTAACAATAGGATACTTATCCCTAGTGGTCATAGCACAATGGTTCTCTGTGGGACCAGGACAAACTGGCGGAGGTAGTCTTCCCAGCTCGACCGTAAGATCAGCCACGGGGGATTCTTCCGATATAAAAAAAAATAGGATACTCAAAAAATTTTAAAACAAGTAACATCACTTTTAAATAAACATCATTTTTAACTTTGATATTATTTTTCAAGTGTTAAACATTTTAAATAAAGTGAGGGAGAATTTAAAAGAGACAAGGTCATTTGCATCATTTAAATTTTTTTTTTTAGATTCCATTTCAAAAAGCATCAAAATAGAGAATGTTCGAATTAGAGATGAAAAAGAACATATTAAAGTGGAAAAATACTAGAAAAGATGGTGACACCGCACGCGCCCAAGAAATGATGAGAGATGTAAAAAATATTTTTATCTTTTAAATTAAGATTATTAAACGAGACTTTTCCAATAAAGTTCTTAAAATATCCGTTTTGGGTATTTTCTATCTTTAGAAGACCGTGCTAGATATTTTCCCTTAAATCACCCTCAAAAGTATATCATGCATGCACACGCAGGTCTTGCCACATCATTCCATTTTTAGCCCTAGACCCATATCTTATATGACATTCATAAAAGAAAATTGTAGTTTAAATGCAGTCCGCTCATGTGTTTATTTTAAAAAAAAATTGTATCTGCATGCATTTATATATATATATATATATAATTTCAATGAGAATAATATCATTTATAGAAAATTTAATTTTTTTTACAAATTATGTCTCGTTACAACAAGTGAACGGGAGTAAGTGTAACAAAACTCTTCATATAAAACCATATGTATCCTTTTCATATAAAGGTATATACCAAAATGAAATTGAAATTATATTTATTCTTATGATGATTTAGGATGGATCTGCACCAGTTTTCAATGAGAACAATTCATTCAGTATCAAGCTAACCGCATGGATATAGTTAACGCATATCAAAATGCAAAAGAAGATAAATATTTGACAATTCTGATATTGCAAAAAAAAAAAAAGTAAAAAAGAAAGAAAGAGAATCTCACATATGATTATAAAAAAAAAATTACATACAGGAGAATGAGAGGGGGAAACAAAAAATAAAAATAAAAAGACCTATACATGATCAGTTTCTTCTGTTCTTCCTGGCTTCCAACAAAGTCCCATCCTTGAGTGTTTCTTGAGCATCAGTGTCCATTCCGAGTCCAAAAAGCGCGGCCGCTTGGAGATAGTAGGCGGTAGACCACTCAGGGGAGACCACTTGGGCTTGCATCGCGTCCCCGAGAGCTTCTTGGGGCTTGTCATTCATCAGATAAGACAAGCAACGCCGTGCAAACACCGTGGGTGAGATCATCGTCCCACCATCGATGAACTACAGATCACGGGACGTGTTTTTAATGAACTTATTATATAGAGGTTGAAGAGAATGAGAAGTTAAGAACTTAAGATCAAGAGATGAACCTGCGTGTAGCAATCGATTGCTCTTGAAAAGTCTTTTCCTCTGAATGCGGAGTCACCATGTTTTTTAGAGTTTAGAGTCTCCTGCATCTGATCTGTCCACATTTGAAAAGAGAGCTGCGCGATACAACATCATTGATACGAAGTTATGCAATGCCTCCCATAGATGATATAGCTGAAATATTTTGTAATACGGAAAAGAATAATGAGAGCATGAGAGGTTGAAAGTTATTTTCGAACCTCATTGGCTATCCCCTCGTCGTCCTTGTATCCAACCTTCTCCAATATTTCATGTATGGCAGTGAGATCCAACCGAGAGCAGGCTTCCCCTAGAGGAGTCAAGGACAGTTGCTGGATTGAGGATGGATGGCCACGAGGAATGTTCATCAATTCATATGATGGCACCTGCGACATAATGTACATGAGAAGCGCTCATCGAGTTTGTACAAAGATCAGAATTTTGAATTGATAGATAAGAGAGGAACGTGTTAGCATTTAAGAAGTTGAATGAGCTAAACTAGAAATATACATACAAACAGAATGTGTGTGTTTGTGCATATGTGCATAATCATCTGATTAACTTGAATGGCTTAATTTAAAAAGTAATAGACACGTAGAATAATCAAATATCGTTCATATGAACACATCAGGAGAACGAGGATAGCATGAGATGCCCTTCGCAGCTTTGCTGCAGTCTCCAGACATCAAAATTTGTGGTCCCAGTTTTCATTAAAAGATATGGTTAGTTGATGCAATCATGAAAGGAAAAAGGAACACCTCAAAGACCTAATAAAAACAAGTTTTACCTCTGTTTCTTTCTGGAGTGCAGTGAGAGCAATGACCAGAGATTTTGCGTTAGGTCTCTCACGAGGCTCATATTGCAAACAACGAGAAGCCAATCGCACCAACTCAGTCCCATCATCAGTTGAGAAATGGCCCTCAAGACAAGAATCCATCAGCATCAGAAAATTTTTACCACGTATCAAATCAAGCGCCTGCAGAAGTGCACACGAATGTCAAAGTTAAAAATATTTGATGGAAACTACAAATGAAATTTCAGATGATCATTTTCGGACAATCGTCTGAAGTGAATTTTGAAAGGATACATTACATTTTGCAAGCTAATGCAAGTACACATTTAAAAAAAGAACAATTTATGATGTACATTACTGGTTTTAAAATTTTCCAATTTCGCATATATATTCCTGTGCCTTCCATTAAGGATATAATGTGCTACTGAACCTCTCTTGGCATCCGTATGTCCACTTTCATCATTGGTAGCACTCACATGATTAAGATAAAAGAACACCTTGATTAAAGGACAACTTGCTTCCAAATGAGCTATAAGAAGTTCTCAACGAGGACTTTCTTATCATGATGAGTCTCAGTGAACAGTCCAATGCAGGCAGGCAAAAGACTGTATAGGCAAGTACATATTGGATGTATAAGATAAACATAAAATTGAATGAAGACCATAGGTATTAATTGGTTCATGCTCTTCAATGCAGGTGCAAACCGATGTATAGTACATAAACTATGGTAAAGAAAATCTACGGGTATCAGGTACTGATCAGCATTTGAAAGGCAATGCATCCTTGTGCCATGTTCTTTTTCTCATTTCATCCGGTTACTATGTTAAAAATAATTCAGAAGAGGTAAACGACATATAGACTAGTAGGGACATGTAATTAACATTCATTTTTGCAATACTAAGCACCAACATGTTCAAGAACATAAAATTGTTGAATGTTAGACACTTCTAATGAAATTAAACATTTGGGCATTCAATTTCTGAACCTTTTTCTGTTTGTGAAATGAATTTCATTAGCTGAGGATCGAGACCAATGAAATGGGCTGAAGACATCGGTGGAAGTTAGAAAATCATTTGAATATCAGATCGCCAAAAAAATTGTATGCTACTTTTTTTTCCTGGTTAAATATTCTCATATCATGAGCAAGACTCGAATCCAGACCCCTTGGTGACGTCTACCAACTTGCCAAGATCATCAAAATTTTGAGTTCATGTCCATTTTGCCACTAAATCCAAGATTGAGCAAAGATCAACTTAGACCTTGGCATTGAAACTCAAAACTGCTGCATATTCGAACTCATTAAGTCTGATTCACATCCTGCTCGATAAACAGAATCAGGAAAGCTCCAATAAAATTCCGTGAGTTACATAATGCCAATTTTTTAAAATAACAGTTTCATGCTAGAATCATGAAACAAACAAAACTGTTGTCATGCTTTCTCGGGTACAATCAGCTATTCCAGGCAGCAATTCGTAAATAATGGCCATTTTGGCTCTGTAGAACAATGAAATAGATGCCGGGCGATTGACCAGATAAGAATGTCCAGTGCATAAAACAAGGCTTAGAGTCAAATATGGCTGAAAATTTTAAAAATGGAATCTTCAACAAGTTCATAACACAGAGAAAAACCAACCCTGGCTGCACTTGTGTAAGGCATTTCTGACATTTAGGAGATGATACTAATAAAAGTGAAGCTATATGGACCAGCAACAGCTCTTAGACACAATTAATAGGGAAGAAACTCACAAAGTAAACACTGAATATCATGTCTTGATTTCCATGTGTAATAAAGCACCAACAAGTATGAAAAGGAAAACTTACATGGCTTGGGGGAATATGTTTGCCGCTAAGAAGGTCGAGCAAGAGAGTACCAAAGCTGTATACTACACTTTCAGGCGTCACTCTTCCTGTGAAAAAGAAGGAAGAAAAACAAATTTGAACAAATATAGTAATATACACGTATAACTGCACATATTTAGGACCTTACTTGAACAACCCACTCAATCCAACGGATTACAAATTTAAGTGGGAAAAAAACAGTGAATCACAATTCATTTAAAGCTATGGAACAAAGAAGTGGAATTCAATGTCCCATATATACTACAACATAAATGACAAAATCAGCTAAGAAGCTAAAAAGAAGAGATAAATGGGACCATCCATTCTCTCAGTAATATAACATTTTGTCATTTGCATGACCTTTATGGTGTGGGGCTGCAACTCTGCAAGGAGCTATACCAAATCAGACAATCAAACCACAAAAGAACCATTCTTAAAAAAAACCAAATATCAACGACTCACTCCAGAAGCATTACTAACTCTGCAAATGACATCAAAAGTTTACCAGTCCTCATGTACTCGGGAGGGGTGAATGCCAAGTTTGTGCTGTAGCTCTTCCCATCCCTGCTGTTCTTCATAAGTCCGAAGCACGAAAGCCTTGGATTTCCATCCTGCCAACACCTCATATCATGGGATCACTCAAACTTCAATTGAATATATTTTTTTTGAATTGTAATTGAATATTACAACCCAACATTTCAATGACAAAAAAAATCTATGAAAAATACCTGGTCAAACAACACTCGGTACGCATTGAGATCGTGATACAGCGCCCTCCCCCTGCTACCACAGTACTCCAAGGCCTGTGCGAGATAGAGCGCCACCCTCAGCCGCATCGCCCACTTCATTGGCTGATTATCCCCTGTTCAAATCCCACCACCCACATTCAACCAAACCACTAAACACCAAAATCCAATTTCAACAACAACCATCATAGGAAAAACAGTTATCCACTAAAATTGAACATCAAAATCCAATTTTGACAGCAACCCATTGTAAGCAAAAGAGTTCCCTATTCAAATCAAGCATCAAAAATCCAATTTTGACCACAACCAACTAAAGTAAAAATGCAGTAACTCTCTCTATCTTACAATGGAAGAGGTGCTTCGCAAGGGTCTCGTTCGGCATGAACTCCGCGACAAGCAGCCTCTCGTCCCCTTCGAAGCAACACCCAATCAAATTCGCCAACCGCTCACTCCGAAGCTGCCCCACCGCCCTCGCCTCCTCCTGCAAAACAAAATTCCCACCACCACCATCAGATCCAAATCCACAGACCCAAACAAAGTCCACAACAAAAGCCCCTCCGACAACATACGAGGAACTGTCGCGTATCGGGCCAAGCAGACTTATTGAACCGTTTGACGGCGATGTGGCGGCCGTTGTCGAGCGTCCCCTGGTAGACCACATTGGGGGCCTTCTCTCCGTGCTCCGACACGATTCGGTCCGCCGAGAACCCCATCGTCGCCTCCCTGAGCTCCTCCAGCCGGAACTCTCCGAAACCCGGCACCGCCGCCGCCGAAGACGGGCCCCGATCGTTCTTCCCGCCGTTCTCTGCACCCAAAAAGAGGAGGTCAATGAAAAACCCAGTTGAAGCAAAGTTGTCGCCTTTGGTAGGGACTCACCGAGATCGGGAGGTTCTAACACGGTGGACTTGAAGTGGGAGCCCCAGCAGCAGAGGCTCAGCTTGGAACACCGACAACCCATTGAAGAAAGGTTGAAGAGAAGCAGAGATCAATGTACTTATGGATCCAAAGCTCTCAGCTTTAGCTCTCTCTCTCTCTCTCTCTCTCTCTCTCTCTATGATGGGTCTGTATTATTGATGTATTTATATGGGTATATATAGTTTACAGTGGTGTTGAAAGATATTTCAATAGTGAATGAAAAGAGAGATCCAAAATGGGCTTTTCTTGCTTGCTTTCCAGTCCCAGCTTTTGTATGGTCTTTGCAGTGTTTTTTTTTTTTTGGTCTTTATTTTTTATTTTTTGGGGTTTCTGATTTTTCTTTCTGTCTTCACCCTTTCAAATCATTTCATTCCATTCTCTGCTCCTCTTCATTGGGTCTTCAAAATTTTTTTGGGGGGGTTTGACTCAATGAAAAGCTTTTATTTTAAAAAGTCTTAAATAAACTCATGTTTTTAAACAATGGGGAGATTTGAAGTCTAGTTTGAATTTTTGTTTGTTGATTTTGATGATCTGTTAAATTTGTTTGATTTTTTCTCTAGTTTGGTGTGAATTGTTGAAAACAATGTTTGCGTGTTTTATATGCAAGGTTTGATGTATTGGTGAGGATCACGATCCATTGAATTGTTTTACCGGGTCACACACATACAATGCTACAAATGTACGAAAGGGTCTTGTGTTCATTTCATGCTTGTCTTATTTTAAAACATTTACTTCTATAAAATAAGATACATATTATAATAAATTGTATAATTAGAGAAGAAATGAAAGAATAGGTGTTTTGTTTAAAGAGATATGAGAGATTATATAAGACAATTGATGTAACGTAAATACGCTATTCCATAGATCTAATCAACCTTCACGTCGGAAGGGATGTGAGATCTCTCCAACTACTGTTGTCTTTCGCAAAGCATACCAAAACGATGGGTTTATTTGATATTCCATCAAAAATAACAAAATGATGAGAAAAATAAAGACAACGAAATTCAATTTATCCAAGTCTTAATTAATTTTTTTATTACAAAGTTTATTTATAAAAAAGAGAATCATGATCTCAGAATCTCAAGAAGTCTCTCCAATCACAAATCCTAATCGAATTTTAATTTAGGTTGCATTTGGATGTAAGGTTGAAATACTGAAATTTTTAAAATTTTAATCCGAAAATGAAAGATAGTGATTTGAAAAAGGTAAACATTGAAAATGTATTTGGATATATATTTGAGAATTTTTAATTCAAAAGCAGAATCTACCAAGATCTAAATGGAGTCTTAAATTTAAATTTAAATTTAAACCTAAATAAAAACAAAAAATCATATGATATTTGAATATTAACTCATACTAATTATTCAAAAAAGATAAAATAAACCAAACAAATAAAATTAAAAAACCAAAGATTACATATCATTCATAATGTCCATTTGGTGGTCCTCAGTACTGATCGAAAGATTGAGCGTGCTACGTACTGCATCCAAAAAAAATAATGAGAATTGAAGATGTATTTGATGTTCGAATATGAAGAAGTCAATGTTTTATATAAAATATTTTAATCTTTATAAAATCAAAGTACTTGTCAATTGTAAAAAGAAATTCTGAATGGGAACGAGACATGTTTGGGACAGATATTTTTCCCAACCCAAACCCAAAAACAAAATAATGTCCCCAACCTCTCCCCAACAGGTGCATCTTGAACTCGCTTTGTCTGATTTTCATTTATGTTTATTTTTTTTTAATTTAAAAAATTAAATAAATACCTTCAAATATTATATTATATATATTATTTGATACAAGAATAGGTATTTCATCTATTGTAAAACAAAAAAATATAATAACTTAACATGATGAAAAAGGAGACGAGTTCTGCATTTGATCTCGTAAATTTGTCCTCATTTTCATCATACTTAAATGAGTTAGGGTTAGATCTAAAATTTAGAGAATCAAACTGTTCTAATATGATAGAGTGAGTTCTCTATCTAACTCGTCTCGCTGTCATCCCTAAATGAATATAATATTGAGCTTAACATTTGTTTTGCATAAGAAAAAAAAACAAAAGCTGTTGTTCAGCTGAATGCAACATTGCGTCCCAATCAATTTCATAACTAAAATGTCCTTTAACCATGAAAAATGCTATCAAACCTCAATGTCACCTAAGGTGCTTTCAAAAAATAAACATAAATAAATAAATAAACAAACAAATTGGAGGACAAACTTGACAGTTAAATCATGTCTAAATTATATATTGTAACTAATAGGAGATTAGCAATGCTAAGGTTGTACACTACATTTTTCTCTATATAGAATAAAATCCACCTCCAAAAGCCAATCTCAATTTTTTTCCTAAAAGGGAAAACTGAAATAAACTTTTTTACCCTTTTCAACAAAACTCCATTTTTTTCAACTAACTCTTTCTCTTCCCATTTTTTAAATCATCTCCCCCATATGTGTAATTTTTAATGATTATATTTAATGCCTAAAGATTATATTTTTAATGATTATATTTAATGTTTTGAACACGTGATTATATTTTTCATAAAAATTTTAATTTAATTTTTATTCATTAATAATAATTTTATTTAAATGCATGGATTAATTAGATATTTGAATAGCATAATTTATAGTATGAATAGGGGTAAATTGGTCTAATGAATGTAGAGTAAGAATGAGGAGGCTATTAAAAAAAAAACTTTCTCTTTTTTTCCCCATGGGATGATTTTGGAGATGCCATCACTCTCAAAAACTGTCAAGATCATGGATTAATTAGCACTAATCCATTTTTCTCATGCAATTACACAACACATTTGTTTAAGTTACTATTAACATATTTTATTAGGTGATAAACACCATCGAAGAGTTTTGAAACAAAAAAAAAACATACATATAGGCCACATACCCCACACATCTGGGCCTCATTTGAAAACAAGTTTGGTCAGTTTTTTGGTTTGTAGGAAACTATTTTTTTCAAACTCGTTTCCAAACAAAAAAAACTTGGTAAAAAACTACAGATATATTTATGTAAACAAAATTCAAAATTTAAGTTTTTTAAAAACTGAAGGCTTCCTACAAAATCATTTTTTTCCCCTAAAATCAGTTTTACAATGGTGCAATCATACGCTAGCCAAGATACCTACCTATGCTAGCAAAATATCTTACACAAATGCGAAAGATTAGTGGAGCATTGAGAGTTTTTTTTTTTTTGCTAACGCACTGATTCTTGCAATTATAACTGAGTATATGATATATATATATATTCAATTAAAGAAAATGTAAGAATACATGCATCCAATATATTTAAGTATATACATCATATTTTGTTGAAGGTACATCCAAATAACTAACTTAAAAAATAGAAAAAAAAAAGTAGTTGGACGAGAAAAAATAATTGTAAGAATGACCATAACTCACATTATCTGTATAGATGGGATTGTTTTATTTTTTTCACACCTGGAATGGCACAGCTCATTAGCTGCAAATTGAAACTGAATTAGGGACACCAATCGAAACATCAACCTTGCCACGGTGGGTACATTATTCACAACAAGGCAAAGGGGGTGGTTTATGTAATATGCCAGGTGTGTAACTGTGTTAAGTGCGCAAATCATCATTAACTCAAATGGGTGATTCATATAATAATTGTGTCCCACCACCAACATTAAATGGGGGTCACGACCATACACTAATTAATGGGAAAAAAGGAAGGTCCGGTGGTATGTCATTGCAGTGGATGTCAAATGATGACCCATGACAACAACTCTCCCCCACCTTCCACAGTCCTGGATCCAATCAGATTTGTTTCTATCAGTATTGAACTGCACAGCGTATGAATTGAATTACACAGCTTATGAATCGAACTCTTTATGTAGACTGAGTAGTTCAATTCATAGATTGTGACGGTTTGATACTGATGGCACTTAGACCTGATTGGATTCGGACCCCACCCTTCATAACCACGTTTGCAAACCAAAGCTTTGAAATGGAAGTAAATGCATGGCCAATCCATGTCTTTAGATTCCGTGAAAAGATGGTAAAGCCGCAATATTTCATGCGTTTTAAGGGTATATATATATATATATATATATATATATATATATATATATATATATATATATATATATATAGTGGTGTTATCGATAGGTCATGGGTTCAAGTCGGTGTTACCGATAGGTCCTAGGTTCGAGTCTTGGCGCCGACTTACCTTACCTGTTTGTTGGCGATTATTCGAAAGAATTTTTCATGGGACTGAAGTAAACAGATGGAGGTAACCTTCCCAGCTCGACCGTAAGGTCAGTCACGGGGTCCCTCCGATATAAAAAAAAAATGATTCAGTATAAAAAATGGTACCCAAGCCTAACTGGATCCAAACCCCACCTTTCAAACCAAAACTTTGAAATGGAAGTAAATGCATCCCGTGTTTGCGTGAAACAATGGAATCTTCAATGCATCTCATGTTTACGTGAAAAACATTTGGGAAACAATGGCTACCATGTTTACGTGAAAAACATTTGAGAAACAATGGCTGCATTTACACGAACCACAGTCACTCCTTTGTTTTTGTTTTCAAGTTACATTTTATTTTGATTGCTTTACGTTTTTCTTTTCATTTTGTCCCTCACCCTCAATTCAGAGTTATAATCACTCTTAGGGTGCGTTTGCTTGCGCGATAATGATTCTGTAAGTGATGGCAGGAAGCTACTTTCTCACTTTTTGAACCTTTTGGACTACTTTGATGCAAAAAACTGTTTGGTTGCGCGAAAAGTCACCACCAAGGCAACCAAACGTTAATAATAAAAGTGATGGTAACAACAGTCAAAAAAAAAAAAGGCACCACCAAGGGTCAACAGTCAATGATACCCTTACTTCAAAATTTAAATAAAAAAAATGATATAAATCTACATTTATTTATTACTAGTATCTGAATCTGCATCTCTTAAAACCAAAATCCTGTAAAGCATTTTACTCGGGGATCTTCACGGTCCAAAATTGCAGACGTTCAATAAATTGCAAAACAGTCCCAATATTATGAAGGAATATCTGTCTTGACCCACATTCAAATCTATACCCAAAAAAAACAACAACAACAACAACAACAATAATAACAATAATATAAACAAAACATGTGCACCACACGTGACTCATGCCAAATGATGATAAATAATGTCCCTGCAGGGATGCATGTGCGCACAGATCAACCAAAGCCATGTTATATCTTTCAATAACATTCAGAGCGCCTTACATGCCATGTGCGTACCTTTCCGTTGCTCCAAATATGAAGACCAGTCAAAACACAAAACACTCAATACCTCCTGAGCCCTCCTACCCAACACAACCTCATGTGTTTCATGTCATCATTTTTATTAAACACAAACACGTGATAGCATTCACAACTCTCTCCAAGAATACTAATATATTGAGATACTAATATATATTGAAAACCAAGAAGAACCATAATATTGAATACAGAATGCGGCGGTTAAACGAAAACTGAGAAATGGCTCCTTTGGAGCTCTCCGCCCGGTGGAGAGAGGGGCGGTCTAACTACAATTGAAAAATGAAGAGGATAGATATATGCTTTTCTAACCTGTTGAGGTGGAAAAATGCAATAGAATGTAAGAGGGGGTCCCCATGATACATGTTTGGAATGAATGGAAGATGAATACAGATGGAAATTGAGCAAAACTGTTACCAGCCACAGCACTCACCCTCTCGGATAGAAAACAAAGCTGTGGCTGTAGAGTCCATGTCGACTGATAGAGAGGATGGTGATGAGAATGTACGTAATCGCGCTGAGTCAACCCCACACCACACTACCACAGAGATCATCTGAAACTACATTTGCATTCACATAGTCTATGTGCCATTCATGGTCGCATCGCCATTGACAGGATTAGAGTCCTCTAGATGCTTCCCATTCACTTGTGTTCTTGGTCTCTGTTGGCATCCATGAAAATAGATTTCAGGTAATTTAAAAAAAAAATAGAAGAAAGAAAGAGAATCATGAATCAATACATCTAAACAGATATGATTTGAGTAGATTAATCGATTGATCTAAACAGATATGTTTGGGTTGAGTAATGGGGATTTCAGCAGCATCTAATGACTGTATGGAGCTTGGGAGCCTTGATGACAGGGGACCAGAATATCAGGTCACCAACCTATCAGGTGGCAGTCCCAAGGTTTAATGAACAGTAAATATTGAAACTTAAACGTACTGCTATAACCAGAATATGCAAAGAATGATCAATGACAAACTATGGCATGATGCCCATAATTCCCCTCAAATTCTGTGCAAGTTTATAAGCACAGTCCAAACAGCCCACCAAGGGGTTAACTAGCAGGGTTCCGGTCATTTATGCAAGTCAAACACCATATTTCAACATTAAAGCATGGTCTCTTCATCCACTTCTTGATTTATTTATTTTTTATATTTTTTTGTCCCACTGAAAGGAAATCCCCATCGTCTGTAGAAAATCTTTATGACTGCGGAACCAGTTAAAATTCAACGGTTCCATATCAGACTGCGACATATATTTCATTAAATAATGCTATCTGTCAAAACTCAGAAGTGCAATGAAGTCCCCCATGAATCACTCCATCTGATAAAAGTAATCAGAACACATCCAATACCATGACTGACACCCATACTCAAAACATTGGTAAGGTGTTACTTTGAACTTTAAACTGGAAGGATTTGTTTGGTGCATTAGCTGCCTACAAGAAAACTAAAAACCGCACCAGGAAAAAGGGCGGATCCATCAGGTTTTGAGCGGTTAGGACTTGGGAGAGTGCAAATTTCATGTCAACCCTTCTTTCACTCTACACGTCTCAACAGGCCAAACTGCAACTAAACTGAACAACAATGTAACGTTAATTGAAGTCATTTATGAGCCTCAATTTTTATAATTCGAACATTTTGCCTCTTATACCACAAAACCAACCCACAATCAACAGATGGGTAATACACCACACTCACTAGGGTGAACTGAAACACAGCACCATAATACACACCATTCTTTTTTCATTTTTGTTACCACCCAGGGTTAATTTAGAAATTTATACTCCACCTATATAACCAAATCTACTTAATGAATTCATAATTAACCTCCAAATGAACTTGCCCTGGGCATTCCTAGAAAACAAGCCAAGCTGCTCCTAGATAACTAATTAAACTCTGGGGGAAAACTAAGCCCCAAGTGTGGACAGTGTGCAGCCATTCTTTGTGTCATAGTGTAAAGGGCAAAAGAAGAGAGTTGTCAATGCTTCCACCTTCCCACATGAAAGAATATCACCCAGAGTGGTCCCACGTAAAGTAAGGTGTTAAGAGGGGAGATATACAGTCCTAATTTTCTTCACACAGAGTGACTGCTCTGAGGGCTCATAACCATAATCTTGTCCTATTATCCTGAGCACTTTACCATTGATCCAAGCCGTAATCCTTAATACCGACCAACAACAACTTGCAGCTAATACTCAAAAATCCCCTTGACAAATTTAGAATATGGACATTTCACTCATAGTATGTTTCACACTGCAGCTCCCTGTCATGCTTCATACGAATACAAAAGATAGGAATAAGAATTGAGCTCCTAATGTGACACATTGGGACATTTTATAATATAATAATATGTATATTGATAGTAATACGAGTAGGTGATAAATCATACCCGATCAGAAGTATCCAAAGAATTTCCATTCAGAAGCTTGTGCTGTTCCTCTTTAGATTTGCTATCTTTATCTTTAGCACTGATGGGCAGCATGGGTGGTGATGTTCCAGTACTTCTGTCAGGCATTTCTGCATTAGAAGTAAAAGCCCAAATCAATATGACGATACTAAGATAACATAAAAAATCTAAAAAGTTTGAAAAGGGAAACATACCTGGTAGTTTTTTATCCACAAAAAATACAACCAAATTTACGGTATACCTGGGGAATTGGAGATGTATCAAATAATGCAACCCCACCAAAGATTTCATATTTTCTAAGACATAGGGGAAAAAAATTCTTACCATGCAACAACAACATCAACCGTATAATGCTTACGAGACGCTATAATCAGAAGGCTTTGGATAATAGCTATCAGCCAAGCAACCTGTTTAATGAACCTGAAAATACATCAAAGAACTCCATTACAACCAAACAGGGTAAAAGGAGAAAAGACCAGCAGCCCCCCATTCCAAAATTCTAAAGCCCAACAAGAATCAGGTTTCAGCAGAAACAAAACTACAGTGTCCGAGGCAGAATTTTCTTTTCAATTTTGACTGCACATACTAGACAGTATAATAACACACTTGTGGGTGTCTGGGTTCTGTATTTGCAGGGAAGGAAACTGGATTACCACATTTATTTATTAGAAAGATTAGTTTATGCATCTGAATTACATAATGGAAATCTGATTTGTTCCCCAAATTCCCATTTAAATGCATAAACAAAAAAGTATTGATGAAAGTCAAAATATTTTTTCTATATAATATCACTTGAATCCACTGTTCTTTGAGTTTTTGCAATCCAAACAGATTCGGAGAATTAACATCCACAAGACCACAAATAATCATCTTGTAAACCATTCATATACCAATCAACAAAATGAATGGAAAAGGAGACACTGCGTTAAATGAGAGCATACCTTCTTGAACCATACTTCTGATATGTGAGCACAAAAACAAGGGTAAAAATCATGTGAGATGAAAAAATCAAATCGCCACAGCCATATATTACACCACGAGGAACTGCATGCCAACCAGGCAAATAAATGTCATATCTGACGCGGTAGAGTAGAAAGCCAACATCCAAAAATATAAAAAGAAAAAAAACACTTACAGTTGAGGAGGAGCACTTCCAATATATTATCCGGACGAGGCAATCTAGCAAGTTTAGACCCCTGCAAAGTACAAGGAGATTTTCAGATTACAGAAATGCAAACTGAACCAGCCTTACTACTTAGGTAGATTGCAGATTTTCCATATAAAAATAGATAGCATGGCAAAGAAATAACATTCTGAACAAAAATATGAAAAAAACCATTTAGAGGAAAATCACAACCAAGATGTCAGATAGTACCTCTCGACAGTGATAATTCGGACCAGGAAGCTGGGTAGAATAGAATGTTATGATCCTGAGAAATTGTGAAGCCTGAGGACAACATTATGAAATTAATATTCTGGTTGTCAAAGAAATGGATGTAATTCAAAATGGTTATATAGACGAGTAATAAATTTCATTATAATATCCTAGTGTGTAATATATATTATAATTGAGCAGTACATCCAATTGTTATGGTGTAAAAAATATAAAATGGTATGGAATTGTAAGTAATTGCACTATTTTGGTTTAAACTTTCACATCATGTTATATTATTCTCATTGGGTTTCACCACTCCTGGTCTGTAAGCCAGCAGATCAGTTCATAATGTACATATCCTCCTGACTGCTTAAAATCCATTGAGATCATTGTCACTCCACATAAATTTTTTTGGATGTTCTAAATATGGTAATGCTGTTACTGAATGTTGGAGGGAACAGGATACATCAATTGGTCCACTGAAATTGTCCATTTTTACTACATTTACTATATGAGTGAAAAGATACCACGGCTTCAGTGGAGACCAGAATGGCTGTTTCAACCACGACTTATCGCGTTAGAAGACACACTAGAAAAATGGGAGTGCAATGGGTCCACAAGAAAAGAGCTAAAATGCACCAAACTAATAAAGAAAAAACCTATAAGAAAGATATTTCCTCTTTTAAACACTTGCAATTTAATTGAATTCTAATAAAAAGATATAACATAGTAATAAGCATTTGTGTAATATTGACAAAATAGTTCAATATAAATAATCAGAAACATATAATAAAAGTATGGTCCAGAAAAAAACTCAACAAAAACAGAAGACGTAATATGAGAACAAGAACTTACAACTAGAAAAGCCAGAACCCTCCGCCACAATAGAACAGTATAGAATCGTTTGCTTTGATAAATGAATGGGTGAAACGTCCACTGCATTCCAAAAGCATGAAATCAGAATGGTAAGATATTTAAAACAGTTGAGCAAAAAGCATTATTAAAAAATAGGCAAGAACATCATTTCTGGAGATATAGAGACCATACTTGGCATTTATAAGGAGAAACAACACATAAATATAGATCTACTATGTGTCTTTAACATCCGAATTGCTCAGTACTTAAAAAAAATCCCAGAGAACGAATATGAATATCTATAGTAAAATGCATAAAATTAACCTTGATAACAGAAAAGACCTAGTCATATCCAGAGCTTATCATGCTATTCTGGCATTAGAAGCCCATATGGACAGCAACCAGTGCTTCTGTTTCCTTATTAAACATTTTCTACATGTTAAATCCATGTGCAAAGAAAAATAATCTGGAGTGACATATATGTACTGCAACATGCTGTGATATCTGGGACTCAGGAAGTTGTTTCAGATGCCCACATCTGATTCCCATTGTGGCATGTACCATTGCATGGTAAATCATTTAAGTGTATACATCATCAAAGAAAGAGAGAACAGGAATAGCGAATACCACTTTTCAATGCAAGATATACAGAATATTTGACAGGTATCACAAAAGTAAAAAACCATCCAGGCAACTGGTTGTTTTGGCATAGTAAAACAGTTACAAAACAAAAATGTAGTAGACACAAATGGTAAGAAACGACTACATTAATAAAATACATAAAGTCAATAAAGGGTTAAAAAAAAAGACAAAGCAATAAAGCAGAACTTAATTGAAAAGTTGCATACCAATACAAAGGAGAAAAACATAAAGGAGAATACGGTCTCACTGATGTAAGCTCTCTCTTTCCCAAGTTCCTACAATGACACCAGCATAAGTATACAACATTCATGATAGATAAATGAGAGTTCCTGGGTCACCTAAGCTTTAAAACAAACAAAATTAAAACATAAAAGGTAAAAAAAATTTAACAAAAATACTCACTGGGAGGAGGATGAACCCAACATCCTGGAGAATTGGACCTGGTCTATGTAGATAATGAACTCCTCGAGCAGCCAAACCATGGACGTACTGCAAAATTATCCAAAACCATGATGTTAGAATCTCAAAGGAGGATAATAAGTTAGCAACAAAGAAAAACGACATATCATTGAAGAACATGATTTGCCAATGCATATGAACCTATCAAAAAAAGAAAAACAGTAAACAAAATGAGGTCAACCAACTATTTATATTTATCGTAATACAAAAATGCAAAAAAATGGTGATCACGTAAAAAGGCACCTATTTTTCTTTATAAAAAATCAACTTTTTCACAACCATTGATCAGCAAAACCATTGACAGACAATAATCAATCCCTCACTAATAAAAAATATAATAATTTTATTTAAAATCAGCGAAAGAACAAATTAAAAACCCCAAAATAAACAAAAGATTAGCGTCAAAAACCTGAAGAATTACACCGACGAGCAAAAGCTTCCATTTCTCGCTCAGCAACTGCAGCTCCACTTTCGTCTCCCCCAAAACCCTCTTCCATAGCTTCTCGTACAACACGAATCCACCTCAGATCGATCGATAAACACCAATTCAAAACCGCACAGAGAGAGAGAGAAAGAGAAACCAAACCTTGGAACCCTCGCGAGCAACGTAGTACGTCATCTCTCGATCGCTCAACCAGTGCCATAATACATCACAATCCGACGGTGGATTTCGACATCCCCCCTCCGATTTCCCCCCTCACAAAAGTTGCAATCGCCGATCTGAAACAGATCTATCTGTCTAATCACAATCGGATCCGTCTTTGAAACCGAAAACCTTCAACAATCGAAGGACGAAAAAGAGAGAGACAGCGAAGCTTCGATTTAGGGCTTCAATGGCGGTCTCAGAACTCTCTCTCTCTCTCTCTCTCGATCTCTCTGTCTCAAATATATATATATAGACTTTCTCTCTCTACAACACGACGGTTGAAATAGAGGGCGAGAGACATTTCAGAGATTAAAAAGAAAAACAGGGGCAAATTCGTACACACAAAAATATCGGATTATATGGTTCGATTATTTCGATAAAACAAAGCAAATATTCCCCTCAATGAACTGATGGACGGCTGAGATACCCGCATCGGGATTCACATTTTGGAGATCTACGGCTGAGAACGCTCGGAACGTCCCCGGCTTCAGCCTGCAAAACCGGGGCTTATGGGTCTACGTTGTCGGGGGGAGAAATTACGGGACTTGCCCTTATGAACCGGCATAATGACAGGAGAGGTCCCTCCAACGTAACGGAAAAGCGAATCGGTTTCGGATTTTGAAACGTATCGGATTCGTCCACGCTGTCCAATTGCTTTGGACCTACGGATCGGACGGTGGGGATTGAGTTGGGGTTAAAGCGTCCGCGAATCCGTTGCAAGGGTATCGTGGTCATTTCTCCGGCGGCTTAAGATACGTGTCAAACGATTGCGTTGACTTGGCGTCAGCGATTTGGATCTGAAGTGACACCTACGCCTTCACGAGGTTTCCCCTGGATGGTCAAATTACTAAAACACCCCTACAAGGAATTTTAGGCCGCCACGTTTTTTTTATTATTTAAATTATGAGCTTTCAAAAATCAAACGAACGACGGAGGGAAGGTTGAAATTCATGTACTTCTAGAGCGAATTAGATCGGACGGCTTAGAAACAGTCACGGAAAGTTCCGGGAAATTTCGGCCGTCTGATTAGATGTTAAGTTAACGGGTCGGGCATGATCGGGTCGTGATTTGGGGGGACCACCATTAATAAATGGTTAGAGGTCAGATTTTGTGTCCGGAACAACACTAATGCCGTACTAAATGGTCATATTAATTTCCAGTGGAACATTGACTTGATTATTATGTTATTTATGTTTAGCTATAAAATTGAATAATTTCTATGAATTTATATTTTTTTTAAAAAAAATTAGAACTAACTTGTATTTTTCTTTTTCTTATTTTTATAATTTTGAGATTTGTTATTTTATATTATTATGAATTTCAAGGATAAAATAAAAAATCTTAATAGGCCTATCGGATTATCGGTGCATACGTGGTTTAAATTTTTATAAATTCTCACATGTTAAATTTTAAAAAAAATTTGAGAGTGTCAGTGTTTGATAAATACTATATTATTTGATCTCATTAGTGTTGTTACACAATTTTTATCAGTCTCATTTCTAGTTCTATATGCGTCGATAGAAAATTATGAGAGCATACACTCATTTTAGCGATATATACGCTTCAATAAATATTTCACATTTTCTAAAAATATATTCATGCAATTCATTTGTGTATATGTTTTTTTTATAAAAATAAATACCTCACAAAAAAACATGTATTTTATTACATGAGGTATACTATTTTTAAAAAATTTAAAAACACTTTGTAGACTGGATTTATGGTTAAAAAATGAATTGAATGTAACATTATCTTTGCATAAATCTACATTTCTCAATATGGTGATTTTAAGAATAATATTCTAATAATGTATACACTTCAAATATTTCCATTGCCAATTTGTTTTACCACTTTCAATTTTATTTGTCAAATCAGTCAATGTACAATTGCAAAGTTGACCCTTAAATTTTATCTTCTTTTTTTTTTGTACTTTCAATATTTTATATTTACATCTCAATATTTCAAGTGCAGGTTTAGGGGAGAAGAAGGGAGAAATAAATATCATGCTTTTGTCAATTTTTAGACACCGTTTGACAACAAACATAAATTGATTAACTTATTTAAAAATTAAAAGTCTCAAAGCGGTTATTAAGCAAACCCACTTATTAATTGAAAAGTTGTTGTCATTATTATAACAAAAAAAGTGTCTCAAAAACTATGTTTATTTCAACAAAAGCAGTTTCTATTATCAACAACAAACATGATTCATAAATTAATTAAAAAACAATCATCATCATTACATCTTAAAAAATTGTGTTAAAGTTAAAAGTTATTTTTCAAACTGTATTTTCAAATGCACTTTAATTAAACACGTAACAGTGCTATCTTGCGTTTCACTTGAGATAGAATTAGATTCTTGATGTGAAAGGGGGGGGGGGGTTATGTAATAATCAAAATCTTCTGAAGTAAATAAATCTTTAACACTGCAGTAAATGATATTAATGGAGCAGTTACATGTCAATGTTGCATGTAGTTGACATCATCCTAATTGTAGCCAAATAAGATTATCTTTTTTTTTTTATAAAACAACTATGTAACATGGGGGACACATATTAATCAAAGTCATGATAAAAACCAACTTGCTTACTTGCCAAATCCATTATGTTATATCCATCCAAAATTAAGTCATTCTGTGATGAGTCAAGCTTGCAATTGCTCAAGGTGAGAAGAGATGAAGTCACATGTGACACATAGCTTTCAAATAAAGCTATAGATGTAAATAAATTAAATAGCAGTCTTGCGTGTTGGATGAAACAATTAATGTCACTTCTTACGTAAACATTAATTAATTGATGTTGGCCATACAAATTATTCTTTATAACTTTGATGCACCCTCCTGCACATGTACATAAATCTAGTTGCATAAATGATCTATATATTAATATGAAAATCATATGTTTATGAATAATAGAATGAATAAAAACAAGATTCAAATGATGCTTGACCATGTGAAAAGAATTATGTAGATCTCTTCATGTGTTAATGCATGCATGGAATCTTGTCATTGGTACTCCGAATTTTTAAGGATTGTATAATTATGTATACTCACGTATACATTGATGATTAGAAGATCTACACAATTGCTCGAAACTTAAAAGCATATCTACCGTTCAAAATGCTTGTAGGGGTTCATATAATATATCTCAATTAAATGAAATTAATTTGTTTGTGGTCTATTATATGGAGTAATATGACATGCATCCAATTAATTAAAAGCGTATTTGTGTGTCCAACTACACCACAGATGGTGTGCACAGATGAGATGTTTTTAGATTTAGAACTCAAGTAATGGTCATACCAATGTTAAAAAATAGCTTCACAAATTAAAATAAAGAAGAAATAAAAACGCACACACGAATCACACAAGAGGAGATTTTTGTATGGTTACTTAATGGAGAGGTATATATGAGAGATGTTTTCATGATTTTTCTAGATTACGATTTCTGTGTAACAGAGGTACTATACAAAACTGACTCTCTTTCAAAAAAATTAGCTTTGCCTCTCAATAGCATGCATAAAAGAGTGTATAATCCAATTACATTGTCATAATGTGTCATACATAACACATAAATTATAAAACCGACATTTAAATGTGTAAATACCCATGTTCAAAATCAGCTTGGGTTCACTTGTTGTCACTCTGCTATAAATTTAGTTACTCATCTTTTTTTCTTTACCTAACACCAAAACATTTAATTCAAGAAAAAACAGTTAGAAATATATTCACCAAACAGAGTTTTTTTAATTTTTGGTATACAAACAGAGTTGGTTGGTCTTTAATTTCTAGAATTTATTATGATAAACATAGACAACTCATTCAAGGCGATGGAGCCCCCATCAAGTTCAATATTTCATATTCTGTCTATATATGCAGGTATTAATATATGACTCTTTTTATTCCTCCAAAGCGTACAAATTAGGGGAAGGTGTCACGAGTCATGTGCATTGGAGTGTCATCCAATATAAAGGCCAAGTGGATGTCAAATAGCAGTACAGTTCAAGCATCTTCAGTTACAACCCACTTGTTTTTCTCTTCTCCATCAATCAATGATGTTTGTTTGTTTGTTTTTGCAAGGATTTGAACTGGAGTATTATTATTATTATACTTGGGTGTCACTGGATAGATTTTATTTTATTTTATTTTATTTTGGTTTCTTTAATGGTGTCTTTATAACTAGTCAAGTGTGAGAAGAAATGTGTGGGTAATCCTTTGGTTCGAAGTCTGCAAGCCCGACCCCGGTCCGTTGATGGGCTGGACTCGGGCCTCACTTTAGGCCCGCCCATGGGCCCAATCCAAGGGCCTAAACTGTTGGTATGACTACTATCGCCACCCCCAACCACAAAATCTATGGACTCTCTGAGGTGCTGTTACACCCAGATTCATTTTCAATCTTAAACTAGTCTTATATGTGTCGATAAAAAATTAAATATGCATATACTCATGTTAACAAGACATATATTTTGAAAGAATTTTTTTACATTTTCTATAAATGCATTCATGCAATTCATTGAAGTACATATTTTATTTTTTTATAAAAACATGTACCTCATTCGATGAGATATATTATTTTTTAAAAATTTAAAACACATGTAAACTGGAATTAAAATTGAACGTAACATTATCCCTTCTATCGCCACCCCCAACCACAACATCTATGGACTCTATTTATAGCCATTGTAAGGAGTAAGGATGATTTTCTTAAGTTAACAATGACAATAACAAGGATTGAGTTATACTGGATTTGAATAAGCCAATCATGGATTTGAGCGATGGAGAATACGACACATGGCGGGTTAGATTACTTGATTGGACCGAGAAAAGTAGGCGGGTTAGATTACTTGACTTACGTTATAGTGTTGCTACATCACCACATTTAAAATCAAATAATTGAATGGAAAAAAAATGAATTCCAATTGATTTGTTTACAACCACATGATATTATGATTGATGATGTTGCAATCTTATATAAAACAAGTTAAAAATATAAGAAAAACAAGCAGAAGATTTGGATCAAGAAGCTTAGAGGGCATATAAATGTGCCTTACCTCATTTATTTGAGATATGGTACGATATGATACTCATCTGTATTCATGTAACAATAATATAATATCAGAAAGTATTAGATCACATATGTTTTCATTTTTTAAACATAGTAAACATTATATAATGAGATATATGATTTAATAAAAAGTATTTATCAATCTATTTATCGAATTGAATGAACCTATTATTAATAAGTGTAAAAAAAATTTAACGAGATATACATATTTGTCTAATAAAGTTTATGCTTCATCGAATCTGTAATAAGGCATATAATACTATAATTTGAATTGTTATTATGCATTTTTTTGTATGTTGCATGTTAACTGGCATACTGTTATCCACGTTCTTATACATATATTGTTATATCAACCTTTAATTAAATTACTATACATTTATGTGTATTTCTAAATATTGTACGATGTTATTTACCCATATATGATTTGCATAACCTATATTGGAAAACAGTGGTGATACCTATGCCCCAAATCACAAGCCCCATTCACAAGCCCCATGAGGTGTCATCACCTTATTGGTTGGTTTGTTGACTATGAAAAAGTGTAAAATGGTAAAATACAGATATGCCCTTCATTAAAAATATATCTCATTAATCTAAATCCCTTTTTTTCTCTATTCAGTTATTAATCTTTCACATGAAATACGATTACACTAAAATTTACCTATTTTAAAATTTGAAATTTGAAATTTAAAATCCTTATCTAGAAATTGATTTTTTTATTTCAGTTACACTAAAACTTCCTAAATTAGAACTGTTACATTTATATTTTTGAAACTACACAAATTTGTTACATTCATGATTTTGAAACTACACAGCACAAAACTGTTACATTTGAGGTTTTGAAACTATACAGAACTGTTACATTTATGATTTTGAGACTATATAGAACTGTTACATTTATGGTTTTGAGACTACATAGAACTGTTACATTTATGAGACTACACTGAACTGTTACATTTATGGTTTTGAGACTAAACAAAACTGTTACATTTATGGTTGTTAGATGGTTTTAAGACTACCCAAAACTATTACATTTATTAGTTGTTGTATAATGCTATATATATGTTGGATCTTAATTTTAGAAAATGTAACAGTTGTATACATGAAAGTACATTCAAAGAAATTCAAATTAGTAAAACTAACTATTAGAAAATGAACAGCTCAGAATGTAACATTGTTTCTTACATGACAAATTGGTATATATATTCAGATTTGTGTTTAGATCTATAAATGTAACAAAATTGAAAAATACTACATTTAAGAGAACATATTACATGTTAGCACATTCAAAAGATATCCACAAATGTAACATTATCAATGACACATTATTTAACTCTACATCCACAAATGTAACACTATCAATGACACATTATTTAACTTCATATCCACAAATGTAACACTATGAATGTCACATGTTACATGTAAGCATATCCAAAAGAAATTCAAATTTAATTCACTGATATTATGATGTAACAGTTTAAGTAAATGTAATAGTATCTTGACTATCAATGAAACAGTTATGTTAACAAATAGTGAATGTAACAATCTTGATTATCTCACATTGCAATACATGTAAACATATTAAAAAAACATTCACAAATGTAACAATAACAAGAATATATTAATGTCACATGTTACAAGTAAGCACATCCAAATAAATTCAAATTTAACTCATTGTTATTATAAATGTAACAGTTTACATGAATGTAACAGTATCTTGAGTATAGATGAAACATTTATCTTAACAAATTAGTGAATATAACAGTCTTTTGATTATCTCACATTGTAATACATTTTCAAATATAACAGTTATTGGACAGTGATAGATGGACATCAGCAGAAGGGGAGGGCAGTCAGTGGTTGATCACCCTACGCCGCTCCCGCTTATATACCACGGAGGAGGCTCAATCGGTGACATTGGCAGCCACGCTCGCGGGATGGGAGGGGCGCTTCAGCCACACACAGGTCGAGCGAGACAAGGTTCCGGAGCTGGCAAAAAACCCCCGGCAGGATCCGACCCGACAAGCGGTTCCCGAAGAGAAAGACGTGGTTGAGCACCTCGAGATTCGCGACTGACAAGGGGATCCCCTCGGAGAGGGAGTTGTAGACGAGGTCAAGGTGGGTGAGGGAGGTCAGGTTGTCGATCTCCGATGGAATCCTGCCGGAGAGGGCGTTGTAGCCCACCGATCGAGTTAAATAGGAATGGGATCTCTTACGGATATTCATTGTTGTGGAGCATATAGAGAGAGAAAGAGAATGAACGCAAATAAAAAGTGAATAGTATTTGGGATTCATGATTTTATATGATGCAAAAAAGAAGAAATGCAGTGATTAATAAAATCTCCATGATCTTCGGTTTAAATCAAAACAAACTTCTTTTTTATTGGAGGTGGTTATCAATTAAGGGATATAATAGACAATGCTTGCCACCTCATGGGATTTATTTGGGGCTTGTGAAATTAAGGTCTGGGAATCATTATTGTTTAGAAAAACTATAATCCTTAACTTGAGGGTTGAGATACCTAAATAAGAGTACGTTTGGCAACGCGTCCGTGTTGGCGGGGGTTCAACACGGGGGTGGACAGGTGGTGGGGCGAAGTGGTGTTTTTGAGCTTCAAAGGAACATCGGAGGTGTTTGACGCAGACCACGAAAACCTGTTTGTTTGTCCACTCGCGTTCGTCGGGGCCCACCAACGCTAACACCATGAAATCGCTCCGCCAAACGGTGTCAAAATCAAGGATTAAAAAGAGGGCATTATACACTCAAATCATTTTATAATATCCGTAGACACATTTATTCACTTATTTATTACAATTAAGTGGATATATACATATATTATAAATAAGATTTGAGTGTATATATAAATTGTTTTTATAATAATACATGACCAAACTTTTTTGAAAACTAATTTTCTAAATTTATTTTGATCGACGTGGTTGACAATACATGATCAAGGGAACTGCACTGCAGTCCTCTTTTATTCAACTCTTATTTATAATATAATATGTATATTCTCATCAACAATCAAGCCGGAATTCACGCTTAGTTATTCAAAGTGATTTGATGATGGGGCCGGTTCTGCTCTAAACGTCCAATGTCTGACTTTTAAGTCATTTTGATTTGATTCCACTCTCGTCGTGTATACATCATCTGACTTTATTCATTTCATTATTCCATTTTTTTAATCTTCTTTGTACGTACAATTATTTTATATTATTTTCATTATATTATTTCTTGCATGTTTTGATCAGTTGATTGGAAGGATTTTTTTTTTGGTTAGGTAAATGGTAAAAACTTGAATCCAAATCTTTCTGATATCAATTCACTATTCAAGAAAATCCATTGACCATGGTGGAAAGCTTAACAGGATAGTCGATGCGGACTTTGATGGATTTCTACAGACATTGTTTAAGTGATGGACTTTTGTAGACTTTGCAGACTTTCGTAGACTTTTGCAGACTTTAGTAGATTGACTCACATGGACTTTCACAAATTTTTACAGACTTTTGCAGTCTTTCACAGATTGACTCTCATGGACTTTCACAGACTTTCATAGACGTTGGCAGACTTTTACATATTGACTCTCATGGACTTTCATAGACATTTGTAGACTTTCTCAAATCACACTCCTGGACTTTCACAAACTTTCACAGACATTTGCAAACTTTCACAAATCACTCTCATGTGCTTTTACAGACTTTCACAGACTTTAACAAACTTTAACATATTGACTCTTTTTACATATAGATTTCTATTAATAGACACAATAATGTTTTTGAATTTTTAAATAACAAATAAAGAACTCATCATATCCAACATAAAATATAATTTAATATAATAAATATTAATAAAAACCATTTTTAACTAGATAATATTACATTAGTTCACCATGAATATTGATGTCATGGTCATCTCGCATACGTTTAGCTATACATATGAGTCGATATCAATATTTCATATATATTTACATTCATAAAAAAATTATTCTTCATTAAAAACAATCAATCTAAAATATAAAAAAAATAGAGAAAAAAATACCATATATTGAGAAAAATCCACAATGAGCTAACCTTTTTTTCGGTTATAGAGAGAAAATTTTATAAGCTTTTATAAAGGGGAGGGATGAGTTTTTAATTAGGAAGATAATAAAAAATATGGAAATATATATATTATATAAAAATCATATATTACATCTCTTCAAATATAATGAAATAAAATAATAAATTATATTATTTAAAATAAAAAAATAAAAGTAGTCATTATATTACTTTAAATAAAAAATAAAATAAAAGCAATAAGTATATTTAGTCATATATATATACACATATGCCTAATTTTATTTTTATTTAAGTCTAAACATTATAAAAAAAAATATGCATGATTGCAACACAAGCAAATCTATCATTCTTATATATTTAGCAAACATATGAGGTGATAGCAATATTTCATACAAATGGACATTCAGAAAAAAAAAAGATGATAAATAAAGAAAAAAAATGTGAATAAAAATATGAAAGGCATGAGATAAAAATTATAAAAGAGTTTTGTTAAAAGAAAAAAAAGAAATATTCACAATACTAGAATAAAAGTCCATGAGAATCCCACTCATTTGAGTGGGATTTTGAAATGACTTTTTCCTTTGTATTTCTCATTCTAAAGTCTACAAAAGTCCACAAAAATCCATCACTTATGAAAGTCTTCACAAATCATGTTTAAATTGAATAACATAGGACAAAACACTACAAGAAACTTAGCTTTCCCCGACGGCCTTCGTCCGTCGCTGTAGACTTTTGACGACGGCTATTGTCCGTCGCAGGGCCGTTGGCGTTGATGGTGTCGCGAAAAGTCATGCGACGGACTAAGGCCGTCGATGTTGCTTCATTTAGCGACGGATTTAATTCGTCGCTTTTTGTACAATTAAGGACGGATATAGGCCGTCGCAATTGATACCTTTGGTGATGAACATGAGCCGTCGCTATGTTTTCTTACAAAAACAAAATCAGAAGTTTTATTGATCTTTAGCGACAGACAGAAACTGTCGGCATAGACCACAAAAACCTTCACAGTTGTTACCCCCTGTTTTTTTTTATTATCAAAACCTATAATAATTTTGCAAACAATAATTCATTTAAATTCAACAATTTCAACTAATAAAACAAAAATTGAAGAAATTCAGAAAACAAATTCTTTTAATTGGAACCAACACCAAATTATTTTTACAATAAATATAAAAAATACACAATAAATATGCAGTCATAAAAAATTACTAAATCATATCTACATACACAATATATTCTACAAGAGTACATTTTTTTCTTCATCAATGACACTTGTGGCTGAATCGGTGATGGAGTACATCTTTCTCTTGCCTTTATAGTACTCACATGCCTCTTCACCATCTTTGTAGCATAATTAGTGATGATTCACAAAAGCAATATCCTAATCCCTGGACACAATAAACACATTAATTAGATTTATCCAAATCAAATATGAACACTTTTGTATAAATAACATATGGGATAGCAATTGATGTTAACAAAGGTATTCAGAAAATGGAATAAAAATGAGTGGATTAAAGCATTCTTCTAAGCCATTGATGTAGTGTGGATATTTCAACTAATTAGTTAATGTTAACAACCATGTAAAATGAACCCCAACATTATGATTAGTAAATATTGGATAAGCAAAAACAGATGCAAGTATCGTGAATGACAGTTTTTATCTTTCACCAAGTCATTTATAAATTTACCTTGCGAGTAGTCGAGCAACAACGACCTTGAGTACATAGCCAAGTTCTTTAAAGTTTAAACGCTCCCTCTCATCATCCCCTTTAATATAGATATCAACTAGACAAGAAAAGTGCAGTGACAACCCATGAGTATAAATTAATAAATCGTCTCACCCATTTTTAAAGATAAATAGTTATTTAGATCCCAGAGATGAGATTCAAGAGGCACACATGAGATTCCCAAAAATGTATCAGCGGGATCAAGGAAAGGATGATGAGGAAAAGCTACTTGTAAGGTAAATTGCATCACCAAAAAAATGCCATATAAATAAAAGGAAGGAAAGAAAAAATTTATAACAAGATTAGAACTACAATGTCCAACAATAAAATTAATTATTATAATAGGATCGGAACAAAGTCCAAAATCAACTAAACAAGTTTAAGATGATTATAATAATATGTGTCTAAGACACCTAATTAAGAATTTCTACATGAACTTGTCTCTAGGACCCAAGATAGAAGTTAAACAGAATATAGATTCCAAATGAATGCATAAGAAGGTAGTTGCATGCATCGAAAAAGACCACATACCTGCAAACAAACATCCTTGGAATCACCCTACGTGTTTATTTTCTTGACCCCATTCTTGATAGCATGTTTCATGCCTAACAAAAGAAATTACACTTTGTGAAAACAGGAAATTGCATTAGCATGTGCTGGTCAAAAAGAAATATCTTGTGGATTAACAAGTAGCACAATAAATTGATATACCAATCTGGTGATAAAAATTCAATCTCTATAAACATACAATCAAAAAATTAAAAAATAGTATTTTCTATACCAAGGTGGGCCTATGAAACTAAAAATAGTCTGTTATTGATCTATGTAGCTAATCTTATATATGTAACTAAAAAATAATCTTATCTGTATAACAAAAATAATCCGAACCAAGATGGGGACTTTGTAATTAAAAAAATCTATGAAACTAATCTCAATCTATGTAACTAAAAATAGTATTATCTATGTGACTAAAATAATCTACATGAAGGTGGGGCTTATGTAACTAAAAAATAGTCTTATCTCGATCTACAACTATGTATCATCTGGGGCCTATGCATTCAAATCGATTTACTCATTTAACTTTGACTGGTCTACAATATGACAAAAAAGTAAAAAAAAGAAAGCAAGCAAATCTTTATCCACAAACCATAAATAGCATCAATGCACAAAGAAAGCCACCACCCTTTTGAACCACTCCCTTTCTTTCTCTTGCCCAGAGAAACAACCATGTCCTATTGAGATGATGTAGGTGATATACATTGTTTCACAACCATTTGAGAGATGATTCAGATAAAAAGAAAAGGAAACGAAGCAATAACCTGAGTGGAACAAAGATCGGCGGCGGTCTTGCGATTGGGATTGTTCGGCGGAGGTTTCCGCGTGTGGGATTCACTTTTTTAACCTATGCATTTAACCATGTAGAATTGATGCAATTAGTTTTATGTGAAACCCAACTACTTAAATAATCCCACATTCCATCAAACCAACAAGAGGTCCAACACATTTTGTACAACAAAATTAAATCTTTGAAAACACAAAACCAAAACCTATTGATTTTCACTACACATAAAAAACATTTACATGAATCAAATCCAAAAAGAAAAAATAAATAGAGACAGAGAGAGTTTGCCTCACAAGGATGTAGAAAGAAGATCAAATCTAAAAATAAAAAACAAATAGTGAGAGAGGTTATCTCTTCAGGATGTAGTAGTAAATCAAATCTGAAATTAAAATAGGGAGATGAAGTGTCTACCTCGTCGGGACGCAAACGACCGATCGATTGGGTTTATCTGATAGGGTTTTCATGGGTGAAATGGAGAAGGGGGTTTACACAGGTGATAAGGTTTTAGAGGTGGGTAGGGTTTTCTTGGGTGAAATGGAGAAGGAGGTGCAAGAGATTATTGGGATATAATTTTGGGTGAGGGGGAGAAGGGGGTGGAATAGATTTTGGGGATTTTTTTATGATATGGGCGGGATATGATTTCGCATGAGAGGGAAAACACGGATCACGTGGGAAAGGCTGGAAAAAACTGGTCTTACACTTGATGACACAGTTTTTTCGATTAGCGACGGTCTAGAGCCATTAGCGACGGTCTAGAGCCGTCGCTAAAAACTGCATTTTTTCCATTTTTATTTTTGCAATTAGGACGGCTTATGACCGTCATAAATATGTGACGGCTTAAAGCCGTCGCTAAAATGTACGTGGGTCCGTCGTCAATACTCAATTTTTTTGTTGTGAAATGTCTACTATAAAGAGTCTCAATTGAATAACGCTGGATTTTTTGTCCACGGAATAATGTCTCTATCGAATAACACTGGACTTTTTGTTTACGAAATAATGTCTTGATCTATCGAATAACACTGGACTTTATGTCCATGAAATAATGTCTCAATCGAATAACACTGGACTTTTTGTCCATGAAATAATGTTTCAATCGAATAACACTGGACTTTTTGTTCACGAGATAATGTCTCAATTGAATAACACTGGACCTTTTGTCCACGAATCAATGTCCTGATTGAAAAACACAGGATTTACAAATCCATGGACATGGACAATTTGTCCATGAAAATCCTAATTGACTCCCTATAAGGTACTATGGAATGTGCTTCAAACGTTTTCTTCAAAAGTTTAGAAATTTATTGAGTTGAATTTGTTTCTTTTTAAAACAAAGTTGTGTTTACGAAAAGGTTCAAAACCAAATACAATATAATAGCTAGAAATAACCTTTGACATGCGTAAATTCAAATCGTTCATGAAAATGTTTTTATGAGTTTTCAAATAAAAATTATGGGATCATATATATATATATATATATATATATATATATATATATATAAATATCTTTCAATCCTAAAATGTTTATGTCAAAACGCAATTTTTATATGACAGTATTTAATTATATGTAGGGGCGGAGCCATCTTAGGACAAGGAGGGGCACAAGCCCTGGCTTGAATTATTTAAAGAAAAAATTAGGTAGGAAGGTTATATAACTAAAAAATGTTTTTATTCCTTCACTCTCCATCTCCCTCTCATCCCTTGCTCTCCATGTTTTCAAATATTATTTTTATCTCAACTTTTGTATTATCTATCTCTTTGTCATCTATATAGTTGGATAGACCAGAGCTTTAAGTGTTCTCCTCTGATAACCCTCCTCCATAACTTGACTCGGCCGATAGAAATATTTGTGTATCCACGTGTTTATTTTTGCATAATTTTGTGTTTGAGGTAGCAAATCAATAAATCAAAACAAAACCCAAGATTAACCAACAAATCGATTGTGTATCTACCGAGCAATCAAAAAAGAGTGTTGTTATAAACAATTTTTTCCATCCCTAATTCCAGTCCCATATGGCCATATATGCCGATAGAAAAGCATATACTTACATTAATGTGGTATATATTTCTATAAAAATTTTGTATATTTTTATAAATGTATCCATACAATTCATTGAAGTATATATTTTATTTTTTATAAAAGCATATACATCATTATATAAGGTATACTATTTTTTAAAAATTCAAAACATAAGTAGACTAAAATTAGGGCTGAAAAAAATTGAAAAAAAAGACTAAATGTAACATTATTCATAAAAAAAATGAGTATCCACATATTTATTTTTTGCATAATATTTCCTTTTTAACGTATATGATTCTGATAAATAATGTAAATGAGTAGTGAAACCCCACACTCATTAGTTACTTTTATTTCCCCACTTGAGTTAAATCCTGACTCTGTCACTGATTATATGTGCAAGTGTCAGCGAAAACTCTAAGAATTTTTATAAATACAATCATTTAAAAAAATAAATATCATATAATATTTTTTTAAAAAAAAAAAACTTTCTTCCACAAGGGGCACCGAAAGGCTCTGCGAGAATTTGTAGTTGCAATTTTGCACACACATGATTAAGCTTTGCAAGTCACACAATGCAGTCTATATATCTTCTCTTGCAAGTCAAACATTTCGAACATTAATTGTTTGATGTAATTGTGATCACAAGATAGATCATTAATTTCAGTCATGAAAACTTATAATTGACAAGTACATTATTTTATATTAAAAAAATGAAAAGCATTTCAACGAGACAACGTGCATGCATGACAATTTTTGAACAACCAATTTAACTAAAAAGAATGATAACATGATAAACAATTTAGTTTGGCCAGCTATTATTCTATAATATATAGAGGGTGATAAACACTAATGCGAGCTAATGGATATCAATAACACCGAACTCAAATTAATGGTATATCCCTTCAAATTAATACAGAAAAATAAAATTAATGAGTATATATAATCAAAATTGTGCAAACTTAATTAAACAATATATAATTGGGTGATACTGTATCCTAAAGACTTTAAACAAATATCAATCTCTCTTTAGGACTTATCTATGTTAAAGGTATGCTTTGAGTTTGAGTCTTACATATCTGTTTATTGTTGAGTATTCAACAGATTTTTCTATGGGACCGAGAGAAACAAGCTTAATTGTAAAATCAGCCACAGAATTCCTTTCAAAATAATAATAAAAAAATTACACTTCAGGAGTTGAGTAGGTTAAAAGCAAAGCCGTCCCGCCGGCGCACCAGACGTGGAAGAGATGAATTTCTTTTTTTTAACCAATGTAGCCTTCCCAAGAATCCAAGGAAGTCGAGTCAACCGTGCCCAAACAATTGTCTTTTTATATATTCTAGAAAAAAAAAATTAATAAGTGCAACTAGTTTGATGGTCAAATTTGATTTGAATTGATCCTTTAAAAAAATGTTAGAGGATGACATGCTTTTTTTATGATTGATCAAATTCTAGATCAAATTAGTCCAATATTGAATCACTGTACGTCTGTACCTAATTCTTTGATTTATGTTTGGTTGATCTTTAATTCTTTCATTTTCATTTTATGTTTTTGAAATTTATATTTAAAATAATAAAATCTGGCTATAATTATAGTTATCTATCGAGAGTAAATTTAATCATCTAGTTAATACAGAAAAAACTGATATGATAATTAGGATCTGGTAAGTCAGTGAGTAAGAATCAAATGAATTTGACAAACAAATCAGCCCAAATAGAAACAAACGTGTTCATTTTTATTAATAATTACCTAAAAAAATTCTATGATAGCGTTATGTACAATCTCTTTTTCAAATTAATTTCAGTACACAAATGTTTTAATTTTTTTAAAAAAATATTATATTTCATCTATTGAGATGCATGCTAAAGATAAAAAATAAAACATATAATCTAATGAATTGTATGGATTCATTTTTATCTAAAAATTTCTAATGAAGTATATATCTTATCAATGTAATTAAATACATAGCACTAACGAAGTATATGTGATTGGAATGAGATGACTAAAAAAAAACTATGTAATAGCGCTAGTAATCCTAAACTATACATACATAATACAACGTTAAAATTTTATGTGTGACAATTATAAAGAATCTCTATGTTAATCAACAAGTACGTGTCACGTAGATGGTTCAAAAAAATTTAAACGTGTATATGCACTATTTTTTTTTATAAATAACATCATAAATAATAATATTTATATATATATATATATAATTTTTCCACATCTACGTGACACAGATTTAATGTGATCGATGACATAAAAAATCCAAACTCCATCATATCCCACATAAAATTCAACCCCATTTAAATTTATTCCATTCTCCTCCCCCAACAAAAGAAGGCCCTCCAAAGGAATAAAGAAAGGGGAAAAAATCCAAGGACAAAACAAAGATCCATAAAGAGAGCGTGGGATCACGATAGACAAATAGACGAAGAGAAAGCCAACGTTAGCATGGGCCCATACTCTCACGTTATTGTGCGCTAGCCACCCCAATAGTCTCTCTCTCTCTCTTTCAATCCCCTCCATTAGAAGAAGAGAAGACTCTCTCTTCCTTTGAAGATCAATTACTACTTGACCTCCTCTGATGAGGAAGCTCTGCCCCAACTTCGACAGGGAAGACGGCCTGGACACCGTGCTCGAAGTCCCCATCCCCGAAGAGACCTTCGCGAGGCCGAGCAGCGGCGGCGGCCACCGACGACACGTCAATCCATGGACCAACGTCAAGTCCTGGGTCGTCCGACCCAACCACCACGACAAAAATGCCTTCCTCGGAGGGACCCGGTCCGCCGAGCTCCAGCTCCTCCTTGGCGTCATCGGCGCTCCTCTCGTCCCCCTCCCCATCCGTGCCGACCGCACCATCAACCGCAACATCAAAGACCACCCCATCGTAAGTCGATACATGCAAACAAAACACCGAACTTTCTCTTGATAGAATGGTAGACGTACCACCTCAAACTTTTTATTTTCTTTTAACAATAAAATTAAGACTGAATGTCTACCTTACGTAATCAATTTGGTTTGTTTTCTATGGTGTTTTGTTTGATTAGATTGCATGCATGTGTATGTAGGAGTCATCAATGGCGAAGTACATAGTGCAACAATACATAGCGGCGGCGGGAGGGGAGAAGGCGTTGGACGCAATTGATAGCATGTACGCCATGGGAAAGGTTAGGATGGCGGTGGCATCGGAGTTTAGTGGTGGTGGTGATAGGAAGAAGGGGTCGAAGGGTGGCGGAGAGATGAGGAGGCGGCGAAACGGGGAGGCGGGAGGAGGAGAGATGGGTGGTTTCGTTCTTTGGAGGAAGAAACCGGATTTGTGGTGTCTGGAGTTGGTGGTGTCAGGGTGCAAGATCAGCGCCGGGAGCGATGGGAAGGTCGCGTGGAGGCAGACGCCCTGGCACGCGTCCCACGCGTCCAGGGGTCCGCCCAGGCCGCTTCGCCGGTCCCTCCAGGTATTTAACACCAATCATGTTCACTTTATTCATAAAATTTTAGCAATCTATTCAAAATTTATTTAGGTTTTCAGATCTGATTTTGTGATGATCTTAGATAGTGGCTTGAACAATTTTTATAATTTTTATTTTCGTTCGAGTCATATTTAATTCAAATTCATTATGGGTTAGTTTTTGAAAAAAACAATAACAAGTTGTATATATAAAAAATGAAATGAAATGTATTGTTAGGGGTAGGTAAGAGTCGGATAATTTCAGGTGGACCGCAGAAACACAAAAGGCAGCGAACGTGACACCCATGTGAGTGTCGGCGACTCTCACATGGAGTTCGAAAAATCGCTGACTTTGTTGTCAGCTTGTTTTGCGGAGCCGTCCACGTGTGTGTCGTTGTTGACCAAAAATAGTTCCGCCGAAACACCAAACCCAAATAACGGTCATTTTTTCCCTCCATGTACCGGCTTTTTGAAAAAAACAAAAACAAAAACCAAAAACCAAAACAAGCTGTTGTTCTTTGACACAGGGACTGGACCCAAGGACCACAGCCAACCTGTTCTCCAACGCCGTCTGCATAGGCGAAAAGCCGATCGACGGCGAGGATTGCTTCGTCCTCCGCCTCGATGCGGAGCCATCGATCCTCCGCACCCGGAGCAGCTCCGCCGTCGAGATCCTCCGCCACACCGTCTGGGGTTACTTCGGCCAGCGGACGGGCTTGCTCGTCCGCATCGAGGACTCCCACCTCCTCCGCATCAGGACCGTCGACCACGAGAGCAGCGTCTACTGGGAGACGTCGATGGAGTCGTCGGTGGGCGACTACCGCCCGATCGATGGGGTCCAGATCGCCCACGCGGGCCGGACGTGGGTCACATTGGCCCGGTTCGGGGAGGGAGGCGACGGCGACGGGGGCGGGGCGCAGACGAGGATGGAGGAGACGTGGGCCGTCGAAGAGGTGGACTTTAATGTGAGGGGTCTATCGATCGATTGCTTCTTGCCACCCGGAGACTTAAAGAGGGACAACAAAGAGAACAACAATGAAGGGGGCGGCGGCGGTGGAGGCGCATTGTGGGCCCCGCCGGGATTGTTGGGGGTTCAAGAGGCGGTGAAGCTGGGGCTATCGAAGGTGGTGGCGGCGGTTGGTTTGGGTGACTCGGATTCTTCGGCCGGTGGGAGCGATGAGGATGAGAGATTGGATTGATGAATTAACATTTTTGTTTTATTTTATGTATAGTTTTGGTTGTGTTCATGTAAACAATGTCGACCATGAGCCGTTGAAACTGATGTAAGACTGTAGTCGAAATTGTATGTGTATGCATTAAAATGTAAAATTAGGCAAATGCCTGAGACTTCTTGAGAGATGTTATTGGGTGTCACAGACATTCTCTATAACTTTTACACAGATGATTCAATCTCTTTTTATAATCAACTGTTTTTTAGTATTTGAAATTGAAACACAAACAATGCAGTTTTACAGATATTTGAATCCTAACAATTTGATTTTATCATATCTTTTAAGGAATCTGACTTGTCTCATCTTGTAGCATATAAATAGACTTGTAAAACTTCTGTAAAAGCTGATGTTCATATTGGTTGAGTGTCCTAGATCCTGGAAATATTAGGTTGGTTTGTGGCGATAGAGAAAGAGAGGGGGATTTGATGGACAAAATTAAAAGAGAGAGATAAAGTGATTGTAATAGCTTTGTATGCTATGAGTGAACAATGCATTTACATGTCTTGATTGTTCTTCTTTATTTTTTGTGATTGTTTGTGCTCATTTATCCTTGTAGTCTTGTAGATCTTCATCTCATACATCTTTCCCCAACGAAAGTTTAATTCATAACAACTAGTATTCAAGCGATTCGGGAACATTCTCAGGTGCAATCTATATTTCATGTAGCAAAACATGTTTTTTTTTAAAAAAATAATATACACATTTCAATATATCTATATCCACTTATTGATATATAAAAAAATTACTTGTTTTATTTATCAAAACATATAATTTGTTAGTAAAATGATATTATATATAACATTGAAAAGAAAATACATTTGTTACACACAATAGTCATTTACAAACCCTCTTTTAGTCATATATATGCAATGAGGTATATATTTTGTTAAATGAAGGATTTGATATACCTTTATTTATTTTTACAAGGAGTGCTAATACACTCAATCAATTTTACAGTTTCATATACTCTGATAATGTAGTATATACTACATTATCATAGTATATTACACAAAAAAAATTATCGTTTTTTCAACGCAAAAAAATTAAAAAACTATAGAAGAATATAATTTTTTAAAATAAAAATTCAACATGGACTACAATTGGAGTTGCACAAGTGACTGATTGAACGTATCATTTTCCTTTTACAAGTGTGGAAAAGGCTCATTGGGGCCTAACATGGCCCAAAAAGAAAGTAATTGCTGGATTGGACTGAAAGCCCAGTGGGCTTACCAAGTGTTCGCTGTTCTCGCTACTGGGAACAACATTAGGCCCATATCTTGCTAGGGTTTCTGAAATTGACCTATCTCATCTTCTCTCCTTCACAATCCAACAAGGTTCATCGGCATTTCTTGCTCCACCTCCATTAATGGCGGGTCCGACCCCATCAGTCCTTCCTTCGAGGGCGAGTGTAGTCTATTCAATCTTCTCGAAACCCAACGTAATTCTTCTTTCCTTTGCCTTCTTGATTCTTCTTCAGATTCTTCGACATGGAAGCTTGAACTTGCTCAATTTTAGGTCAAATTTTCCGGAAGAGAGAGTCTCGATCACATGCGATGCTTTTGCGTGAAAAATGTTAAACCCAATCCCTGGTTTCGTCCAATCTCCAGTAAGTGATCTTTGGCATGTCAGTGCTTCCCTTCTGTCTGTGTTCATTTTGCCCCAAAATGAGATTTTTCCATTCTGATGTGGAAGATATGCAAGAATTGCAACCACAATGTCAAGAATAATATGCATTTTCAGCCTTGCAAATTATAGTGAACATCTTTTTTATTTATAATTGTTGGTTTATTCTATACCATAAAGACATGCTAGGTGGTTGAACAGAGGGGATGTGTATGATTTAGATATCACCCCAGCATTTGAAATCTTGCAGTTTAGATGTAATTGAGTGTTTTGGGAGGCTCTGTTTTCTGCTGAAATCTTGATACATTGTTTTCCAGTTTTCTTACATCCTTAAAAAAGTGTTTGTGTGTTGGGGGGGGGGGGGGTGTGTGTTATAATCTGATGAGATGGGAACATATATTAGATGCGTTGATTTTTTTAATTATTCTTCTGTCACGATTGGCGCTAGAGTTGGTTCATGCAATTTACATCTATAGATTTTGTTTGTTTATTCAATATATATAAAGTGTATCAAATCGTAAAGTCTCACATAGTGAGATGCCGAAAGGAGAAAATCCTCTGCCAGGCTAATTCATGTCAAGTTTTAGCATTAGAAGAACAAATATTTTATTAAAGATTGGTTCCTCATTAAACCTTATTCAAGACCATCATGACCTACACAATATGTTGTTTAATAGTTCTCCATTTCAGGCTTCTAGGTCAAACATAGGTCGTAACAAACAAAGCGATGAGCGATCAAGTACCTCAGCATGCCTTTTTCCCCCCATTTTGGAAGATTAACTATCTGTGCCATCATATTAATCCATCCTGGCTTTCGGCGATTCATGTGTGTGATTATGTAATGTTGCAGAGGGCAGGAAGACTAAAATTTCTGTAAATTTGTTGGCCATCTGTCTTTCTTTGCACTTCCTCATTTCACTTTTCAGTTTCATTTTATGTCATAGTACTCTTCTTTTTTTCAGCCTTCTCAAGTCTTCCATAGTCCACATATCAAATATTCATTATTCTGTGTACTCTTGATCCAGGGCTGCTTTGCTTATGAAACTATTTTACTTCAAATAAGATATATATCCTACTCAAAAGATTGTGATACATGTATTGTTGACAAAGTTACCCTGGAAACCTGTGAAATTTTCATTAATGCTCTATAATGGGTGCAAACAAAACAATTGACTTCTCATTATCGGGAATTTCTTGTTGTCTATAAATTCCTCTGATTCTCTCCTTATCCAGTGCAGCACCGATTTGCAAGAAGTCCCCTCGTTTACAGAACTTAAACCATTTGAAGAGCGGAGAGTCCGAGCAAAGCATAACAAGTGAAGACTTGATCGTGGACGAGCAGGCGTTGCAGAGTGATTTAGAGAGGGCAATCAAAGAAGAGAATTATGCCAAGGCGGCCAAATTGCGGGACAATCTCCGCACCATCCATGAGGACAGCAAGGCATCAGTTCTCGCAGCAAACTTGCGGTTCTACAAAGCTTTCGGGAGTGGCGATCTCGTTGCGATGAACTCCATCTGGGCAAAAGGTGACAACATCTATTGCGTACATCCTGGCGCAGGAGCTATATCTGGTCACGAGTTGGTTCTCGAAAGCTGGGAACTTGTGTTGGGCGCGGAACATGAATTTCCCATCCAGATTGATCTGAAGAATGTTGAAGTCCATATCCGAGGTGATGTAGGGTACGTTACTTGTTTGGAGGTTGTGAAGACCAAGGTGGAACTTGGGGAAAGCAAGTTGCAACCAATGTGTTTGAAAGGGTTGACGGGCGATGGTTTATTTGTGTCACCATGCATCACATATTGAAATGTGAAGTAGAAAATATACCCAGTTCCAGATATATAGTGTATTTGCATCCCTGCAAAAATGTCTCTTGATCTTGTAGTTTTAGTAATTGTTTTCGCTCCTCTTTGTTTGCATTGTATAGTTGATCTCTGATTGCTGTATTTCTATAGAATGCTGAATGCTGAATGCTGAACAGAGCTATGTTTGAACTTCTATAGAAATGGAGTACACACTTTTTCTTTCAATGTTTTTGTGGATGTATGTCAAATCTTTTAAAGTTCAACCATGGAGAACACTTGATTGGTAATGAAAGTTTATTTAACAGTTGCAGGTGATGCATTCCTGAAAAATCTATGTGAGAATATTCATTTTAGTTGATGTAAAAGTTATTAAAAGTATGAGTATTGGAATCTGAAGCAAAATTCAAAACATTTTATTCTTTCCAGTTTGGAGGTTTTCGCTCATACATGCGTAGATCTTTATTGTCAATCCTTCCCAGAAAACCGACAGAGGAACCCATGCCTCTCAATAAGCACCTCCAAAAGCCATTGTTTTCAATTTGGACATTCAAGATGAAATTGTGAGATATAAAGCATCATATAATTGGATTTAGCATATCTCTGCTACAGAAATTGCAAACCTAGGTGTCAGAGGTTATGTTGAACCTCTGAATTCACATTTTATAGAACAATTATTCCATTACGCAGACACTTCCTAAAATTGATACAAACCACTGTACAATAATAGAGTGCAACCAGGCAAGTGCTCTAAATCTCACCAGCAAGCGCCTTCTTGTATTTGAAATGCCCTCATGACTAGGCCCTTCCAACGGGTGAAAGAGGTGGATAGGGTACATGGACAGAAGAAGTTTCTTGTGTTGAACTGGAAGCCTTTCTATAGTGGGATCCCATTGATGTGGGTTCCTGCAATTTTATCTCCTCAAGCTTGTGAACTTTTGATAGTTCAGCTGTATTCACATTGTGCAGCATCGCAATACAAATTGTGAATGCTTGTGTTAAAGAGATGCATGCATCAAAATCAACCACATACAGAACGTCCTTGAAACCAGCCATGCTGAACACAAGCTCATCTTCTTGTCCTCTTCCTCCCTGTGATAAATTGGAAAGATTTGGATTTAGGTTCATGAGACAATTGACAACTAAATTCATTATTACATGTACAGTAGAAGACGCCATTTACCTTGATGAACAAATCAACACGACGGGAATTCTCAGCGGTCCGATGAGATTGGACAGGATCTAAGGCTTCACTGTCTTGTATCTGGTTGTTCAGAACAGTCAACTTGCAACTCACATCCCAGCCACCACAATCACAAGTTCCACCGGATTTCCACCGTTCTATCAAAGGTGATGGTTTTCCTGTGGCAGGGAAGCTGTGAACACCGCTTGGGAGTATGACAACTACGTCAGAAAGGCTTTGTTTGTTCATGCTGTGACTCTCACTTTCAGTCCTTTGTGTCATTTCTGTGGAGGCCTTAATGATGATAGCAGCAGACTCAGTATAGGGAAAGGGACACGTTGTCTCATTAGCTTCCTCGCTTTGACCAACGGTATATAGAACAAACTCTCTATCCATGTGATTATTTCTGTCACCATCATTGGTGAGCTTGACCTTCATGTGACCAACAATGTTGGATTGGTAACCACAATTTTTGTTCTTCTGGTTTATCCAGCCCCCACTTCTCTTCTTGACTTCACAAACGGAATAAAACGTGTAGACCCATTCACAGTCATCTTTCCCAGTTCTTCTCGTCCCTGCAAGGATATCGCTTCCAAATGTTAAAGTAAACAGAGGCAGCCCATTTTTCCAAGTGACTTTCAGAAGTGCTTGGTTTTTTGATGCCTTTGCCTTCTCATCCTGAACAGAGGCTCTGGTCTTGGGAAATGGACTCGAGGGGTCAGAGTTGTGTTCTTCCCGTGACAGACAGGCTTCTGGGCATGACCAGGCTCATTATCAAGGTGGATGCGATTTGAGCCCCTCGGTTTCAACAACGGGTCTAGCAGTCTCCGTAAAGGGCTTTGCCTGGATCTACCACTTGATGTAGCCTTTTCTCTTGATGATGCATCCGGAAAACTAGTTGAGGTTGACAACTTCTTTCCAACAGGACTCGCCCTAAAACTGGAACTTCTACTTCCCTTGTTTGAATCAGTGATAAACCTACAATTGGGTGATGCATCTCTTCGATACAGCCTATCGGAGTACCCCAATTCAAATAATTTCCCATGCTGATTGGTAGTCATGCTCGGTGATTTGAATTTCAGTTGTTCTTTGCTTTGGATTTTACATGGTAAATGGCTTGGCAATGGAACCTCATTAAATCTGGGAGCAGAATGAGTGTCACCTGAAATACGATTTTCTGAAAAGATCCCATGATTTTCTTCTGTCGGTAGTCCTGCATTTGATGCTGGTCTATGGGGGCTCTTGGTGGTTATATTTCGAAATCGGATCCGTGTGCCTTCTTGGGGTAAGTTGAAATTCTCACTGCTTAACCTGCCAACAGACTGGTGTTGTTCACCACCCTTGCTGGCATTTGATTCCACATCTGCAGAGACTAATATAACCCCATCATCCTTTGATTCCAATGAACATTGACTCCACTCATGAGGTTCACATCTTTGATGACAAGTGGACTTGGAAGCTGGATTGCCTCTGTTTTGCTTTTCTGACATGCGTTCTATGGAATTTCGGCCAACAAACTGACCAATCGTGGAAGGAGCCTTACCAGATCTACAAGATTCTCTCTCAGATTGACAAAAACTTTCTCTAGCTGATGGACTGCGATGAGAGCGTGCAGAAGATGCTGTAGTTGATGAGGAAGCATAACTACTTGAGGGTGAAGCAACATCTCTCACACCCACCATTGGTTTATGTTTGTACATCCACTTCTCTAGATTTCCCCACTCCAGAACTCCAAAGTTCAAAGCCTTCCCCTGCAGATCGTACCCTCTCCCAATGTGCTGGAGAAAACCTGGAATGCTCGACATATGCTTGACGAGCTCCTCAGTTTCATTTGTTTGCTTCTCCAAACACTGCCTTCTATGCTTATCTGAATGTGTATCGATCCTGCAGATCACATTGGGATCTGCACTGCATTGTTCTATGCTCTTTCCTGCTTTCGCGGCTCTAAGCTGGTCTCGGAGCTTCAAGCTTCTGATGTCCTTGGATGACAATGCTTTATCCTCAGCCAGTCTTGTGCTCTTCACATTGGGGATATACCCTTCTTCGATGAGTTCTGAATGTTCCGCGCTGCTTTTGTTTGTTTTAGACATCGTGAAGATAATGCAGCTCAGCACGGTTCATTCTCGGCCTCGATTTGGCTAATGGAAAGGCAAATAACACAGATGTGTTCTCTGATATTCAAGTTATTAAAAAGAAAAAAAAACCAATTCAGATCGTTGTTAAAACAGACTTTCTGACTCAATAACTTTTTGACTAAAAAATAAGTGACATAATTATCATCAATATTACAATGCTTTTCTAATGATAACAAAAAAAATGGAAGGCATGTTAGTCATACAATCTACCAAGAAATTGCACACTCTTTTATTTCTAATTGAATATGACTCTTCCCATGAAAACCAATACTAAATCATAAGAATATAATGCCAAGAGTACCATAAATTCCACATTTATCTCGTGAAAACTCCACCATAGATTTCTTACAGAAGGTGAGACATATTATCAAAGGTTTGGTGAAATATCAGGCAAAATCATCAGATGTTAACTTTTTTACTAAAAAATGACATAATTATCATCAATATTACAATGCTTTTCTAATGATAACTAAAAAAAGGAAGGCATGTTAGTCATACAATCTACCAAGAAATTACACTCTCTTTTATTTCTAATTGAATATGACTCTTCTCATGAAAACCAATACTAAATCATAAGAATATAATGCTAAGAGTACCATAAATTCCACATTTATCTCGTGAAAAACTCCACCATAGGTTTCTTACAGAAGGTGAGACATATTATCAAAGGTTTGGTGAAATATCAGGCAAAAACATCAGATGTCAGTACAAAATTCATCAATTTATATTTTCCATGTTGGTGAGTGCATTAGAAAACAAGAATAAAGAACATAACCCAGAATAATACAAGCCTTGTATAGCCATGGATAACACACAAAAGTTGCAGATTTGGTTCTATTAAAAGCATTACCTCACTTTCCTTCCCTGAAATCAAAACCACAAATCCACAACAAAAAAAAACAAAGACCAACAATCCAAAATGAAGCAGACCCAGAACACAAAACAAGATTTCAGGAGAAACCCACATCAGCAACCAAGCAAGTCCCCCCCCCCCCCCCCCCCCCCAAACAACATGAGAAACGAAAACTTACCCACTCAAAAAGACAGCTTCTTGAAGATATCCCAAACACCCAAACTCTGGGTTTTTCGTCTCTTCGAGGTTTTACAGTAAGTTTACTAAACAAAGTAAGGGATTTTAAGCTCGACCCAGGTTTTGTATCTCCACAAAAACAAGCCACGATAGCTACACTGAGAAAATGAGAGCTTCAGAGAGAGAGAGAGAGAGAGAGCTTTCCTTTGATGGTGAACAAGCGAGGTCACATCGAGACCGCGCGAGAAGGGCGCATGTTGGGGTCCACGCGGGGTGACGTCAATCACATGTTGGGAAGGACTAGAGTCATTGATATGATTTTTTTGCTTCACCATTTCTTCTGTTTTGGTTCCTTTGTCTTTAATTGCTTGGATGGAGATGCCCCCTTTTATTTTATTTTTTATTTTCTCTTGTTCCTTTTTTTTGTTCTTTTTTGTTTTTTGGGTGTGAATACATTGGGTGGCTTTTGGACATTGGGAATAATGTAAGCGTGTTCATGTTCATATATTATATACTGTGAATGGGAGTCAATGTTTTCATGCGCTTGAGTTTCTTATATTTTTTGTAGTGCCATGTGTTAGGTTTGGACTTTGGAGGGATGGAGTTTATGAATAACGCTTTATTTGAAAAAAAATCTGGTTGGAATACTTTTTAAAAAAAATTTATACCTTGTCATCTTGTAGTTGTAATGAAATTATACTTTAAGAAAGGTGATGTTTGGAAACTTTGAAAATGAATGTCTTATTTGAGTGCTGAAATTTAATTCCTAGTGATTGCTTACTAAAATTTATATGTAAGTAGTAGTCATTTGGATAATTTTATTATTTTAAACATTAATATGGATGTTTTGGTATGTAAAATTACTTAATTTAAAAAGGTGTGCTTGATATATGTATATATATAATAATTGCACGAGTGGGGACATTGCTACCTCAAAATTTCTGCATAGTTGTATTTACATATCCATTGGACTTGTTATCATTGTAAAGAGAGCTCCGTATTTAAGCAGTGCATTGAAGCAAGTTGCAAAGTTCTCTATGAATAAATAATAATGTTATTGTTGTTTTTTTTTCTTTCAATATGTGTGTGTCATCCTCACATAGATTTTTTGTGTTAGCACTAGAATTTGGGCTGTCTTTTAATTTTCTGCACCAAGATTTAAATTTATATCAGTAAAAAAAAAACTTTTGTTAACTTTTGTTAGATATACAATGAGATTTCATTAATCCAAGACTTTATTATTGTAAATATTATTGTCAATCATTAAATTATGAATGCAAATAGCAACACTGGTAATGGGACACTGTTTCATGTATCCTTTTAAGTGCAAAACTTTTTAGTGAATCTGATCACTTGCTTGTAGTATTACTATTTCACCAGGTGTCTAGAAAAGCAAAACTTAATCACTTGATTTTAAATTAATTGGGAATTTTTTATTAGAATAAATTACTAGATAATAAAGAACAGACTGTGTTAGGCCTAGGGGTGTTATTGTAAACAATACTTCATTATCTGGTAATAAATCATCATAGGACTTTCCTGGAACAATGTTCATGTTGGAGTTTTGTTATGATTGGCTACTAAATAATGGATTGGATTCGGTGTTTGTATTCCAAAAAGTTAAAGGTCACACAAAGATCCGATAGATCTCTTATCACTCACTCATTTCAAGTGTCAATAAAATAAGGAAATTGATGTGTTTAGTCTCTTATGCGATCTACACCAATTTTCTAATTTTTTTTAAATACATTTTTCTATTAAAGTAAATATTGTTATATGAAATGATATATATACTGAGATACACCAACATTTTTTTTTTTTGTATTATTATTATGTAAAAGTCTGTAAAAAAAATTGAGTGTATTAACGCTCATATAATAATTGATAATGGAAATCCAAAAATCCATAGCAAAATGATGATCTACAGTTCTTGGGGATGACCTTTAATTTAAAGAGGACTTTTGACTAAAGTAGGCAGTCCTAACATAAAATATGTTAGTGGTGGCCATGAATTTAAAGAGGACTTTTGACTAAAGTAGACAGTCTTAAGTTAATCTGACAATAATCTTCTTTGGATTGGTGAAAGAAAAGAAAAGGGCAAAGGCAACTGATTCTTGAATCAAAGCATCCAATGCGTGCAAAGGGAGATGAATTGTATTGAGCAAATTTAGGCCATTTCATCATTGGATGTTCATGCGTCAATAAACTATTTCTTATTCTTTTATTATTTATTTTTATCTGCCACAAAAGTATTTTTCATTGTTAGAAGACTGTATTTTACATAAAATATATCTTAAAGAATATAAAAGTAAAATGATATATCCATCCCATCTACAACCCCAGTCACAACTTTAACATTTTTTTAATCACACACTCTATTAATGAATTACATGCTGTTATACGAAATAAAATATATACTATATACTAAACTACAATAGTACATTTTTTATTTTTTATTTTAAAAAAAATATACCATACACTATGGGCCGTAGCAGCCACCCATGCTTCACACAACCTCATGGGCCGTGGGTTTCCCAAGCTCGGCCCACCAAATTCATAGCGTCCACGGCCCGTCTCTTCGAATGCTCTTTCAATTCGTTATACGTTAACACGTGTCATTATCACAACCGTCAAAAAGCACCTTTTCTTCAGTCACGGAAGATTCGAGAAGAAGAACTCTCCAGACCATCCCATTATCTTCCATTCTCTCATATAAATCGACGTCTCGTTTTCCTCTTCTTTTCCTCAGATCATCGAAAATTCAAGTAAATCAGAAACCCTAGAAAACTTTGATTTCTTTCAAATGTCGATCATCCCGATCTTCTTCAATCGCAGCCGGTCGTCGAACGTCTTCGATCCGTTCTCTCTCGAAGTCTGGGACCCCTTCGAGGGTCTCCCCTTCCCACAGTCGAGCCTCCTCCCCTTCGGCGACGAGGGATCCTCGTTCGCGCGGGCGTCGGCTCTCGTGGACTGGAAGGAGACGCCGTCCGCCCACGTGTTCAAGGCGGACCTGCCGGGGATGAGGAAGGAGGAGGTGAAGGTGGAGGTGGAGGACGGGAGGGTCCTCCAGATCTCCGGCGAGAGGACCAGGGAGGAGGAGAAGAGGAGCGACACGTGGCACCGCGTGGAGAGGAGCAGCGGGAGGTTCGTGAGGAGGTTCCGGCTGCCGGAGAATGCGAAGATGGAGCAGGTGAAGGCGGCGATGGAGAATGGGGTGCTGACGGTGACGGTGCCTAAGGCGGAGGCCAAGAAGCACAATGTCAAGTCGATCGACATCTCCGGCTGAGGTTTTTTTTTTTTTTTTTTCCTCCTCTTTTTGGTTGTAATGATTTTGTGTGATGGATGGGGTTGGTGTGGCTTTGTTTTTTGTTTTGATGTGCAGTGTTGGCTGTTGATGATGTGTGGTTTTGTGTGTATTGTTGATCTGATCTGTGTTTGTCAATGTAAAATATTTCTCTGTTAATGAAGTTTTTCACATTTGTTAAGTAGAACAATTGGAAGAAATTTATATGGTGACAGTGATTTGAGTTGCCCACTGAAATCAATTCATTTTAACTGCAATGCAGAGTAATGTTTCCAATTGAATTCAGCAATCTTTGATGTGTGATGGACAATGCAGTTTAGAGTCCCTCATTGATTAAGTTTCATCAGAGATCCTTGTCATATGTTGAAATCAAAGCATTTCATTCATTCATCAGAGGACCACTAGTACAACGTAATCTTTAGCTACTGGTGCATCAGTATGATTTATTTACATGGGACACCAATTGACAAATTGTGTTTTTTTTTTTTTGTAGGGGAATTATAATAAAAATTATATCTTGACAACTCTGTATGGACCAGCCAATGAACTAACCTTTGGAGATGGAAATGAAATGTTCTATAGTTGATTAAAGAAACAGAGGTTTCAACAATAGATCAATGGAAGATTTGATGACACCAACCTTGATGGCTATATTGATTGGAAACTCGCATTTAACAGGGGCACATACAATGCAGAAAGAACCAAGATATAGAAAGACTGAGAAATACATGTGGAGGGGGAAACATTGATGCTTGTGTGTAGAGGAGATGTTCCATCTGATACAATACAGCTAGTATTAAATGAAGGTATATATTTAGAGTGAGTAACGAGACTAAATATGGGACTGTTTAAAGATTATCATATTGACATGTGAAGCAAAAGAATAGAAATCAATCACAAATTCAGCCATGACAATGAATGCACATGAAGATTGCAGAGACTCACTACAAAAATTTTGCATTTACATATCTCACACCATGTATAGAAAGATTGCATTTACATATCTCACACCCTTGTGCCCAAGCCATGACCATTTTTCTTGGTGTTTTACTACTGCTGTTATGGAAAATATCCCACCAGGCGTCAGTTTTTTTAATCCTAAAATGTGTGTCAAGTTTTACGAGGCATTTTATTGAGGTTGTCGGAGTCATTGATGTAAGAATTAAGATGACAAGTCGAATTTTGGTTTAGGACTTGTAAGCCTGTAAAATTGTGGTTCTGGTTGAAGATATGCAGCGTTTGTTTTTGTAGTAGGATTGTTTTATATTTGATAAAGAAATCAAACAATTTTGCAATCGCTAATCAGTGGCGGCTTCAAGAATTTTCATATATAGGATCATTAAAAAAAAAATAGTCTTGGATCCGAAAGAAAATTGTTCACATTCACAACTTTGCTTAGCACCATAATTTTCTTCAATAGGAGAAAAAAACTTATTCATACAGTTAGATTTTCTTCTAAAAAAATTTATCTATTGAACAAATGGCACAATGTATAAAATAATTATTTTATAAATATAAATACATTAAAAAATTAAATAATTAATCAAGGGCAGCTCTATCCCCATCATGCAACTTGCTGTCCCCCCATCCAGAAAAAATTTTAAAAAAAATTTGGTTTTGTAATCCACTTTCCTCACCTCTCATCCCCACCAACCGAAAAATTTATAAAGACATTCCCCACCACTTGAAATTGTTAGAATATATCTTAAAGTGACCTACATAAAGAGATCTCATGTGTAATATTTTGAATTTTAAATATTAGGTTTATCACTTATTAATATCCTCATCTAAACTTGGTCAAAGAGGAGATAATTATATATCCTAACAAACTCCTTGATGGGAGAATTATAACTGATTTTAGGGTTTGGATTGGATCCTCTCTTCACCTTATAAATAGAACACATATCCCATATCATAATTAAGAAGCACGTACAAAATGTGTGAAGAGAGAGAAACTCAATTCCATAATTGAAGACTCAAGATTTAAAATGCATCATCAATGGAGTCAAGTATGTTATTATATTATTTACGATTGTTATTATATTATTTACGAGTGTGAAGATCATGAAAGTTTAAAATCTAGAGCATCATGAAATTAGTTTAATGCTTACATGTGGTATCAGAGCTTGTGTTTTGAACTTCGTGATCTTCCTATAATGATGAAAACTAATAATCTATTTTATAAATTAAATTAAATTGGATCATGTATGTTAATTAAAATTTATGATTAGATCATGTATGTTTAATGATCATTATGATGCTAAATATTATTTTCATATTTTATATCAAATTTTTTATTATTTTCAGATTTCATCATGAAAGTAAATTATGTTCGGTTGGATTTGTTATAATGGATTTTTAGATAAGAGATTATGATGATGATAATATGTTCCGTTAATCTTACCCAGTTATCCACAAATAACAAACTACCATGGTTTTGTTTTAATTTTATTTTATTTTATTTACGGCATGGATAAGGGCTTATTTATTTGAGAATAAAGTGGTGATATCTCCGCACCCATATGTAATTATGTATTGTTATCGGTTAATGAACATGAGAATCTGCATGGGTTTGATGGCAATTATGTAATTTCTTATATGGTTTGTTACGGTAGAATTTGGATTGTTATCATGCACATTATGTTGAAGTTCGTTTCTTCGTATGATCCGATCAAGTGGATATTTATATATAATCGGGTTGCATGATATTTTGTCAATATGTCTTATGTTTTATGAACCCATAAAGGTCGATGCTTATTATTGTTTAGGTCCAGTAATCCTATTATTGTTTTTGGATTACATAAAAGTCCACATAAAGTTAAAAACCCATCAAGTTATTTTCTGATCTATTATGAGAACATGTTTATAAATAATTTTATTATAGGGTTCTAAAGTAAACAAAAAAATTTGAATTTATTTTTATGATTTATTTATGATGTTAAATTAATATTATGATGTTGTTGATATTCTAAATTATATTTAAATTGTTGAATATCATATTATGATTTGTTTTTTCGCATTGTTGTTAATGATGATGATGATGTAAGTAATGCATGAGCAATAGTCATTTACATGTATTTTGGATTCAAGGTTTGGACTGATTGCGAGTCACCAAAGTGACCCAGTTGAAAAGAGCCGAGGATGCCAAAACATATAATCGATATTTAATACATATTATTATGTATTGAATTAAATGGCATTGCAATCACGGTTTCTTTAATAATGAAATTGTATGGATTCGCCCAAAGGATGATCAATTTTCAATTGATTAAGAAACTGGAATAGGGTAATTGGTATTATATGCTTTTCAGGATAGGAACTAGATACCCAAAGGTGATAGACCTACCTAATCAAGTCATATACATAGCCAATTAGCCCTATTAAGTGAAGTTTTCACCATATGAATAAATAGGCTATAGGTGTGTCGTGGTATTCACCCAAAGGTAGAATCATGATGATACCATTTGTCTATTATTTTTTAAATAGTACGTGTAACTCAAAGCATTAATGTTGTGAGCATTTATTTTATGCAGTTGTAATGCCGTCTCACTGCATTCGCATGCTTCATCTGTTTCGATGTATAATGGAACAAATATTTCATAATGGTCGGAACAAATATTTCATAATGGTCTGAACAAATTCAATTTTACTTGGGTGTTTTGGATCTTGATTTAGCACTTCAGAAAGATAAACCCGCTACTCTTACTGATTCAAGCAATGTGGATGAGAAAGCTTTGTTCAATGCAAGGGAAAGATCGAACAGATTGAGCCTTATGTTTATGCGAATGACAATAGCTAGCAATATTAAATCTACACTTCCTACTACTGAGAATGTCAAAGAATTCCTTAAAAATATCAAAGACCGGTTAAAGACTGCTGATAAATCATTAGCCGGAACATTAATGGCCCAGCTAACAACAATGAAGTATGATGGGTTAGAGGAATGCATGAACATATTCTTGAAATGACAACCCTCGCTGTAAAATTAAAGAATTTAGGATTGAATGTGGATAATTCATGTCTTGTGCAATTCATTCTGAATTCATTGCCTCCTCAGTATGGTCCATTCCAAATACATTACAATACTATTAAAGAGAAATGGAATGTGAATTAATTAACTAGTATGATTGTTCAAGAAGAGACAATGCTTAAGCAACAAGAAAATCATTCAGTTCATATGTTCACTGCAATAAACGAGGATCACCAAAGAATGATGGACCTGCTGAAGAAAACAAGGTTATTAAGAAAGTGAAGGGCGAAGGTAGAAAGAGTTTCTTTTGTAAGAAAGAATGTCATTTTCATAAAGATTTTCATAAACGCATAAGTTGGTTCGAAGGGAAGGGGATTCCTTATGACCTAGAGCATAAGCCCAAATGGAGAGTTTCTCCACACGGGGATTCAAGTTAAAGCTCCTATTAAAGTTATAAGAACTTAGTCGACCTGGGGGGTCATGGGCGACGGAAGACCCGTCGGACAAACCATTAGGCAGCCTGTGTTATGAATGGAGTTCGACAGTCCTACTGTCGAACATATGTACTGGAGAACGACAACAGGACAGTCGACTTGAGGGATTTATGGCGACGAAAAACCCGTCGAACGTTTACAGTGTAGTGATCTATGATTTTAACTGTGAATATTTAAAATGTTTTAAGTCATTCACACTAACTATGCTTACTAATTCATCCATTCATTCAAACATGAACATTCAAAATGTTTTATAACCATTCACACTTTATTAATCTTGGGATTTAGTCTCCACTTCAATAAAAAAAATGTAAACATTGATTGATACATGGGTTGACAAGCACAAGAAAAACAAGATAATTGTTCTAAAATCATCCATGCCGATCGTGTCTTTGCTTCAAACGTCGTTTTGTTATTTCTGAGGGCTTAACATCAGTTCATTTCGTGTTAACGGGCACACCCATATGTCATGAGCTTATAATTGAATATGAGCATGAATAAGATAGTCCAAATATTTTGATGTTAAAATAAAGAGTAATAAATTCATGCTATGGCAATAATTTTTAAATTGAAATTCAAACTCCGGTTCCCTTCATGATTGAACTCCATCCATAACACAGGTTGCCTAATGGTTTGTTCGACAAGCCTCCCGTAGCCCATGACCCTCAGGTCGACTAACCTGTTGTCGTCCATCAGTATATCTATTCGACTTCATGGTTATCAAACGACTTTCAGAACACATGCATCAATTATCCTCACCTTAATGATTTCAGGTGGTGGGGATTGCCTTTCTAAATTTTTCGGTTGGTGGGGAGGAGAGGTGAGGATAGTGGATTACAAAATCAAACAAATTATTTTTTTTAATTTTTTATGGTTGGGGGGGACAACATGTTGCATGGTGGGGGTAGAGTTGCCCTTAATCAATGGAAGACCCACCCCACCTTTCTAAAATACTCCCTTGATGCCCTCCTCCTCCAAGCATATATTAAATTATATTTGGATACACAGGTGAATGAGCTTTTGATAGGTAAATGAAATAGGAGTGTAAAGTTGAGGGATTTTGTTCATTATTCATACATTATTATATAATGATGGGAGAGATTCAGATTAACATAAAAAATGGTGAAGGAAAAAAAATCAAAACTAAATCCATGATTAGATACTTGAAATAGAGTATGAAGAGAAGATCGGCAATGTGATAAGCAACTATCGGCGCTCCGTCCGTGTTTGGTGCATCTGTCCATGCGTAAGTGATCAACAAGTCCGCTAATGGGTCTCTGTCCGGCTGTCCCATAATTTTTTTTATAGATATGGTAGTGTTTTAGGGTTTTATTTTATTATTTTACTATCCCACTGTGTAGGTGTAACTGTGTAAGATTTTTAATGGACAAAACTCTAGACTTGACTAAAATGTTATGGTTTTTATAGGTCCCACCTAATTTGATATGGTGTCATTAATTGTGAGTGTTGTTTAACTTCTTATTGTTTTAATATGCTCTTTTGTTTTTCTTTTCTTTTTTTTCTGTAATATTTGATGGGGTCAATTAAGGCGTCGCCCTAATCGCAACTAAACAGATTTTCTACGAAATCATTTTTATGGGGGGGGGGGGGGTAGTCGATACGGACTTTGATGGATTTATGTGAACATTGTTTAAGTGACAGATTTTCACAGACTTTGCAGATTTTCACAGACTTTTGCAGACTTTCGTAGACTTTTGCAGACTTTCATAGATTGATTCTCATGGACTTTCACAGACTTTTGTAGACTTTCACAGATGGACTCTCATTTACTTTCACAGACTTTCATAGACATTGGCAAACTTTCACATATTGAATCTTATGGACTTTCATAGACTTTCACAGACATTTGTAGACTTTCTCAAATCACTCTCCTAGACTTTCATAGACTTTCACAAACATTTGCAAACTTTCACAAATTACTCTCATGGACTTTTATAGACTTTCACAGACTTTAACAAACTTTAACAGATTTATTTTTTTACATATGGATTTCTATTAATAAACACAATAATGTTTTTGAATTTTTAAATAACAAATAAAGAACTTATCATACCCAACATAAAATATAATTTAATATAATAAATATTAATAAAAACTATTTTTAACTAGATAATATTACATTAGTTCAGCATGAATATTGATGTCACGGTCATCCCACATACGTATAGCTATAAATATGAGTCGATATCAATAATTCATATATATTACATCTCTTCAAATATAATGAAATAAAATAATAAATTATATTACGTAAATTAAAAAAAATAAAAGTAGTCATTATATTACTTTAAATAAAAAATAAAATAAAAGCAATCAGTATATTTAGTCATGTATATACATATATCTAATTTTATTTTTATCTATGTCTAAACATTATAAAAAAAAATATGCATGTATATTGTACAATAATATAAACATCTTCAAGGAAAATCAAATCAAGCATTATACATATAATCAAATATATGATAAATCTATATTTTAAAAAATAATTGTGGATGATCTAGGCATATATTATATAATAGATAATAATGCAATGATTGATTGCAACACAAGCAAATCTTTCATTCTCATATATTCAGCAAACATATGAGGTGATGACAATATTTCATACAAATGAACATTCAGAAAAAAATAGATCATAAATAAAGAAAAAAAATGTGAATAAAAATATGAAAGGCATGAGATAAAAGAGTTTTGTTAAAAAAAAAAAAGAAATATTCACAATATTAGAATAAAAGTCAATGAGAATCCTACTCATTTGAGTGGGATTTTGAAATGACTTTTTCCTTTGTATTTTTCTTTCTAAAGTCCACAAAAATCACTCACTCATGAAAGTCTTCACAAATCCTGTTTAAATTGAATAACACATGACAAAATTTCTACTATGAAGAGTCTCAATTGAATAACGTTAGATTTTTTTGTCCACGGAATAATGTCTCTATCGAATAACACTGGACTTTTTATCCACGAAATAATGTCTCTATCGAATAACACTAAATTTTTTGTCCACGAAATAATGTCTCTATCGAATAACATTTGACTTTATGTCCACGAAATAATGTTTCAATCGAATAACACTGAACTTTTTGTCCATGAAATAATGTCTCAATCGAATAACGCTAGATTTTTTGTCCACGAAATAATGTCTCAATCGAATAACGCTGGACTTTTTGTCCACAAAATAATGTCTCAATCGAATAACGCTGGAATTTTTATCCACGAACCAATGTCCTGATTAAAAAACACAAGATTTACAAATCCATGTATATGGACAATTTATCCATAAAAATCCTAATAGACTAAATCTACATAAATTCAATTATGTAATCCCACCACCACACGCTATCAGAGTAAAATGGTGCTATTACAAGCAATCCAATACTTGCATGAGCAGAGACTCGTTAGAAAGAAGAAAAAAATGTAATTTTTTTACTTTAATGTACGTACTTCGTTTAATACACACACTTTAAAGTTGTATGCATGAGGTCTGTTCCTAAACAAGTTAAATTATATATCATTTGAGTTGATCTAAGTTCCAATCGAGGCGGTGTTATTAAGTTTATAAACTTTTGTACTTTTGTAGTCATTTTACATTTATTAGTTAAAGAGATACTTCGATTGATTTTGAGTGCCGAAATTTTTTGAGAGAAGAATAATTAAGCAAAGAAAATGCAATTAGAATTAAGGATACCCACATTTATTTAATAACAAGACATTCACATTTATTTAATAACAAGACATGTCACTGACTCACAAGAGACTTTACAACACTCCCATTGAAAACAGAAAACCTACTCCACGCATAACATCCTTCCAATAAATCACCTTTTTTAACTCTTCTGAGAGAGACGCAACAAAACACAAATACAAGCAGAGTCCCACAAATACCGTCACACATCCGATTCACTCAAAACAAAACCCTCATGTCAATGATGAAGAAAAAAAAAAGAAGGTACCTCAGCCGGAGATGTCGATGGCCTTGACCTCCGGCTTCTTCACCTCCGCCTTCGGCACCGTCACCGTCAACACCCCGTTCTCCATCGCCGCCTTCACCTGATCAACCTTCGCCCCCTCCGGCAACCTGAACCTCCTCATGAACCTCCCGCTGCTCCTCTCCACGCGGTGCCACGTGTCGTTCTTCTCCTCCTTCTCCCTGCTCCTCTCGCCGGAGATCTGGAGGACTCTGCCGTCCTCGACCTCCACCTTCACCTCCTCCTTCTTCAGCCCCGGCAGATCCGCCTTGAACACGTGCGCCTCCGGCGTCTCCTTCCAGTCGATGCGCGCGTTGGCCAAGGCGGAGGTCTCGCTAGAGAGAGACCCCGGTCGGGATTCGGAGATGGAGCGGAAGGCGTCGAAGGGGTCAAAGACGTCGAGGGAGAAGGGGTCGAAGACGTTGTTCCGTCGGCCGCCGAAGAAGTGTGGAATCAGCGACATTTGTTCTCGCTCTCTTTGGAATTGAAACGAAAAAACAGAGAGAATGTGATAGAAAGCTTTTCAATATCGATTTTGAATTTCTTTGCTTTGGTTGTGGAGAGAGAAATTGAAGGGGACTGGTATTTATAGGGGAGATGAGTTGAAGAAGGGGTCTCGAAGTTTCTGGAGGCTTCAAAGTAATATTGGCCGTTGCTTTCGTGATGGACGTCTCTGGATTTGTCGAGGGACCTATAGAGGACTCCGGAAGGTTCTGGGGTTCCCACGCGAAACCATTGGTTCTGTATTGGGTTGCACGCACTTGATTGGGCTCCAATTTTGTGGGCCGTTAGAAGGGAAAGAAAATGATATGGCCGGCCCAATCGCAATACTATTTGAAGTTTACATTATTTATTTATTATTTATTTATTTATTTTGTAAATAACATTATAAATGATCATATATTTTTAGAGTTTTTTTTTCTAGAGATACAACTTGAACGGATTGAATCCGACCCAACCCAACATTTGAGATTCAATCCGAATCCAAACCCAAACAACCAGAACCTAATTTAGGTTGGATTTTGGTTGGGAATTTTAACCCGAACCCAAAGTAAAAATGATAAATTTAAACATTCTAAATCATATTTTAATTTTTTAATTTATTATAAAATAAATTTTGAATTGTTTGATTTATCTTTACATATAATCTATCAATTCTATAGTTTCATTTCTATATTTTTAATAAAAATGTTCTTTAATTTCACCTTTCTTATTTGTTTTATGTGCAACATTGATTTTTACAAAGTTTTAATTATTTATAATAACATTTTTTGAAAAAAAAATTAAACTTCAAATAGTATTGCGATTGGGGCCGACCATATCATCTTTGGAAAAAAAATACACACAGCCCCATTGCGATCCTAATTACAGTTTATCATGTTTTTGTTTTTCTTAAAAATCATACACTTACCCTTTGAAGTGCATGTTGTTATATGAAATGAAGTATATGCCAAGATATATTGTATTTTTTTTCATAGTAAAAAAATGAAGAAAAAAATTAGATCATATATTATGATAACGCAGTATATATTACGTTATCATAGTGTACGAAACTACAAAATAGGCGATAAAAAAGACTGCCTGTATCAGCGCTTTCCCTTCTAACGGCCCACAAAATTGGAGCCCAATCAAGTGCGTGCAACCCAATACAGAACCAATGGTTTCGCGTGGGAACTCCAGAACCTTCCGGTGTCCTCTATAGGTCCCTCGACCAATCCAGAGACGTCCATCACGAAAGCAACGGCCGATAGTCCTTTGAAGCCTCCGGAAACTTCAAGACCCAACCCCCCCCCCCCCCCCCCCCCCCCTTCATCCCATCTCCCCTTAAATACCAGTCCCCTTCAACTCCTCTCACAACAACCAAAGCAAAGAAATACAACATCAAAATCGATCAAAATCTCTCTTGAAAAGCTTTCTATTGCATTCTCTCTGTTTTTTTGTTTCAATTCCAAAGAGAGCGAGAAAAAATGTCGCTGATTCCACACTTCTTCGGCGGTCGACGGAACAACGTCTTCGACCCCTTCCGCTCCATCTCCGAATCCCGACCGGGGTCTCTCTCTAGCGAGACCTCCGTCTTGGCCAACACGCGCATCGACTGGAAGGAAACGCCGGAGGCGCACGTGTTCAAGGCGGATCTGCCGGGGCTGAAGAAGGAGGAGGTGAAGGTGGAGGTCGAGGACGGTAGAGTCCTCCAGATCTCCGGCGAGAGGAGCAGGGAGAAGGAGGAGAAGAACGACACGTGGCACCGCGTGGAGAGGAGCAGCGGGAGGTTCATGAGGAGGTTCCGGCTGCCGGAGGGGGCGAAGGTTGATCAGGTGAAGGCGGCGATGGAGAACGGGGTGTTGACGGTGACGGTGCCGAAGGCAGAGGTGAAGAAGCCGGAGGTCAAGGCCATCGACATCTCTGGTTGAGATGGGGACTTCGAATGAAAATTTTCGCGACATTGGGGATTCCGTTTTTGTGTGTGTGGTGTGTTTTGGAGGGTCGTGAAGTGGAGCTGAAGAGTGTGTGTGTGTGTGTGATGAGTGATGCGTGTGTTTGTGTGTAGCATCTGTTGTCAATGTGTGAGCTTGAGTTTACTCGTTGAATAAATAAACGGATGTACGTGATTACGAGGCATTAAATCATGTTTGATTCTCTCATTGTCAAAATTTATTAATTAAGCATCCCAACTTCACTTAAATGGGACTAAAAATCCAAAATGTAACCCAAGTTTGCCTTGGTTTATGTGTTTGTTTTTGTTCAACCGAACCTACAAGTAGTTTTGTTTGATCAATTTTAATTGATTCAATCACAGTATAACAACAAAAATACATAGAGTTCATTTCCTTGACTTATAATTGCATTTCCCACCATAGATATCGAGTTTTCATACTGATTTAATTTTTATGTATTTCTATGAATTTGGAGTATACATGCAAAAGTAATTTATCCCAGCTTAATTATAAAACCAGGGATCTCTCTCCATAAGAAAATCCAGAAAAACACAACCAAAATTTTAATAAAGCTGCATTGTATTTAGCTTCTGATATATCATTTTCCTTGAATCAATGTGCCATCACTTGGACTACAAAGCAATCAAATGTTTTCAAAAAAAAAAAAAAAATCTAAATCCATTATAAATTGCAATACGCGAAAAGATAAATCATGAAATATCGCGTTTCTTGAAATCCCAAAAACCTCATTCGACAACCATCTAATAAACTAATTCCGCCATAACAACATACCATTACACTCCTCCCGCCAACTGTCATAACCACCCAATCCCCCCTCAAAAATCCAAACCCACTCAATCTCTCAAGAAAATGTCACTCCTCCTCCTCCACCTCCTCCTCCTCCTCCTCCTCCTCCTCTCCACCACCACCACCACCACCTCCCCCTCCCCACCCATCGGCGTCGTCTACAACCCCCTCCACCACCCCCCCAAAACCCACATCGTCTCCTCCCTCCGCGCCTCAACATTCACCCGCGTCCGCCTCCTCGACCCCTCCCCCTCCGACATCCGCGCCTTCTCCTACTCCAACCTCCGCCTCCTCCTCTCCCTCCCCAACTCCTACATCCCCTCCTTCTCCGCCTCCCCCTCCTCCTCCCTCCGTTGGGCCTCCTCCCACCTCCTCCCCTTCCACCCCCGCTCCTCCATCTCCGCCGTCTCCCTCGGCCATCACTCCTCCTCCCCTTCCCTCCTCCCCGCCCTCACCAACCTCCGCTCCTCCCTCCTCCGCCTCGGCCTCCTCCACATCTCCGTCACCACCGTCGTCTCCTTCGACTCGATTTCCCCTCTCTTCCCCCCCTCCGCCGCCCGGTTCAATTCGTCGGTCGCGCCGGAACTCATCGAGTTCCTATCGAAGACCAATTCGTCGTTCTTGATCGATATCCAGCCGTTTCAGCTCTACCGGACCCAGACGTCCACGCCGATCGGATTCGCGGTTTTCGCGGATCACCCGTTCGGGTTCCGGACGGATCCGTTTACGGGGCTCCGGTACCGGAACTTGTATGATGTGATGGTCGATGCGGCGGTGAGCGCGGTCGAGGCGAAGATGAAGAAGGGGGGGAGGTTGCCGGTGGTGGTGAGTGCGACGGGGTGGCCGAGTGGCGGAGGGGAGGAGGAGCCGGCGGAGGTGGGGGAGGTGTACGCGGAGATGTACTTGAAAGGGTTGGTGAGGCATTTGGAGTCTGGGGTGGGGACGCCGATGAGGAGGGAAGGGGCGGAGGAGGTTTACGTGTTCGAATTGTTCGATAATTGGGCGAGGCGGGGGCCCGAGTCGGGGCGGCATTGGGGGGTGTGGTTTGAGAATTTGACGGGGAAGTACGAGGGGGTCGATTTCTCCGGTGCGGGTCGTGGTGGTGGATGTGGATGGCCTGGTGGGGCGGGGGTTTGGGTTGTTGTGTTGGTGTTCTTGGTGTAGATATTTGAGGTTGGTTTGCTAGTCTTGTTGTTTCAGGTTGGGTGACAAAGAATGGTGTTTGTTTTTTCTCATTCTTTGCTTGCATCACAATGTTTGTTGTTTTTCTGATGTTGGAGGGTTAATGTAGTTGGATTTACAGAGACTGTGTTGACAGGTTTTCATTACTCAAAAGATGTGCATGGATAATTGGATATGCAGTTTTGCTAACATTTGCCAGCAGAATTGGTTCTGTTCTTCACCAAATCCCAAAATTTAAGCTAGTACATCTTGAAATCCATATTTGACTACTATATAAATCCATGCACATCATCATCCACTCTTAGCCCCCCTTTTGTTTCTGTATAACCCACCGGATAACCCCGGATAAATCTTTTGGGACACGTATAACCCACCGGATAACCCCGGATAAATCTTTGGGGTGTCCCATATAACTTTCAGAATAAATTCTAATAAAGTGGTATATGGATTCCAATCAATCTCTAGAATTAAAGTTACTCTAAGTTATTCCATCCAAATAATATGTAGACTCACTGTCAAATCAATTGTTATCACCTCTTATAAAACACATATCAAATCAACTATCATTATTTTTTACCTTTTATAAATCTTTATCCATACTTTATTCACATTTTATCCAAAGAACAAAAAATTTATTCTTATGTTTACCGATGAGAATAATTTAAAACACAACCAAACACAAAATCATTTTATCCTTATTTATACTCACTTATGCTCGGATAAATGTATACCCTAGAATAAAATCTATCACCGTTCCAAACGGAGGCTTAGAAAGGAATAACACTTTAAAATTATAAATCATTTTAACATAAAATTTTATAATAAATAAAACATAACATCCACAAAGTTTATTGAAACATGTCAAAATGTCATAAAAACATCTGATTTAATTAAATTATTAATACATGACCCACAAAGATTTTAGCTAGGAAATGCGGTGAAATGATGATAAGAAAATAAAATTTCATGACTTCTAATGTAGGCCGTACATTGCAACACATCAGGACAGGTTTCGAAAACAAACCCAAACCATCATCCAAGCCTGGGTTACCAAAAGAATCCACATATTGTCACTCCCACCTGTTCTTTGGAATTTTAATAAACATGCATGCAAATCAATTCAAACAGGTACAAATATCATTATGCTCTCAACATGTAAAACCGAAATCCTGTATTTTCTTGTATTTTTTTTTCAATATCAGATATTAAAAAAAAAACTGTTCTGTAAGCTGAGACGGACTCGGGTTCATATGAAATGACAACAAATTGAACTGAAAAACAGAAACCAATGAAAACCAAAAGTCATCCCTCTCTCGACAACCACTGACATGAGATCTTCTTAAACCGAGATTATCAGGAAAAGTTGATCATTAGGCCCACCAATCCGCACATTCTTTGGGATCTTAAGCCGAAACCTTTAGAAAACTCACCGCCTTCAATGGTGAGCCGCAGAATCTGCTGGGTTCTCTTCTTTCAGTGCAGAAGCAGAATCATTCAAACCGGCATCCTCCTGAGGTGTCTGTGGTTCAGCACTCACCACAGCAGGCTGGTTTTGCTCATCTTTAGGTGCTTCGACAGGAACACCAACTACAACAGAACCCACCGCTCTATTGTCAGACACAACGCCAGGCGCAGCACAATCCATTAAGCTAGCAGCGATTGCAGCATTCAGATCTTCTTCTTCCTGAAACGCAATCATTGCAATCTGATCGGCTTCGCTCATGAACTGGGCAGGACTGGGTGGCACAGAAGATGTGGCCCTCTGTGGAGCATTGTTCCTTTCATTGCAAGATTTTGTGATCCTTTGGGCATCCTCGGGCGAAATCCATAGCCCGTACTTGTTTGAGGATTCTGATGCAGATAGGGGACACTCATGCGGGAAGTTTCCCCTGACCAAGAATATGCTCCAGCCGTATCCCTTGAGAGTGTCCAAGTAAGCTGAGAGGTAGAACTTGGAGAGGTGTTCAGGGGCGGCATAGAGGCTGTCAAAGTTGTACCACTCCCCACCCACCTTGCGTATGCAAAACCAATGGTCTTCCAAATGACAAATAAACGCATTCTCCAGTTCAGGGTCGATTTTGGCCGAATCAGCATTGGGGGAGCCGAGGGGGATGACTTGCAGATCCCACACCTCCAAGGCCTTCTCTAAAACCTGGGGGAACCAAAGATGCATGGAGAGGTGATTATTGAGAGTTGGAAGATAGAAAAAGGCATATGGTTTATAAATCATATGAATATAAAGGCATGTCAACTATCACACTAGGGAATAAAGTGCAAATTAGAAAATGTAGTAGTAGATCATCATAATCATCAACAACAACAAAAAAGAAAATTAAAAAAAAAAATCATTCTCACATGAATCTATGAACAAAGCAGCAAGTACAAGTGACTATATGGCGTTGTATGAAATCCAATGCTTTTTTTATAAATTAAACACGGAAGATATCAACCAAGCATTATAGCAGAAAAGTGCCAATTAGAAAATGTCGTGGTAGGACAAAAACAGACACACACAAAAAATATATGTATATATATTAAGGGAAATGTACTAAGTAGAAAATGTTGTAGTAGATAATAAGAATAATAATTAATAAATAAAAAAAGGCACCTGCACACACAAAATTTCATTCTCATACAGATACATGAACAAAGCAGCAACTACAAATGATATATGGTGTTGTGTGAGGTTCAATGTTTTTTTAAATTATAGGGGTATTAGCATGGAATAATACCAGCAACTACATTATGTTTCTTTCTTACTCAAATGCCTCTACGATCTAAATATTTTGATGCATCTCCATTGGATTGGTTAGTCACATTATTTGAGACAAAACCAGCCCATTAGTGTTCAATCTTCATAAATATATCACAGCTGTAGCACTTTACAACCCACTCGCACGCACCAATAACAACATATGCTCATCATTCATTGGTTTACATATTAAATTGTGTGAACAAACAAATCCAAACTTAGTATTAGGGAAACAGAAATCCAAACAAAATAAAGAGACAACAAAAAGACTGAAGGGAAAAAAAAATTCAGTTTCAGATGTCAACAAACTTGGAATTCATGTTATCGAATCTAAAACTCAGTTTCAATGTAGGCACCATATGTAGGACAAATGCATATCAGAACCACATGAACGACCATCTAGCTTGGTAGGTGGAACGCAAGGCGCTTAACCCCATGGTCGTGAGTTCGAGACCCACTGTGGACATCTTATTTGGTACAATAAGGACATAAAGGTAATCTACATGACTCCATACCAATCCACGCACATAAATAATGAAATTTGCATGCAAGCATCACTATCATTCTCCAACGATGGCAATTTCATTTTGTTGGGAACTATTTTTATGTATGTAATGGCAGCTTATAATTTTCCTAATGCTCACTTCATGCTATCAAATAAAGACAATCCTAACGAATGTAGAAAAAATACGACTTCCTATTTTGGTAAAGTCAATTAATAATCATTTACAAAAATAGAACATGAAGTTAAGATCGGACATATTAATAAAAATATTGAATTATTTGATATGAAACCCAAATATCATCCTTGATCACCAAGATAATAAAGAGATGCAATCAAACAGACTAGGAAGTTGAAAATTAACGATGGAGTCCTACCAAATTTGACTGCAACAAAAGTTACTCTGAACCATAATAGAAAATGTAACAGTAGTGAAATTTAGCAAAATAGCCCCGACAAATTTCCCAGGTCCTACAACAGAAGTGTAAAGAAAGAACTAACCTTCTTTTTCAACTGGTTTTCCACATCAATATAATTAATGTAGTTACTATATTATTTTTACCTTCAATGGTAACAGAATTCATGGAACATGGATTTTGTTTAAACAAAAGGGCAACACTTTAGCAGGACAAATTTCCTATTAATGAATTTATAATAATAACTAAAGGTTGATCCCATAACACGTGGATGAAGCCATGTCAAATTCACCCGAACCCTCAGGGTAACCCATTGAAACAAACGAGGAACACAAGATAAAACAAAGTACATTAATCATTGTTCAGTAGAACCAGTACTTTCCTTCTCTTTTTTTTTGGAAAACGCAACGGGTAGGCTATCTACGGCATGTATATGAAGAAATAACAGGATTTCAGAGCCAATGAAGGGAAAAAAATTTAAAAAAAAAGGGAAACAAAGAAAGACTGAGAAGAAGTAGACAAGACGTCTACTACCACCTAGCCAGGCTACCTTCCCCTCCTACTCCTCAATTGTCCAATACTTTACTTCTATTTATGTTTCAAAAAAATTTCCAAACTGAGGTCCCATATTCAGCACCAGTCATACAGGACCTCGGTCTCCTAATAATTGTCCAACATTTTAATAACACACTCACCAAGATAACAAAGAAACGAATCAAAATGAATAGGCAGTTGAAAGTTGACGATGGAGGGTTTTTCAAGTATGGCTGCAAGAAAAGCTTACTCTGAACCACAAGTAAAAAATGTCAACAGTAATGAAGTTTAGGAAAATAGCCCAAATAAATTTCCTAAGTCCTTCAACAGATGTGGAAAGAAAGGAATTATCCTTCTTTTTTCGATTGGTTTTTCCCCTTCAATATAATCAATAAAATAACAATTATTGTTATTCCCCTTCAATGGTATCGGAATTCACAAGACACACTTTAAGAATGACAAGTCTCATGTTGATGAATTCGTAAAACTATCCTAAGCTTGATTCCCATGACACGTGGACGAAGCCATGTCAAATTCACCCGAACCCTACAAGGCAACCCATTGACAAAAAAAAATCTGTTAAAACACACAATGAACACAAGATAAAACATTAGTAACACCACTTCATCATTTCCTAATCATTGTCCAACACTTTCCTTCTCTTTATATTTTAACCAAAAAATAACTCTGAACTAAGCTCACTTATTCAGCAGTCATGCAGCATCTTGGTCTCCTAATCATTGTCCAAAATGTTCCTTCAGCTATGTATGTCTACAAATTCCAAGTCTCTACAACACAAATGACACTTCATCACAATCATGTATACCCTCACTTCTTTTTCACAGTAAACTGCATATGAATCAAGAATTCACATCCATTCAACTTCAAGAATCAAACTTCAAATGATAAGTTGATAATGGCCTTGTGGCAATGGAGGTTACCATGTAAGATAAAGATATTTGTGTGGTTGGCACTCCAAAACCGACTGCTGACAAAAGTATACAGGGCCAAATGGAGACCAAACGACCCAACAGAGTGCGGATTATGCTTGGGCGACCCAGAGACGGTGGAGCACCTCCTGATGACCTGTCCGGTTGCGTATAGGCTATGGGCAGCCCTGAGCATAGCCACAGGCAATAACTTCACATTCCAGTCTTTGCCGGATCTATGGGAGGCGATGCGTTCTATCGCACCATCGGGGGGAAGGACCTTACAGGCCCGGTTCCTCAACATACTCATCCCCGCTGGGCTCTGGGCACTATGACGCACACGCAACGAAGCAATCTTCCAGGGACAGCGAGTATACTTCGAAAACATTTGGGATCTCGCACTCGGCCTAATTCAAGACACCTAGTGAGACTAAATGGCGTGAGTGACGCGGGGGGTAGACTCAGATGCGAGATGTAACTCAGGCCGTCCCCTCTTGCACCCTTCTCGCGGCGGCACTCCTCGTGTAGCCGCGGTGGGGATTTGCTCAGTGCATTCCGGTCTCTCCTACCACCGATCGAGCTTCCCATTTGGGTCCTCAGTCGAGCATGTATCCATTTCCCACCTCTCACTCATGCGTATTCAGAGTTTCAGACTAATTCTGTAACACTTTCCGTCGTTATAAAATTGGCCTACCTTCTTTCAAAAAAAAAAAAAAAGAATCAAACTTCACGGTGACAGATGTATCCTTTTATTCTTCTTCCAAAAAAACAAAAATAAAGAAAAAGAATTCAGAGTGATAGGGTTTCAACAATTCAATAAACATGAATAAACAACATCCCCAAAGAAAACCATGCTTCATAACCCAAACAATTCCACAAAAACCCTAATCTTGAAACCAAAATCCAAAACCAGCTCACAAGAAACCCCAAAAAAGAGAGCTAGAGAAATGAGACCTGGATACTGAAGTCACCGCCAAGGGAGACGTTGTGGGAGACGTCGGCGCCGGCGGACCCGTCGCCGGGCATCACCATCCGCTCCCGGTGGTCCAGATCTGCGGCGAGCGCCGCCAGATCGAATTCGGAGAAGAAGGGCCCCTGGAGGACGGCGTTGACGCAGTGAACGGCGCAGAGCTTCGACTCCTGGGACTCGTGGTACAACATCCCGCCGTTGCTCGGGCCCTCCATGGATTTGGACGGCTCAAAAGAAAAAAACAAAGAACAGTGAGAGGTGACTGAGACTTCCGTCTTCGACGTGTATATATAGCCCCTCCTGAGAATAAAAGGAAAGATTTTCGTCAGTCCTGAAACCCTAGTTTGCTTAGAAACCAAGGTTTCCTTCGTGGCAGTTGGAAGCGGATTTACGGTTATCGATGGATGAACGGTCCTGATACGTGGTCTGAAAGTTTATGGAAAGGGGAAAGGAATAGAATCGGAGATTTTAACTCTCTGAAAGATCTCTCTGTGAATATTAAACTTTATAAAAAAAAACGAAAAAGTATGTATGTTTAAGGTCTTATTTGCAATAATCACTCGGGGGCCTCTGGTTCGGCCGAGAATAAATACGTGTTTGGTTTATCACTTGAAATGAGCAACTTTTATGAAAATTAATTAGGGGTCCTATGATCATTCATCTACTATTTTTAGGTCCTTAAAATTTTAAGTTTTTTTTAATCCCTATGACATTGAGCAAGATATTGTTTAAAAATACCGAAAATGTCATCGCCCAATTATGTGAAGGTTTACAATATACTGAGAAGTGTAAAGAGTGTATTAGAGATACTCAACAATGTAATAGAGTGTTTACATGTACTGAAATAATTAAACAATGACATTTTATGCGAAAGTATAATGTATTAGGGAGGGAGTGTTAACAATATACTGGAGGTATTTAACAATGTATTGAGGAGTGTTAACGGTTGTCATCCTCAATAGTGTACTAAAATAATGGGGGAAATGAGGGCATTTTTTATATTTTTGAAAACATTCGACTGAAGGGACTTAGATATAAATTTCACCACATTAGGGACCTAATTTTTTTTGAAAAGTTTCAAGAATCTAAAAATAATAATAGACGAGTGATTACAAAGACCCCTTTTTTTTTTCAGTGTTAGTTTTAAGTGCTTATTATAAATATTTATTGATGAATAAATATTTTTTAACAAGTAAACAGTTTGACGTTTATTTAAAAGTATTTTACTTATTGATTGTTGAAATACCAAATATCAATAAATAGAAATTGGATATAAATATCATTTTATAAACACTACAAATAAGGATTTATTTTTCTTGTTGAATTGAACAATTTTTCACTTAAAATATCAGCATTTATATTAGCATTTATAAATCAGTAGTTAAAATCAACAATGCACCGAGTCAAACACCCCCTAATTGCCTAAATATTAATAATACAATACACGAAACACAATGTGTCCAATTATCTTATAAAAAATATAAAACTATTTGTATTTAATTCATTATATAATTTTATATTAAAGAATATCATTCATTAACTAAATATATATGTTTTTAAAAAATCAAAATTTGTATGGAATACAGATATGGCTCAAACAAACATTAAAATAAAATATGTATTTTGATGATTTTGTGTTTATCAATATATAAAAAAGATTGAAAAGCGCAATTTTTTAAAATTTACTTATATTTTATTAAAACAATCGTTTTTGAAAAACTACTTTTAATCAATTTTAAAATTAATTAAAAATAAGATTTGAATAATGCTTGTCTTAAAAATGATTTTATTAGCGCAAAATAAATTATTTAACAATTGACTACAAATGAGACTTAAACATATAGCCATACAAAAATAGAGCTAGCATATAAGATACGCTAATTTAACTAAATTTGAACTCAAATTAATTGTAGACCAGTAACGAGGAAATGTTGTTCTCAAATTAATTGTAGACCGTTGTTCTATCAATTTTGATATGGATATGCTTACCAAAAATACGATATTGATATTATTACTTTTGAAATTAGCCTAAGAGCCGTTTAAAAATGGATTTGTACAGCTTTTAAGTTTACAAAAAACTGTTTTTTTTCAAATACGTTTCCAAATAGAAATTATGGGACCAAAAGCTATAGACAGATTTATAATAGGTGAAAAAAGTATTTAAAACCTAAATTTTTCAGAAGTTGTGAAGAGACAACTTCTGCATTCAATTTTAAACTCAGTTTTTGCTTAAAATCCAATCACCCAACGCAACCTAAATCCACCACAAGTCTACAAGTCATCAATTTGTTCAGTTCTCTTTTTTCTTATAATCTGGACCATTAAACATGTGGATTCCCAGATCAAAGTTTCACCAAAAAGGCCAGTACAAAAATCACAGTTTTGAGTACAACACTTCCACAAAAAGAAAGAGTGATAGACATGAGACTAGGTAACAAAATTCCCTGTTTGGACCATTGAAAAACATGATCTGGGTTGATGGTGTTTTTCAAGAATTTTTTTTTCCTGGTTGAGGAGTTCGAAAGCTGGGGAATCATGGCTTTCGCCTCAGCTATATTGTAATTGTGCTTTTCAGACTAGAAGATCATAATGGTTACTGCCGCTGTAGAGCAGCTTCACCGCCTGCCTTGGTTTCTTGTTCTTCTTGGGTTTGCCAAACTCAGCACCATATTCGGCGATGGGGATGAATCTGTTGCCCCGACTCACCGTTGTATGCTGTTGAGATTAGTTGAATAGCATTTGTGAGAAAAGTGACAGCAAACCAACACCACATTTGTTTAGGAGATAGGAAGTAAAGTTGCTTATTTAGCTAATCAGTATGCACTTAGATACTAGTTGTGAAACTCATAATCGAATGTATGCACCTAAGGTATGGAGAATTAGGTACCAACAGTGCTAAAAGGGCTAACATAAATTCAAGCATAGATTTACAACCAATGTTTTGAAAACTTTTAATGAGCTATAACCTGTCACTCAGATTCAAGATCCAAAGGGTCCATGAGAGATGACAGAGAAAAGGTTCCTTCGATTGCATGAATGCAGAAACATTCTTGGTGGGGGATATATTTGGAAGTTATATCGCAATATACATGTACATGGACAGAATTAATCAAGATTGGAATGATGTTCAACAAACTATCTGTTTGTATATTGAAGTACATTATTTTCAACATGGTTATAGAAGATATAGAAGACGATGCAATCATGAAAACACTTGAGTGATGGGTTGTGCGCAGAATCCCACAGGAAAGGCCTAGAATCATACCGTCACACCATCTCTGTCATTATCCATCCCCACCTCTAACCCTAGACGTAGAATCTGTTTGTCTATCAAGGACTCTAGCAAAAATGACTGGATATGCCATGTAGGATTGAGCAGTTATAATTAAAAAAAATCAAACGGAAACAAGTCATTAATAGCATGTTACTCAGCTGCAAAAAATTTATGACCCATTCCAAGAATAAGAGAATCTCTCTCGTCCCCAATCACAGAAATGTAGATCGAAATTTAATGCAAAGAATCTAAATACCTCATGCTCTGGGATGTAAACAACGATTGGCTGACAACATAGCTTTGACAAAACCTGAGAAGTATTTCAATTGCAAACATTATTAAAAAAATATTAAGTGAATATGTGGAATTGCATCTAATTGAAGCTCCATCGCTACGTCAGTAGATTAGAAGTTCCAGAATCACAAGCCATCAATTCACGAAAAAAGGATAGCAATCACCAGACATATAAGTGAAAACAGAAGACTGGCCATGGGGGAGGAAGATAGATGCCAATAATAACTTCAATTAGCACATAAAGGTAATGAATGCCATGCCAAATGTAAAAAGAAAAGGTTTCGTTGATGCATGAATGCATGCAATGTAGATATATTTGGAATGCTTACCAACAATTCTGATTCCCCTCCCCAGAAATCGGAACGTTTAATGCGTTGGCAATATCTACAACAAAGCAAAATACAGTAACAATTGTCTCATTGCATATTTAAGGAAAACAGAATGAATTGTAGGAAACCGAGTAGTATAACATCTGCTAAGTCCATAATTGTTGAGGATTAGCCACACTTGCCTTTTTAGAGACTCCTCAACAGTAATTGATACTATTGCCTCTTCATACTGATGCTTTTCGTCCTCACTTTCACATATGATCTCCTTTACGGCCATCCGTAATTCATCTGCATTGTCTATGGGGTCAGTAAATAGAAGACGATGATATAAGCATCAAATGAACTGCAGTTCTAGACTCATGGGGTTGCAATTGACCCACTCAGACACATGGACTCAAGAGATCCACTTGGGGCTATGCCTCAAGGGGTGGGGTCTGAGCAGCAGGGAAAGAATCTCATGGCACATGTTTCCCAAACAAGTGGAAGTTGCACCTTGTGGTAAATTATACAGTATAAAAAACAAGCAAAACTATAAGTTTCAGTGCCTTCCACACTCAAAGTTTAAAACAATGGTCAAACAAAAAGGAGAAGAGTTTATTAAGAAAGGAAGCCATGACTAAACAAGATGCACAAAAGGGGGAAAGAAACCATAAAGGATATAACAAATGGTGGCGGTTATGTCCATGTCAAAAGTGGATGTGCCGGACGATTTAATTCAATATGTCTGATCATTGTGATTAATATATCAAGATAAGCACACAAATTAGTTTCAAATGATTTGGTCCGTTTGCAATGTCAATATGTTAAATTTTTCTAGTAATGGTACATTAACTTCTGAATTGCCTAAAATGATACCTACAAGGGATGAAATAACGATGAACTTGAATAGCTTGATTAATCAGAACATGTTAAGAACGGTATTGATCAAATGTTCTTCCAATTTTGATGTCCAAATTTGGCAAAGCCTTTACCAAGTAAAATTCATGTTTTCTTAGGATGTGAAAAAAGGCAACCAATATTATGGTCATTTTACGGTCACTACCACTCTGAGGATACCTTTATATGGCAATATTTCTCTACTTTGCATGAGTCAGATTTTTCCTGTCATGACCACTTAATTAAGTGATACACCTCATGCATCAATTTTGGATTTTGAAGCCCTGGAATTGAGCTGTTTTTTCATAAGGTCGCTATCTATCTTGATGACTTACAAAACAGAAAAAGTCCACCAACTATTACTACCCGGAAAAAGAAAGGAGGTAAATTCAAATTTTGATATAAATAACAATGAAAACTATCACTTAAATTAGAGACAAAATTCTATTTAGAAAATATAAATACCCCACCTCACCTGCATCATCTCTCTCCTGTCGTGGATTAAGTAATAGCCCCTTGTTGAGAGCCATTCCTTTCACCTACATTCACGTTTCAGTTTAATGAATAAGATGATGCAATCAGGAATATCCATAAGAAAGAAGATTTCTAGCAAGACACCGAGGGATGAATATGATACCAAATAAGCAATGTCCACAATAATTGGTGCTTTTAAGTGGACAGAGAGGTTAAAAAAAAGTAAGCTATTATCATGGTTTGGAGTTTTAGAATGTAAATTGAACATGGATCGATAAAATCCGACAGTTGAAATTATATATTAACTCTCCTTATCTGTCTGTTTCTTTACCAAAAAGCATCTTATCTCTTGAAAAAGTTTACAAATTTTTTTTGTGCAATTACAGCATTACAATATTCCAACCACATCTGCCTGCTCTTTAAGGGTTGCAAAGCAAAAACATGTAATTGGATGATAGACAAAAAAAAAAAAAACATGTATATCGCGTACCAGTAGCCAGGGAGAGTATATAAGACAACATATTAACTCACACGTTTACTAGCAGAGTCTAAACGGAAGTCTAAATTGGATATAATGCAGTTATGGTGCATGTGTAATGTAGAAATTATCGGAGCATTTTGCATGTCCTTGATCCTCAACCAAATTAAAAGACGTAAAATTTGAAGACCCGTTCAAATCACTCCAAAGATGGATTCTCTCACAAAATCAACACCGAGCCCAATTCAATCTCTTGAAAAGAAGAGGAACAAGAGCCTCACCAAAGCGCGAAACATACACCGTCCATCTCCGGTCACTTTCTGAACCGTGTAATGCTCCACTTTCCGCGTCGCCCCGAAACCCTACCTCTTCCAATGAACACCGAACAACATTCAAAAACCACAAATACAAAAACGAAGAGAGATACACAAATGTGGGGAAACTCACGGTGATGACCCAGCGATCCTCGCGAAAAGCGGAGAAACGCTTCCGCTTCCGTTCACAAACAGGACAACCGAGATCTCCATGACTGAATAGGATTCGTCGGAGGGGAGAGCTCGAACTCGGCCGTCCCATCCTTCAGCTTCGATAGAAGAACCGCTGCAAAATCCAATTAGAGAAAAACCAATTTGAATAACGAATTGAAAAACAAGAGAAAGTGAGATTGGTTTCCGAGATTTCCACCGTTCGACAGCTTTTCACGACCCGCCATTCGATAATCCAGAAAGACAAAAGCTTTGGCAACACCAGTTATCCTTGGAGTATAAGTCCATTGAAACGCGGGTTACAAAGTTTACGCTAAAATTGGTGAGATCAAATGACACGTAGATGAGGCAGGATAACATTACATCAAAAATTCAGATTACAAAAAAAAAAAAGTGCGGTTATTCTCACGACGGTTATTCTCACCACCCTGTTTATTAAATTAACCACCGTAAAATGCAAAAAATCCAATTTGTTATTAACTTTGAAATGCATTTGATCCACCACTTCGACCAAACCTCCGTCGACAACATGTTTAAATAATCGACACTAACCTGTTGAACGTCAAAAAAAAAAAAATTTGAAGGCAAACGATTCGACAGGGTCGCCGTCAATTGCTTTCAACCAGGTCGACCACCATACAATCGATCTACTACACAACAGGAGACAAAATCCATGCGAACGACGGACTGATTGTCGAAGTTGATATCCAAAACCTCTTTGCAATGTGGGTTTTGATTGAAACCGTGATTCCAGAAGAATCAAGAATCAAGTCGGCATTTTCGGTGATTTTCAGTGACCCACATCCATGTTTTCAGAGCAGCTTCTGGGACAAACCACATTAGCTTTTCAGGTAAAAGACAATAAAGATTTTGAGCCTATGGGTGTTGATTCAGAGATGTTGGATATGGATTTAGGAGATGGGTTTTCATGCGAACAACAAGGAGGTGGTAGCGGCGATCATGCACGACGGCACATCAGAAGCAGGGGAGCGACAGTGTGGAGGCGATCGTGCGACTGTGTGGTGGCTGTGGTGGAGAACCGGTAGTGAGTGGTTGAGGGGTGGTTGTGGTGATTTGGGCGGGTGGTGGTGGTTGGGGGCCGCAGCAAGTGTAGGTGGTGGTGGTGGTTTGGGACGGCAACAAGTGGAGAAAGTGGTCGTGTGCAACGACGGCGAGGGAGGAGGTAGTGGTGTGCGGCGACAGCGAGTGGAGGGAGTAGTGGTGTGCCAGTGTCAGTGGAGCGAGTGTGCCGTAATGTCGATGGAGAGAAATGAAAGAAGAAAGGTAGAAAGAGAGATGAGATAGTGAGATTGGTGTTTCATATCATTTAAATTTATAAGGTAGTGAGTTTAGGAATATAAAAATATGCAGGCAGTGGGTTGAGCAAGGTAGTGGGTGTATCTGTTCCAAAAAAAAAGCGATGCAAAAACACACGACGAATCACGATTTGGGGATCAAGTAAACCCTAGCCTTGACGACCGAACCCCCGGCGAGCTTGAACCCGGGTGAGACCGGAAACCCGACGACGAGCCCACCGACCCAGTCGGCCGGCCCGAGCCTCACCACGCTCTCCATGTAAGCCGGCTCTAACCCGGCCCCTCTCCCCACCTCGAAATGACTCGGGCCCGGGTCGAGCGCGAACGCCACCAGGTGAAGCAACCAGACCGCCTTCACCACCGCGAGGAACCCCCCGTAGAATCCGGTCCGCGGGTGCTGGTCCCCGCCTTCCACGACCCGGCGGTGCTTGAGGTCGCCCAGGAGCGAAGCCTCCGTGTCCGGATCGAACATGGAGAGGTACTTCTTGGCCGCGAATCGTCCGAACCGGCACGTCGGGAGGATCCCGAGGAGCTCGGCCGGGTCCATGGACCGCATGTCGCGGTACTGTGAGAGGCAGGAGCGGCGGAACTCGGAGGGGTGGGTGAGGGAGGCGAGACTGCCTTCCATGTAGAAGGACTCGTTTTCGAAGCCGTGGAAGGCCTTCTTCGTCACGTACGACTCCACGGCGTACCTCGCGTGATGGGATCCGACGGCGGGGATCGGTGGGTATCTGTCGTCGTTGTTGGTGAGGATCATGGATTGGACGGCTGCGGGGATGTCCCACCGGGCGGAGCGCATCAGAGAGAGGAGGAGCGACGTGAAGGACTTCGTCGCGGATTTCACTTGCTCTACAGACGATTGAAACAGCTCCGCCGTTGGCGCCGCTGCAACTGCGGAGGGGGGTTTAGATTACTAAATTGCCCTTGGAATGAAAGGCTATAAAAGGGTTTTGGGGGGGCAAATTGGTCTTTTGGTTACCTTGGGTTTTCTTGATGGAGCTCTTCTTCTTCTTCTTCTTCTTCGCGTCTCCAAAGCAGTGGATCTTCTCTTTCAAGCATTCGATCTCCGCCTCCCTCACCTTCACCTCCCTCTTCAGCTCCTCCACCGCCGCCTCGTAAGGCGCCACCGCATCGCTCAGGGAAGCTCCGCCACCGCATTTTCCCCCTCCGCCGCCGCATTGGCCGCGCCGGAACCTCTCCCTCAGCCTTCCTAGCCGCCGAAGCTCCGCCACCACCGCCGCGTCGGCGAACCTCAGCCTCTCCGGATCCCAGGGGGAGTGCGCGCCTTGAAGGCTGACGTAGGCCTTCTTCATCGCCGACACCGCGTCGAACACCTCCGCCATTACTACCTCCATCTCCTTCACCTTCTCCATTGCCTTCAAACCCCTCTCTTCACCTCCTCTGTCTCCGCCTCCTCAAAAACCCTAACCTCCTCCGTCTCCTCCGCCTCCTCTTCGGTCTCGTCTCTCTCGGCTTCAATTTTCGCCGACAGTGTGTGATCGCGGATCTCCTCGACCTCTTCGTGAGCTCCGACGACGGGGTGGGTCAGACACGAAACGGTGACTCGTTGGATCAGATCGGAGAGGTTCGTGACCCTGTTCGACATATTTCTCTGTCTCGTCTTCGCTTTTGATCTGTTTTTCACTGCAGAGACGTTGAGAAACAGAGAACGAGAGAGTGATTTGAAAACCTTTACAGGAAAAATAGTCAAAAAGAAGGTTTTTTTTTTTTTTTTTGGTTGTTCAGGAGGTGCGATGAATAGGGTTACCTTTTCGGGAACAGCAAACACGTACAGCTCAGTTCACGTGCTCACTGCGTGCGAGTCTCTCACTCATTCCCTCCCGTAACTGATCCAATATTTAATGATCCGGTCGGGTCTCATTTTCTTCCTGCTCTTCCATTTCCTATCTAGCCGTCTGGTGGGCTCTAGGCTTGCAAAATCATGGATCCATCCCGTGTTCCTTACGCCCCAGTTTGGATGAAAATATGACTTATTATTTTGAAAAGATACACTAGCCTACATTGCAGTCTCAATTATAATTTTCTTTTTTTTTAATAAAATTATACTCTCACCATTTGAAGTGCATGTTATTATATGAAATTAATTATATACATTAAATTTTTTCATGATAAAAAAATTAAAAAACGGACTGTAGTATATACTATGATAGTGCAATATACATTACGATAGTGTAGTATATACTATGATAGTGCAATATACATTGTGATAGTATAATATGTACTACATTATCATAGCATACGGACTGCAAAACGAGTTACGTGTATCAACACTCCTTATTTTTTGGTCAATTATTTCAGTATAAGTAGGTATAACAGTAGAATAAGTGATTTTGTATTTGATTGTGCTTTGAATTATTCTTGTTGAAAAACATAATAATGAAATTTTTGTTGTTTGAATAAAATGTGAATAAAGTTAAGATAAGAATTTATAAAGTATGAAAAAATGAGAATAGTTGATTTGACATATGATTTATAAAAGATAATAATAGTTGATTTGACATATGATTTATAACAGATGATAATAGTTGATTTGACAGTGGCCTACATATTTTTTGATAGAATAACCTGAAATAATTTTAATTCCAATGATTGGTTAGAATTCATACACTACATTATATCAGTTTATTTAGATATAGTTCATCCATGGGTATAGAGGAGCTATATTTCCAGCCCCATAGTTCTCTAACCCACGCCTCAATTTTTTTTTCTAGGGTGGGTTAGAGAACAAAAGAAAAAAAAAAGAAGAGATCAAGAGAGAATGAAACAGATATGAAAGCTTTTCTACATTACATTAAGGGCATGTTTGGATACTGTGCAAATAAGAGTGAGTTTTCATTTGCACATAGTCAAACATAATATTTTGTTTGGTTATAATATTTAAAGTGTAACAAATAAAATTCAAGAGTTTCATTTACTCCATTAAATGGGGTAAATAAAAATCACAACCAATCCATGTGTTTTTATTTGTAACAGATTTTATTTTCACACCTCTCAAGTGTATGTAATACAATTTTACATTTTTACTCTCTAACAAATTTATTAAAGTCCATATTATCCAAAACAAATATTTCATCTCCTAATCTTATCTTAAGAATTAAAATAGATAATTATATTTTATAAATTTATATAACTTACAATAATATAATTGTGTGGATTATAAATATTACTGTGCCATGAAAATATAAATGTTATTATATTAAAATATATCAAGAAATCTTAACTAACTATCATAGATATTATCCAACCTTGTAGATTATTTGTTAGTTGAAATCAAATTAATTTTTCTTTATATTCTATTATATTAGAACTTTTTTTTAACCACATTGACTTATATATAAATTAAAAAACTAATATATGCAATATTTAAATTTAATTTTTTATATATTATATTTTTCATAAATTTTTTGGGTTTTAAGAAAATGTATATTTGACAATCATTTGAAAAAAATATTTTATCTATTTATAATATTATTATCTTTTAACATAATAAATTGGCACATATACAAACAGTTTCACATATTTGAGACAAACAACTATTAACAAGAACATATGTGTAAATGATAGCACAACATGAAAATAGACAAACATGTGCAAACAATGTACAAGGTTTCCCTGCACATGCAATGTAAAATTTGCATATACAAAAAAACACATACAAATAATTACTGCATCTAAACGTGTCATGAATCCCCTCATTAAATTCAACCCATCAAATTTTTTTACATAACCAACACTAGCTCACCTTCTCTCTCTCTCTCTCTCTCTCTCTCTATGGAGCCTAGTCACAGAACCACGAGCAGGAGGTGGAGAAGCACCACATGAATGTTGTCCAATCCATGCTCCTAACATTCAATCATGCCCGTCCGATCTGAGTTGACAGTAGACTTACATATTTTTTTAATAGAATAACATGAAATAACTTTAATTTCAATAGTTGGTTAGAATTCATATACTACCTTATAGGTTTATATCAATTTATTTATATATAGTTCATCCATTGATATAGGGGAGCTATATTTTCACACCCATAGTTCTCTAGCCCACCCCTCGAAAGATATTTTCTAGGATGGGTTAGAGAACAAAAGAAAAAATAGAGGAGATCGAGAGAGTGTGAGTGAAACACTGATGTGAAAGCTTTTCTACATTAAATCCCCTCATTAAATTCAACCCATCAATTTTTTTACATAACCAACACTAGCTCATCTTCTCTCTCTCTCTATGGAGCCCAGTCACAGAACCACGAGCAGGAGGTGGAGAAGCACCACATGAATGTTGTCCAATCCATGCTCCCAACGTTCAATCATGCCCGTTCAATCTCCTCCTCCTCTTTGCCCCATCTTCACTTCACCAATCCCTCGTTCGTTCAATCTCAACAGCAGCAACAACAACAGAGGCTGAGCTCCTCGTGCTTCATTCGCTAAGGGCCTCCCTCGGCCTCCGCAGCCGCGACTGGCCCCACAAATCCAACCCCTGCTCATCCTGCCGCGTCGCCTTCCTCTCCCTCGTCTCCCTCTGCCACACCCACCTCAGCAAGATCCGCCCCCGCTTCGCAATCGACGGCCTCGCCAACCTCACCCGCCTCTCCTCCTTCGACTCCTCTAGCTTCGCCCTCCCCAGTCCCGTCCCCCCCTGGCTCGGTCCCTACTCCCTCCCTCCCAGCCTTGTCGCGCCTCGTCCTCCGTCGCTGAGGCCGTCCCCTCCTCTCTCCTCCTCCTCCGCAAACCTCACCGTGCTCGACATCTCCGGAAACTCACTCACCGGCTCGGCCGGTTCGCATCTCTTTCCATGCTTAACTTGTCAGACAACTCGCTCTTGGGAACGTTTCTCTTTTTCTTCTTGTTCTCTAACCCACCCTAATTTTTTTTTGAGGGGTGGGTCAGATAGGATCGGAAATATAACTCTCATTCAAACAACTCAAATAGTCAACGTCCACAATTCTCATTTATTACATAATATCGTGACCCTTATTTCACATCTAAATTAAACGAAGGGGCTATAGGATAGGGCGAATGTTGCATGGGCTTTGGTACACTCATTTTGTAGTCAATGGTGTCTATAATGTGGTATGTAATAACACATTATATAAAAACGTCTAATATATTATATATTTTGATGTTTTAATATTTAATTATGAAAAACATAAAAATATATTTATTAAATTTCATACGAGAATATAATTTTTGTAAATGAATGTTTTGTTTAAGTGTATACTTCATAAAAAATATATATATATTTGGGTTATAACCGGAGTCGAACTAACATTTTTCAATGTTACATATACCTTGATTACAATCTTCCACCGATGCTCACATTTTTTTTTCAAAGATGTATTATTCATTTACATGTTGAGGTGGATATTTTTTTCCTTCAATTAAACTAGTGAATATATTTTTAGGAAAACAAGTTTCAATGGATTATTCGGATAAGGATTTTTAGGTGGAAAGAGTGAACCTGGGCTATGCTTGAATGTAACACTGGATGTGCCGTTAGAATGTTTGCGCGCGACCTCTTTATAGGCTGCCTACGTACCCCTGAAGGATCAAGAAACACGTAGTTCCCGAAATGCCCTCGTAACCGTTTTGTCACTAAGTGTTTAGTGTGATTTTTTTCAGGGAAACGTCCCTAGTAATTATGCTCCACGTCGACTCTTAACAACCCACGTTCTGCTGGTAGTGGGCTTTAAGTGTCAACTTGGCAGTTACAGATATTAGTAGTCTTCTGACCATTTCTTCATTCTGCTCGAGGTTCCTTAATGTACTCGCCAGTGTGTTACATTACCGAGTATATCTGCAAGGAGTAAGATCGACCGGCCAGACCTCATGTTTGATCATGCCTTAGACTACTCGTTTTTTAGGAGAAAGGTCGACCAGCCAGACCTCATTTCTGATCATGCCTTAGAGTGCTCCATGTGACATTTGCTTGCAAGGTATTTCGACCGTCCAACTATATCATTAGTCTAGTTGTGCCTACACATCGAATGACGTCATTATGAAGTTGCCTGACACGGATCCGGGCTTGTGGGCCCCAAGCCAGATGGCTCATGTCAGTCTTGTCTTGACATGTGTCATAATGCAGATTTTTATCTCTATACCTGTATATCACATACCGTAGCTTGTTACTAAATCTTTTTCCATTATTACGATTTTAACCAGAGATGTATTATTAATTTACTTGTATAATTTTTTGTCAATTTAGATTTATGTTCTAAAGCCACTGATGTACAGGTTGAATTGTCAATTGAGACGTTTTCCAGGCCAGATACATTATGGTTTCAAATTGAATAATGTTATATGTGGTCTTCTGATTTGAATTTCTAAGATGTGTATACATATTTTTTGAAATACATATTCAAACAAATTAAATATATATATTTTTATATTTTTTTATAATATTATATATATTAACGTAGAATGTATACTACGACTATTTAAATAACATGACTTTTATCTCCCTTTCTAATTTCATGCAAGAAAGAGAATTTTATAAGTTTGATGATAAGTGATGTGTTAGGAAAAATTTGGGTTTTGATCATGTTTTTTGTTAAAATGAGTTTGGGTTCTACTAATTATGTTTAATGAAAACTCATTGAATTGTGTTCCTCTCGTTGAATAGATAAACGTAGTATATTTACATTCTCAAAACCAATTTTAGGTGAATGAGAAAATTGGATCTAAAGTTCTCCTAATAATATGATGAAAGTGGTTGGTGGTTGGGAAAGAAAGAAAAGTTATAGTCTCATATCGGGTAAATAGAAAAAGTATTGTAGATTTATAAGATGTGTTCATTGTACTTTAGTGTATTGCTTTTGGTGGACATCTATGATGGATCTTTCCATGCGGGGTGGTGCATCGCACCACCATGCGCGGCGTGCGTGGACGTACGTCGCTAGGAGCTGGAGTTTTTTTCTTTTTGGACCTTTTGTCAGATCGGATGGTGGAGATCATTTTAATCAAACGAAATCTAATCCGTCGATCGAACAAATCCATAGATACGATGTGATGGACGGTTAAGATCTAACCGTTCGATATTTGAATGGAGGGGTGCCTTAGACTATGTTTCAGTGAAAACTGAAACAGAGAAATGAACTCCTCAATGAGTCTTTTCAACCGATTTTTTACCCTATAAATTTCACCCAGTCTTTGCATTTTAAATCATCCAATCATTCACTGCAATAGGCATTCGAGTTCTGAGAGTCTGTATTCGAGTCTCCATTGCATTCAAGTTAGAGAGAGTTCCATAAAACACAGAAAGTTCGCTAGTTCTTTGGTTTTAAGTGCTGCTATCAGAGGACGATCTGACCGTTGTATTCTGAAAGATTATCGTCGGAATTCGTGAACACCAGTATAGAATAAATAAAATCTTAAAGACATAGAGTGCAACTATAACCTCGGTCTTCATCTCAATAAAACATATTCTTCAAAACTGTACGCTTCTATTTTATTCAAATACTGCCTCGCTAACATGATGGACCCATCGAAGTTATTTCGCGGGAAAAACAACCAACCTTATTAAAAGTTTATCATACCCAAAATGCCCCTACACCTCGGATAAGGTTGGTCAGATATTTTCTATTCCCTGGTCGTCCAATCACAGAAGCCCGAACCACAAATCCCCCAAAACTTTCCCCCAAAAAAATCAATAAAAATTGAATAAAAAAGAGAGAGAATTCAAGGATTTCAGAGAGAGAGAGAGAGAGAGAGAGAGAGAGAGAGAGAGAGAGGGGGACGATGAGGCCGGATCGGAGCGACGCACACTTGACGGTGGAGGAGGAGGCGAGGGTGGAGGGGGAGGCGAGGGAGTTCTTCGAAGGGATCGTCCCGAAGCGGCACACGAAGCCGCAGCGGAGCGAGTACTCCACCGTCTACGCCGACGCGCTCCAGCCGTCCGATGGGGCGGAGGACCCCATCCCCGAGCTTGCGAAGTTCCAGGATCTCGAGGCGGCGGATCCCCAGGTACAGGATTCCCTTTTTGAATTTGCAACCTCTTCATCTTTTGATAATTTGATTTCGTTTCAGTTGAATAAGATATATCAATTCCGATTGTTTTCTGATGGTCTATTTATATTTATATTTATAAAATTTAGATCAAACAATTTACACGTCCTTTCGATTTGTTTGTCAACAATAACATATTATGATGTGTTTCACATCCAATGAAACATATAATTGAATGAGAGATTGAATACAAGGATTGTTTGTAACAACGTACTTTGAAAAAGCCTATTAAGGCTTTTCCCTGTAGATTTAGGGGGGGGGGGGGGGTGGATCTGATTTATTAGTTCCTTTTAGAAGTAAACCTGTTGGTTTGGGATGGGATCGACATATGTCAATCTCTCAATGACAACTAACATAAATTAATGGGATCCTAAGCTAGCACTGATTAGATCCCATCTTGTTCATTTGAGGCGAGTTATATTGACAACTTTCAGTTGGGTGAATTTTTGCACACCTATTCATTTAAGATTAAAAATGATGACAATATATTATACTTATGCATGGAAATACTCAGGACGCAAATCATCCACAAACCATCATGGAAATACTTATGATTGAATGTAACTCCGATGTTAGTTGCAAATACTCAGGATGCAAATCATCCGCAAGTCCCATACATCAGATAAGTCCCAGGAGGATTTGAACGTGAAATCTACATAAGCAAACCCATGACCTTAGACACAGTAAAAAAAATCCCATGAGGATTCAAATTTTGATATCAGCATGCATTGAAGCCATTGATTTTAAAAATCAAGTCGTCGGTCTTTAAGGTATCTTATCCTATAACATAATCAAGACTCACCTTATCATGGTACTTCTGTCAAGTTGAGAATAGGTGGTTTAGTGATTTACCTATCTTAGCTAAATTGACAAGAAAGAAGTTTGCCCCTTTTTCAATATCACCATCTCATGCACTAGAAACTCGTCTACAATGGAAGTGAGCCGGCAGCGGAGTATGTAGAGACAGAGTATTACAAAGATCTCAACTGCATCGACAAGCAGCATCACACGGTACCCCTTCTTATTTGAAATTTTTTTTTATCGCGCGAAATCAAGTTGCCAATCCAAACTCTTCTTCCTGCACAGACGGGAACCGGATTTATCAAGTTCGAGAGCAAAATCACAGATGTGCCTCATCTGGTTCCAGACTCAGACGTTTTCGAGCACCATGAGTCCTGCAAGGGAAACCCGGCCACCAACGAGTGGATTCCGGCGGCTGAAACGGTAAATGATAAATCCATGCTTGATGATGGTTCTTTATATGAGATCTCTTGTTCATGTTTAGTTGTGGGCATTCTGAATTTGGTCCAGGTGATTCCTGTCTCGAGCAAGCCCAAAAGAAGCGACAGTTGATCGTTCTGAAATGCAGATTGTGATTTCAATCACAGAGAACAACAGGTTTATCTGCCCAGTCTTATGTTCTAGTAAATAAAGAATAAGATATGCCAGCCTGAGCTAGATGTTTCTGCCCAGAGCACTCTAATTTGTCGAATTAATATGGAAATGAAAGATGAATCATGGATGGTATAAGTTCAACTTATACATATTACAAAATAAAAATTATATATACATGTCGATGAAGCGAACGACTTTGTGTGTGTTTGGAGAAGGGGAGTAGCCGAAGTCGCAATAGATGATTAAGTATGTCAATCGTATGAAAAATAAACAAATTTAAATTAATGTAAAATATTAATAAAAAAAAAATTTGAGTTAATGAAATTTATTTTTAATAATCATTTTACTCATTTTCAAAATCAACATGCCACATGAGTGATATCTATTTTTTTTTTTTTAAAGCTATCAAAGATTAAAGAAAAGTAGAGTTTTCGATGACCCGTGCGTTTGGTTGCGCGATTGTGATTGCAGTAAGCTGCGTTTACAATTGTGCAACCAAACAGTTTTGTAATCGCAGTTTTAAACCCAGCGATTGCAGGCAAATAGTGCTCAAAAGCTGTGATTTCAAAAAGGTGAGAAAGTGAGCTTCCTGCCGAATCAGGTTTGCAATCGCAGATTCCTGCAGAATCAATTTTGCAATCGCGCAACCAAACGCACCCTTAATAAGGGACAATCGAGATCGGAAAAAATAAAAACCAAAAAAACAATGGACGACTTCTATCGCTTCACCCTCCTTACACTATACCTACTCTCACCCCTAACCGTCCTCCGCCTCCAAACCCTAACTGCCCCGTACGGCTGCCACTTCCGCCGCGGATGGGGCCCATCGATCCCCCCCTCACTCGCCTGGTTCCTCATGGAGAGCCCCACGATATGGTTCTCTGCCCTACTCTTACCCCTCGGCCGTCACCGCCTCCACCCCAAATCCCTCCTCCTCTCCTCCGCCTTCCTCCTCCACTACACCCACTGCACCCTCATCTACCCCCTCCGCCTCCGCCGCAACCACCGCCGCCCCCTCCGCTGCCGCCCTCGCCTTCTTCTTCAACCTCCTCAACACCTACGTCCAGATCCGGTGGGTCTCCCACTTCGCCGACTACGGTCGCCTCCCGTGGTGGTTGATCCTGGTCGGATCGGCGGTGTTTGCGGTGGGAATGGCCGTGAATGTGTGGTTGGATGTGGTTTTGGTGGGGTTGAAGGGGGCGGAGGGGAAGTACAAGGTGCCGAAGGGGGGGTTGTTCGAGTGGGTCTGTTGCCCTAACTATTTGGAGGAGATAGTGGAGTGGTTGGGCTGGGCCGTGATGACCTGGTCGTGGGCCGGGTTTGAGTTCTTTTTATATACTTGTGCGAATCTCGGGCCGAGGGCCCGGGCCCATCGGAGGTGGTACTTGGAGAAGTTCGGGGAGGAGTTTCCCGCGTCCAGGAAGGCTGTCATCCCTTTTGTTTATTGATTTTTTTTTTTTTTTTTTTTTTTTTGGGGTGTGGCTTTGGTTGTATTAGTTGATAATAATGCACATGTGCTTCGGACGTGAATCGGTGAATTGTATTAAATGTTATTTGTGATGTTTAATTTGTTTTGATGATTATTAAAATAAATGTTAAAATCGTATCATTAATAAAAATATAAAACATAATATTATAATATTAGTAACATACATTTAAATTAGGGGTGGTAAATGAGCCGAGCAGTTCGGGTTTGACTCGGTTAAAGTTCGTTCAGACTCATTCGTTTAGACAAATAAATCGTGCTTGAATACCTTTTAAAGCTCGATTCGTAAATAAGTTGAACTCGAGCATATATAAGCTCATTACTTAAAATATAAAGAGGAAAAAAAACCTGAGTCTGAGCCCAACTTATGTTATTTTCACACGTATAAGGTATTGTGATTTATGAAATGTAACTTCTCAAATGTTAAACAAAAATTTTTTTTAGCTAAACTTGTGTACCACCCCTAATTTAAATTTGTAATTACATTATATTATAATAATTTAATAATAGATTTACAATTAAATTTATTTTATTAAATTTAGATTGTTAAATTTCAAATATAATATACAATAAAATTTATACATAATTTCAAACAGAAATAATTTTATATTTTGAACTTTGCTTACAAATCATATCAATTTCTATTTACATATTGTGTGTTTTCAAAATATATCAAATTCTGTTACATCTTGAACTTGCAACAAATGGACCCGCCGGCCTACTGTTTTTGGGAGTGGATTTTTTCGTTATCAAATGTGTAATGAATGGATTTTTTTTTATTTGATTTGATGAATTTTAAATCGCAAACACGTAAAACAAAAAAAAAGAGGAAAAAGAGCAGATAGTCCATTCCCACTGTTTTTTAAAGTGGGGCCAACCACGAGGGGAGATTTATCTTGTTTTAAGTTTTAACTACTAAATATTGTGTAGTCTCATTTGAACAGAGACAAACTATTTTGGTATAATAATTAGGGCAAAGCTATTCCTACTACCCGAGTTACTATTTCTCACTACCTCTAATTACGAAAATATCATTATTTATTTTATTTTTTCATTTCCCTTTTCCACTACCCAGTTCGACAGCGTACAGTTGAAGTGTTCTTCACTGGGACTACAGAGGTCCGTCGAACTGTCTGAATAAGTGTCGACAGAAGCTTAGTCGAAGTGTGTTTCACTAGGACGACAGAGACCCGTATGTGTTAAAAATGTGTCGAACCCTAAAACAATAATAATACTTTTTTGTTATGAAAAACAAAAATTATTTAAGTTATTTTAAGTCTTAACAATTTATATATATATATATATAGGGGCCGATACCTGCGGCGAACGGCAGGTGCGGCGTCGATTGGACCGTCGATCACGGGTCCATCGCATCGTTTACGTCGACCATAAACCCGCGATCGAACGGCCCACGTCGCCGTCGCACCTGCCGTTCGCCGCACGTTCGCCCCCGTAAAAATATATATATATATATATATATATATATATATATATATATATATATATATATATATATATATATATATAAAAGAAACAAAAATATCAAACAAATAGTTATCTAATTTATGACAAAAAACATTATTTTATTTCTAAACAAGTGAGATAAACAAACTCTACTTATTTAGAAAAGAAAATAATGTTTTTTTATATATGAAATGTTTACTGTTTATCAAATAACTCTTTATTTGATATTATACTTAAATAAATATATATGTGAATGATTTTCAAAAGGACTTTAGCATATATTAAATGATTGTATAAATGATTGATTCTTAGAAGAAAGTTATTGTTTTGAAGGGTTCGACACATCCATGAGTCCCTCTGTCGTCCCAGAGAAGAACACTTACAACGCTGTCGAACTTAAAAGGGAGACAAAAAATTAAAAAAATAATGGCATTTTCGTAATTAAAGGTGGTGTGAAAGTTAAGTAGGGTAGTGGGACATTAATAATTATAATATAGATAAATAAAGTTTTTTTTGTTTGGATTGCTTCTGGTTATTATTGTTAAAAAATATAATAATATTTTTTTGTTATTTACACCTGCTGGTCCCTTTACATTAACTCATTAAGCACCTGCTTGAATAGCTACACAAGTTATTCAGGAATAGATAATTATTCTGACATATTTTATTTAGTTGTGTTTTAAGCTATTATAATGTGTTTTTTTTTGTTGATTGTAGATAAAATGTGTATTCAAGATAAATAAAATATAAATAATGAATTATAAAATCTGAAGAAATAATCGGACACGTGTATTTGTAAGATATAATGACAAATGATTTGATATATGAGTTCTTTATAACAATAAAATAAATCGAATAGACTAAAATAATTTTAAATAAAAATTTAGAATATCAATATTCTAATATATTTATAGCCACCTATTCTGAGTTTTGAACATATTTACTCTTATTTTATTCAATTCCACGTGTATTCCTCTATTTGATTTATTATATTCTCGTCAAAACCAGCATACATATATAACCATAAAAAAACCTACAACCAGATCCCTTTCATTTCCCTCTCCCTCTCCATCTTCTCCAACTCTCTGGGTCCCTCGAACGGACCACCGAATCGATGGCGCACAGGCTGCTTCGGGACCTCCAAGCCGATGGCTGGGAGCGCTCCGATTTCCCTCTCATCTGCGAATCCTGTCTCGGCGACAGCCCTTACGTTCGCATGGTCAGTTGATTTTTTTTTCTTTCATTTCTTCAACATTTCGATCTATTGCTAGGGTTTATTGGTTCAGTTTCATTTTTTTTAAATTTTTTTTATCGATAATCAGTCATGATGAAGAGAATCCCTAATTGAATTTCATTGGAAACCCTAATTTGATGCGTTGTTCAACGTCAGCTGTTGTGAAGGTTTCAAAATCCATTTTTATTGAAGTTGGTAGTAGCGATTCGATGAAGTTACTGTGATTTGTCTATTTTGATATCTTGCTAGGGTTTTTCCGCTTAGGTTTATTAAATTTTTTTATTTTTTTGATAATCAGTCATGACGAAGAGAATCCCTAATCATTCAATCAGTGACAGGTTAGACCCTAACTGAATTTCATTGAACCCGAACAGCAAACACACGGAAACCCTAATTTGATGCGTTGTTTAACATCAAGTGCTATTAAGATTTCCTATCTATGTTTCTTCAGTTTGGTTGTAGTGAATTGATCAAGTTACGATGAACTGGTGGTGGAAATCTCACATTTTTTCTGGTTGTTGACGCATGATCTTCTATGGGTTTCTTCATAGCCAGCCTGGAAGAAGAAGAATCCCTAATCATTTAATCAAGCACAAATTAAACCTTAATTAAATTTCATTTGAACCTGAACGGTAAGGTAAACACACAAAATTTCCAGGATATGGAAACCCTAATTTAATGTTTGTTCAATGTCAACCGCTGACCGCTGTTAAGCTTTTCAATCTATGTTTATGGAGTCTGGTAGTGGCAAATTAGCTAACCAATGAAGTTACGATGGATTGGTGGTATAAAAGATTTAAAGTTACATTTTTTTCCGTAGTTGATGCGAGGTCTTTTATGGGTTTACAATAAACCAAGGCGAACTATGACAAGTAATGCAAGATGAGGAGTGCAAGATATGCATGAGGCCATTCAACCTGGTTTTTATTTATTTTTTCAAATATTTCAGTCAGGATGAAGAGAATCCCTTATCATTCGGTCAAGCACAATTCAAACCCTGATTGATTTCTGTTGAATCTGAACCATAAACGCAGAGTTTTTCCCTGCCATGGAAACCCTAATTGAATGCGTTCAACATCAATACCTAGAAAATTCACATTTTTTTAGTAGTTGATGCGTAATCTTTTGTGTTTGTTATAGACCAAGCGGACTATGACAAGGAGTGCAAGATATGCACGAGGCCATTCACGGTGTTCAGGTGGAGGCCGGGGCGTGATGCAAGGTACAAGAAGACGGAGGTCTGCCAGACGTGCAGCAAGCTTAAGAACGTTTGCCAGGTGTGCCTCCTGGATCTTGAGTACGGGCTGCCCGTCCAGGTCCGTGACACCGCGCTTTCCATTGATTCCAACGACGCCATCCCAAGGAGCGATGTCAACAGGGAGTTCTTTGCAGAGGAACACGACCGCAGGGTATGTTGGATTGGCTTGTTTGTTCATGGTATGTGTTTTTTTGTTCGTGAGTGGTGAATGATCTGATGAGGTGCCAGTTTTGTTTGCGCGTTTTGAACTTTTGCTTGCTAATCAATTTATTTTTAAATGATATATAATATATAATTATGCATGCATTTTCAGTGGAATAAGATTGTTTTTGCCACAAGCTTATGGGGAGATTGAATGATTTGTAAGGCTCAGGAGGATAGGATTGTGGTGTATGTTGTTCACCGGATTTTGAGGAATTTGTTTATGTACCTTTACCACTATGAGACAAGTAAAGTGGCATGATGAAATAGTGATGTCAAGGGAATTTTCTTAGATTGGATCTCCAGGGCGTCACACATACATTGGCCACCGTCACCACCACCTTGAGATGTTTTCTTTGATGCCACGCAAAACCAACCAATTTAAATCCTTCTGCCCATTAAGGGGCAAAGCATTGTTCATGTTAAATTTTTGAGGGAACAGAGCAATAATATATATCTTATTAAGTTTAGGATAGGCTAGGAACAAATTGGGATGAGGTGAACACTATTGATTCGCTCCTTCAGACATGATACAGGGGGTGAACAATGTGAAGAACAGTTTCATGTTAAATTCTGTGCTATCTGTAAAGAGAAATTTGCACAGAACTTTGAAGGACCCTGCAAGTACCTTGTATAAATCTCTTGCTCTTTAATAGAGAGGGGCTCTTTTGTCCTAAGCAGACACTTCAACTGATCTTAGGGTAGACAGTGGCCCTTCGAAAGTCGTGGTTTTGTTGTGGCTTAAGGTGTGTTTAGCAAGATTGGTCAAGAGGCCTGAGAATTATTTTTGAGATACATCCTCATTCGAATTATGCGAGTTGTTGGATTGTAGATCAGTGTTCAATTTAAGTCATTTCTGCATCTTGGAAATTTTTGAGGGATCTGGTGGACATGTTAATTTCTCCTCATATGCTTGTATAGGAAGTCAATGATCTATGACCCAGAAGATTGTTCTGTTAGGACTTGAAGATAAAGTTAGCTTTGCTGTTATGATGCAAGAATTTGAATTAGAACAGACGATTAAGAAGGGAAACTGGATACTTCTTAGATTTTACCCATAGCCCGGAGAATGTTACCATCTTGTTCAAGAAATTACACAACATTTTTTTATAATGAAAGTATGGGTGTGCATCAACCTGATTTCTATAAAAGAAGGAGAAAGTACATGACATATTGGGTTCTTGTGATGATATATGTAGCAACTATTGCTAGAGTTATTTGACTTATTTCAATGATATTCACAGGAAACCATGACTACTAATGTCCTCTTCAGGGATCATTTTTCTTTTTTGCATGTGCCAGCAGAATTATTCTTGTGGTTTTTAATGAGCTGCAGTATTCTCTGTGGCAATTCATGGAGAGCATTTCATTTGTTGGAGTTGGGTGTTAATTGAATATATATATTTGAAAATGAAACTTGAAACTTTTGGGTTACAGAAACACTTCTTCCCTTTGAAGGCCAGTGTATGAGCAAGTCAACACTGGCACTGCTTCTGCTATGCATAAAATATTTTCTTCACATACTTTAGTGGATGAAGTCAAATATTATTCTCCATTTGATTCATCTCATTCAGTTCATACACTGTACTGCATTTTTTTTCCTGTTGAACAGAACTTTGGATTTTTTATCTTAATTTTTTCTTGTTCTTATGTTTTGTTTATTTGGAACGAGGTTTAGCTTATGAGTATTGTATGAGAATAAGAAAGAATGATGAACATACGATCTTATTCCGTTGCATTCTTCAGTTTTTGGCTTTTATGTTAGTCATGGCTGTTGCTGCTTCACTATATTTTATAATCTCATTTGCCTCTCATGCTTGCATTTCTCAATTTCTAAATACATGTAATATAACAGGCTAGGGCAGGCATAGATTATGAGTCCTCATTCGGAAAGGCTCGCCCAAATGACACTATCTTAAAACTTCAAAGGACCACACCATACTACAAGAGAAATCGAGCACATGTTTGTAGTTTCTACATCCGTGGTCAATGCACGAGAGGAGCAGAGTGTCCATATCGGCATGAGATGCCCGAAACTGGGGAGTTGTCTCAGCAAAACATAAAAGATCGTTATTACGGGTATGTACTGTGCTTGAGTACTGATATCTCATTCTTGATCAAGTCTTCAACCATGGCTCACTGATTATTATTATTATTTTACGAGCTATTTATTCCTCTCTACCAAAAATATATATTTTTTCATCACAAGCTGACACCTACAGGCCAATCCAAAAGTGGTCTTGTTCATTATAGACACCGTCATTTACACGTTCAATATTCTTTGTAAAACTTTTGACTTCACCATTGGTTTTCCGAGTTGTTTATTGTCATTAAAGTTATTGTTATTGATTGTTATTACTATTATTGTTATTCTTATTTTATTATTGTTATCGGTATTCCATTCTTTCCTCAGTTGCACTAATATCTGCTTCTACAATTACAGAGTAAATGACCCGGTGGCCTTAAAGCTACTGAGCAAGGCAGGGGAGATGCCTTCGCTGGCCCCGCCTGACGATGAGAGCATAAAAACCCTCTACGTGGGCGGGCTCAATGATCGAATCACAGAACAGGATCTGCGAGACCACTTCTACGCCCATGGCGAGATTGAGTCCATCCGAATGGTGCTCCAGCGGGCCTGCGCCTTCGTGACCTACACCACAAGAGAAGCTGCGGAGAAAGCGGCGGAGGAGCTCTCCAACAAGCTCGTCATAAAGGGCCTCCGCCTCAAACTGATGTGGGGGAGGCCGCAGGCCCCGAAGTCCGAATCGGACGGCCAGGACGATGAGGCCGCGAGGCAGCAAGGGATCATGGCCGTCGCTGGGATGCTCCCCAGGTCTGTCATATCTCAGCCACAACCGCCCCATCCACCGGGGATGGAACAGCAGCCGATGCAGTACTTCAATATCCCGCCACCGCCGTCAATGGAGCGGGCATTTTATCCCTCAATGGACCCGCAGAGGATGGGCGCTGTCATCTCGTCTGGTGAAGCGAGCGGGAGCCGCCCGATGCCACCACCTCCGCCACCGCCACATCAACAAGGTCAGTATCCACCTTATTATACTCCTTATGGTGGTTACATGCCTTATCAGCAGTATCCACCTCCGCCTCTGCCACCATATCAGTCGGCAGTGCCTTCTCGCCCCCCGCCGCCACCACCACCACCGCCAGCTGCAGAAACATCTACTGCGGGAGTGCAGCAGCACTGAACACCTGCTCCGCCTGGGTTGGCCCAAGCTTGAAGAAAATTTATCTGGGAATCCTTGTTTGAGATTTTGTTGAAACATATATTTTGTACTAGGTGTGCATTTCGGTTTGTTTGGTTGGTTCGGTTTGTTGAAACCCGAATTGAATCAAATTATAATCATGTCTCACCCAAAAGTCGAACCGAATTGAAATTGTTTGATAAATCTGGACGAAACCGAACTGAACCGAAAAGGATTGACTGTGTAGGTTATCAGTTTTTTTTAGTGGTACGATGGGTAGAATTTTTAATTTAAAAAGTGGTGTGAATGAGTATTAACTACAAATAATCATGAGTTTAAATTTAATTTAGTTTGGTTTGATTAATTCAATTTTTTAAGTGAAATAAAATTTGATCGGTTTATTAAATTTTTAACTCATATTGAATCTGTTTGGATTTGGGGAAGAATTTTCTATTACAAGAGATGTATTTATGGAAGAATAATATCAGTTATGTATCTTTAACAATTTCAAGAAATAAATATTTACTTCAATGAAGATCGTAAAAAAAAGAAGAAGCATCCCATGTATATGTCATCAGGTTTTCAAATCTCGACGATTGCGATTGTGGGTTATTTTTCACAAAAACCCCCGGTTTTGGAAAGCTCGAAATATGAGCTTTCTATAAACGCTGGTTTGTAAACCAGAAAAAATGGATGCGAAATGTCAAGTTTACCCATCCCCTTTTCACAAAAATACAATCCAATAAATACCCAACTTTTGGAAACCCTGTCTTCTCTCTCTTCTAACAAATGGGATCCGTTCGAAGGAGTCTTTCGCCTCTCCCGACTCTCTCGTAGCGAAACCCTACTGCTCGAGGTCTGTCGCCTCTCTTCGTTCAAAGTCCCTCGGTTCGAAGTCTGTCCAATCGAACTCTCCCGCCTCTCTTTCTTCGAAGCTGCATCTCGCCTCTCTCTGCTCGAGGTCTCTCGCCTCTCTCTGTTTGTAGTCCCCTCTCTTCTCCCTCGCCTCTCTCTTGCTGTGAACAGAAATCCCATCTCCCCAAAACACCCAGAATAAGTTTTTGGATCTAGAAACCCTATCTGCTATCTTCGTACCAAACCCTAGCTCCCCAACACCCCAAAGATACATATTTCCATGAAACCCTAGATTGGTTTGATTTCAACCATCAAGGACAACATTGGAGTTCTTGAATCCCTTCATTGTAAGCTGATCTACTCGCAGTAAGTATTTCTTCAAGATTATAACTTAGCTTTCCTCCATATGTCGTGATCCATCTTTCATATCCATCGCATACTTTACATTTTTTTAGTTTCTTTTAGGGGAGGATACGTTGCCTCAAGTTCGTTTAGGGTTTTGAATGTCCTTGAATTACAATGTAACTTCATTTGTTAGGGGAATCAATGATGGGAACGAAATTGGTCCCCTTTCTTACATTTCATGTGCTTATTTTCTTGAGATATCCTCAAATGTACGCATGCTATTCTTTGAATGGGGCAAAAAAACAGACTTGACTTTGGATCATGTACAATATAATTTCATGTGTTGTATATTAAATGTACCCTAATACATTGTTATCCATGGAAAATGGTTTTATCAATGGCAATACCTATTTGTTATGGTTTGAAGAGGAGTTTCATTTGAAAAAAAAAAGTCAATGAATACAGGATGTTGTTTCATCTTTTTTGTGTCACCTCCTAATCTATAGAAACTCTCCATCTATTAGGTAATGGTGACATCTATTTCAATTAGATTCATGAGACATTGAAACTGTATGGTTATTTGTATTGTTAACTGTTGTTTTTTTTAATTATTTGTATTGTTAAAATGAATGACCGGGCAACAAACTCCTAATAATGCATCCAATTGGGATTCATATTTACATATAGAAGTGCTAGTATAGCTTTGCACCACACCAGAGGAGGGTAGACAAGTCATCATGTGTTTTTGTTAAGTTCAATTGGCCAGTTCATGGATGCCCTTACAATTGAGGTTCAATAAACCGATGAATTCCATTATGTGCTTTTTCAAGCATAGATGGATAACTAGCAAGACAACAGTCAACCCAATCTTACATCCAATGTGCAGAAATTCGCATTTAAAACCAAAGGAAAAAAACAAGTGATGGATATCGGAAGACGGCAGTGTGGGATAGCCACAAACATGTGGTTTTCATTAGTATATGTTCGGAAGAAGTACAAGCTGAAAACAAACCTGACCAAACTTTAAACAAAGTTGGTTACATGAACATGAATACAAAATTCCATTTGATGTAGAGTTCTTTATGAAAAAGATCAACTAAAAAATCATTGGGACACCACTAGAAAGGATAGGCAAATCTGGAAGGCATTACAAAAGGAATTATATATTTTTATGAATTATATTCACATCATCCCAAAGAATTAGTGATCAGAAATGTGGGTTATGCCTATGGTATAATAATATTTGGCTGTATTGTAGGTGATGCTACCACGATGTATGGTCAAATAGGTCTGTGGGATTTAATTGATTCGTTTATTCACCAAAGAAATAAGAGTGTGCAGTTTAGGGTGACAGTAACATGAATGTCTAGACATATCTTATGTATTGAATTGTTATGCAGTGAACAAATTTCAAAGATGCAAGGGCCACCTTATATGGCCATGTGAGTACTTCTTATGGTTATGCATGTACTTTTTATGTTGAAGGAATAGTTCTCTTTTATGTATTATTTATGGTTCTCTTATTAATTTTCATGTATTGTTTTGCATGTACTCAAGTTCTCTTATAGTTATTTTTACCACAAAAAAAAGTTCTCTTATAGTTATCAACTTTTATTTTGAAGGAATAGTTCTCTTTCATGTATTATATGTCTTGGTTCCTTCTTTTTGTCAACACACTTTATCGGAATAAATTATGATGAGAGCAACCCATCTGCCCATCAGGTCCTTTCATGTGTTTTTTTGTTGGTTCCTGTCACATATTGGTTCAATTTTTACAACTTATATGCACACCATTCGAATGGGGATTGAACGGAGAGTTACCTGTTCAAACCTCGTACGAACGGGGGACCAAGTTTTCCACACCCTAGGCTTCTATCTATATCCCCGTTCGAACGGGGATCATTCCCAGAATCCTTATGTCCGAGAATTTCTGGCCCATTCGAACGGGGCCTAGTTCACCCAAACCCGTGGCTTCTGGGAATGACGTTTGAAACGAATCATTCCCAGAAGCCTTCTTGGCGGGTATGGTTGGCCTGTTCGAACGAAATTACATTGGGCGTTCGAACGGAATGCCCAATGTTTTTGTGGGAAGGGAGCAATTCGCAGATCATTTAAAAACAATCACACAATTGAGTGAACAAAAACACATCACAAATTCTGAAAACAACCATGTGTCGCATTCATTAAATCAAACACATAGGTCCACACATTAAACCAACAGAAAATTTGAAGACATTAAATACCTGATTACATAGTTCCACACAGTAAAACAAAATATTTGCTAACATTCCATACAAAAGACAAATACTAGTGAGGTTCAGAATAATCACTATTCAACAGCCTATGGTTGAGTCTCGTCTGTATCACGCCCCTCACCCATTTGTTGTTGATCCATTTCAAATGGGAATGGGAAATGAGGAGGGCAGGTGTCATGGATGGCATAGACCAATCCTAGATCACATTCAATACCCACCCCGAATATCAGCCAACCCATTTTCAATCTTGTTGAAGCGTGAGTTGAAGTTAACCTCCATGGTATTTAACTGCTCGCATAACATGGAGTACATATCATTGTTGGGTCGAAGTCCCTTACCATGGGCTACAATGTCTCCCTCCTCATGTCTCTCGAATGTTGTTGCCCCTGAAAAAGAAGTATCAGCCGTCGCCATCTTCTTCAGTTGTTCATCGTTCCTCTTAGCTGTAACCGCATCGATGGGGACCTTTGGATATATCAAATCATTGGTCCCGTGAAGAGATATTGTTTGACTGTTCCATGTTGTGGCTTGTTTATTTCAAACAACGAAGGCCTACAAAAGAGGTACACATGGTTTACAGCTATGAATAAACGAACAATTATTCTCCCATAATGCATTCCTCATATTTATTTTGGAATCTAAGCATTTGTGTAGACAACTGAGAACTAAATATCACTATATGCAATTGGGTGTCCTCAATATATTCAAGGAAAGCTAAACATAATAATGTGATGTGGAATATGAACATATATAGTAAGGGTAATATATTCAGTTTGGAATATAAGCTGAACACTACGTTAGAAGGAGAAGCTAAACACTACGTTAGAAGGAGAAGCTAAACATAAGCTCATTTTTTAGAATCCAAGAATAAGATATGGAATCTAAACATAAGTTTGGCATTTACATTTCAGATTGGAATCCATGTTGCAAGGATCCATGACACACATTTTTTGTGTCCTCAACTCCTCACTGAAATATGTCTCTCTTATAACAATTTTTGTCAAACCTTTATCACATACCCAACCCAATGAAGTGTAGACAAGTTCAGACCAGCCCATACTCACATACCTATGTTGCACATTTTTTCATCTCAGCAAACTGTATGGCTCAAAATAAACAGTGTATTGGACTGAAGTAGGTCACACTAGGTAGCTATTTTTTAAAATTGAAATAGGTCATCTAAGGAAGAAAAAAAATGATCATCTCTGTTTTCAAATAGATTTGTGGACTGAACTGAAGGAGGTCCTCTCTCTAAACGAAATAACACTTTGGATTGAAGTGGATCACATTGAAATCTGAATTTGATCATCTATGTGGCTATTTTTCCACACATTTTTTACACATACCAAACCAAAGTTCAGGGAAGTCCACTCCAGTCCAGCCATAACCATAGACAACCATGGCCACATATCAAACTGAAGTGTAGAGAAGTCCAGTCCAGAACATACACATTTATTATACATTTTTCACATTTTAAAACATGTTGCATCTCCAAAAAATGTTGCATCTCAGTAAAAAGTTACAGATTTAAAAATGTTATATTTTCAAATAGCAACACACAATTATTTTTTTTAGGGTAAATGATAATTGTATTGCTATCCAAAACTGCATAAAACACAATACTGAAAGAGATTTACAAAAAAAAATGAAAAGAAGGGGAGTGATCAAGAGGGTGATCTCCTCCAATTTGCTATTGGGAGGGAAGTGTAGACCAGGCTGCATTACAAGATTAAAAAATGTAGTCTTGATTGAGATTTCAATGGAGTCTGATCAAGGATGACTCTTGAACACACATATATTAACATATAAAAAAATAAAGTGTTACCTAGATTCACAGCCCTCAGTACCACATTTATACCTCACTCAGAAAACTGATTATTTCTATCTATTCAGCTACAAGGAATGACATTGACAATAATAATATCAACAAAAATTGGGGTCTATATTCAATTCAAACATAGGTGGCATAAAGAAGTTGATGAGAACATGAAACATTGAAATAACATTTTATTCAATGGCATGGTAAGAGACAAAGGGAAGAACTGGCCGATTGAAAGGTATATATTTTTTTACCTCTTTGAGCTCAACCAAAACAAACTAGTCTTTGAGAAGCTTTGATGCCATCCGTTCATCGAAATCAGTGGGTGCAACCATCAATGGCGCTTATGGCTTCGGTGTAGGGGCGAAAGAATGAAAGGGGGGTAATGACAGTGTGTTTCCGATGAAGTGATTTTAGGGGAGTGGGAAGAATGGGGAGTGTTTTTAGGGCTTGATGTGATGGAGTTGGTCGAGGGGAGGGAGAAGGAAGATGTGAGACATTTCGAAGGGGAAAGAATGGTGGAAGCTTTCATGGGGTTGATCGGAGCTATCGAGGGGAAGGAGGAGGTGAAGTTTGTGATTTTAGGGCTCTGGTGAGAGTCCATCGAAGGAAGAAGATAAGGTCATGGGCAATTTGGTATTTCATCTTACCATGGGCATTTTCGGTATTTCACTTCAATCTTATATTTCCAGCAGGATTCAACCAAACATAATTTCTGTTTTCAATCCATGATTCACTGCTTATCAACCAATTGTCAAACATGATTCCCAAACTAAATGAACAGTGAATAGTGGTGGAAATCCTATTTCAAAACCATCTTTTGTCTAATCGCACTCAATCCCGTTACCAAATGCACCCTAAGACTGATGAAAAATTGAAAACTGATGGATTAGATTCCCATAACCCATATGTATTAGGTTAAAAAATATAAATTGATAAATACATGCAAAACATGTTATTTGTTGAGGCCTATAAAGGGTGCCTAGCATCACCATAACCCGTTTGGTTTGCCCGGAACAAATTTATCCAATGAACAACTTTATCCAGAATAAGACTATCATGGTGTTATTATTGTAATTCTCTCTCAACTGCAAGGGCGATTTGGTTTCGACCGATCACCGTCTCTCTCTCTCTGCATAACCGGGGGTCTTGTCTTGTCGATCCCGTCGGTCTTCGTCAACCTATGGTCTTAATAAATCAAACTCGTTAGGGTTTTATATACTAGTCGAAGCTCCTCCGATGAGATCTTCTGCTCTGATCCTTATATGTCTGCTCTTCCTTTTCTCTCTATCGTGCTCCTCCCATGGCGCCTCGGAGACTCCCCCGGGCGAAGTCAAGAAGAACAAATTCCGTGATCGAGAGGCCACCGACGACGCGCTCGGTTATCCCAACATGTGAGCGAAACGGATCAGAAAATTAGGTATGGATTGGCAGTTTTCGTCTGGTATGATTGATTTTGCATTGATTTTTGTAGAGAGGAGGATTCTCTGTTAAACTCGAAATGCCCTCGAAACATCGAATTGAGGTGGCAGGCGGAGGTCAGCTCGAGCATCTACGCGACTCCATTGATCGCCGATATAAACAGGTATACCTTGAATTTCTTTAAAGAACTGCATGTAAAGGTATTTGTTTGTCATTCAATTTCGTCTACAGGAGACGCGCACACAAGCTTTGTTTTGATAGTTTCTATTTTCAGTGATGGAAAGATTGAAGTGGTTGTGCCATCTTTTGTTCACTATTTGGAAGTGCTGGAAGGGTCAGATGGAGATAAATTGCCAGGTAGATGCCATATTGTTTGTGGGCTTTCTATAACCTAATGTAAAGTATTGCAAGATTGAATCCTTTTATGTCCCTGCAATTGAGCCATTCAAATGTGTTAGATATGAATATCGTTTGTTTATAAATCTATGTTGAATAAGAGCGTTTCACCTGAGTTTTTCACTTAATACACGGTGCACAGGAACATCACCCTTCATCCCAGCTTCTTATGTTGGATTTGAAAAATAATTGGACAAGGGCTATAAGTGTTTGTTATTCTAGTGCAAATGCTCTTTTGGACTCTACTGAAAATGAGTAAAGAGTATCTCTAGTTGTCATGTTGCAGATCCCATGCATTCAGATTTCTTGAACTTTTGTTACCCATCTGCACCTACCATTTTAAAATTTTCATGTTATTCCATATTGTTAAAGTACTGGTGACCTAGATGTGGTTGCTTTCTTAAACTTCCAATTTGTGACTCCTTTTTCTTCGTTACAATTGGTTATCTCTGTAATTATCGACTGAATGATAAACCCTGAATCTTGGAGCCTAATAAAATTTTTATTGTATGGGCGTGATCTTAGTTGGTTTTTCTGTTATTATTTTGTTTAATAGCCGTTTATTTTGAGATGATAGTGACTTTATGTAAGTGAATGTTCCTTTCAAGTTATTTTTTTATGTATTTATATATTTTTCCCTCCTCAATTGCTTTTCAGGATGGCCTGCCTTCCACCAATCAAATGTGCATTCGAGTCCTCTCTTGTTTGACATTGATAAAGATGGTGTAAGAGAGATTGCTTTAGCCACGTACAATGGAGAGGTGTTGTTTTTCAGGTATAACATCACAGGGAAATCTTGTGGTTTTTGTTCATATCTGTCAAGGTTGCATCATGATCCTACTTCTTTGTATGGTAGAACATCCGGCTACTTGATGACGGAGAAACTGGAGGTCCCTCGGAGGCAAATTCGTAAAGATTGGTACGTTGGCTTGGATTCAGATCCTGCAAAACCTTCTAAGCCAGATGTGCATGATGACACACTTGTTAAACAGGCTGCCGACACTCGTAAGTGACGGAGCAATTAGTTGCATTGCTTGTACTGATCTACGTTTTCTGTCTACAAGGTGTCTGTGATATGGTCATATGACAGGCTCATGCAAATGATATAGGTCCTTTTTAAGAAAAGATAAATCATAGATGTGTGACATATGTCTTTGTATGGGTTTATGAGCTGAAGCACCTTTATAAAAAAAAAAGTCGAGAACATCTGGGCTGTGACAGAGAGTTTCATCAAAAGACTGGGTTATGTTTTGTGCGGGAGGGAGCGGGGTAGCTTTTGTGTGTGGGATTCTTGTAACATGAGTCATTAAGTTTTCGCTTCTTCTAGCCCAGACTGGACAATAGATAACTCTTCTACTATCTTGCTCCCCCCCCCCCCCCCCCCCCCCCACCTCTTCCTCCTTACTTGACATTGTATATCATGATAAAATGGGTATCATTTTCCAAAAGAAAAAAAAAAAATTGTGACATGTCAGTGATTGATGATATGTATCTTCGTACAGGAATTGATAACAGCATACTTGGGGCGAATACATCTTTTTCTTCACCGTTTGAAGTGAGTGTTAACTCCTCGATGAATGTATCCAAGCCAGACAATGAAGGGAAGGTGAATAACTCTATCCAATCAAACATTAAGCTACCAAATGGTATGCATAACGAAAGTATGGATATTGGGTCGACGGATACAATTATCGGAGAGAACACAACACAATCTCAGAGGCGTCTTCTTCAGGATGCTCAACCAAAAGTTGAAGAAAAAGGTAGTTCTGAATCTACTGTTGTTAAGGATACTGAAATAGGTGCAGCAACTGTGGAAAATGATGGTGGTTTGGAAGAGGATGCCGATTCATCATTTGATATACTCAGGGAGGCTGATGAACTAGCTGACGAGTATAATTATGATTATGATGACTATGTCAATGAATCGATGTGGGGGGATGAGGACTGGATAGAAGGAAGGCATGAGAAGTTAGAAGATTTTGTGACTATAGATGCACACATCCTATGCACGCCAGTACGTATGGAGTTGTAATTTCAAACATGCTTGACAGTTTTTTTGATATGTTTATTTCTATGGAAGATGGAAGAGAAGCTAATGATTATTTATGAGGGACATGCTGATTCTTATTGCAGGTAATAGCCGATATTGACAATGACGGCACATCAGAGATGATTGTTGCTGTGTCCTACTTCTTTGATCGCGAGTAAGCCCTCTGTTGATATCATATTTATGTTTCTGGTTCTTTTCATGCTTTAATGATAAGTGCACAGCTCTTGTCATTCCTTTTCGGATTATCCATTTTTTAAATTATTATAATTAAAATTAATTATAATTTTGGGGCATTAAATTTGAAAATCTGAAATATGATTTTTTTTGTTATTTAGTTTATTTGTAAACGCAGTAATACCCTACAGTTTCAATGTATACAATGCAATGCCTGCCTTCTGTATACAAATCATTTCAACTAATTAAATTTTTGTACGATGTTTTTAGTATTTTCGTTTTATATATTGTAGGCTTGTAGCAATTTCTTTCTATTTTTCCTAGTTTAAGTCATACTTGACATAACAAGAATATTCCTTTTATCAAAACCGTTATCGGCAGTTTGGCACTTGACACCTCTTCATGTGAAATTAGAGTTAATGCTTCTTATTTTCTTTATTCTATGAGGATTATATATTATTTCTGTAACATTTGTAATGTATATGTCAGTATGTCTAATTTACTGAAAATGGATGCAGACATGAGTCTGTCTCCATGTTACATATCTTTGTATTATATTCAATTAGTTTGTGTCAGTTCTGGAGATTAATGTGCAGTACATTGGGCAATCATCATTGTTGTACATTGAATTCTAAGGCTCTACACTCACATGTCACAAGTTGTACACAAGTCCAATATGGGATAACATCTCCTAGTTCACGTTTGTTGTTATGAATTTTTTTTCCAATATTGTACTATTTAATGATCTTACATTTCTTGCTTATCTTTCTTTATTCAAATATGAATTTTCTTCTTCGTCTTTTGTTCTGTAACTAAATTAGTGGAAATAAGGTTTTGTCAGACTTTCTATCTAGTCTTTTCTTAAGAGTGGATTGATAAGTATTCTTATGGACAGATTTTGATGCAAATTGCATGTGCTCATTCGTGTGGCTATAGTGTTTGCTGCCAAACCTTTCATATATTCTAAGCTGACATGCAGGGAAAGTAAAATCATTTTTATTTCCATGATATTTCAATATTTACCGCATATTTTTCAGCACAAGCTTCAGTAATTCTTGCTCCTTTTGGTGGACACATTATAATTGTTCTCAGCTGATCCATTAGTAATTATGTCTGGCTGATAAGTTGACAGGTACTATGACAACCCAGAGCACTTAAAAGAATTGGGGGATATCAACATTGAGAAATATGTCGCGGGATCTATTGTAGTTTTCAATCTTGATACTAAACAAGTCAAGTGGACAAGGGAGTTAGATGTGAGTACTGATGCTGGAACTTATCGTGCTTACATATATTCATCTCCCACTGTTGTTGATTTGGATGGAGATGGAACTTTGGACATTCTTGTGGGAACTTCCTTTGGCTTATTCTATGTTTTGGATCATCGGGGTGAGCTTTTGATTTCTTGATTTTTAATTATTTTTAGTTCTTACAAACTATGGTGTTCATGTAAAAATTAATAGGCTAAGCTTCATTTATTTAAAAAAAAAAAGAAGAAAAGGGAGAGGCTAAGCTTCATGAAAATTGTTCTGTTTTAAATTCATCATCCACTAGTTAAATTGAAGTGAACCAATATATATTCCATGGCTTTGTTGGTGATTTGAATTCTGTCTGCATTATCATCTTCCATTCATCTTAAGTTATGTAGTAGTCAACTAGTTATGTAAGATGCATGTTACATGCAAAATGGGCGAGAGCCGAGAGGTGAACTGGAACTATTGGCGCATAAAGCATAGAAATATGAGCATAACTGGCAAAGCTTTTTCTTGCTTTAATTTTTTTGTGTTTTCCTAAGTGACCCTTAACCCTCTTGATAGCTCGAAAAAAAAAAACATATCGTACCCATTCGTTAGCAGGTAGGCAACAATCGCAGAGTTTCTTTTGGCGTGTGCTTAATTTGAATTTGTATTCTCTCAACTATGCCAATTATTTAAATTGAAGTTTGTTAAAAGTACGGCTAAATTATTATTGCTAGGTAAGGTGAGGAACCAATTTCCTCTTGAGATGGCTGACATTCAAGCTCCAGTGGTAGCAGCAGATATTAATGATGATGGAAAAATTGAAATAGTAACTGCCGATACTCATGGAAACGTTGTTGCATGGACTGCACAAGGAGAAGAAATATGGGAACAACATGTGAAGAGTCTTGTACCACAGGTAAATCATTCAAACCCTCTATTTCTCTTTCCATTGAGCATATTTTTTGAGGTTTCCATTCATGTTCAGGACATCTGCTGGCTTGATGCAATGAGTATAGAATAGGACTGTGGCCTTCTTTTTTTTTAATGAAAGGTGGGAGTTCTAACACCGTGCCTAGTGTCTACCACCAAATTTTATTAATGGAATAGTACTTCAATTACTTCAGAGGAAGCAGATGAAATCTACAATACAGAATTAAAAGAAAGAAAAAACAAAGAGAGGGAAGCACGGATTACATGAATCCTTTCCTCACCCTACCATAAGCATATCCTCCCATTAAAAAAATGTCACAAATTCAGCCTTTATACAGTTTAATCCCCAATCTGTGATGAACCTGACAAGTGACCTTCAGGTATTCTCAAAGTATTGAGGAGATTCCTTGAAGAAGACATTGTTATGAGATAGCAGCCCAGCACATAGCAGGGATTATGGTCTGACTGTCTGAGTTCCTTTTGCTTTCAGTCTTGTATCCTCTTTCTTTTTCATTCTTCTTCCCCTTTCTCACATGGGGAAGGTTGATTATCCTCCTTCATTAATGTATTTTAGATTTCATGTAGTTACAGGAGAGGCATATTCATATTTTTTCTCCATCCTGTCTTGTAATAAATGACAACGGAAATAAGTATCTAGTTTTTTCTGACCAAGTGAATAAATGTTCAGGCTCAAGAGATTGCATCGATGCACATTTGTATGAAGAATCTGAGGCACATCTGTTTATTATAGTGCTATTAGCTTTATCAGAGAACCACTTTCCTTAATAATAGCAAGGCCCGATGCCTACCACTCTCTCTCCCCAAAAAAAAAAGTCCTTGTGCATTTCATGATGCACTGTCTAGAACTTACTATGCTATATTATAATATAATTATAAAGCTGTTTGTGTAGCCTTCCATATTATGTTCATATTCTTGTTTGGAATATATTTGACAATGGATGATTGTGAACCTCCCTTTATACTTTTAGTAGTTTTCTTAAACCTGTAAGTGGAATTTTTCTTGATCAGGGCCCAACAATTGGTGATGTTGATGGTGATGGGCACACTGATGTTGTAATTCCAACAATATCGGGGAATATATATGTTCTTAGTGGAAAGGATGGAACTCATGTGCGCCCCTTTCCATACCGCACCCATGGGAGAGTGATGAATCAGGTCCTTTTGGTTGATTTAAGTAACCGTAACGAAAAACAGAAAGGCCTTACTCTTGTCACCATGTCATTTGATGGCTACCTTTACCTTATCGATGGATCAACAGCGTGCACAGATGTCGTGGATATTGGCGAAACTTCGTAGGCTATGTTCCCCACATCGATCTTTATCTGTTTGTGCTTTCTAATAATGATTTAAGCTTTATAAGGTGCATATGGTAATGGTAGCTCTTCATATGGCAGGTATAGCATGGTCCTAGCAGACAATGTTGATGGCGGAGATGACCTTGATCTTATCGTCACCACTATGAATGGCAATGTCTTTTGCTTCTCAACACCTACCCCTCACAACGCTCTAAAGGTGAGTGGATACTTTTGTTTTACCCGATGTTTAATTTATAGCCCTTTATACTTTTGTTTTACCCGATGAGCACTCTACAAACAAATGCTCCGCAGATTCTTCGTCCCATAATTTTGTTTTACCCGATGTTTAACTTGGATGGACAACCTTTTGGAATCACTTTATTTGGAATCCCTTTTATTATTTTATTACCGCACCCCCCCCCCCCCCCAAGAAAAAAAGGGAAAAGAAAAGAAAATACCCGAAAAAGAAAGAAATGCTTGATCTGAAGTACTTGGGGTTGCGGTATGAATATCTGTGAAGATCTCAATCCCTGACTAAAATCTCATGATAGAATAGCGTGCATCTGCTGTTTCTTGCTCTAGTGGAAAGTATAAATGGCATCTAAGCTGATCTAGTGGCCTGCTAAAGTCTATTTTTTTAGTTAATTAGATGAAATTTCAGCTTGAACCTTGCACTGAGCCTTAATTGAGCCATTAATGATTCATAATCAAGTTAAAAGGTAATCTTCACAGGAACGCAAATATGCTCAAAATTGTAATAGTTAAAATTACCCAAGTCAATTTTAAATGTTATTCTCTACAAGGAGGTTTAGAGATGAGAGGTTGCCCATTTTTTCATTTGATAAGTGGACAGCACCACATTGTCATTAGAGGGAAGATGGTGAGTATTCAATAAGGATGAATTCAGCACATCTAATGAAATGAGTAGTCCAAATGAGATCCTAAGCTTAGCTTTCAAAAAGAGATAGAGATCCTCAAGTATTAGGGCTGCTGGTCCACATCTCTGCTCGTGCGCCATGCTTAGGTGGAACGTGTCTGATCTTCCACGAATGAGATTCCAACATCATCAACAACCAACATCTGCAAGTGTTGCTATTATTGTTGTATGGCTGCTTATGAAGTATCCTGCTTGGGCTTGAGCTATATGTTCCCTTTCAGGCATGGAAGTCGTCAAATCAGGGAAGAAACAATGCTGCATATAGATTTAATCGTGAAGGAATCTACGTGACTCATTCATCCAGAGCTTTTCGTGACGAGGAAGGCAAGAATTTCTGGGTTGAAATGGAAATCATAGACAAGTACAGATTTCCTTCGGGATCACAAGCACCTTATAATGTCACAGTAAGAATCCCTCACCCATATATTTGTCAGCTCGCATTTTCTTACATTCCTATTTATAATACATATCTCAAACTTTCTACTGTTATATTTCATATGTTTCTTTCCCCGGTAAATGCAGACAACATTATTAGTTCCAGGGAATTACCAAGGAGAGAGGCGCATAAAACAGAACGAGATAGTCGACAAACCTGGAAGGCACCGTGTGAAGCTGCCCACAGTCCCTGTTCGGACCACGGGGACTGTGTTAGTTGAGATGGTTGACAAGAATGGAGTATATTTTTCCGATGAGTTCTCCCTGACGTTTCACATGCATTACTATAAGCTATTGAAATGGCTTCTGGTCCTCCCAATGCTTGGGATGTTTGGCATGCTCGTCATACTTCGTCCCCAGGAAGGTGCCCCACTGCCTTCATTTTCAAGAAACATAGATTAATAACCCCAGATTTTGTGGTCGTAACAAAGAACGAAGCAAGTCGCCCCCAGAATTGTATGTGGAAGATGATCAGGTCAACTGAATTCAGGAAAAGTTGCACATATGGTTGTTCAGTTATTTTAATATTCTCACCTGCTGCTGCTTATGATACCATTTCTTTGTTCTTTAATATTAGAAAACATAATGTGATAAAAAAAGGGTTATGTTGTTTGATGATTTCTCATTTATTTATGTTTAGCTTGAATTGATTGCAACACTGCATGTATCGGCATGTCAACACTGGTGCATTGTTGTCCAAGGTCTCGCATATTAAACTATTACAAAACCTTAATATGATTGATGAGAATGGGCAAAAAAGGGGTAAACAAGGAGCAAGCTGAAGTTATAAATAAGGAAACATTGTGTCTTGTTGATTGGAAGTGCTTCAAACAAATTTATGCTTCCTCTATTTGAGGCACTTGAAACAGAGAAGTACATCCTATATTGGCCATTGATTCAGGTTGCAATAGAACAAGCAATTCTTGAAAGCTTGCGATGACTATGAACCAGGATTTAATACACTGATGGAAGGTGAAAAAAAAACAGGTACGATATGCACTATAAAGTGATCCAGAAGAAAAAGATTGATGTGGCACTCGTCGAGGCTCCTGAAACGCATCTGGAAAACCCTAACAAACCTAACTTAACTTTTGTTTTGTGCGACTGGAGAAGATTTTAATGGGGTTCAATTTTTTTATTGGATAAATTACACTTAAAAGTTAAAACCCGTCTATAGGAAATGTGGATCGATTTCAATTTTATTGTGTTATAAATGTGGATGACTTCATTTTTTTTCTTTTTTGTTTTTTGGGGACATTGAACAGGGCTCAAAAGCCCAAAATAGCCCCTTCATTGTCCCTTACGCCGTTGCACGCCAGTGCTCTAGATAAAGTTACATAGCAATCTGAAATTAGAAGAGACTGACTCAATCCAACCTGACGTTCAAAGCCAAAAAGTCAACCTGAATCCCTCCTACCTATCGGGTTTGGTTTGTGATGAGTTTTGAGTTTTATTTGGGCAGAGTTCAGTTCAATTTAAACTCGGGTCAAGATGATATCATCTTAAACAATTTGAATTCCATAATCATCATGCTCCACGTAAAAAAGACAATGAAAATGAAAATTATAGATAAGAGTGAAAAAAACATAGATCAATGATACAATAAATGTAATATATTCTATGGTAAAAATAATTTCATGAATTCAAATTTCATTTCATAATTTAAGTAATTTAAATTTACTATAACATTAAATTTACTATAACATTTAAATTTATCACGCACTATATCAGGTTCGGGTTTTCCAATCCTTCAATCCAAACAAGTTTACACTGAAATTTCAACCCAAACCCATGGTTGACTCAAGTTGCACCCCCGACCTTACATATCATATTATCATGTAAAACAACATTCTTTTATACAAACTAATAAGGTGAAAATTCAAAATTTCACCAATCAAAAGGACCAACTATAGAAGAATCCACACACCCTCACATTTCCTTGAAATGTTGTTCACAAGAGAAGCATACATAGCCCACCAAAAATACGAAGCTCAAAAGCGTCTGGGTCAAATAAAATGGAAAGAAAAAAATCAATACAATTCTCTGATACTGATGACAAAATAAAAGAAAAACCTGAAACTCAGTACAACATATATATATGCAAATGCACCTCAAACAGGAAGAATAATCCGCCCCACCCCGCCCCGCTAATTCTACACGCTGAACACAAACAAATTAGAGCAGGACGTATAGGGCAACAGCTCTGCAGGCCCAAAGAATCAATCAATAATGTACGGATAACGAGGTGATGTGTGATGCTTGAGTCCCTCGAAAGAGGGGCAGAAACTCGAGCTTATAGAAAAGATTACTTTCAGGATGAACTGACATAGAGTACTGGGACAAGCCCAGCCATTTTTCCATCTCGTCCGGGGCGTTTTTTCTTCACCTGCAACAAATGTTCCATAAAATTTAAAACATGTACAAACAAATATATTCATTTTGCCACAAAATCCACCATTTGATGCTGCAGTACTTACATAATACCATCCATCAACCTCATAATCAATCTGAACTTCTTCTCCTGCCATCAAGTTTAACTGCAAAAGAAAACCTTATGTTATAATAACGGATCCAAGTTCAAAGTCTTCCATTTCTGATGGATATCTATCAATTCAGAGTGAATATATCACCTCATCATCACCACCAGCAGTGAAGTCATATAATGCTTTACCAAACTGAGGATTTTCAGAAGATGCTTCCTCATCCTGTGAGACGCCCCCAGCCAGTGGGTTTTGGAATGACTCAAACCTCTGCATGGTGGCTGCGGAGTAAGACGGAGGTTCTTCTTTGATCTGAACACACAAAATAAAAGACAAAAAAAATATATTATGTAAATTCATGGCATACAAGAATGATAAGTGCATATTCAACAATGGGCTAACCGGAGATCCTACGCCTTCAAAACTTGATGATGGGCCCCCCGTGGAAGTACCGCCAAACCTGCTTGCAGCTCCGGTCTGTTTTGTCTCCTGTTATAAAAAAAAAAAAAAAAATTGAGCAATTTGTTTCCTTTGACATTTGAACACATCTAAACGTCTGATCAAACATGAAACAATGCTTTGCATGCTTCAACGGGGCAAATGTAGAAGCCATGCACACCAGGAATGTGTATTCATAGCGCACTTGAAGGTTAACTATTGACAAAACTGTAAACTAGTGCCAAATTCATAAGTTTAGTGTGTCCAAACTAAATATTTCTGTCAAGTTTTAGAACTTCCATAATGAATGTGATGGTGGCAAGAGTAACTAAAAAGAAAAAAACTTTTAGAACTTCTGATACATCAGACTGTATAACAGAAGGCTGCACAAGGTTTTCCAAATCCAGTTACAGCTCACAGGCACAATTTGAATGCAGTTTTTTTCCTTATCACCCTTCGGTATTAAATATCCAACATGCTTGCTTCAATTTGAATATGAATAGCCAAAAAGAGAAGATTCAATTGAATACTGTGCACAGCAAAATAAAATAAAAAAAATGGTGTGTGTTATGTGGTTTATAGATTGAATCACAAAGTTTTGGAATCATGATTACCAAAGGAAAAAATAAAATAAAATAAAAAATAAGGAGAGGAAGGCCCATGCAATATGAACCTACATGCATGACCTCACTCCAATTCTGATTTAATTATAAAGTACTGGATGTAGGCGCGGAATATCACAAAGGATTGCATAAGCAATTAGTTTATTTTAGAATGAACTGAGTTATTTTACATCAATATTCAGATAAGATTAGCACTGCTTACGGCACAAAGAAGTCCTTTAAACTAACTTCTGCAACTAATATATTCACAAATATCGCACAATATAAACAGTCTAGATAACATCATGACATGGTCAGTAATGCTTAGATATAATGACATTACAGCATGATATTTGATTTCATTTACCGCTTGTTGTGATGCCCCATATCCTGATGGACGAGAGCTGAACAAGGACGGGTAGCTCATACCACCAAAATGGGAAGATATGGAGGTTTCAACAGAACCAGTTGATTCAGGGGAAGATGTTCCAGATGACCTTGCATCGTCTTCCTGCCAAAAAAATTTTTTTTTTTCAACTGTAAGAAATAGAAAAAACAGAACAAAGAAAAAAATTATTATCTGGTGATACATCTTGTTCGGAAGTTTCCAGAAGAGTCTTGGCCCACATATCATCATAGCTGATAGATGGTCGAGAAGCTATATTTTCCTCCTCAACCTCGGGAGCATCAGTTCCAGCACCAGCAAGGAATTCATTTACCTTAAAGAAGCAGAAGATATATAAGTTCAACAAAATACTCATTTAGAACAATGCTAATGAGTTATTAGGTCACCTAACGTACAAATAAGACAACAATGTACGGTTCACCAAAAAAAAAAAAAAAAGAGGAAGGGAATTCAATGTTCTTTATTACTATATAGAACCCATGGAATGCATTGGTCAGTATCTCACCCTTTCCATTGCTGGTGCGTTATTTCCCCACAAACCATCCTCTAGACCTGCTGCCCACGCATTTGCCAAATCTGGATCAATTCCGTCAGACTCCTCTTGGGTCGTCGTTTTCAATTCATACACAAGATCAGAGATCCCAGTAGCAACAGCTGGGTCATTCAGACCAGTAGATGCACTTATGTTGTGCCGAGTGCGGTAGATGTCAATTAGCTTCGCGCTGTCATTCAGAATTCAGAATGCAACAGTTGAGATCAGAAAAATAACACCCCGACCAACAATCAGCTAAAGACAGGTATCAGCCAATTTATGGAAGCTGTCATACCAGACAATGGTAAAATCCAAAAGCAACACATTAAAGTATTTACTAAGAAATGAATTCCATAACTTCCGTGTAAAGATACAGCATAGTGCTGTGGAATACATCAAATCCACAGATCAATGGTACAAGATGTATATTAGAACTTTCAGACATGCTTCATAGGAGGGAAAATTCAGTTAGAATTTTTACCTGGTTGGTCCAAGAGGTAGATATTTTGCTCTTGGAACATAACAGAACAAGGAGACCAGATCCAGCAATTTTTCATGAGTCTCATAGAGTTTCTTCAGTTCTTCATCTGTCCATTCCTGTTTATTGTTATCATGATTCCGCATATCCCTGTATATACATAACAAAAAGTCTAATGCATGTAAGTAAATGGACTATTAAGAATAACCATCAATATGAAAAGAGATTGATGTTTCACCACTTACTTGATCAGTTCATCTTGTGCTTTATACATTTCGTCAAGAACCCTTAACATGGGGCTTATCAAAGAACCAAGACCGGTACCACTAGCACCTTGATCTTCCCCGTTGCTAAGTTTCATATCTGCAAATTGCGATTGCACTCCGCCTTGGGCCAAAGCATGCAAGAATTCATATATCTGTAATCTAAAAGGCTCCCCTGACCTAATTGCCATAGTTGTGAGTGCTTGAACAGCAACAATGCGAACCTGAGTAGCCACTCACAAATAGTCAGGTGATAGACAAGACTGATGGATTACATATATCAGCGTATATAACCATTTTAGTACAAAAAAGTGTCTGCCTATACCTCCCAGCTTCCACTGAAGGCGCACCTTTGCAGCCGTGTCAGCGCTCCAGCCAGAGTAGGATTTCGAGAACTGGCTGCCGCCACCATCTTGTCTGCATCTAACATCATCAATGCAGTACCAGGGGGCGTTGCCGATTCCCACGCATATTCAGTTGCAGCATAATTTGCATTTTCTCCAAGAAACCATACCTACATGAATTATTAAAATTCCAAGTAAGGGTCGCACAACTGGCTGGATTTAGAATGGACCAGGATTGGGAACTGCCACAACAAAAATGCAGTTCTGGGGCCTACGTGATTTATTTATTTATTTTTATTTTTTTTGAGGAAATGGAGACTATATAACCTTTAAGATAAGTTACAATAAGCTGAAATCTTGCCTCAAAGCAAGGAGGGGAGCGGAGAAATGAGAGAAAAACATGATGAGTTCAAGAGGAGAAGAAGCCACACAAGGTGTGTGAGTCCCCCCCCCCCCGGGATCAAATCGTAAAGGGAAAGTACAACCGAACTAAGGACAGCCTAGGCGGTGACAATTTGAGCCCAGATATATGCCATGAAGGCTACATGCCTGATTCAGGCCTTGATAGGGACTCTCTCTAAACTATATTTTTGGCCTTCACCATGCATAATGACATTTAGGATGCAAAATGACATGATAGATGTTTCTATACAATCCAAGCCTGAGTTGAAATCTATCAGATGAAAAATTCCGATTGTGCCCAATGACAAAGTAAAGCTAGTTTATTTATGCATAATCAGTGTCATCATTTGGTTTTTAATGATTTACAGATGAATGTTCAGGCTTCCGAACCTATCCCAAGTTCAAGTGCCTATTATAAAATGACAATTAAATTTTTTTAAGTGCACCACTGGACAATGAGAAAAGTGTCAATTGCTTACTGCAGCCTGCACTAATCTTTGCAATGCCAGAGCTGCCTTTGGATCGGATGCTGACACCCTATCTACAGATGTGAGCCCATACATTGCCCCTGGTTGTGGAGGAGGTAAATCAAGGACAATTGTGACTGCTTCCAATGCTGTGTGCTTTCCACCAGGTCCAGCTCCAACAAGGCATGTCTGAAACAAGTGGACACCAGACATGTCAAAATAGAAGACATTAAATCATGCAGAGATATATTAATTCCTTTTCATCACATGAAGAACCTATGTAAAGGAAAACAGCAAACTTACAAAACCCAAAGAAAAAATGGACCCCACACTTGGAGAAAATTTACAAAGAATTTAATCCTTGCACTTAACCCAAAATCAATGGTAAAGTATGACTGAATATCAACATAACATTTAAAGTTAAAGGAATCAGAAATTAAGTGATAGATTATGAGAACCAGCTCATGTAAATAGGAGAGGGAGTTGGGAAATAGGCAACCCAAATTGTTGGAAAAGGATCTTCTGCTAACGAACCCAAAGGTCAAGCAGAGTACTGAACATGCCATAAAGTCAGCGAGCTATATTTTTCTTTTCAAACTCCTCACATACTGTTTCATCAACATTTCTAATAACCTGCTAATTTTGGCATCATAGACTCAATTGTATTCATGTTTCTCTTTGAGTTCTGGGTCTCCACTGATGAGGAAAGTTAATGGATGAACTTTCTTCCCATGTACTCATACAAAAGCAGAATAGGAATAATAACCCCCCTATGTGCATCAGTTCACCAAAGCATCCAAGTTCCTGTTAGGTCAGTCTCTTTAAGAGTTATAAAATGTCACTGATGCAGTACAATCCAAAAACAATAAAAAATAATGCAATACAGTTTTGTTACAACAGGTGCTGGAGATGTTTCTACTGATGATCCCAATAAACAGGTTTGCTACCGAATAAATTATAGATAGAGAAATTTGAAACCATCTAACTAAACAAATAAGGCCATCAGTGAAAATAAAATATGAAAAAGTATATGCTACCTGGATGACTACCGTTCCAATATAAAAAAAACAAGTATATGCTACGGTGGAAAAAAGTGACCTACTTTCCATAGAAGCTGTAACACATCTGCATCAATCTTTCCAGGAACTTTCGTTGCGAAAATCCTTGCAATTTCCAATAGAGTAACTGCCATGTCTGGGGTTGCCTGGTAATACAATAATAAAACATTAATGAAAAATTAAATTAAATGAACAAGGTTACTAGACAAATATCCCAGTTAGAATCATGAAATAAAACAATCATCTGCATTTAAAAGAAGAGAACACCAATTAGAAAAAAACAAATCAATGTCCTAATCAAATAAAACCTAGGTAAATCTATAAAGTTTTATTTTCTAAAAAAAAAATCAATATAGTTCCATACCATTTCTCCCATCGGTGTTTAACTTGTCTCCTTAGCATGAAAAATTAACTCCATGTACAAATAACCCTAATAATGGCCATATAACATCATTGAACAATTTTTCCAACTACCTGTTGATGCTACCCTGGTAAGGACTCTATATTATCACAAGTAAAATAGGGTACAACACAACACCATGGTATTGAAAACTGGCCAACAAATCACTTTTCTCCATGAATGCACCACCCTTAAAGGTAGCTTTATCATTTTAAAAGTTTATTTAGAGGCATTTTGATCCATAATATTATGAAATTTCAATTAAAATCAGTCATATTCAAAATAGGTTTGAGAAATGATGTATCAAACACACAAAGATTAAGTGCAGCCGCACATGCCGGCATGTGCAGTCGCACGTGCCGTTTTAGAACCCGATGGCATATGATTTGGCATGTGCAGTTTCTATAGTGAAACCGTTCAAATAGCCTAGATATCGTTCGAACGGCATAACTGCCGTCCAAATGCTGTCCAAAAAATGAACACTCTAGGAACAAATTCTGTTCGAACTCCATTCAAACGGCATTCGAACGACAGTTTAAAAAAAATAAAAAAATGACCATTCGAACGGACCCATGAGTCCGTTCGAACGGTCAATGTGCGACCGCATATGCTACATATGCAGCCGCACGTGCGGTTTGAACCTCAACCGCACATGCAGACCACATATTACTTTAAAACATCAATCAAACACCATTATCACTTAAATAATTGATAAATGGTAAAATAAGGACTAAACAAACATCCCTGGAGGCTGTAGGGCTTCGTCCAAAACCCACCCCCTCATCAGTTCTTTTAGAATCACCCAACTTAAACATGCTTTTTATCAAACACCCACTACACCAGTCATAGAGTCACTACAACATAGCCTAACAATATCCTCCATTAAGTGTTTTCTCATTGCCAAATTTGATTGAATTTTTTTGCCAACACCATTCCCACCATCACAGGGTAATGATGATGCTTTTACATTGCATAAAAGATTAGTGGAAATAAAAAAATAAAAAATTGGATAATGCCAATGTTCAGATCCAAAAAATAAAACACCCACATATAATTATAATTTACAATTTGAGAATATAGTCATAATTAATAAAACAATGACTTTATTCATTAAAATAAGAGAGTTTACACAGACATGAGCATGATTTAAATATTAACTACATACATCATTTAAGAAAATATTCGATTCATTCATTAAAAAGATTGAAAGAATCATAAACTAAAAGCATGTAATAGCATGAGAGGAATACCTTAAATCGAGCATGCAATGTAAGCAAGATATCATTCAGCAGTGCTGAAGGCCATGCTGGATCAGGAAGTTCGCATGCAATAATAGATTCCAGTTCTTTAAATGACTCGTGTGGATTTTGCATCCAAATCAAAGCCTTTATAACCATGGCTCTAACATATACACATTCACAAGCTACAGTAGTACGGACTACTTCCATTAGTGAAGCTAGTAAGCCTGCAATTGTGTCATTTCCACCTGGCCCGTAGGATGTCTTTGTCCGGGTGCCTATAGATTAAAAAAATACAAATTTCATACAAAATAATCCTATCATTCACAATGCAAGAAAGCATCCAGAGCAAGAGCAAGGTAAAGGATGGTTCAAGAGAATACTAATAGGTTGAATTGAACAATCGACTTAATATTATGTAGCCTCAAAAATTCATATGCAAGTAGATCAACTCTAAGTCTCTAACTGGAAATCAAGAAGGAAATGCCATAAATGTGATGTTACTCATCATGCCACAATTCTCTCTGATTAGCATTAGCAGATAACTAACTATTCCAGTCAAAAGAAAAAACTTACGCCTTTGGAAGGTACTAATACTTCACTAATCCATTAGCTCACTAATTGAAGACAAAATTGAAAAACACAATTCACAGTGGGAACCTAGAAATTTCCTTGACATCTTCTTTAACTTATTTATTTCCTACAAAGAATGCTGGCAATTACTAATTTATCCAAGATAAGAAAAACTTTACGATGAATGCCAATTATAGCTACTTAATATGAATATGAATTAGATAAGAGGGGTAAAAATACAGTTGCTAATTATGCCAGTTTAGTTCAAGGTAACAAAAATAATATTTAGTTGAATGACAGTGGCCTTTATATTCATTCTATAAAACAACATCTTATGAGATAATAACCTCCTATATCTAAAAAATGCAAAGTACACATGTTGACTTTGAACTACATGAAATCACTTGGAAGAAAACCTTTAAATTCATGTAAGAAGATGCCTGGTCAAAATATGAATCTTTGACTAAATAAATTATAAGTCATGAATGAACCTCACTTCCGCTTGTAAAGTAACATAACCCAATTAACTAGTACACCTGTCATATAAGAGAACTACCTTCAGATTGCACGTTGTCGTTCTGATCAAGGTCATTGGACTCAACATTTTCAGATTGTCCATAGATCTGGGCTCCTTCATCAATGTCATAGACACCTAAAGCATATGCTGCGGCCCTACTTTTACCCATCTCTTGCACAACTCTTGCTGCTGCATGAAGCACAGGGCGTGAAAAACTCCGGAAAGAACTCTCCAGTCTGTGGCAAGTAGAGGCAAGCACAGATGAGAATCATTTTGACAAATTCTCACCCAAGAATAACAAAAACACCTGAACACGTAAAAAGCCAAACCTTCTTATTACAAGTTTGATAAGGGATTGTGGACGTCTTGATTTTGAGGCGGGTTTATCATTGGCCTTCGGTGGAAGGCCTTCTTTTGATTGTACATTGGTTCCCTTTGATACTGAGGGCGCATCTGGCAATTTAAGAATTTCTCTGGTCAATCGAACCCATCCAGCAGCTCGTTCTTCAGTCCTACAGTGAAATGCTTAAATGTTGAATCATGATAGATCAGGCATTGATGCATGCAACAGTATTATATAAATTAAAAGAAAAATGAACAAGCATATACGTGGGGGGAGAAAACAGAGAGAAGTTAAAAATTAAGTTAAATAAGTACCTCTCTGTGTTATCAAATTTGCCCAGAACACAAAATATCGCCTCAAAACATACTCTGTCACTTGGATCCAACAAAAGTTGATATAGCACAGCATTGAATTGTGCCTTGATATCTGGCCTTTCTACAATATCAAAAGTATACAAGGTATTAGTCAAACATTATACAATAATCCATGATAATTTTTTTAGCAGAAGTCGATTAAAAATTAATTACCATCTAATGCACGAGCCCTTGATAATGTATGGCACAATCGAGCCAGTGAAACCCTAGCAAGAACATCATGCAAATGAAGAACATCCTGCAAAGCACCTGTGTCAAGTAGCATTTTATTCTCGACTTAGCAACTGTAAACTGATATGAGCTATTTGCAATTAATAAGTGAACATTAATGAATAAGGCAATGCACCAAAATTTCCCTTAATGTTGCATTTTAGATGATGCTGCATGCTTGAAAATATATATAACCAGAAAAAACAGATACAAACCAAAAAAAAATTATACCTCCAGGAAGAGCAAGCTTCCCTACAAAATGAAAACAAGAACGAAAGGTCAGTATGGAGGGATTATTAAACAAAGAAGTAAAAAAAAAAAAAAAACATGGATTCAAAATTGAACCATGTCCAGAATTATGTAATTTGCGCATGTAAATATTAAATGGATTTCGCATATTCATACTACTATACACTAGTGCACAAGCTAGTTCATATATCCACACATACCCATGTCTAACACTTATACATGCATTGACACATGAGCATGCAAAATTGCGAATAGACGAACCGCCATCGGAAAATTTAATGATGATTTGAAAAAAGTATAATGAGTACAAAAGTCACCAACCCAATGCCATTGCAACAGAGTATGGATCTCTTGTAGCTAACTCAGAAATCATAGCCAGAGCATGCCTCACAGCGACTGGATCAGAGAATGAAACCCTGCATTAAGAAGCGAGAATGACCAATTGCAAATACTGAATGTTTAAATAAGAATATACCATATATGGATGAGCAAATACAATCTACATGACACTGACACTTATTTTTTTAATTATTATTTATCCTTTTTTTTGGGTGATGTGTGTCCCCAGACAAATATAGTTTTTTCATTCTTCATCATCAATAAGAGGCCTGACATAGTCACGTGTCTAACCAGACACACTAAGTTTTTTCACACTTCATCATCTATAAGAGGCCTGATTGGTTGACATGTGGAAAAATTACCCAAAAAAAAGAGGTGAGTCTGCAGCCCTAAATAAGGTAGGACTGCCACTGAAAGTGACGTACATATATTTTATCTGATCTAAAGAATTATAACGAATTGGATTCTCATCACTGTCACTACGCCATATGATTACCCAAAACCCATCTAACTCGGTTATTGATGTGTGCAGTTTAATAAATATTGAGTAAATAAAATTATCAATGTATTACCAGAAAAAACTATTTCTTTGAAAACAGTACCCCAAACCTTCTCTGGCATACCATACATGGTGATCAAAAAACCCTTTCAGTCAACTCCTCTTATCTCTCCTCATCTCTCTGAAGTCCCTGCTGTGTCCCTGTATATGCTCCTCGTGATGGAACTCTGATCAATCAAGGAAGCGCTCAAAGCTAACCATGGTCAAATTGAAGAGACACCTTGCAATCTCAGATTGAATGATAAAATTGAAGAGACACTTTGCAATAAAAAAACCCTTTCATCTTATGACTCTGATTGATAGTAAAGATCAACCAGATTTCATGATCTTAGCCAGCCATCCGTTTCTCAGATAAGCTAAAGAGCAGCAGTCAACAACAAATTGGATCTGCATTCTGCTGGACGGAGGACGTACATGGTGAGACTGGCAGATTGGACAGCGGTGGAGGAGAATTTACCGAACAGGTAATTCCATCAGTTCACCACGTATACGATGCCAGAGAAGCTTGCTGTTAAAGTCTTGTTTTCAAAATTGTTGGAAATGGGGATTGTCTGCTACTTTTTAAATATTTTTTGGTCATTTTCCCATTGTATTATGCATTACATAATAAGTGAAAGAATCATTTGTATGAGGGGAAAGTATTTTCTTCTTTAACCTCAGAAACCCCCCACCCCCCAAAAGAAAAACACACACACACAATGTTCACCACCCGTCTTCTTCAAATCCACCAAATAAGAATTTCGGGCAAGATTTCTTACTAAAATTTTCTTTCTGAATTGCCTTGAGATATCAATCATGCTGTGCTATATAAAATTAATGCAAGTTAATTGGCCTTCCCAACTGACAAAATTGGTTCATGCTGAATTATACACATCAACAAAGTTTGCAAATTAATACTCGTGTCAACAAAATAATCCAGTGCCAAATAAGACAAGCAAAATGGCAAAACCCACCCTTGTATTGCTCTATGAAGAAAAGCTGGGTTCCCCGGGTCAAGTGGAAGTCTTCGAAGAGCACTTAGAGCAGCATATTGCAGATTACTCCGAATAACAGACTGTACAAATTTCAAGGATAAAACCACTTTATCAAAATATTGCGAATTTTAATATCAAAGTTCAGTTAATATGATGCACTGAGAGTCATGATATTGAGTCAAATTATTGTGTTCCTATCATCACATGAAATGAAATAGATCCTATGGAAAATCTGAAAGATAATTTTCAATCATTATAAGATAGCTGTTGCCAACTACTTAATCACAAGCCGTGTCCAAAATACCTCCTTATCACCACCCTGTCTGCCAAACATGCCCTTCTTGCGCTTTTGTTTTGTATCAGCAACCTGGCATCGCAAATACAGAGGATGAACCATGAGAATTCAAATTTCTCTTACAAAAAAACTCAAACTAAAATATTATCATGACATTTTTTATTGAGAAAATTATCAGGAGAGAATTCAAATTTCTCTTACAAAAAAATTCAAACTAAAATATTATCATGACATTTTTTATTGAAAAAACTATCAGGACAAGAAATTATAATAAACAATCTTATGGAGGTAAAGAGTCATTTATAACAGTTGTCATAAAAAAATTCTAAAAACATGTAGAACAAACCTTCTCAAGTATGCCGAAGACAATTTCATACAATTTTGCCAGGATTTCAGAATTGCTTGATGGAGCAAATGTCAGGGCCTTCAAAGCAGCAAGCCTTTGCGCATGAACTTCAAAAGAAAAACAAAGTTACGATTTCACATCATAATACATTCCATGAAAGCAATTAAAAACATTAAATCAATATGATTAATATCTGCACATTATCTTTCTTCTTTTTCTCATTGGTTATCTTAGGAGATACCTTATCTCTTTTTAAATCGAAGATCAGGCCCTAGTACCCCCTCCTACAGGATTTTACCTCTGTTATTACAGGTCTGAGTTCCTACCTTTTATAAAAAAGAAAAAGAGGCCGAACCAAAATCATCATAAAGAGAATAGTACCTCTCTTATATCTTAGCAGTTGACAAGGATATTGTGTCATTTAGTACAATTCTCTAGTGGCCTATCAATTTTTTGCATGTCATGTAATACCAAGCCTGACCCAATCAGCGAGCATACAATGCATGATACAATGGTCCACTCCCATCAACCTCTTAGAGTACAACAATCAGGATGTGGTGAGTCCAATTCTGATCCAATAAGGGATGTGAATTGTTGCGGTCAGTATTAAATCAGTTTTGCTACTTCCTGTGATTTGCCTTTTCTCTTTTATATTTTCTTCTATTGGGAATTCACTCTTATTTAAAAATGAGGGAGAATGCCTACCATTTCTCTCCAAAAAAAAATTGAAGGACTTTATTCAACACGATCACGAGAGAGGACATTGGATCTCCTTTAGTCCATGACTCCAAAAACTTTTATTGAAATTGAAAGCATATAACAAAAACAGAAATGCATATATATCATAATTTTCAAAAAAAAAATTGCATATATATCATAATTCAATTGTTCATGAGAATTATAAAGAACTCATCAGCATGAATATGAACTGATGCACCTTAACAGTCCTGAATGACAGAGATGAACAGTAGAACTTGCCACTCTACCAATGTCTATACTTGTGCAATAATACTTAGGCAAATGAAATGAAATATTTACAAATTGAGTTTTGAAGATCAAATACCTTCAACGTCGGCATTTGAAGCCAGAGAAGTAAGCTTCTCAACAATACGAGGCACAACATCTGCTCTGGTCACACCTCCAACAGCATCGATGTCAGCAAGTGCATCCCAGTTTGGTGTTGGAATTCCACCACCCGCACTTAAACCTTGGGCACCATTATCTGATAGAATTCTGGCCAAGTAGTAGTAAACATAGCGCAAGACATTCCTGTCTTCGCATTGTTGATGAAGCTGCAGGATTATGGAACATCATTTCAAACCATCCGCCATTACACACTACATACATCACATTATAGTATCCTTACACACTTTTGTATTTATTTCCTTTCCTTCTATCTGCCTCCTTTCTTTTTCATGGAGGGAAGGGGTAAAATTGTGAAGGTTATTTTTAAATTTAATAAGTTCTCCTTTTAAATGGTTTGCGCAAATATCTCTAAGAACTATAAGACAGTCCACTTTAAAATTTGAACTAGAAACACAGAGGCGGTGAGGGTAAAGGTTGTTAATCAGGTCTACTTTTAAGTGATTTGGCAAATGTCTATAAAGCTATTGAACAATCACTTTAAAATTTGAACTACAAAGCATGGAGCTGGTTAGCAAGGGTTCAAAGATAATACATCATGAGAATCATATGAGAACTGATAAGTCTTATGCCATCGACATGTGGTCAGCTATGGGGCACATCTCTGAAAACTAAGAAGATCCCATAACAGGAATGAACTAATTTTTTTCCCAACGGGCTGACAAACCCCATGTTGATGGGAATGACATCTAACGAGGATCCATGTATTAGTTCGATTATATATAAAAAATTCCAGCTATAATTCTGGGAAATGGATATAATGTTGACAAATAAACATGACTACAGATCAACAAAACAGAGAGAAATAAAAGGAATAGAGGATACCATGAGAAGAGATGGTGCCAGAGAAGGATCAACTGAGTTGTAAACGGCAAGCTTTGGAAACACGTGATGCACCAACTGCTTCTGCGAGCTTTTCTGCATGGATATAAAAATAAAGACCCACCATTATAAATCCCCCAAACAAGCAACACATATACGGAAATGAAGAGATTAAAAAACAGAAGTTAAACACAACACCTGGTCAGACGTTGCAGCAAGCTCATGTATACTCCGCGCCAACTGAGAATAGGAAACCGGCTGAAAATAAAGTAAACAGAACAGAATCAATTGGATGCACGAATTCCAGGAGAAGTAAGCAAAACCTATTCCAATTCTTCGATGAACAAGCGACCACCCAAAAGAATCTCATGAAAAATCCACATACGATCGGTGCTATTGATCTCCAAAAATCGCATTCAAAACTACTGAAAATGCAGCTCGAGACAGGATTTAAGACTAAAAGAAGTGGTTGTTGTTCTGAATTGAATGAATTGACGTTCAGATCTGAATGCACTGCCGAATTTCACACTTCTTAGAGAGAGATTAAAAAAAAGAACCAAATCCAACAGAAATGACCTTCTTCTTCTGCCTTTGGGGTATGATATTGGTCCTGACGGGATTCAAAGCCTTGGCGGCGGCGATGGTGTCGGACTGGATCTGCATCAGCGACACCTTCTTCGACTTCTTTTCGGACGGCGGAGGCTTCCCCAGCGTGGAAGCTGGGTGTGGAGCTCCCGACGGAGGATTGGACGAGGCGGACGTCGGATCCGACGTGATCAGATCCATCAACGTCATCCCTCCGGATTCCTGACCGGACGCCATCGATGACGATCCGCTTGAGAGAGAGAGAGAGACGGTACTGATACAAATTCAAACCAACAACACAAACTAGGGTTTCATGAACAATCGTGATTTTGAAGGAGTGAAGCATCGCTGGCTCTGCGAGAGATTAGAGAGAACGTCCGGACCGACCTTCGAAGAAGAAAGACATGTCGAGCGATGTGTGTGAGTCTGCCACAAAACCGGACATTGTAGTGACGCTCCCAAAGCGGGTTGCGTCGGGTCGGGTCGGGTCGGGCCACGGCCCAAACATTGAAGGAAATCGATCGTCGATCAACATTCGTACTGACCCAATCAACTCATTGGGCCGAGTTGTTGTTATACTCAATTCATTTTATAATCTTTTTACATTCTCATATACTTTGTTAATCACCTTCATTATTTTAATGATGTATATAATTTAATATTTTTTTATATATATTCTATTAATGAGTATGTATAATTTATTGAAGTGTATATATATTTCATTTATAAAAACATTTTTTTTTAAATGAGGTATCTTATTTTTAAAAAAAATCAAAATAAGTGTAATTTTCATCTAGGATTTCAACAAATACATTTTAGGTCGGGGTTCATGTGAGTTGAATTGGGTTTGGATTTGATCCAAATTGATTATTTAAGTTAGATTTTATTTGCGTTCAAGTTTGATTTTTAAAATGTTTAATTTTAAAATGATGTCATTTTAAAAAATTATCAACCAAAAAAAAAATCTCTCACGATAAATATGAAAATGAGGATATGGATGAAGAATTGAAGTCTCCATTTGGGATGCCATGCAGTCTTATTCGGGATGGATTAATATTCTAGAATAAATCACTATTGAGTTGATTTCAATTCTAGCTGTATTAGGCAGTGGATTGAAGTTTTTCTTTATCTAAGGGTCATTAAGCTTATTTGTAACGGTCAAAATTGATTTTTCATGATTTGGGCGGATTGAATTCACTAAGAAGACATAAAAGGGATAGACTACTGCGTCATGGCTTGATTCCTAGGTCCCATGGAATTACTCACGTTATTACCCCCCGAGGTCCAATCGAGGTTTAAGGTATCCAAACTCATTATTGATTTATAGTTGCAATGTTCTGGGCGAGGAGGATTTTATTTATCCGAACCAAATGAGTGTTTCTTGTGTAATGTTGAATTTTTCTTTATTTTCTTCTTGAATAAGACATAAATAGACTACTATGGCTTTCCCATGGAATTACTATTGAGGTTTATATAAACTCATTATATTATAAATGTTGGGTTTTATTTATCCGAACCAAATGAGTTTTCTTATGATTTTCTTCTTTTATCTAACCCTTCTTCTGCATCCTAAGGATAAAAGATTTATAATAATGATTCTAATTTTAACTCAAATTGAATGGCTTGATTAAATTCATCACTCTTATGAACTGAATTTTTTTAAGTCGACAAGCATCTTCCATCTATATGAAAGAGATCAGTGAATCAAATCCTGGGGAGCATCACCTTTCAGGAATAATAATAATAATACAAGACTCAAACTCTTTAGATCATGCTCAAATAGGATTCATGTATAGGTTCAATTACATATTCTTCATTAGACATACACAAACCTTATTTTTTCCATTTACACATCTCTATTTGTGTTGTGTTCTCAATGGTGGTGCAAGTCCCCCACGCACGTAGCGTAGTGGTGAGGACACCCTCTCTTTTGATAAAAGGGGATGGATTCGAATCCTACTTCCTGCAGGAGATTCAAAAAAAAAATGGAAATAGTCCATTGTAATCGTCCTACAGGGCCTGTAATCTGTAATTTCCATACAGAGAAAAAAAAAACTCCCAACTAATATTAAGCCTGTCAATTATCCGAAAAAAATCTTAATCCGCAATCTGAAAAATCAGAATTGTCCGATATTTGAAGATCCAGAAGTGCGGATATAGATATCAGTATATCCGATCCGAAAAATATCTGTATCCAACATATACTATAAAATTATATATATTTATCTTATATATTATTCATTATCATGCGTGATTAATCATAATGATAATATATTATAATACTATTAAAATTTTAATGTATGATATCAAAAGGATCCTTAAAATATCAATTTTAATTTTCATATCTTTTTAAAATATTATTTGTTATACAAAATAATATTAATATTTAAACGATTGAAAAATATCAGAAGCTATGAATTAATATACAAAAGTTAGAATATGGATATTAGCATATCCGATCCGTCGGATTGTTAACGGGTCGGATCACTTTTCGGGTCAAGAAGACACTCGTATCGCTATTTGCACCCCTCTGTTTGCTGAGCACACCCCCGTCTGAGCACACCCCACCCAAATAACTAGGCACACACCCTTCATTTTACTTTCCACTGCACACCCATTACAAACCCTAAAAACTTATGAAGAGGAGGAGGAGGGTTTGGGGCGGAGGGTGGGGCGGGTCGGTAGGGAAGAGTGCCTCCGAGAAGATATGTAACATCCACGGATTCGTCCGGTCAATGGAAAGGTTTCACGGCGAATCCGTGTTCTCATAGGTGGAGACAGGTAACCTTCGAAGATGTGAACGTTGTCCTTCTGCATGTATAGACACTACCAGTGTCGACAATTCATTTCGTAGAACTCCATGTGTCAATCTATTTTAACAGTCCCTCCAAATCTCCACAAAAAAATAACAAATTGATATCTTTTTATGGTAATAGTTCATGTTCTCCAAAAAATTTTCATGTTTGTAATAGAGTATATATTAACACGTACCACTATATCACAATACTTGCACCCACTAGTAGGAGGGTGACATATAGCGGGTGTTTGGCACATGTACAAAACATATTGCGGACAACACACATTTTCCGTCATCGTCAAGTCACCCCAAGACCTCCTAGTTCTAAGAGGGTGGCTTTGTTAAGGTGTACGTCTTCAACAGATCATCAATCATGTGAGATTTTTTTTTAAATCACTTTTTGTTGTTTTTGTCGAAGAACTTTTAAATAATGTTTATATGATTATGAATTAATGATGTTGATAAATTTTTATGTGGCTTTGAATGAATAAGCTTTAAATGAAAGAAATGAGTTTTGAATGTTTTTCAACAAGCATGTGTTTATGAATGTTGTTGAATCATTCTATGGCTTTCACTTTTGTTCCCATAGACTGTTCATTAGTAAAAACTTACAGATTTTACTTTTATTTTCTAGACCAACAGTGTTAGAGATCACAAATACTCACACACCTTAGGCGTCTACCTCATCAGTCAAAACCTACTTGTTTCACTTCTGTTCTGATAGACTGCAGAAGTGTCTAGAGATCACATATACTTAGACACCTCAGATGTCTACCTAATTAGTTAAAACATACGGGTTTCACCTCTATTTTGATAGACTGCAGCAGTGTCTAGGCAATGCAAATACCTAGACATTTCAGGTGTCTTACCTATTCCAGAATCTACAAGTTTCACTTCATAGATATCATATGTGTCTACGGATCAAATATATCTATCTTAGGTGTCTTTCCCATTCCAGAACCTACGGGTTTCACTTTTGTTCTGATAGACTTCAGTAGTGTCTATGGATTACCAATACCTAGACATCTCGCATGTCTAACCCATTCTAGCACCTACAAGCCTCACTGCTGTTCTCATAGACATTAGATGTGGTTATAGATTACACATACTTAGACACTCCATGTGGCTAACTATTACCATAATGGGTGTTTAGTATCCATTTATAAATAGATCTTCAAATGCTAACCCATTTAAAAGGGGTGTGCTCATAAGCCCCACCCTAGCGAAAGACCCGGCATTCGGATTGACGGGACTTATTAACTCGATTCCAATAAGGTTTCGCGTCCGTTTCTCCAGAACCTTCTCGCACCTCCTCCATATAAATACCTATTCAGAACAAACATTGCGGTGGAGTTTCTTTGTTAAGCTATCATTGTGAGTTTTTTTTTTTTTTTAATTTTTGCATTTCTATTGTTTCTTTATCTGATCTTATCCTTTCTCTTTCTAATCAAAATTGAATTCTTTTGTTTTGTTTTTTTGATGATTTTTACGGGGTTCTCAAGTTTTGAATCTAATATTTTTCTTGCACAAAATTGTTTTTGATTTTGTTTCTCTTCTTGTATGCTAAATAAGGGGTTTTTAATATCGAATTGTTTGAACACATAGAAAGCGATTCTATGTTCTTTTAATATATCTTTATTTATTTTTTTGAATAGTATATCACTTATTGATTGTTCTTTAAATGGTTTCTTCAAGATTTTGATCTTCAACGCATTTGCTGGTTAAACATATTATTGTGGAGTCACTTTGTTTTCTAATTTTTGTTTAAAATTTCACTGACCACGTTTTTCTTGTGTTGCTTCAGATGTCGTATTCAAGAAGATCGAGGTAAGGAGCATGTTCAAATTTCCATCTTTCATGTTAATTGTGTGTGTGATGAATTCTTGGTTTGATGTTTTTCAATCGGTGTCTCTCTTAGTGTCAGGGATGACTCACGTTCTCCTTCACCGCTCCTGCGCCGGGCCAGGTCCATCTCAAGGTCCCCGTTGGGGTCAAGGAGTCACTCAAGGTACTAAGACTACTTTGTGAACTAGTTTGTTTTTGTTTGTTCATGTTTCCTTCTTTTATTGGTTTGTGAATTTTTATTGTTGGTTGCAACAGCCGTTATGACAGTGATGTGGAAAATCCTGGGAATAATCTGTATGTCACTGGTTTGTCTTCCCGGGTGACAAAGAAAGATCTTGAGAAGCACTTTTCAAGTGAAGGGAAGGTATGCAGAATTCAGTAACTTTTTTTATTCTTGTGTGTTCTTTTGCCCCTTTTGTTTCATGTCTGAACAGATGGTAAGTGAAAAATAGTAATACAGGAAAACCGCGTTTGTTTAGTGTAGAACTGTAGATAAACTGTAGTTGTTATGCTCTGGTAAGTTGTAATAAATCCTAATATCTATATTTGGGGAAGGAAAGTATACTTTATTCTTGCTTATCCTTCCAACTATAATCTAATAAGACGAACACCAAGTAAAAAACATGTTTGTTTAGTGTAGATAAACTGTAGTAGTTACTGCTTTGATAAGTTATAATAAATCCTAATAGCTATATTTGGGGAAGGCAAGTATACTTGCTTATCCATCCAACTATAATCTAATAAGGCGAGCACTAAGTAAATTTTTATTTTTGAGAAACAATTAGCAACCTAACAGATATAATCATTTAATTTTCCTGTACCACATATTGTTATTTTATGCTCAGATGAGTTATCCATGAAAACTGGGGGGCTAGTGAACTATTTTGGTGTATTAAGATCAAGCTATATGAGGTCTGGGCTTTGTTTGTCATTCATTATCATTTACCCTCTCCTCAGGCATGGAATAGTCAATTAGCTGTTTGTTTTGCATGGATAATGATTGATAATCTAAGAGCATCTCCAACCACACTTCATATCTCGGGTGGTATGCTCCAACCACACTCCATATCCACCTCCAAATTTAGAGATTTTGATTTGACCCTCCATATTTGGAGGCCACCTCCAAATCAATTTTTTCACTTTTTACTTTATACACTAATTACTTCAATCTAATGTATATTTAGATCCGCTAATCCATTTTCAATAAAATTACTATAATTGGAAAGATTTCATTGAGACCTTCAAAATGAGATTAATATTAAACTATTTTAGAATTAATTTTAAATAAATCCTCGTACATTTGATTATTCAAGAATTATTTTATTTAATTAATTAAAAAATTAATAATTTAAAAACAATTCCAAAACCATTTAAAATTAGACTCATTTTAAGGGTCTTAATGAGATCTTTTCAATGGTATGATTTTTTATATAAATGGATAAATAATAATAATATTTATTAATGGGTTTTCATATACCATTATATAATTTTAAAATGATAAGAAAAAATGGAGGGTGATGGTTGGAGTGCAACCCCCTCCAAAAAAGAATCTCCTCCATATTTGGAGGCTTGGGGTGGAGATGCTCTAATATATAGCTTTTATAGTAATTTCAGAGGAGGTAGCTCGTCCATGTACACCAAAAAAAAAAAATGTAGACCAGAAATGTGGTTAAATGAAAATTTACCCCGAGTGATTTATCCTAGATCAAATGTGGGTTAGTTGGTTCTCATATTTTCCCATCATTGTTGTTGCAGATAATTGATATCCACCTGGTGGTTGATCCCTGGACAAGGGAATCCCGTGGTTTTGGATTTGTGACAATGGAAACTGTTGAAGAGGCAAACCGTTGCATCAAGTATCTTGACCGTTCTGTGTTGGAAGGTCGAGTTATTACTGTTGAAAGGGTAAGGCAGCATAGCCATTTGGCTTCTTGAAGCTTCAGCATAACCATAAGTATTTTTTATTTCTTGATAAGTACATTTTGTTTCAATCATTGATGATTTGAGTTACATATCTTATATACATGCCTTCAATCTGTGTTTAAGATGTCTTCTTCTTCCTGTGAAGTTTTTTTTGGCAGCAGGTTAGCTGTGTAAAGCAGCTCTTCACCAAACTAAACAAACAAATCAAACTCCGACAGACTATAGAAGGGTTGTATGCCCTGCATTACTCTTTTGATCAAGTGCATGTTTTGCTTCTATTTGTTGATGTTATCTTGCTCATGTTGCCTTTTAGTTTCTCCTGAAGCCTTCCTTGGCTGCTTGACATTTCTTCCTTTCTAGTCCTTTATTATCTTATTATAATATGTTTTTTATGTTACCCAGGCTAAAAGACGCCGTGGACGAACACCGACACCGGGTAAATATCTGGGTGTGAAACCTGCTAGGGGTAAGTCTGGCTGCCTTTTCCCCCCTTGTAATAAGTCTCTTTGGAGTGTTTTATAGTGGCTTTCATTACCTCAGTCTTATGTTGCTGAGGGTATTTCTTGGCTGTCTTGAAATCTTTGATTCAATGCAGGACGTCATCGATCTCCAAGCTATTCCCCTTATCGTCTTAGTCGATCCTGCTCCTCCGAAAGGGATCGCTCATACTCTCCTGACTACAGAAGCCGTCGCTATCGATCTCCCTCCCCCTATTACTTATCCCCTTACTGCCGCAGCCGTTCTCCTCCTCGAAGGCGAAGTCGTCTGTCCTACTCTCCATATGGCGACCGCTCTCCAAGGTACAGGAGCTGTTCACGCAGTGTCTCCCCAAGATACAGGAGGTCGAGGAGGAGCTATTCACGCAGCATCTCACCCAGATACAGGAGATCGAAGAGGAGTTATTCCCGCAGTGTCTCCCCGAGATATAGGAGCTCGAGGAGGAGCTACTCGCGGAGTGTCTCCCCAAGATACAGGAGCTCGAGGAGGTGCTACTCGCGCAGCATCTCTCCGGACCGGGGCTATTCACGCAGTGTGTCTCGCAGCCCACCAAGGAAGAGCTTGAAGCGTGATCTTTCACCAAGTTTGTCTGCCAAGGGGCGGAGGGGCTACTCGCGTGAGAGTTACTCGCACAGTAGGAGTCGCAGCCGGAGTGTGAGCTCGAGGTCCAGGTCCCTTTCTCCTTAAGGCCTTGTGTGGGCACTGTGGCTGATATATCTCATAATTGTAGGAACTCTTTGTTGATAGTACTTGGTAGGCGTCTCACCTCCACTCTGGGCGCGGTTGCTTATCCTCTGTGATGCGAATCATCTATGGTACCTATGTATTGTTGTTTTTGGTCCTTTCTTTGTAATGGTGGATGCTTTTACAGTTAGAATTGGACACCTTGTAATGATGGATGCTTTTATATTTAGATTTGGAGACCTTGTAATGAGATTTGGAGACCTTGTAATGATGGTAATGATGGATGCTTTTATAGTTAGATTTGGACTCCCATGTAATAATGTAATGATGGATGCTTTTACAGTTAGATTTGGACACATTGCAGTGATGATGGCCTTTAAATGATGGAAAAAGATACTAGAAGCTCCAATTACAGTTTTTTTTTTTTTTTTTAAATCATACAATCATCTTTTGAAGTGTTGTTATATGAAATGAAATAAATATTGAAATATATTAGTGTTTTTTCATAGTGAAAAAATGAAAAAAAATTGGTCATATACTATAACAAGACTCATATTTTATAATAGTTCGATATATATTACGTTATCATAGCATATGAGGCTGTAAAACGGACTGCAAAAGAATTGTATGTATCAGCGGGTGTCAGCGGATTGTAGATTCTGGTTTTTAGTTTAGAATATGTTGTATTGTTTCATTTTTTAAGATTATTGGAGATTATTATAGCTAGTGAAATTTTAAGATGACTTGTGAACACACGTTGTTTTTAAGAATTATATATAATTTATATTTCCTGAAAAATAGCTTTGAAAAGAAATTGTTTTCAAGAACTTTTTTTAGATTATAGATTATGTAGAATTTAGATATCCGTAGTTTACATTAGGAATAACTTTTATAGACATATACATTCATTTTCATAGTTTAAAAAGGTACTCGTACTTTTGATAATTACACAATAAACAAACATTGATTTTTCACGGCTAAACAAAACCTCGTGCTTATCAGAAAAAATATATTATCTACAAACTATAATCTACAATATGTAACTCAAAAACTAAACATGGCCAACAGATCCAAGCATGAGAATTGCACTTCTGATAGTTGCATAAATTACATTCAAACAAAGCACAAAAAAATGTGCTGCAGAAACAAAACGTGGTTTATTGATCATTTCCAATCTCACTTGTATGGCATGCAGACTGTTTCTAGGAGAGAGAGCCCTTTAGGGAACAGGACATTCTTTGATATTCCATATTTCTTTAGCATATTGCGCAATGGTGCGATCACTGCTAAATTTTCCACTGCCGGCGGTGCTGAGGATGGACATCTTCAGCCACCTTTTCCTGTCCCTGCAGTAGGAGTATCTAGTAAGTTATGTGATACAATGGGAGGTTCTTATACAATGATCACATCAATATATTTCAACAAACACATTTACAAGTGATGGGAGTCGGTTTCTTAAAACAATGAACTCGAAAGGATTTCTGGAGTAATGTTGATTATCAACTTTAATAAAGTTACCATATCCTTCACACGACTGTACACAAACTGCAAACCGAACCAGTATCACCGGGGAAAAAAGTTTTCGACTGGTTGGTTTTTATTAACATTTTAAATTTACTTGTATTAAAATGTTTTCTGAAGGCCGACTGATTGAGTCGGTGATACCATGAAACAGTGGCCTAACTAGTTAGGTTTTTACACTTTTTAAAACATGATTTTTGAGGGAAGTTTATGTACCTATAAGCTTCGTCCACTTTCGCTTGAGCATCCATGTAGCTCGGGAAGTCATAGCCGACCAGGAAATAATCACCACGCCCATAACCAGAATCTCCTTCTAAAGAATCTAGAAGAGGGTTGTAATCGTAGCTACCAAAAACTCCACTCCTTATAAACTGCTTGGCCTCCTCAAATCGAGGATCTGGCTTGAACTGTAGGGTCGACAGCAAGGTCAATAATAGTGCATGACAGGAAAAGTACTTTGCTTGATCAGTTACAATATGTAAATTTATGCAATCCAATTCGGCAATAATAAGAGTTGGAAGTCTTATGATTTGAACAAAGGTCACAAACCCAAGCAAAGCTTTCGAGTAGTTCATTCAATGGCGATCTAAGTAGGATTTCTATAATTAGATTAATATTATATGCGACAGCTTCAAGTGAAAGGACGTAAATATTACCAATCCATTCTCCCTCTCTTTGCGCAGCCTTGGAACTTCATCTGCCTTGGCACCAAAGAGGAAGAAGTTATCTTCCCCAATTTCTTCTCTGATCTCAACATTGGCACCATCCAAGGTTCCTATTATTAAGCAGCCATTTAGTGCGAATTTCATGTTGCTTGTGCCGCTTGCCTCCATACCAGCTGTGCTGATATGTTGAGATAGCTCGCTCCCAGGTATTAGCATTTCAGCCACAGATACATTGTAATTTGGGACAAATACAACCTGGAATGAAAAAAAGGCATCAAGCAATAACTTCATGACAGGAAATGAAATGGAAGATAGAAAATCAGAATATATGAACACATAAGTAGTGTACCTTAAGATAAGAGCTAGTCTCAGGATCATCGTTGACAACAGCACCAACATCATTCACTAGCTTGACGATCCTCTTTGCATTGGTATATGTGGCAAAGGCTTTTCCTCCGAGCATGATAGTTCGTGGAGTTGTCTTACTCCTTTCATCAGGGCTCATCTCCTACAATGCAAATAGTCAGGGTCGGGGTGCTATCATCCAATGATTACAAATATACACACAAAAAAATGATCTAATGATTGGCTCGCCAAATTTACTACTTGGTTCTTCTTTGATCATTTTAGTTTTTATATTTTTCAAGAGACTGTAGAGACCTGTAATTGTAAGTTCTAAATGATCATTTCACATCGAAAGTTAATACATGAAACTGTGAAACAATACAGCAAAAGAAGAGAATCTAACAGCGCACTTGCTTCTATATGTGAAACATTTCAAGCCAATTCAGATCTATATTTTTCCCACTGGATTCATGAGTATGTTAGAAAAAAATATATAAATATGAACATTCCAATCTAAAGCAGAAAAATTAAGGTGAAAAGATTAGTGTTGCACATACCTTCAGTTTCTTGTATCTGTAGACTGCACCTAAGATATTCAGTAGTTGTCTCTTGTATTCATGGATACGCTTAACTTGTATGTCAAAAAGACTGTTGACATCGATGCTTACGCCTGTCACTTGTAAAATATATTGTGCCAGGCGATACTTGTTAGCCATCTTAGCAGAGGCCCACTCAGACTGCAACTCCTCATTGTCTGAGAACTGAGAAATGATGTACGAAGGTGTAACTTTGTAAGTAATGATATATATAATTTGCATATATTATTTTAATGATAAATAATATGTACTCACTTGTCTCAGCCCAGTAAGGAGGTCTAGATTAGTAGTCCATCCATCGGTTTTCAGCCATTTGGTGATTATGTTGCTGAGCTCAGGACTGCAAAAACGAAGCCACCGGCGTGGAGTAATACCATTGGTTTTATTTTGAAATTTAGAAGGCCATATAGAGACATAATCTGCAAATAGATCTGATTTTAGGATGTCACTATGCAATTGGGCTACACCATTTACCTGCAAAAGCAAAATTACGAAAGCTTTGTTAGAGTCCATAACACAAGAATATAGTAAGTCCAGAAAGGGAGGAAAAAAGGCAGTCCTGGAGTAACAAAGAACATAACTCAACAGTCATATAGAAATACAGGTATATACACCGGGGACAAAATTCGGATTAGAAATAACAATACTAAAATATTGCCAGTCAAAATTTCATGAAAAAGAAATAAATATATAATTTGAAACCAAAAGAAAAAAATATCCCAACATACCGAGTAAAGTCGGCAACATGTTTAAGATCTCAAGCAATTTAGCCATAGAAATGAGTCAATACTGAGGTGCAAAAGAGAGATTTTTGAAAGAAAAATGTTTTCATTGTTTGCAGGAACAAGTAATTGTTCAACTGCATGTGCACTAGTGTAGTTCACTACTGTCTGTTCTAAAAAAAACAAATAGATAGAGAATTTATTGACCTCCTTTATAAGACTACAACAAAATTGTGTTTCATAAAAGACCATAGTTCATTTGTTCACTCTGTGCTATCTGATTACTAAATTGATGGCTCACCGTATGTGAAGACACGACACACAAATTTGCCATGCGTACAACCGGCTTTTGGGGATTGGAGCTATCCAAGATGCGCATACCGGGCAGACTTCTCTCCATATCGCTCCGGGTAGAACACACCATAGCCATAAACTGCCAATAACAATAATGATGAATTGTGACAAACCTTTCATGGTCATAACGTTATTATTAGACACTTGAGCATAAAGCAACCATGAATGTGACACGTGGAAGGAATTGAAAACAAAATGAGCAACGTGCCGCTTATCAATTTCTTCTATGATCTCATAATGGCGAGGAAGAAGCTTTTTCATCACATCTTGGGACCATTTCTCTAAAGCTTCTGGGAGAACTGTATGATTTGTATACGCAATAGTCCTGAAACAGAAAATAATCTTATAATGATAATCTTTCAACCATTACAGTTGGAATTATAGATGGACTAAACTAGAAATCTAAGATTCATCATGGAGATAAAAACAAATAATATGTTTCCCTGGAACTCATGGGTAATCAGATAGTAGACCTTGTTGTAATGTCCCAAGCCTCATCCCATCCAAGACCTTCATCATCCAGTAATAACCTCATCAGTTCTGGAATTGCAAGAGTTGGATGTGTATCGTTCAGTTGTACTGCAACCTTGGTTGGGAACTCAGCCCATGGGTATGGGCCCTTCCCCTCCCTCCTCTCCTTAAACCTGGCGATGATGTCCTGCAAACAGCATTTTGAGGGATCCAATAACCAAAAATCAATTATAATCAGTGTGGATTGACAATCTACAGGATCTAGCTATAGTGCTATACACGAACGCATACCAAATTAGAGCATACAGATCATACCTGCAGTGAGGCACTGCAGAGGAAGAATTGCTGTTTCAATCGCAGAATTTTCCCACTTTCTGTAGCATCTCCTGGATATAGAACCGCACAAATCTGAAATGATTGAAATTTGGCATTCAGAAACATTTTTTTTTATCTAGAACGTGAAAATAAAGTGACATCTTGACATATCCCCATTGAATAAAAGAATCCATAGTATCAGTTTTTCATTTTTAGAGCAATTAGCTGGAGTTCAACCTAATTTAGAGAATTTCAAGGAGCTAAAAAAAACATGAAATCAAGATAACTTTAATTAAGCTGTGAAACTTTTGTGTCACAATCATATAGGATAAACCAATTTATTTTATTTTTTTGTGTAAAAAACACTATTGCCAATATGGTAATCACAATGAAGATCGCAAATACTCAACCTGGAGAGCTTTAGAGTGAAGTTGGGCAGCAGTTTCATACTGTCCATCATTGAACTGAAACAAATTGAAGTCCTCTGCAACAGCTTTGGCTTCCCAAAGACGAAGGCTAATAGTATTCTTGGTTTTATACCCTGGAATTGGCACATCATAGGCGAGAGCTTGGATGACTTCTCCCCCAGCCCATTTGCGACTATACAAACACACAAATAAGAAAAGGGTCAATACCATGGTTAAAAGAATCAACATAAGGATGTCGTAATTTCCATGTATACAATAAGAAAAGTTTTCCTCTCCATATATTGTTTCATGCAGGTTTTGCTTATCAGCATGGAAATTTTGAGGTTAGCATGCATAAATAAAAGCAGCAGCTACTACCATGTGTTTCCCAATCAGAGGTTCCTTTTAAGCCTATTCAGATGAAGTTATATAGATACTGAATATTGATGATTTATATCCGGGATGCGAAATATGATCTTAAATCTGAATCATCAAATGAGAAAGTTCCTTAGGTAATTCATGGACGGAAAATTCTCAGTTAAAAAAAAAAAAAAACTACCCATGCTTCAATAGGTCACTTGAGGCTATTGAAACATGTGACAGAAATTTAGAACTAGAAGTACTTGGCAAGGAGGTTTTTTATTTTCTTCTACAGGTATGAACTTACATATCTTATTTAGGTACTTACGATCCTGAAGGAGAAATCTCAACATGACCAAAGAATCTGATAGGGAAGACCACATCATGCCTCACAATCTCCCATGGGCTGAACTTCTGCACACACACAAAAAAGGAGCACAATTGAGCCATTATATAAGACACACACCAGTTTTTTACATGAAAAAATAGCTTTTCATACCTCAAGCCAATCTTCAGCAACCTCTTCTTGTCCATCCTTGGAAAACTGCTGCTTGAACAGCCCATATCTGTATCGTAGGCCATAACCCCAAGCGGGCAGATTCAGCGTTGCCATCGAATCAAGAAAGCATGATGCAAGCCTACCGAGACCTCCATTTCCAAGCGCTGCATCTTTCTCCTGTATAAAGATATATTAAACTCCCAATTACGGTGGAGTAAGCACTTAATCAATGTTTGCCAAAAGTCTATCAAATAAAGAAATCACTTATAAGCATTAACAGAAGTTGCAGTCTGCAATACAACATATAAACCTAAACTTAAAATAATATTTAAAGAGACTATTTTTTTCATCCGGGAGTGCAATCCTAGAAGACTAATGAAACATCAACTAATCTATTAAACACAAGTGTAGCTTTCATAATATTCTTCCAACGCAAATCCTCCCATTTACTCCTACTTGCATAAATAGTCACAAAGTACCATGAAGCTTTTCAAATGTTTGGAAAACTTTGATGATTGAATACATTATATACATATCGGCTAAACAAACTTCTATTTTCCACAATGTGCATTTAGTATCTTTAGGATCTGATTATTCATTTAGTTTGGATGATTTATCACATTTTTTTTATATACTCCCTAATATAAATTTTTGCACGTGATTCTCGTACCAATGATCGAATTACATGTTTCACCGTTTGGGTCCGCATTTAGACAGGTTGGGCATTTGACAAACCAAAAAAAAAAGGTTAAACACGGATCCAAACACATTCTGTTTTTGAGCTTTTCAATCTCACCTCCACTAAAAAAAAAAAAAACTATGAAAACTATGCTTTCCAAAATCTCACATTCAAACGGGAGAGAGAATTTGTTTTTATCAACACTTACTATATTTATCCCATGTCATTTTACACTTACCATTCCGAACAAAAACGACCATGTTTGCACATAAGCTATTATGCATTCCAATGAACACAAAACCGTTCAAATCCAAAAAGAATCACCTGCTCCGCGATCTCCTCGAGATCGTGACCCAGTTTTTTGAGCGCCTCCGCGTAAGCCCCCGCGACCTCCAAATTCCCGATCGCGTTCGTCAAAGCCCGGCCCTGCAAGTACTCCATGGACAGGTAGTACGTCTGCTTCGGGTCGACCTTGTGGAAATGCAAGTAAGTCTCGTTCCATCTCTACAAACAAAACCCCAACAGACACTCAAAAATCCGATCTTCAAATCTACAAATCGAGGATTTGAGGGTTACCTGAATCAGACGGTCGCGGACGCTCTTGGCGGTGGCGAAGTAGGCCTGCTCGGGCTCGAACCTGAACGGACTGAAGTAGGGATCGTAGAGCGAGTGGTACTTGATGTTGGACGCGATTTCCGAGGCGTCCTCCGACGTCGGATGAGCCTCCGCAGGGACAGCCTCCTCCGACGCGGCGGCGATCACCATGACTCGTTATCAGTGACGGCTATACAAAAAACTGATGAATCAGAGATTCGAAAACGAAGCGATTCATGCAAATTCGGTTCTTCTGAATCGATTTGGAATCGTCACCTATAAATAAAGAAAGATCTGGGACTCATCACGAGATCCAACGGTGGATCACGTGATCCAGAGCGAAAATGGACGGTCCGATTTGAGTGGAGTGACGGAGAGGACATGAATGGAATATACTTTGGCTTGTTTGGGTAGATACGACAAAAGAAGATATTATGGCGAATGCACGGGAAAGAATGGGGTGTGACACGTGGAGAATGTGACGAAAAGTGACAAAGTTTAGTTGGGTTGGGCTTTATTTGGGATGGAGACCACACGTGGACGATGAGAGTGACTCGATGTCAAATGAGAGCCGTTGGTTTTATGGTGGACCCTATCAGTTTATGGGCCATATGTGGTTTGAAAAGCCCACCAGCCCACCAAGAACTGGGCCATTTCAGCCCATGGAATTGCATGGGTTCGGGAAGATAGTATGTCTATGCATCCCCATCAGCCGTCTTCATCGCTTTTCTTTTTTTTAATAAAAAAAATATACCTTTCCATTAAAGTATGTATTGTTTTAGAAATTAAATTATGCACTAACATAGTAGTTCTATATCAGCCTTGTTTGTAGTTTCATTCATAGTTATCACTGCTTTTTTTTAAAAAAAATACATATATATGTTCATCCATTAAACTACATATTGTTTTAGAAATTGAAGTATGGTGTATTTTTTCTTTGAAAAATGATTTTTTTATTTTATTTTCACATATTACGTTGTCATTATGTATATTTCACTATCACCGTGTATAGCTAGTTGGAGGACCAATACTAGTTTGTAGAAGAGGCTTTAAAATGGACTAAAACCCCTAAGTTCATATACCAAGCTAGTGCTATTTCAGTATGGAAAGTGTTATATTCACTTCTTTTAAAAAACACATCTTTTATTTTAATTTTATTTTTGAAATATATATTTAGTTAATGTTTCTATAAAATGGATTACATTTTCATATGAATTAAATGCATATACACTGATACAATGAAGTATACATTGCGTGAAGTAATTTCATTACTTATGGATTGTGGATCATCCAACATCATGTATGCAAGGGGTATGCAGGAGGTAGAGTGACATGGTTCTCTCTTCAATTTTGTTGGCCTCTTTCTCTCCCATTTGCAGCTGTTTTTTTTAGCTATAAATCATAGGTACGTCTACACCCACCAACCATTTACCTATTAATAATAATTAAAACAAAAAAAATTTAATTTAATTTGAACATCACTATTTTACCAACCATTCGACGGTCGATCTTCAACATTCTTTTACAACCTTCGACAGTCTCTCTGTTAACATTCCTTTATGACATTCGACAAAATCTCTTTCAACCTTTTTTTATGACCTTTGACCTTTGCAGTGTCGAATGGTTTAAAAATGTGAGGATTTTGAGGTAGATATAGTTTTAAAAAAATGTATATTTAATGTGAGATTTTGTTTTTATATTAGAGCATGCAGATTGGATTAATTGTTTTGATTTTCTTCAATAGCTTTATATGCAAATGCAAGGAGGTTGAAAGAATTAGCTATTGCTTTTCGTTCAAGTGTTTTTATTGGAATGTGGTGATTGTAATGTGAGTATTGAATGTAACGTGGATGTGTTGACATTTTGATGTACGTTGAATGTTAAATGTGGTCAAATGTATCTTAAGTCTTCATTTGAAAAAAATATTCGGTTCGACACTGCTACGATCGAGCACACACTGCTACGGTCGAGCACACCTTTCCAGGTCGACAGACCAACTGTCGAATGTTGTAAATGAAAGTTGACAGAGCTATTGTCGAAGTTTGTAAATGAATGTTGACAGGAAGACTGTCGAATATTGTAAATGAAAGTTAACAGATCGACCGTCGAATGATTGGTAAGAATAGTGATGTTCAATTAAATTTAAACAATTTTTTTTGTTTTGATTGGTGTTAATAGACGAATGGTGTGTAAAGATAGACATACCCTAAATCATATACATTTCAAAACATTTTATTAATACAAAGTTCTCAATTACCAATAATAAATCATATATGTAAGTATACATTTGGATATGCTTTTAAAAAAGCAAAATCCGCTGAAACACAGAATCAAATATACCTTAAGCGAGGTGCACACAATCTTATATGAAAAATATTATCTTTTTTTTTGTATTTTTGTGTTGGGATATAAATCCCAATTCCATGGTTGTAAATTTTGTTATCAATTATTGAGCCACTGCTCAAGCCCCTCAGTCAATTCTAAGTCAAAATTGGCGGCTTTTAAATTTCAGTGGTTTTCTTTGCTTCCTTGAATGGTTTTATATAAATATAAATACACTCATGTGGAGAGGTCAGACTGTTGAAGTTTTACAGCCAACAACATTTCTTTCTCTCAATCTCTCGGATATCAGAGAGAATCACATCATATGAGAAGCCTCTACTGACAAACAACAGAAAAACAGAACAAAAAAAAAAATTCATCCTTCCAGTGGAAAAGAATACAATTTTTTTTCATGGTGTGTCATCACCAAATGAATTTCAGTTATTCATCCTCTATAAAATGAATGACTTGTAGACCAGCTAGAGAAAAGAAATCTAAAGAACAAAAAAAAAGGAGTGGTGAATGAAACAAATCTAATTAAAAGAAGACCTGCTCTCCTGTGGCATAGATGTTAAAGAAGATGGTACTGATGAAGTAGAGAACTGATGTTAGTGTTAGAAAGGCCTGGAACGAGCCCAACCACTGCACGAAATAGCCCGTCCCAATCGTGCTGATTATCGCTGAAAATGTGCCTACTGAATTTGTAATCCCTGTTCAACACAGACCCAAAACAAAATACTGACTCAAAATGGCTTAAGTGACTGTTTTGAATGTTTTAAGATTTTGCATTGACTGGGGAAAAGGAAGAGCTGATAACATACCATGGAGAGATCCAGCATACTGTGGAGCGATGTCCTGATTGAAACATGATTTCATGTTAGGAGAATAATCATAAAGTTCGTTGCTATAATACATTCAACAAGGAGAAGCGCCTCATTATCTTGTTGCAATGTTTAACGGGGGAACCAATTTAAACACATTAATTGACTGAGGTAGCGGTTGGAAACACATTTTCAGAAATCATACTCAACCAAACATGTATTCAAATGCAACAAGCGGTTCCAACTTTTGAAGAAAGCAAAAAAAAAAAATGTTTCAGGTATATAGTGAAAAAGAATTTTTTTTTCAAAAACAACGAAAGAGGTGTTTAAAAATAGTTTGAGCGATCATGTTTTTGTAGGAAACTAAAAGCTACAAATGTGTTTTCAAAAGACTAACTTTAAATAATAATTTAAAAATGCCACTTTGTGTTTAAAAAATAGTGTGAGTGATATGTTTTTGTAGAAAACTAAAAGCTACAAATGTGTTTTCAAATGCCTAATTTAGATAATTAATTAAAAAATGTCACTTTGCTTTTTAGGACCCTTTTGGATATAAGCTTGAAAAACCATGATTCTCACAAAGTTGCATTTTAAACTCGGCTTTTAAAAATCATGGTATTTTTTTATAGCTTTTCAAGCCTTTTTTTACAGTTTTTAAAAAGCTAAACTTGGTTTTGGAAAAAGCAATCGCGGGATGTTCATTTGAATTTACGTTTGATTTTTTTCATATTTTGAAAACAGAATCAACCCAAACATAGTTATAGAGTGATAGAGTGATAGAGTGCTTCCTGGGAATCAATTTTTAAATACAATGACATCTGCAAATCAAACTTTTCAAACGCACCTAATTAAAAAAGAATTTAAGTGAAAATTTTCCTTTTAAACTCGTTTTGCTACCTCAGTCGCGCCATTGTCAATCAGAGTGTGAGTCCTTGGAAACATAGACATTGTGAGAGTGAGAGTGAGAGCTTACTTGAATGTTGAGGAGAAAACCAGCTTGGCTGAAAGAACCAAAACTTAATGCAGCTGTCATGAACAGAGCAGCCACTGCTGGAGTCCCTGCGAAATTCAAGCATAACAAAGCGATGCCTGGTCCGATGAAACCTATTGACTGTTAGCAAAAAAGAACAGACAACTGTGTTCAGTTAGAGCTCTGTATGATAGATAATGTAATCGGGGGATGCTTAAGTCTTCTGTACCTGCATTATCTTTCGGACTAGTGTCACAGATCGACCTGATTTGATTAGGAAATCTGAGGCTGAACCTGCCAGGTAACCCGAAACGGCCATTGCTCCAAATGGTATGGCACTGAACCACGCTGCTTGTTTCAGGTTTACATCAAACACCTGTTTCATTGCACCGAGAGTAAAGATAAGTACGTTCGGATCCAGGTCATTCTGATACCAGTTGTTGTTTGGAATATTTACAGAAGTCATCGACTCCAATATCAAATAAAGAACAGACAGTACATAGGGACACAAGGCAATCTTTGATTACATTAAATATAGGTGAGATACAAATTTTGAAAGAGACTCAACAAAACTCTCTCTTAGATACTCATTTCAATCTCTCATTGGATCTATGTGTAGTTCTCTTTGTGAATCCATTGCCATGGAATACACCTAACTGATCTATAACCTCTTAACAATCTCTAATGCTAAGATATATTCTATCGAACTAATTAATATCAAACATTAACTAACCCTTTAAATTGAGTGTCCACCCAATATGTCATCTAATGTTGAGTACATTGGATTTGAGACATACAAAGTACACCCTCTGAATTGTCAAAGTTCAATTGAGGAGGCAATATTTTTAGATCTCAAACAAACCACACAAATTAAATTGGTGAAAAGAAGTTCAAGAAAGCACTGGATTTCAGAAATAAGTATAAAAGCATCCTTAATCATGTTCTCATTGAAATAAAATTAAAGATTATATAAAAAAAACCATGCAAAAACTCTAGTCTAATATGGAAGAATTGCAGATTCACAATGTTAAAAGCAGACCATTAAACAGAAATCTGTAATTCCTTTAACCATGATAGGTTAGTTCACTCACCATTTTGAAATACACCGGCATCCACGATAGAAGTACAAAGTAACCCTGCAAAACTTCATACCATGAAATGAATATAACTTCCACGTATAATTCAAAATTTCACTTGTAGCAGCATTTAAAAATTACTTTCCAAAATTACACACTTTTGTTGAATGTTAAAAAATTGTTTTTCGGTTTTCCTCAAAAGCTGAAACCACTAGGAGAGTTTAAAAAACAATAGTTTTGAATCAATATAATTCTCGTAGAAACAGAATCTCCAAATGCTGCCTAAACACAGCTCTAGAGGTGAAAGCTTACCCAATTATTAGTAACATTAGCCAAAATTATGGCCCAAGTGGGGAGCTTGGACAACAATCTCCTCACTGGCGGGAAACCGCTTGCACTTGATGGGCGGACCGTCTTCCCCGCCTGGATCAACCGGAGCTCCGACACGCTGATCAGATGGCTGTCGTGGGGGTCATTGGTGATCCTGAAAGCCCAAACAGAGAGCCAGAGCAACCCGAGGAGGCCGAAGAGGGAGAAAGGACCGGAGACGCCTGTGCGGGACATGACGAGAGGCGTCGCGAGGAGGCTCACGACGTTTCCAAGGTGGAATCCAGCCATCGACAGCCCCACCGCGCTGGCACGTTCATGGCAGGGGAACCACCTTAGAAGACGAGTAAAGAGCATCAGTACTAGTGATGCAAGCCCCCTTTTTAAAAAAAAAAAAACATGTTTTTTAAAAGATGATACATCATACTCAATCGTTTCTACAATCATTTTATAGATATCTTAATAGATAAAACAGTCTACGAACGACATTATGCATTCAATTTATACGAACACCTACTTATAGTTTTTTTTTATAAAAGAACTTACTTCATCAATCAAGTATATTTCAAAAAATCAAGCATCCACGATTTATAAAAGTGACTGTAAGAAAGACTGAACATAATATTTTTCTAAATATTTCTAATTCAAAAATACATGATCACATACACCATCCATAATGACATTCTAGAGAGTGAATCTTTTAAACATGCAGTTTTTTTTTCCTTTTTTCTGATTATATATTTTCTTATCAAAAGTAGATGAGATTTAAATGCAACCCAAAATTCTTCAATGAGAAAATGTTACATCTACTAATCTGTAACATATAAGTCAGCTAATCTGTGATGTAGATCTTTTATATGCATTTTCAGTTCTCAAATGGTAACATAAAGAAATAATGTCACCATAATGAATGGTATCAACAAATTTGACTTCAAATATATACCTAGATAAGAGGGTGGTCATGGAAGGCAGAGCGACGCCCTCGGCAAGGCCGAACAGCGCGCGGACGGCCAATAGCATGCCGGTCGAGTGGTTCGCGGCCCACGGCGTGAGGAGCGTCGCAAGGGACCACACTGCCGCACCACACGCTATCACTCTCTTCCCGCCGTACTTGTCCGTGAGGACACCGCCGGCCAGCGACGACAAAAAGTAACCCCACAAGAAGGATGACTACAAATAGATAATACAAAAAATGTTAACTCTCAATATGTTTTTTTACAATTCTACATATATTTTGATTTTTTTAACAGTATAAATTAAATAAATGTATTTTTATATGATGACATAGTTACGCATGTATCGATTGTATCAGTGTCGTAATAATAATAATTTGATGATGACGGTGGTGATGAGAGATCATGACGTATAGTTGCAATTACTAGAACCAATAATGGTGATGGTGCTTGAGACGAGAGATGTTGAAGTTGGTGGGGAAGCTGAAAATATAGTAAGATTTTAAGTTCCAATCACTATACGTACCGACGCTTTAACTGCTACATAAATTTATATTGATTGAATAGGTGAAGATAAATTTATATTTATTGAATAGGTGAAGGGAACAACATACTTTGTTAGAGACTTAGAACTCGAATGTAAACTTAAATTTACTCTTCAATTATGGTTATAAGATTGTACAATTACATATAAAATTGACACAGGGCAATGTAAAACGATATAATCATAGTATAAAACTAAAATTGTATTATGACACAACTTGACAAAGAAAGATATTTAGAATTTCCATTTTTATCTTCATATAGTGTTATACTAGGTATGATTAATATATTTTTTTTCATAAATAAATAATACTCATACATAAAATATTTCATAAAAACATACTTGTTAGAAATAATGGAGAAAAAAAATAATAATGAAACCCTAAAATCTTTGTTCCATTAGAGAGGGACTAAAACCCTTTATATAATAGTACAAGGTGGTGTTACACGTGTAACACACTAACAAACTAATATCATAACAAACCTAAGATAATAACAAATCTATCTAATATCTTTAACACCCTCTCCTAAACTCTGAAGGGTTGTACCCTTAGAGTTTACACAAAGATGATAAACTAAACATTTTATTTTCAAACACCTCCAATTTATTTTTGTGAATTGATAATCGTCATCTGTCTTTTGGATCCATCTGTTATGTCTGTGTCACTTTTTGGCTGTTAAATGTTGGATTGTATTTATTCTTATAGTTTGGGCATTCAATTTCAAAATCTAACTGCATATCTATTCTCCTGGTACCGGCATTGGCCTACCTATAAATTTTTGTCGCATTCTGACGTTTTTGGAATTATGCAGTTTTGAGTTGGTATTTGGATTTGGTTTTGTTAAAATTCAAGATGAAAAGCTAAAAATCCGATTTTATTATGAGATGTTCAGTTTTGAGATAGCTTCCATATAGAAGTGGAATTGGAACAACTGGATTCGTATATTAAAAGTTATGGGTATTTTTCCGAGTATACCCCGAAGTTGAGAAATCCAGGCAGCAGCCCTGTAAGATGTTTAGCCTAGATTTCGGAATAGCTGGAGAGGTTATTTGATCTGGCTGTAAACATGAAAGCTGTAGATAATCTTCTTAGCTTTCCAATGCCACTGGAATCACGCAATTCCGAGCTGTATTGAGGAAGTTATGGTCGTTTAAGTGAAGGTTGCGCAGAGGTTTTAAGTCCGAGGATGACTTGGTCATTTACTCGACCTTTGCTTATTTAACCCCCCAAATATGCACGACTTCAGCCTCTGTTTGGGCTCTTTTTGAGCTGTTGCAGCCCCTCCTCTTGTGTGTGTTTTGGGTGGAGAAAGTGGAGGTGATGGAGATGAAGGAGCACACAAAGGAGTCCAAGAAGGTATGTTTGGATGGTGGTTGTTGGTTGTTGTTGTTGATTCTTCCTTTCTCCATCTCTTTCAAGCTTCCCCTCTCACTCTTCCTCTCTATGGTTTCAGCCATCATGGGAGGTTGATATTTAAAGATGGAAGTGATGGATGAGTGAGAGGGAGGTGTGTATATGTGTGTGTGCACTTGTGTTCCTCTCCATCTTCTTCTCCTCTCCAAGGTTGTGTAGGGGTGCCATGTAAGTGTTTGTTTTTATGCTCCAATGAAGTATTAATGTCTCTATGTAGTATTGTTGAGTGTGGAGGGTGTTGTGGCTGCATATTTCAGGTGTGATTGCTATTTGAATTTATGGTGTGTGTGAGAGAGAGTGGGAGAAACTCATTTTCATGGGAAAATAAAATAGAGAGCCAAAGAAGAGGAGAAAAGCTAATGCAAAGGAAGAGGAGAAGTGGAAGAAAGGGTGAAAGTGTATGATTCATGTGTGTGAGCCTATTTAATTAGCTTGGTCTCTCTCTCTTTTAAGCCCTCTTTTAATTTTCTCCCCTCTTGTGATCTGTCCAGCCAGCAAAGAAGGGAAGGTTGTGTGTATTTGTGCTTGTGAAATCCTCCTCCTCCTCCAAGAGGTACTCCCTTCCCCTTTTCTTTATGCCAATGTATGTATTTGTGTTTATATTGGTGTGAGTCTGTGTGCAATTGAATATGGGTGCTGTTGAGAGGGTGTTATGGGTAATTGCTATTGCACATGAGATGTTTGTGTTTATGCATTAATGGTGGGGGTTTTGTGTTGTATTAAAACAGATTTTCTGTCCTGTGAAGATCCATTTGAAATTAATGTCTAGAGGCATGTTATGAAGGTTATGTCTTCATGTGATTTGATCATCCACATGTCTAGATGCTATATATCAAATTTGGTGTCATTTGGTCACCTGTATTGAAAGTTATAGCCTAATGTTCATGGCCTGCCCAGATTCGCGTAGAAATAGACCTGTTTCTGAAAATAATTTATTTCGGGTATTTCATGATTAAATCAGGATTTGATGTCTTCACGGATTATGATCCTAACATATCAGAGTATGCACATGATTTATTTCAGAATTTTTGGATGTGTATTCAATGCCGTGGAGACCAATGTTTGGGGCTGATTGCTGTAGATGGACTAGTCTTGTATAAATATGTGTCAAAGAGCTATTATGCATGGTGTGGACAATATCAGGAGTTGTTGTCTTCATGAAATAGGCTTATATATAGGTGCCAAGAAACTTCATATTTCATTTGATAATCATTGGTTGTGTTTTGCAGCTTTCGTTGGCGGAACTCGCAATGAATGGGTTTTTGGTGAGTGGTTCGATCCACCCCTTTTGGGAAGCGCTCGATGCATGTGATTGTGCGTCGCGTACCCATGGGGTTCTATAGCTATACTCATTATTGATTTTCAAATAATATTGCTATTATCACTTTGCAGCTTTTATATATATAGCATGGAATGTTGGGTATGTTATACTAAAGGTGTCCTTTCGTAGTATTGCCTTCGTGTTGATAGATGCTTAGTGTGGTTAATTCTTGAATGCTAGGTTCCTTGGACATGTGGTCTATGCACTCTTGTTGTGATAGGAACTCTCATGTGATAATTGTGTGTATGTTTAATTGTTTGGCCTTATCTGTGATAGGTATATCTATGATCTGTTGTTGTCAGGAGCATACTTGTTTTAGTGGGCAAATATAGTAGCTATCTTGCCTGCATCCAAGTGATGCAACTCTATGGGAATTCATGAGAATTCATTGTTGTATTGATGTTTGTTATCTGATAGCTATGATGATAGAATGTCAGGCCTATCTGTGTTAGACGCGGGTATGACAGCCCTTAGGATCATGTTCTATCCTGATTGAGTGCAAGGACTTATTTCCCACGTCGAGAGATGCATCCGTGTGGGAATTCATAAGAATTCATTAGCAATGGTATTAGTTAGATGATAGTAGTTGATCCAGGAGGATCGTCATGCGAGCATGGAGTACCCCCTCCCTATATCATCGTGCGTTGAAGCTACCCAGCGTTGGAGCTACCCTGCGTGGTGCCACCGTGCCACCGGAAGGCCGCCAGGGAGAGGGCTACCTGGGAGAGGGCTACCGGATGATATTGCGAGCGTGGAGTACTATTTCCCTACATCGTCGTGCGTAGAAGCTACTCGGTGTTTGTTACCCGATAGCTATGAAAATGGTATGATAGGCCTACCCGTGTTAGGCGTGTGCATGACCCGCCTTCAGGATCATGTCTTGTCATAATTGAGTGCGAGTGTTTAGCTTCTTTCCCGTGCATCCAAGTGATGCATCTGTGCGGGAATTCAAGAGAATTATGTATATCAATTGGTAATTGCTAGATGATAGTAGTTGATTCGGGAGGATCGTCTTGCGAGCATGGTGTACCCCCTCCATATATCATCGTGCGTCGAAGCTACCCAGCGTTGGAGCTACCCTGCGTGGTGCCACCGTGCCACTGGAAGGCCGCCAGGGAGAGGGCTACCTGGGAGAGGGCTACCGGATGATATTACGAGCGTGGAGTACTGTTTCTCTATATCATCGTGCGTCGAAGCTACCCAGCGTTGGAGCTACCCTGTGGTGCCACCGTGCCACGGAAGGCCGCCAGGGAGAGGGCTACCTGGGAGAGGGCTACCTGATGATATTGCGAACGTGGAGTACTGTTTCCCTACATCATCGTGCGTCGAAGCTACCCGGGGTTGAGTCTGTCCTGCATTGTGCCATAATATCGTTAGGAATGCCCAGAGTATGATATGACTATCATACGAGACTTAAAGTACCGACCACGGGTGATGCCGTATCGTCGGGAATGCTCAGAGTATGACGTCACTAACATACAAGGCTTGAGTACTGACCCTGGATGGCCCTTAGGATGAGGATTACCCGGGAGAGGGCTACCGGATGATGCGAGGGATTGATATGTATTTATCTAGATGTGAAGAATCTTTGTAGCTAGGTATTAGTTTCTGTTATAACTCGTTAGTGTTAATGGATTAGTTGTTTCCCAAAAGTCCCAACAGTTTTTCCCCCTTCGGGGTGAGGGTGAGGGTGATGTGTGGTCACGACTCTACATGACATTTATATATGTCGGTGTTCTCCCATCCATATCTTTCCTTGAAAGGAAAATACGTTAGTGTTATATTATTATTCTTGAGTTGGATTCTTGCCACTCACTGAGCTTGTAGCTCACCCCTCGTGTGTTGTTTTCCGCCAGGGACAGTGGGGCGTGGAGGTGGAGCATCCCTCTAGCGTAGTTCACGCGTGGCGTGTCTCAGCTTCCGGTTGGCAAGTGTGGGGCTATCAGCAATCCTATTTTTGTGTATGTATTAGTAATTGTACGTGTCGCATATATTGTTGTATTTGGACTAGACTTGGGCTCTCACAGGACGGTAATTGTGTATTCGAGTCTGTAATAATGTTTTTGATTTACAGACTTAATTGTATATTATACTTCCGCATCATTTCATTTTATTGGCTACCACTTCCCTGTAGCCTTGTTTTCTTATTTGATCCTTTTGATTATTGTTTGATTGGTAATGCTTCGGGGACGGTCGCTCCGGGGCGTAACACCATCACTTCGCTCCCGCTCTTCTTGAGTCAGTCGAAGTCGCTCCCGCTCTTTGAGTCAGTCAGAGTCGCTCCCGCTCTTCTTGAGTCAGTCAGAGTCGCTCCCGCTCTTTGAGTCAGTCGGAATTGCTGGTCCACTAAATCAGATGGCGCACGTAGGGCTCACGGAGGTTCAAGGAGAAGACGGAGGGCACAGACGAACGCGGACAGACAGCGGAGACAGCACGCGGACAATGGTGGTGGAGATTCTTTAACACCCTCTCCCAAACTCTGAAGGGTATAACATGCGCCAACAAGCGAAGACAGTGACGGACGGCCGGTGGCGGTTGGTGCAGACGAGCGCGAACATGCGCCAACGGAGAAGAAGAAATAGAAGAAACGCGACGCGAACGGCGACGCAAACGGTGCAGACTAGCGCAAGAAGAGAGGCGCGCTGACAGAGAAGAAGAATAAAGAAAACAACGGTGCGCGGGAACAATGACGCATGGAAATAACGGTGCGCGAAAAACAACGGCGCACGAAAACGACGGTGCGCGAATACGATAGTGCACAGAGGCAGCGATGCTGCATAAAAACTACGCCACTTACTTGGCGAACGACGACGGCGTGCGAAGTTGACGGCACGCAGAGACGATAACGACAGTAGCGTGCGAAAACGACAACGCTACGAACAAGATCTCAAAGAAGAAGAAGGAGACCCAAGGAAGAAAAGAAATAATGATGTTGCAATTGACGAAAATCAGAAGAAAATGGGAAAAGACATATACGGATGCGTAGAGAATGAAAAACTGAACAAAACGAGTACCTGGATGACTAGATTCGGAGTCCGAACGAATCCGTAACAGTCCAGGAAAGAAACGCGATAGAACAAGGTCGGCGGTTGACGGACATGGGCCTGACAGTGGTCGGACGACGGCCTGACAGTGGCCGGACGACGATCTGACGGGTTGGTGCGCTGGCGGATCCGGGTGGACGTCCGGGCTGGCGGACCCGGATTGGTGGGCCGGGCTGCGGACGTGGATCCGCGTAGTCGAAGCAGAAGCAGTGGGCCGGGCGATTCTGAGGTGATTCCGAGGTGCACGATAGCGCAGATTTGCGCTATCGTGCACCATATTTTATTTTGCCGGCGATTCTGAGGTGCACGATAGTGCAAATCTCTGCGCTATCGTGCACCAGTTTTTTTTTTTTTTTTTTGTGTTCTCTGTTGCTGCTGTTGATGCGGTTTCGGCCTCAACGGCTTCGCGACGGGCGGGCAACGAGCGTGGCGGACGGTGGCGCATGTAAAGAGGACAGAAGCGATGCGACTTGGTAACGCTCAGGTTCTGAACAACGACGCAAATAAGGGCGCGAAGAAGACGACGACAACGCGAAGAAGACCACGGCGTGAACAACGCGCAATCGCAATGAAGATAACGACAACACAAAGAATAAAAGAAAATATGCGTATCAAAAATCCTCCCCCGCTCCGATTGAAGACATCTCAATCGGAGCGGGGAAGAGGGAAGAAAACTTTTGTAGATCTAGGGTTTATAGCTTTGATACCATGTTAGAAATAATGGAGAGAAAAAATAATAATGAAACCCTAAAATCTTTGTTCCATTAGAGAGGGACTAAAGCCCTTTATATAATAGTACAAGGAGGTGTTACACGTGTAACACACTAACAAACTAATATCATAACAAACCTAAGATAATAACAAATCTATCTAATATCTTTAACAATACTCAATAATCATTCATATATATTTTTTTATATTATCACACATTTCATTTGACATAAATTATAATTTAGGAAAATGTAAATATCATACAAAACCTCCGTTTGGTAAAATGTTTAGACTCAATTTTGTTTTTTAATAAAGCAGAAAGCACAAACATATTACCAAATGTCTTTTATGGTGCGTTTGGAAACCCAATTTAAAAGCAGCTTTTAACTTTTATACACGATTTTTGATAATGTAACGATGATGACTGTTTTATGAAACAATTTTTGAGACATAGTCATTTGACAAAATCTAATAATGATGATGCATGTAAGCTGAACTATTTGATAACAGCTTTTAACTTTTAGCTTCTTACAAAGCTAAATTCTCAAAAAAAAATTGCCAAACGGACTCTTAAAAATAGATTTAATTAAAAAGTTATTTCCAGCTTTAATATAAAAAACACAAAAAATATGTTTTCTAGATTTCAAATTTATTTAAGACACTTTATTCAAAATCTTATTTTGAATTGTGTTCTGCCTAAAAATAAAATGGTTAATACAAATAGACTAATCTATTTAAAAATATAAAAATGAGTTATGTTTATGATATCACAAAAAGTTTTCGGTGGACCTCATGTAAAAAAGACCATCCATCACCGGGTCCAAAGTCCTATAATCCCCAGACGTGGCGGACATACACGTGGAACCTGAACGCAGCGACGTGTACGGAAACAATAAAGAACCGAAACCTGTCAGAACTGACAACACCTCACCTGGACAATGCCCAAGAAGGAGCTGGACCAGCCATGGACGGACGCGAGGGGGACGACCGCGACGGACATCACCACCCGATCCGCGTTACATAGAGCCATCACGAACGCCACCATCGCCACCACCTTCACCCGCTCCGGCACCGCCTCCGCCCCTCCCCTCCCCGCCACGAATCCCCCTTCCATCTTCTCCGCCGAGCACTCCACGCGCCTCCTCCTCCGATCATTTCCTTCGAATCCATCCCAAACGATCGCCCGCCGTTGGATCGCGATGCGGGGGGCGGATCTACGGTGGGGGGGGGGGGGAAGAAGGGGGAGGGTTTTGGTGTGGTGGATTGAAGAGAGGGGAGTGGAGAGGGGCTGAAGAGGAGTTTGGGTTTGAAAGAATTCGCGACTGCCATTAATGGCGATTTTTTATTGGAAGGAGAGAGAGAGTGTGTGTTTTTTTTTTCCTTGCTCCGTTTGGAAACACAGATTGAAAAGTAGATTTTGGAATAAAACTGCTTTTTAAGATGATTTTAGACCTTGATTTTTTTGGGATGCTTTTTGTTAATTCAAGAATCAATATTTGGAAGGAGTTTAATGTTTGGTAGAAAAAGTTGCTTTTCAATTTAAAAAATCGATTCCGACAAAAAAACGTTCTTTTTGAGCTTTTAAAAACACGGATTTCGAGAGAGAAATTAAAAGGAATCCAACTTTTGATTCCGCCGGAATCCGACCCGTTTGGCTGCACGATTTTGAGATTTTAGTTTTTCAAAAAGCGGAATCCGCCCAAACCTCGTTACCAAACGGGGCCTTAATGTTATTGGATTTTTAATTTTAAGTTATGTAAGATTTAGCGATTAATCCCTCACTATAAGATTTAGCGATCAATCCCTCACTATAAGATTTAGCGATCAATCTCTCACTTATTCATATTTAGGTTTTAATCTCGACTTTTAAATGATAATTTAAAAATAAATCCCTTCTAAGGACTAAAAAGTAAATTAAATAATTTATGAATAAGTTCCTTCCAGAGACTAAAAAGGAACATATTATTTAAATATAGGAACTAAAATTTAAATATGAAGAAGTAAATGATCGATCACTAAATCCTATAGTTTACGGGGACTTAAAACTAAAAATCCCTAATGTTATTGGTGGGGGGTTGTTTTCGTCCATCTGGGGAATATTAAGGGACGGGGAGCGTGCATGGGAGGGAGAGCGATATCGTCTGCGACGGACGACCAAACTTCCCGTCTCGTTCGTGTGGGATTTGGAATGACGGAAATACCCTCGTTTTTTTAGGGAATCTCGGTTGTATCCTATGAGGGTAGGTGAGGGTCCGTTCCTGGGTTTTGGGCGCCTGAATTGTGGACTCGCGGAATGGGTTCAACTTTTATTTTGGTATTTTTTGAAAGTAAATATTTTTTTTCCATAGGTCATAACATTATAAAAATCAAGACAATTTCATAACTCAAAAGAGTTTTTAGTGGGACTCGAAAATTGTGGAATCTGTGTTAGGGCCCGTTTGGCGCCGTGACATCAATCTTCACATTGGGTAAAGCATATGGGTGGTACATAATCATTGTTTTTATAGAGTTTTGAATGTGAGTATTTTACTCATAAACGCATGTTCTTAGTTTTCAACGCTGATGTAAGATTTTTGTTTAGATATACGATGGTGTTAGATGAAGTTTTTCACTAAGAATCTGTCTCACCGTGTCCTAAATGAACTGGACACAACACAATTTCATTTTTTACATGATAAAAGTTATATGAAATTCAAACATATAAAACAAACTGAGAATTTAATCCTGTGAATACATAAAGATTGTGTAATAGTTCACATGTGACCTATTAAGTGCTGATCTATTAACCCACGTTTGGGTTGTGGAACTAGAGTAAGATGGTTGGGAATAACAAAAAAAACCTAATATAAAGGAGGAATTTAGAACTGGACTTGGTTGCGCGATTGCAAACTTGATTTTGCAGGAATTTGCGATTGTAAACCTGATTCTGCAGGAAGTTCATTTTCTCAGCTTTTTGAAATCGCTGCTTGCACTATTTGCCTGCAATCGCTGGATTTAAAACTGCGATTACAAAACTGTTTGGTTGCACGATTGCAAACGCAGCTTTCTACAATCATAAACGCTGCACAATCGCGCAAACAAACGCCACCTAAACCATTCTTGTTTTATGCAATTCAAAAACATAATAAAAAAAATAACGATGAGAAAATAAAAAAATTGCAGTTAGATGCGTGAACAATAAAATATTAAACTATGACACACAACCCAGTCAGGGGACTTTAGTACAGATAGGAGACAATAAAAAAATGCAGGCGACTGTCATTTACAATAAGATTAGATGTGTTAACAACCTAATTTGAAAATTAGTGCGACATCACACTACTTGGAATTGAATTAATTTGTTTTATTAGTCTAACATGAAACAAACCGAATCAAAGGGTGGAAGTGTGGAACCACGTGAGGTCCAGTGGGGAACTTTTCTAAAAAGGGAAAGTCCAAATAACCCCCTATAAACTACCTGAAATCCATAAAATCCTGACTTTTCCTAAAATTCATATAACCTCCTGAAAACACATATATAAATCCAAATAATATCATAAGTTAAACTTCCGTTGACAGATGATGAATATCATCATGCAAATATTTTGTCTAATTATCTTTTGTTAAAATTATAGTATACCAAAATCTTCTTATAATGCATTGAATATGTGAAAAATCTTCTATAAATAACGAACTTACCCCTTCAAATAAAGTTTTACAATGTATCCAGAAAGTTAAAATCATCATGTACATGAGATTTTTTACATTTTTAACAAATTATATGGATTTTTTGTTAGATGTTTTTTCAAAATGTATTTTCATGTGTCTTGTAAGTTGAGTATTATTTTTGTAAATTTGTGTGTTGGGTTTTAGTCTCACATCGAAAAAAACGAATTGACTTGTTCACTATATAAAATATAGTGGTTGTAAAGTATTATTTGCTTTGGGAATGGTAATGTTTTATGCACACGGTGCTTAAGCACTGTTCGCGGACGCGCGTGTGCGATGAGTGTAATATGGTGCTTTGTTGGCGCACTTGGATGCATCGGGTGGTCGCTCGATCTGGACCATTGATCGTGTAACTGAAAATCTAACGGTCCATATTGGAGGTGGTTAAGCCTCATGGGATGGCTTGAAAGGGTGCACCTATGTCTATAAATAGACTTGATTTCCTACCATTCAAATGAATTGACAAGCTTTCTCTTTTCCCTAAAGTTTTTCTTGTATTGGGTTTCTGCAGAACCTAATAAAGAGGTTCTGGTTTACTTGGGTTCTTCTTCAACATTCTGTCCATTATCATTGGTGCAAACGCTGATGAAATATCACTTCGAGTTATCCTACAGACGAATTTGCAGCAACCATTTGCACAGTGGCGAAGCCATGATTTTTATGAAGGAGGAGTCTAATATAATTTATGTAAATATTTTCTATAGCATAAATTAAAAAATAAATATGTATAAAATAAAATAAAGATATTCACATGAAAGATATAACTGAATAATTCTAAAAGATATTTATCATATTGTAAAACGATATGTCAAATTTTATATCGATGATTCACAAAAAAAGATATCAAAATATAAATCTAATAAACAATACATACCTTTAAATTTGGCATCGACGAGGTTTCATATTCTAAAAATGTTGAATGATTTGATTATTTTAAATATTTACATAAATATTTTAAACTTTAAATCAAATATAGTAAAAATGAACGGCAAAAGAGAAAAATTATATACTTTCCAAGTGTTAATGGAGGAGAGAAAATTATTACTGATAGTAGATTCCAGATAATGGGATGGTTTAATGGAATAAAAAGTAAAACTTATGAATTTTTTTAGAGATGAAGATTGATATTAAGAACAATCGAAATACAAAAAAAGATAAAAAGTGATTAAAGAATCTATTTTTTTCAAGATGGGTGCCTGAGTGGGAACGCTAGGAATGGGGTCTGTGCCTCTATGGCTGTCTGTGGAATATGGATATTGAAGGAGTCTTGGGGGTCAATGAAAAAGTAAAATCAAAATAGACTTTTGTTTTATCTGGAGGGGGGGCGTTAATTAAAATAAGGGATGAAGGCACACAAAAAACATTGATGATCTAGATGGCCCATGGGTGAGTTTTTTTTATTTTTAGTGTTGGATTGTTATTGTTTAGAAAATTTCATACGTAGGTTGTGGAGGTAAAATATGCGCTATTACACGTGTCACGACGAGACGAACATTTTCCATCTTACTTAGGGCCCACAAGACCCGGTCCAAGATGGGTAACCTCATGGTGACATCATCAGGGGTGTAGACACGATTGGACTGCAGGATCTAGTCCGAAGGTCGAATACCTCGTGAATAAATGTCATCTCGAGTAGTCTATGTCATGACCAAACACCAGTTCTGGTCGATTGACCTTACTCCTCGGTAATGAGCAGTTTGAGGCATGACCAGACAAGAGGTTTGGTCGGTTAACCTTAATCCTCGCAGACATACTTAAAAATATAACGCACATGCGAGTACACCAAGGGACACCGAGCAGATGGAGAAACGGCCAGAAGATCACTAACGTCTGTAACCGTCACATTGGCACTTAAGGCCCACTATCGGCAGAACGTGAGTAATCAAGGGCCAACGTAAAGTGTAATTACGGGGGACGTTTCCCTGAAAAAAATCTCACTAAACACTTAGTGGCAAAACAATTACGAGGGTGTTTTTAGAACTACGTGTGACTTGATCCCTTAGGAATACGTAGGCAGCCTATAAAGAGGTCGCGCGCAAGCACTATAACGACACAGCCATGAATTGTCCAACTTTATCTTTTACCACCTAATAATCCTTACCTGGATCTGTACAAACAATCCTTTGAAATTTCAGTCCCAAATTATAAATTTAACTGAAGGGGAAAAAATATCCACCTCATAGGTAAAGCCCATGATCTATAAACCTTAATTAAAATCAATTTATCACCTAAAAATTAAAAGAGTTTAAAATTAAATAAAAAAAATCCAGGGTTCTATTAGTGGATTAATCAACGTGAATCATGGCCTCATGGGTATTTTTTTAATTCCCTGATTTTGCATGGTGGGTGGGCTGTTGCCCTTGATTAATTTGGTTTTCGTTGTTGCTATTGTATGAGTTATGCTTAATGAAAGTTTAAAAAATAATAATAAAAAACCAGGGGGCATGGTGTAACGCCCCGAATTCACGACTCCGTTTTGAAGCGTGAAATCCAGTTGCGTTAACTTAATTTCTCAAATCTCAGAGTTCTATTTTTGTTTCTTCTTTTATCCAGAGATATAATAAAATAATACTAAAATAAACCTCATTCTTGAGAATAATAAAACATCAAAGATTCCACAATACTCCCAATTTGATCTGGATATAACTTATACAAAAATACACAACTTTACATAAACATGGTTACTAGGAAGATGGGCCAACTACATGCCAAATGAAATTTATCATATCCTTCGGCCAAGCAAGTCTAACGTTCTCACACCCACGATCACGTTCGCAGCTACACGAGATCTACCAATCTAAATCTTTAAATCTGAAAGGTTGGGAAAAGAGGGGTGAACAACTACACATTCACTGAATGGATCTATGACGTCCCATTAGTACATTTATAATCAAAATATAATAGTCATAAAATGTCCACACAGACATGTAATATATCAAGAGAGAAAATATATAAAAATGTCACCACCAGACATGCAACAATAATATATACATGTATATATATAGCCGACAGGTGCGGTGTGCGGTCGACGGTGCGCGACATCGCGGGTCCATAAACGGCCGACGTGAATACCCGACCGTCCGATGTTGATATGATCGCGCAGCACACCGCACACCGCACACGGCTCCCTATACGTGCGGTCGTGCGGTCGGTGCGTCCGCGAATCGATCTCCATCGCATACGGTCGGGTGCGAACACGATTGCGATGGACCCGCGAACACCCGCGACCGCAACATATTATCATCGGCATATATATATATATATACACACACACACACACAATCCTATCCAACATGTCTGCAACACCACGAACACGCATATTCGCAGCACCTAGCTCACGTGGCCTTTCACATGCATGACCATGTAGACATAGCCAATAAGACTTGAGTCTTATGTTCTCGAACCTGATCACGTAGACGTACGCCCACCTAGACGTTTGCCACCAAGATCGAGCCACCTAGACGATGCAATGCATGCATGATCAACTATTCTTTCCAAAACATATGCATGCGATGAAAATAATAGTCTCCAAACATATGAGTTATATATGTAAAGTAACGCATCAAAATCATGACGACATATTCAAGTACTTCATACCCCAAATAACAATGTATATTTTAAAGTAACTATGATGCGGAATGATATACCATATAGATAGTTTAAAAAACTATATATGAGACTAGACTCACTCACCTTCACTCCATACAATACAAACTGAGGCACGTGCATGGACGATACACACTCGCACGTTGATAACCTAGCATAACAATTATGTAATAATAAATCAGAAACAATTCAATGAGAACTCAAGCAATTGAAAATCAACTTACAACAACACTATGCCCAATAATTTCGAAAGCCCATATCTAATAAATGTACAATCCGCAACTCACTTTAAAGGCCTAATGAAAATCCCAACTCTGAATAAATATTAGAATATTCATATACTCACAATGATTCGATAATCAATATCCATTTATTCCATATGACTCATTTAATAGATCAATCCTCAAATAAATATTTTAAAAAATACAATAATAGCTCAACTATAATTCCAATGATCGAATAACTCAATCCAATCAATTTACATCCAAATAACAATAATATCCATTTAATATTCATTGATCATACTAAACCAAATTATCGATTTAAGATCCAATTTAAGTTGCCAAGATTAATAAAATCATTAAAACCCACAAAAAAACTTATACTTCATCAAATATCAATCTGGGATCTCTTTAATCTCTAAAATTCATTAAACTTGATCATCAAGCTAAATATTTGAATTCTAATAAACTGCACAGAAATATTTGAAAAATCATAACTTGCTACCTGTAATTCTGAATTGGACGATTCATAATTCGTTGGAAATCTCTTTTTAAAACCTATTTCTATTTGTCAAATACAATTTTGTTAGAAATGACTTTATCATCGTCAAAAACATGACTTAACGTCCATACATATAATCAACCCGAAAATAACATTTAAATCCCAAAAACCAATAAATCTAGTTTGATCTTAAGAAATCCTACAAGATCCATTGAAATATAATCAAATAATCAACTAATTAAAATTGATCAAACCCTAACCCTAATCCATCAAACTTCTTACCTAAACAATCAATTGACACAATCATCTCCTAACCAAAAATAAATTGAAACCCTAAACAACAAAATCAATAGAATCATGATTTCTCATCTTAGATTCGGTTAGACCACCCATCATCTTCATCTAAGGTTAGATCTTTAACACCCTTCATACATTATGAGATTTGGATGAAACCCTAACCCAAACATGTTATTTAAAGGGGTTTACCAAAATTGCAGAACGACCCCCGAAGTGATTCCGGTTTACAACTAGGTCCCTATCCGATTTACAAACAAATCTCTATCCGATTTACAAATAGATCCCTCGAGGCTATTAAAAAGTATTCTGGATTCACAACTGCATCCCCTAGGCCCAATAACTTAAGCTTAAAGATCAAATTTTTCGAACTCTGAATCTCACCAAATTTCAACAAAAGTATCTTGACACTATAAATATCTTCAAAAATAATATAAAATAATTATTTTAACATCAATTTATAATTATCATAGTTATAAATCAAATTGGACTCATTTGAGCCTACCGCCAAATCTGAAAAACTGAAATATTTAAATTTCAATTAAAATTTTCATTATATATTTAACACAAATATATAATGCTGAAAAATATTGAAAACATTACACATGGCCTCCCCGGGCCTCAAGTGACTACGCCACTGCCTTTTCCCACTGTTTTGGGGCAAATATTGTCTTAAGGAGAGCGACTCTGTAACACAACTCGAAGTTTCATTGAAGTCTTTGTCTTTTCCCAACATTTTTTGGTATGCTGTGTTTTCAATCAGGATTAACAAAACATAATATTTCTCATCTTTCAATTGAAATTTAACTCGAGAAGTTATTTGGATTTACATTAATGTTTTTAGGGGTTATATGAACTTTAGAAAAAATAGGGATTAAAACTTTAAAGATAAATTATCATAATTTTAGGGGATAAGTTATCCCTAAATCTATCAATTTTGTTCATTTTCATATTTGTTAAAATTGGAATAAAAAGTGAGGATAAATGCTATTTCAATATTTAGGTGAAATAAAAAGGGGGGTTATATGGATTTCTGACAGTTTGCAGGGGTGTTTGAAAATTTTCCCTTTAAAAATAATTCGGTCAGGTCAAAATGAATTCCTAGTCCTCTGGAAAACTTTTATAACCCGTTTAGAAAGCGGAATAGGCGGGTATAAGAGTTGTATAAGGGTGATATAAGAATGGATAAGGAAAATATATAGTTGTTTGTTTGTAGAGTATAACTTGGTATTATTAAGTCAGTTTAAACAAGTATAAGAGAGTGTAACAATTCTAAGTAACACTTAGGATAAATTATATTCACTTTATCTATTCTCATGGGCCCAAATGTCAAATCAATTTTTCACATCTTATCACATCAAATCACCTATCAACACCTCTTATACATCAAATGACCCACATGTGAAATCAACTTTTTTACAATTTTTTTTATTTCATCAACCAAACAACTCAACTTTTATTTTTACGTTTTCCAATGAGAATAAAAAAAACATAACCAAATAGAAAATCTCTTATTCATATAGTTTTGTTATTTATGGTGTGATGATTATCTATCCAGAATATCTCAATTTCGCTATCACATAGGCACTTAAATTATTGTTCGATCCCTGAATTAAGTTATATCACAAGGAATGGAAGTCCGTGATCGGAGCTGCATGGATTTTCCTTCGTCCGTAACGAAACCATTAATAAATGCGGTTGATATCCTTCTCTCCCACATGGTAAAGGTCCACTCCCAATAACCATTCCTACACGTCGATTGACTCGTTTAACAGTCAACAGACCGATGAAAGCGCGGTGATGTCAATTCATCGAGAGTACAATATCGATTTTTTTAATAAATATTTTAAAAACGCTCACATGTTTTGCTCCATCTCGACTTTCCCGCCTCTCTCTCCGTAGGGTTTCTTCTCTGATCCAATGAAGCCGAAGCGAAGACCGCCGCAACCACTCCCGAAGGTGAGCACGGATTCAAAATCAAAACCCTAGCATCGGCAAATGCATCGAAAACCCTAATTTCTCTGAGCCCTCTCTCAGCTGGAGCTGGAGGAGGTCGTCGGCCTGACGACGAAGAACGCGAGCGGTCTCGCCTCCGATCCTTCGACGGGAGTTTGCGCGTACGTGGCGGGATGCGTCGCCGTGGTCTTCGCAGTCGATTCCGGCGCCAGGTCGTATCTGATGGTGTCGTCGAGGCCGCCGAAGCCGCTGAGTTGCGTGGCCTTGTCTCGTGGCGGCGGCGGAGGCTATGTCGCGGCCGGGGAGGTTTGGTTTTCGACTTTGGAAACTGAAATTTGTTTATGTTGTGTTTATGTGTTTCAGTGATTCTCAATATAGGTGCCGATGTATGAATGATGCGTAAGTGGGTTTTCTTTGTCATTGCTCAATAGTCGCTTCTAAATGACATGCACTTTATTGTCATTCTTTTGATCTAGATTGGGGAGGGGATAAGATTTTGGGGACAACTTATCCCAATCTTTGGGGATAAAATGGCTATAGATTTTGTTCTTATTCATGTGTTGAAATCAGGATGAAAAAAGCATAGGTGATTGTTTAGCATTTATACGGAGCAAACAAAAATCCCCCCTGTAGATTCAAAATCAGGGTAGTAGTCCGCACTTTATGATTTTTTATACAACAAGCAGCTTAAGTTGTTCTTTAATCACTTATCCTGCCACTTATCCTCTTGTCCTGCCACTTATCCCCTAACTAAACTAGGCCTTGATTTTTCTATTCCGGAAAAAAATTTCAAATGAGAATAGGAATTGGACCTACCTTGCACTTATTCTGTTTGGTTAACAAAAAATAAAAACACCCAAAACAATGTTCATCTCTAAAATTGGTCTGTCCAGATAAACTGAATAAATTATTAGAGGTGAACTCTTGACTAACTTCATTTGACCTTTTATCATGCAGTCCTCATATTATCCTGCTTTTTTGTTGTCCATAGAATTACCTAAATCAAATTGGAACTTCTATTTCATAGAATAATAATTGTTCCTATTCTGTGCCATTATTATTCTCAAACCAAATGGGGACTTGACTAGCATCATAACGCACTGAGAACAATTCTCTGCACTCAAAGACAAAGTGCAGTGCAATGGTGGTACTGATTTTCTACTGAATGATGGATTTTATGATGTTTTCCGCAGTCAGGGCAACAACCGGCGATTTTGATTTGGGACCGTTTGACTCATACTCTTCTTTCCACATTGAAAGGCCACAATTATGGGGTGTCATGCATTGATTTTTCACCTGATGGTCGGTAGAGCATATTAACTAAATCTATGTTGACTTCAGTTTGAGAATTTCCAGAAATTTACAATTTTATTTTTAATCTCTTGGATGATTTTTCTGGTTTTATAGGAAAACACTTGGTGTCAGTGGGACATCATAAAGATGGCTTCCTCTGTATTTGGGAATGGCGGTGTGCGAGGCTCATCACAAAGCTCAAAGTGAATATTCCGGGTTCACGTGCTTCATCTGTTAGTTTCTTAGCATATGGAAGCTTCTTTGTGACTGCTGGGTTGAAACACTTGAAACTGTGGACTATTGGATCGTCTACAAAGTCCAGATCCCAGTTTCTAGTCGTTGATGGGAAGCCTGCTAACCTTGGATGCCTCAAGTCAGCTCATTTGTTTCATTTGTTGCCACTGCATCTGTTTATTTGACTGCTAATTCCCATCATATATTTGCCTTGACAGATGCAGGTGGGTGGGTAGATTAGATCCTGCCTGACCTACTTCTATGCTTTTTGGCTACTCAATAAATTTGTCATGTGCCTAGTTTCAGCACTTTTGTTGACTTGCAGGCACATTGTGTCTTCTACACATAAACTTTTCAGTAAGGAAATCAGTGGATTTGAAGGTGTGAGCAATATCTCAGATCATTTGTATACTAAATTATTCATGTTTCTATTTTCATGAAATTAAAATCAAAATTTTCTTTCTCAGGTAGAGAAGGGATTTGCTCTGTCTGTGTCTGACAAGCTTATTGCTTGTGCTTGTAGTAAAGGAATTGTACGTCTTTTTCTGACGGAAAATCTCAATTATGCTGGAAGTTTGGAGCATTCTGAAGGAAATGAGAAACACCAGGAAACTTATTTGACTCATGATGTGGGATCCGCTGAGAGAAAGATCAGGACTCTCCCAGATGCAATAGCATGCCAATTTTCTTCACCCACGAGGCTAGGTGGGCAGTCTAGTATTAGGAGTGTTTTAATGAAGAAAATTCTGACAGGAATTTGAGCTGCATTTTTTATTTATTTCTTTTTATCAATGCTCTTTTTTTTTCCAGTGGTTATCTATGGGGATCACAGCCTGTGTGTGTGGGATGTACGGGACGTCAGCAAGGTTGTTCCACAAGAAACTTAGCAACATTTATTATTGTTCTCGTGTTTTGACATGATCATCAATTGACAAGTTTGTATGATCAATTAATCATCCAACTTAATTGTGTTAAAACCCTTCATACTCATGAATATGATTCTTTTATGCTATGTTGATCTGAACTTACTGTCTGGTTGTTCCCTTTTATTTTAAATAAAGTTTTGGTATGCTGAAAATATTTCTTGATACCAGGCTACCAGGTGTTTTGTAGTAGTTCCACATGGTAAATGCATATGGGATGTGAAGAATATGCCATGCAAGAACCTGCATTCTCCTGCCCTTGCTTGTGTGGCTAGAGGTTGTCAATGTGGTGTTTCGTTCACAACATGTTCGGCAGATGGCACAATTAGGTTGTGGGAGCTTGCATCACAGTCTGATTCAAGTACTGAGCACAAAGGAGCTATATGCTTGAGTAAGTTGTGAAAGCATGTATACTAAAGCATGACAGAAGTACAATTCATGTGATGATGTTCATTGCACCATGCAATTTTCACCATTAGTTCAGGCCATACTCCCAAATTATCTTGATAAGAATAAATGGTTCTATATTAATCAGGCCATTTTGTATTGTATCAATGGCTGTTACAAAATGATCAGTGGCATTTGATCAATTATCCATTTGTGGTCATGCACTATACTTTTTGATGCTAAATTCTCCATTCTCATGTATAGAGATGCAAGTATTTACTATTTTAATTACTGTTGTTTCCTTATCATCCCTGATGAATGAAAGCTGTTTAAAAATATCTATTTTTGTAGATATGATGCCATTCTTATTATATTAAATTCAATTGAGTCTATTTTTACTTGTAATTCTCTTCCCTGCAGCACACTGATCTGCCTTTTTTTTTGTTCAACTTAGAAAGCTGTTGGGTCCTTGAACAGGACAATGGAGTAGAAGTTGACTGTTTAGGATTTCGTTCAATGGCTGTCGATTCAGATGGAAGTCTCCTTGCAGCTGGTGATTGCCATGGAAACCTCCATGTTCTCAATCTATATACCTCTGGTTATACACATATTCAGGTTTTTGTTCTCATCTACTTCTGGTTGGATATATATCTTGAGGAATATTTTTCTGATAGATAAATGGTGGGATTCGAACCCATGATCAATATCAAGGGAATTAAATATCTAAATATTGAACTGCATAAAGCCTGATACTGTTTGTAAGATAAATTTTATCATCCAATCAAATTGAACTTCACAGTATAATTTGGCCCTCAATAAAACAACCATAGTGGCAGACTGAGGCTTGCTGCTTCTCTGTTCTGATTACTTGTTGCCTGTGGAACTGCATCATTTTTTTAATCTTCTAGTTGTGATCATATATTTCCATTGCAGAAAGCACATGAAGCCGAGATTCTTTCTCTGAGTTTCAGTTCACCTGGCCCAAAACCTGACACTGAGGGTCCTCAACCGGATAGTCATCACTTGCTGGCTTCAGGTGGAAGGGATCAAATTATCCATGTCTATGATGTTGAAAGGTTTGGCTTTGTTACTTCATGTGATTCTTTGACGTTCGCCCATCTGTATCATGTATCATAATATCTAATCTGGGATACTCTTCCAGGAACTTTGATCTCATAGAAAGTTTTGATGAACATTCATCTTCGGTAACTTCTGTTAAATTCACTCATGCTGGCCATAAGCTTGTCAGTAGCAGTGCAGATAGGTAAGTTCTATGCAAGTTTCTATCACAACAGGAAATTGAATGATTTAATTCCAAAAAATTATAAAGCTTATCATTGGGAGGGGAGAGACTATACACTATACAGTCTTCTCATCCCAAATACTATACCAATGCTCCAAGCAATGATCTGTGCTCTAATTATAAAAATAGAAGTGTTTTTTTTTGTAATAGATATATTTGGATTTTCTTATTTTATAGATCTCTTATGGTTCGCGATTTGGATATTGTGGATGCTGGATGTAGGATTTTGCATCGTCATCAACACATCGCTTCCCTTGGCACAGTGTATGACATGGATATTGATCCTTCTATGGAATTTGCTGTAACAATTGGGCAGGTTGATGCATTGTGTTCTTTTCAATGGGAAGAGTGTTTTTGTGTTTTTCGAAATAGTCTGATCCACTGATTTTGGTCTATTGTTACAGGATAAGAGAATCAGCATGTATAGTCTTGCCTCCGGGAAGCTTGTGAGAACATTTAAGCCTGATGGTGACAGGGGAGAGACAATAAAGGTAAGCTGACTCTATGGTTATCATGGAATGCAGCAGCATCCTACCTTCTTGTCCAAATGATTACTTTTACAGGTATCTGTAGATCCAAGTGGAAGCTACCTGGCTTGTACCTACTCTGACAAATCCATGAACATCTATGATTTTACCAGTGGAGAGCTTGTGACCCGAGCAGCAGGGCATGCTGAAGTGATCACTGGTGTTATTTTCTTGCCAGATTGCAGGCATGTTGTTTCTGTAAGTTCTATACGCTTCTTCTGATTGATCAAATAGCAATAACACGGAAGCAGTGGGCCTTTCGAAGAAATTGGTGCAATACTATAGTAGATTTTGTTCACACACTACATGACTGCACACCTGCTATACAGAAAGCTATATCTGAACTTAATTTCCTTGTTTAACAAATTATACAGGAAACTTTCCAACCTATACCACATGCCACTGTTAAGTTTCTCATGCAAACAACACCTACCATGGATGGTAGGGGTTTAATATAGGTTTCCTTTTCTAATCCATATACATGATACCAAAAGAAGCTGAAAGCTTGCATTCTGTATTATAATAATGGAGGAAAACAGTCAAAGGTATAGGAAAACCTGATGTGGAAATGCTGTATAATGCATCAGATGAGAACCAAGTAACTGCAAGAGTGACCGATGAAATGTGTTGTTAGCCTCACATTATCTACTGGTAACTAAAATCATATTTCTGCTGCCCAACTGGGTAAATTACAACTGTAGATCAATAGATCCAAAATATGTACTCCAATTATCACTCTCTAACACTATCAACATCATGAGGTATTTATTGATGCCCTAGCCACAATATATGGGAAATTTTAAATTCATATATTCCTTTGGAAAATCCAAAAACCAAACTTTATCAAGCTTGTTCCTTTTTATGTCCCAAGTTTTTTAATCTTAGGTAGGGCATAAAATTATGTACTGAGACTTTGTAATTCTGTTCTGAAAAAAATTCACTATCTGAAATATCTAAATTCTACGGAATAGTCTGAGCCGAACACGAGTTATATCTGTTCACTTTTTACTTCATAGTTTCTTGTATGATATTGTAAAAAAGTTGTTAATAATTCTTTTTTCAGGTTGGTGGTGACAGTTGCATTTTTATATGGAAATTGCCTGTTCTGTTGTCAACAAATATGCTGAAGAAGATAATGGAACACTATGGCTCTCTGACTCCAGTGAGCTCAACTCAATCAGTGTGTCCAACTGAAGGCATATTGGATGAAGGTGCCCTCCAACTTGCCAATGACAAAATCATCTCTTGCTTGGACCAATCTAATCATGGGGGTGAAACGACATGCATTAAAGAAGAGATATCTGAAAAAAATTCTATATTTAAGTTCAGTGTCTCAAGGCTTCCAAAGTGGGCACAAACTGAATTGATGAAGAGTAAACAAAATGTATCCGGAGAGGGTGAGCTAATTTTGACTGAGGTACAAATGTTTGAAAAGTAATGGAATGCTACCATGTTGTCCATAAAGTGGGTTTTTTTATTTACAATTTTAGTCTTCAAATATCACATTCTCATAATTTTAACATACATCAAGCTCTACTCTTTTAAAATAACAGGCTTTTCTTTTATTTTAATTTTCCGATATAAAGTGTCGTTATAAGTTTTTTTTAAAGTAAAAGCTCATGTATCTGATTTAAATTTCAAGTCAAATGGATTGGCTCGTGTAATTGTTATGTTGTTGCTTGCCAGATAAAGAACCTGAAACCGGTGATACGCACTCTACCCTTAAAGCTCTCACCACTGAGCATTTAACTCCATATCAGTCCAAGTTAGGAGGCAGTCAAGTGTGCACCTCTGTAAGTCCATTTAGCTCCAGTGCAGGCAAGAGTTCACCACTACCTCAGGGGATTACAGGTGAGCTGACTAATATTTGCTCAAACTGCATAAAATGAAAGGTATCACATGGCTTGCTAACTATTTTAATATTCACTTTCAACAGTTTTGCATTGGATAACCGATGGAACACTATTCACACAGTTTGCCTTGATCCTAATGATTTCCTGCCACACAAGATTTAGACGAATCGCGCAAGCCAATATCATCTCCAGGTTTGTATGAATGAACTTCCTTGCACCTTCATTGATCAGTATGGCATTACGAGTAGCTGGAAGACCTGATTTCTTATTGTTAATTTATGACAAGAGAATATCCACTAAGGAAAGAGAGCAATTTGCTGTCACTAGTTTCAATCTCGTTTTTATGCATCAAATGTTCATTTTCATGAAGAACACATGAGGCTAACTTGACTATTTTGCAGAGGGTTTTCTGTATATGGAGGGGCAACAAGGATTGAAAGCTGTGGACATCACAAAGATTATTCAAACACCTAATAATGAGGTTGAAATTAATGGGAAGGAATCTAGGTTTGATGAACAGTGTAAACCAGGAGATATATTGAAAACTGAGACTTCAATCCCTACCAACCTATCCCATGAAATGGTGCAGCTTGAGCCTGTCATCCACACTGTTCTTGGAAAACGTTCATATTCAGAGGCAATGGAGACCCCCATGCGGAAAGATACAGAAGTTGACATCTGTGATGAACATTCTCAAGGTGATGACATTTTCAGTCAGCATTTCAGCACTCTATCAAAACCATTCAAGGTAGGTTGCCATGCCAACTTTTTAATTCTCTCTGCCAACTCGTTAGAGATACACCTTTACATATAGAATGCTTGCAATTCACTATCTTACTTGCTATCCCATGTATGTTGATTCATCCGCCCATCCCTTGATTTGGAGAACTACTATTCAGATTCGGTTACTACTTATTAGGGATCAGAATCATTTTGATTTATGACCTTCAAGATGGAGGTGTAATGGACAATCTAGATTGCTTGCAGGATTGTAAAATTCATGTTGCTGTGCAATTATAAACCGGGTCTAACTTTCATGAGGAAGAATGGCCTGTCTTGTTCTTCTTCTTCTTTTATTTTATTTTTATATATATTTTTTTTTGCATTCATGTGACATTTTGCTCTAGCAAAATTTGAACTTTTTCTTACACAACAATGCTACTCATCTACCTGGCTAAGGTCAAAGATCTAAATATCTTTCTTAGGGGATCTATTTTCCTTGAGTTCCTAAAGTCATCATCACCTGGGAATGCATGTCCCTTTAATTAAGCAAGGTTGCAACTTCCAGTTAGAATTGCCCTGCTCACTGCCGGTCTTTTTTTTTTCGTGTTGTATTACTGATTTTTTTTTCTTCTCTTTATAGGGTGAAAGAAGTAGATGCTCAGAAAGAAGATGCTCAGCACAGTATATAATGAAGAATGAGATACTGGGTGCAAAAAGCTCTTCAAGATGACCAGTGAAGACTCTGTGAATTCACTTGGATCATCATGGACAGATCAGGTCTGTTAATCCGTGCATTCCAGAATTGTGAGATTGGTGTTACAAGCTTCATACTGTCTTAGTTATACATTAGATGCAGACGAGTAGTTTCTTATTGCCGTTAATTACTATTAAATATTCCCCTAATTTCTATTTTGAAACAAGGTACAACAAAGTGGGATTCAAAAAAGTTAAAAAAAAAGGACCATCTTAATCTTTTTGCAACATACCACGGTACAACAAAGTGGGATTCAAAAAAGTTAAAAAAAAAGGACCATCTTAATCTTTTTGCAACATACCACCACTAATTTCCCGTATCTTTCAAGCCCTCCACTAAATTTTTAGGCATCATATGTATCATCAGTGAACTCAAACTAGTGTGATAAACGGGTTTTAACTTTTACATTTAAGTATTACTAACTATGCGTCTCTGTGACAGGGCAAGGATATATCAAGAGTAAACACTTCAAACCCTGCTCACATTGCAGTAGATCCAATCGATGTCAGTACAATCGAACACCCGTTCATTGAAAATGAAATAAATGGAAATCAAAGTCAGGATGTCCCTCCAAACCATGGAATACCAGAAAAATCTGCAGAGTACAGAGAAGCGTTACATAATTTAGAATCTGCTGCTGAAACAGTACTTAGGTTATATAAAGATCTGGGAGTTGGTGAAGATGGAAAAGTAGTTTCAGGTGCGCATACACAGGAACTCTTTCAATTAGCCACACAGATCATTCCATCTGTAGAAGAGAAAGTCCGTTCCCTTGCTACATTAGTACATTCTAGCAAAAGTAATTCCAGTTCAGATATTGCAGTTGAAGCTCATCTTGAACCTCTGATTGAAAGATATTCTGAAAGACTTACTCACCAGGTTCTTGAACTGGTAAAGAAGAATTTATAGGCTTTTTGTTCTTCTCCCTTATTCAAAGAGGACCTGCATATTTTTATGCTACCAGAAGATCATTGTGAATTTTGCATCATGGTTTAACTTCATTTCCTTCTTTTTCTGGAAACCTTAGAAGTAACAGAATTGCACAATGAAACATATTAAGAGATTTGGTTTTCCATGACAGGCTAAGATGTCATTCATATAATACTGTAAGCTGGCACACCCCACTTGACAATTTGCTACAACATTGTTCAATTGAAAAGGTGGCTTTCTTGCCTGAAACCATCCCAGAACAAGTTAATAATCAGATCTTGCTAAGCAGTCTCCCAAACAATGAATGCCGGCCCTCGGCGACGACTTCTCCAGTAGCTTTGTTCTTCAGCAGCACAACTGTTCCAGAATAACCTCCTTTGTGACCCAAAACCCTTGTTGTGATCTCCAGCTCATCCTAATAAACAATCATCTATGAGCATTGGTGATAAAAAAATCCTTATATATCAATTAGGAAAATGATGTCTGGTCTTGTTGGCAGCTCTTCTTTTTCAAAAAATGTACACTTATCTATTGGTATATATTGTTTTAAAAAATGAAGTACATATTTAGATAAACTACATATACCTTTTCTCTTTAAAAAATAAAATATTTTAAATTTTTATGCACTGCAATAATGAAGTGTATGATTAATTAACTATACCCAAACAAGAAGAAATTTAACTATTCCCAAACAAGAGGAAATTAACTATGGTTTCCTCACACATTGTAATATCACAATATATACACTAGAGAATCATTTTTCGATTGAAGAGGAGCTGTAAAATAGATTGAATGAATGTATGATTAATTAACTATGCCCAAACAAGAGGAAATTTAAAAATATAAATAAAGCTTTAACAAAAAAAAAATAAAACAAATTTGCCACTTCGCTTATTTTTTCTTTGATCTAAGAAAAAAGAAAATAAAAAGTCCAATGAGAATCCATTACATCGACGGAGGCGGTTCCCATGAACGCGATCGACATGTCGACGGAGACCTTTGTGGGGAGACCATCCGCGCTGAGGGCCGCCCCTCCGGCCTCATCGACCAAGCTCGCGATCGCTCCTGCCGACAGGTTCCCGTTCTTGTCCTGTGACGAGGATACGATTCAGGAATTCGATTTTGATTTCAAAACCTAATTGAGAGAGAGAGAGAGAGAGAGAGAGAGAGAGAGAGAGAGAGAGGTGGTTCACGGTGAGGCGAGGAGGGACTCGGAAGGTGCAGGAGAGGAAGCCCGGTTCGATGCGGTTCACACGGATGCCTTTGAGAGTGAACCCCTCGAAGAAGCTCGGGTCGTGACCGGCTCGGTGAGGGTTCACGACGAGACGGCTCATGCTCTCGGATTCCCGCTTTGTGAGTGTCAATGATTCCCTTGCTTTCTCCATATCTGTTTTTGTTCCCCCTCTTTTTTTTTTTTTATTGATTTCCTTTTTATTATCGGTTCGAAGATCGTCCGCTAAGAATCTTTATCAAATTACGGCTCCAATTTCAGCTTATACACATTTTGATTTTTTGAAATACTCGAGATCTTCATGGGTATATTGAAGTTTTTTCACAAGGGTAACAATTTCAATTCCTTTCATAGAAAATGTAAAATTTTGAAATATATATATCTCGTTAAAGTGAGTGTCTTCTCTGTTTTTGTTATCGCTTTTTTATGTTGGGATTGAGTAGTGAATTAAGTATTGATATACTCTATTCATTTTATAGTCTCATCTGTAATTTAAAATAATTCTATAGTTATCAATACGATGTGATAATATAAATATCAATATGAATTGAAATGAAAATTGTGTTTTGCTATGTGACCCAAAAAAAAAAAACTGCTCTTGTAAATTGTCAAATATAATTTTTTTTGAGTGGATTCGTTTGAAAATACTGCTATCCCATGTCACGGCTTGACTTCCGGTTCGTGAAGTGGATCGTCGAAAGGAACTACGGTAGCGGAATTTCTTATGGTGGAATATAGTTTTTCTTCGTGATTGAAAATATGGGTCGAGTTACATGGTTAACTCGTTGGGGGTGACAAAGCTAAAAAAAATAAAATAAAAATATATAAGTATTTTTTTACATAAATCAGTATTATATGTGGGAGTATTATAATCATGTATCGTGCATTTCTTTCCGGTATTTTATATTTCAATAATGGATTTCAACGCCTTAGGTTCCCCCGTCGGCCAAGCAACATCAGTGGACTCGTCCATTATTCCAAGTTTCATTATACAATGTTTTTTTTAACTGTTCTTGCAACGACCCCACATTTAATGCTTAATTAAAGGGAAAAATCCAAATAACCCCCAAAACTGTTTGAAATCTATATAATCCTTTGACTTTTTCTAAAGTCCATATAAGTCCTTGAAAACAGTCCTTGAAAACACTTATGTAAATCTAATAACCCCCCCGGATTATTAACAGATGAAGAACACTCTGTAAATATTCCGTTTGATTAATCTTGACTGAAAATACAGTATACCGAAAACCCCTTATAAATTGTCAAAAATGCGAAAAATTCTTTGTGAATAACAATTTTACCCTTCTGAATAAATTATAAATTCCTATCCGGATGAGTAAAATAATCATTTATAGAAGATTTTTTACATTTTTAACACATTGTAAGAGTTTTTGATGTACTATGTTTTTAACCAGAGTTAACCATACAAAATATTTACAAAATAATTTAACTTATGAGACTATTTGGATTTACAAGAGAGTTTTAAGGAGATTATATAAACCTGAAAAAAAGTCAAAGGATTGCATGAATTTTAGATAGTTTACAGGGGGTTACATGAATATTTCCCTTAATTAAAACAGCCCCACTAGGCCCTCTTCGTCTTCGAATGCCACACGAAATTAGTTATATATTCATATCACAAACAAAGAGAGACCAAAAACAAAATATCTATTGAGAAGGGGAAGAAAAGGAGAGAGAGAGAGAGAGAGGAAGAAGAAGAAGAAGATGTGTTACGAGGTGAAGTGTTCGACGTGTGGGAAGAGCACGTGGGGAGGGTGCGGGCGTCACGTGGAATCCGTCCACAAGAAGATCCCTCAAGGCCAACACTGCCTCTGCCGTGGATGGCCCGGAGTCAAGGCCGTAACGGACGGTTCTGATGGTGGCGCCGCCTCCGCTGATGCTGAGCCCCAGGCGGCGTCGACGTGTGTGGTCCTCTGATGAAGGTGATTTGGGTGTCGTCGGGATATCGTTGTACCGAGTCTGTTTGGTTTGCTAATAATATACCAGTAATTTTGGGGTCAGTTTGTCTTTCATCTATCGTTCTTTCTTTTGTAAAATGGGTTTTATTCATGGACTGGGACACCATTTTTATTTTTATGAATAATATTTATAGTGCATTTGATTTCTTTTCAAGAGAGAATTGTGGTCATTTCTGAGTCCGATCCTCTAAACCTATTATGACAGGTAATCAGTGGCTGTCACTGTATAATTTTTTTTTTTCAACTCTTACTAACAAGAGTTGTTTGAATTTTTTCATTTTTTAACGCCAAAAGAATTCTTTATGTGGTAGTCATTCAAATTAAAAGATACACGCAATCCCATTGTAGTCCTAACTGCAGTCCATTCTATTTTTTTTTTTTTGTGAAATCACACTCATCTTTTGAAGTACATGTTGTTATATAAAATGAAGTATATATTGAAATATATTAGTGTTTTTTTCATAATGAAAAAAAAAATTGAGTCATATACCATGATACTCATACGCTATGATAATACAGTATATACTACGTTATCATAGTGTATGAAGCTGCAAAATAGGCTGCAAGAAGGATTGCGTATATCAACAGTCTTTATTCAATGATCCATCACGATGTCTCATTCACCATCAGCTTAACCGCACCTTCTAGTCCCGTCCCCAATTCCCTGATGGATTGAATTTTTTTTCTTTGGATTTTTATTTCCATAAAAGCTGTGGTAGGGTAAATGCTGCCATCACTTGTTGGGTTGAGATTTGAATATAATATGTCATGATTGAGGATTATATTACGCTATTGAGTTCTAATATCACTTGTTGGGAACCTCGTCAACAATAAAAACTTGAGATTATATACAAGAATGGAACACGAAGATATATGTGGTGGCCTACATACACAATATGTGAGATACAAATGAGTTTTTTTTTTTTTTTTTGAAATGGTAGTTCATTCATTAAGTTGAAAACAATTACCAATGAGTTGAAATGGGGGGAATAGAGGTGGGGGTGGGGGGGGGGGGGGGGGATGAAAATGGTCGCAAAATAAGCAAAAGAGCCACACAAAACCACATGAGGACCCGAAGTCATCGAGAAACTCAAAAAGGGCATATCACTCAAAAAAAAAAAACTCCTCACAGCATTACGAGCTGTGCCGCTGCGGGTAGCTAGCAAGACCCCCCAAGAAAATAAAGCTGGTTACTCCTCAATACGGATTAAACCCTTGGAGGTATGCATAGACCTTGCGACGATGAGAAACTGCCCTAGTCTTGTACCAAATGCATGGTGTCATCCCACATATTTTCAATATAAATCCGTTGCCCTTTGAAGATAAAATCATTTCGCGTGTGTCATATTGCCCAAAGACCTGCCGAGATCAAGATGCGGTGGAACCTATCCTGAATGCCAGTGTCAGCATGTGTAGGAGGGGCCAACATTGCCTCCGCAAGCTCACACCACCCTCTGCTTAGGATAATCTTATTTTATAGTAAAAAAAATAAAACATGAATTAGTGGGGCCTCGCAATTAGCAGATTTTTTTAGTCAATAAAGTATATTTGAATTCGAATTTATAAAATCACAAACTTTTTATTTCAATGAAGAAACTTATGTTGACAAGTACAAACTTTTTTATATTTTCTATTCAACCATAGGAGTGCCAACGCTTCCTTTGCTCTCTCCATCTGCCCTGTTTTTGTCGTTGCTTTTCCTTATTGGGTTTGGACAATAAATTGATCGTTGATACAATCAATCCGTTTTATAATTTATAACTTAAAATGATTTTTCATTTATTTATACACTGTGATAATATAAATATTATTCACTTATTGATATGAAAATTATGTTTTTTTTTTGACCCACGATAACCTTAAGCTCTCGTAAGTTGTCAAATAGATACTTTTTTAGTGGATTTAATTAGATATCACTGGTACCCTATGTCATGTCTTATATTCCGGATTATGCACAATAAAAAAAATTAAAAGAATAGAGATTTTTATGGTCATATAGTTTTCCATTATGATTGAAAAATGTGTGTCAGGTTATGTGGTTAACCCCACCCCACAACCAAAAAACAAATACAGATATTTTTCATGTAATTTTGTATTATGTAGTACTGAGGTGGCTTATAATCATAGGTGAAGTGGTTTGGTTATCATGTATTTCTTTTCGATATTTTATACTTCGATAATGCCATAATAGGGTTTCAAAGCCTTAGCCTCCGTCTGATATAGAATATGACTTATTTTTTGGTATATAGTTATTCCAGCATAAGTGATTATAAATAAGGATAAAGTGAATTTGTGTTTAGTTGTGTTTTGAATTATTCTTGTTGGAAAACGTAATAGTTAATTTTTTGTTGTTTGAATAAAATGTGGATAAAGATTTATAAAATGTGAAAAATAATGATAGTTGATTTGACATGTGATTTATTAGAGGTGATAACAGTTGATTTGACAGTGAGCTCATATATTTCTTAGGTGGAATAACCTGGAATAATTTTAATTCTAGAGGTTGATTGTAATTTATATATCATTTTATACTAGTTTATTCCGACATAATTTATCCATGAGTATTTCCTGCATCCAAACAACAAAAAAATACTTATTCTGCTTTATTCTCACTTATTTCATGGGCTATTTTATATCCAAATGGGTTGCTTAAGTTTCCATTGTTTTTTTTTAGCTGTTCTTGCAATGACCCCACATTTAATAACATTCATTAAAACAGCCCCACTAGGCCCTCTTGTCTTTTATAATACCGCACAAAATTCGTTATAGATATTCATCATCACAAACAAAGACTCAAAACAAAATATCTGCATTTCAGAAGGGGAAAGAAGAGAGAGAGCGAGAGAAGAAGAAGAAGAAGATGTGTTACGAGGTGAAGTGTTCGAAGTGCGGGAAGAGCACGTGGGGAGGGTGTGGCCGTCATGTGGAGTCCGTTTACAAGAAGATCCCCCAAGGCCGACACTGCCTCTGCCGTGGATGGCCCGGAGTCAAGACCGTAACGGACGGTTCTGATGGTGGCGCCGCCTCCGCCGATGCTCAGCCAGAGGCGGCAGCGTCTGTTAGGAATAAAGAGTTGAATAAGTTGTAATCGGATAAAATTAAATCTTAACTGAATTATTTGATCAACAAATTTTGTTGAGATTTCAATCTATCCTAACTTAGGTTTCCGAGTTTATAAATAATATCCATGTAATCACTTTCTTATTATCCAGAATATTTAAGATGTAATGTCTTTTCATATATTTGTGTAGTCTCTCCTCATCTCTGTTTATTTATATTTATTTTAGATTTAGATTTTCTATAGTAAGTCTATTTGTTTGTTAATAATACCCGTAACTTTGGGGGCGAATTTGAGTTTTCTTCTTAAGTTTGTATGAAACATGTTTGTTTTTCTTTAGAACTTATTACCATACAATTCTATTATGAAAGTGAATGTACAAGCATGAAGAGAAGGCGAAAGAAATGAGAAAAAAAATAAAAACCAAACAGGGTTTCATTGTAGAGGAGAGACATCCATAGAGAGGAGATCTACTGAGGCCACCTTCCCCCCTCTCTAGCTCCGCGGATCATAAAGATGGTTATCCGACCATGCACGTCGTCGACCCGGCAATACCACATCCCTAGTCTTTGACGAAGCGTAGCTTACGATTGCCTTCCAAATGTTTTCCACGTACACACGTGCATATGGATCATGTTTTTTTTTTTTCCATTTTTCATAAAAGGTGTGGTCGGGTAGTTCAAAGCCCAAGTACATAATGTTAAACTAAACAGTATTAAAATTAACAAGAAGTGTACTGATTTGATGAATCTGTTCTGTCGAATGGTGAAGACCGAGGCTAGAGTTGGACTCTATGTCCTTAAGACTTTGATCGCCCCGCACTGGTGCTCACGGGTTCCGGCGATAGTCTCCCAGGATACAACGGTCAGATCGTCCTCTGGTAGCAGCACTTCAAACCAAAGAACCAGCGAACCTCCTGTGTTTTTGGAACTCTCTCTTACTTGAATGCAATGGAGACTCGAATGCAAACTCTTTTTGTCTGGAATGCCTATTGCAGTGAATGAATTCGATACCTAAAAATGCAGAGATTGAGTGGTATTTGAATAGGGAAGAATTGGTTGAAGAGACTCTTGGAGGAGTCTCTTCCTCTGTTCAGTTTTTCTGAAACAGAGTCTCAAGCACCCATTGATTCAAATAATCAACGGTCCGATCGTAACCGTCGATCCGACGGTCCACATTGCATCTACGGATCCATTCGATCAACGGTCCGGATTTAATCCGATCATCCCACATCACATCTACCGATCGACGGCCCGGATTTCATTTGATCAGAATGATCTCCACCGTCCGATCAGACAAAAGGTCCAAAAAGAAAAGGCTCCAGCTCCTAGCGACGATGCGTACGTGCGAAGTGCCAAGTGCGCCCTAAAACGCCCAATACGCCCTCGCGCGCGCGCGCGCGACGCGCGCCGCGCGTGGTGGTGCTACGCACCACCCCGCTTGGAAAGGTCCACCATAGGGTGTCCACCAAAAGCAATACACTAGAGTACAATGAGCCCACCTTATAAATCCTCAATACTTTTTCTTTTTAACCGATATGGGACTATAGCTTTTTCTTTTCCATCCCCAATCACCAACCACTTTCATCATGTTTTAAGGAGAACTTTGGATTCAATTTTCTCATTCACCCAAGATGGGTTTTGAGAATATAAATATACTACGTTCATCTACTCAACGAGAGGAACGTAATCCAATGAGTTTCCACTAAACATAATTAGTAGAACCCAAACTCATTTTAACCAAACATGGTCAAAACCCAAGGTTTTTCCAACAATCCCCCACATGAATGAAAATTGGTTAAATTATGCACATGATAATGCTGACACCAGAGAGAGTACATTGGAAAGTTACTGCTTCGAGAAAGGTAGCTTTTGGCCTTGAACCTTCCCTAGTAAAAACTATCGGATTTACAGGCTAACCAGTGAACATGATGTCTTGAACTGTTCAGCCATAGTTGTAAAACTAGACAATAGTTTTTACACAGTTCCTTTCCTAACAGAGTTGGTTCTCACGAATGTGTTCATTTTGGCCCTGAACAACTCCTGGTATTCATGAGTGCTTTAGAGAATTCAGCCTTATAATTCTCATAGAAGCGGCCACACTGCACACTCATATAGGTGAGTCCTATGAAGAGTATCCTGCCATACTCCACTTGGATGTCCAAGATATAGGAATCATTAAAAGCAACACTTAACCTGTTTCACGCTGCAGGTTGCACTGTTTCACCATAGGAACGAGTAAGAGATTTTTATCTCCTCAGTGCCTCGACGGAGTCACACATAACTTAGTTGTCCCATTGAACCTAGATCTTGGGATCTCCAGTCAACTAGGTTGGGTTACCATTATGATGACTATTTGGATATAGGCTTCAATCCCATTCCCCTCGATGATCTGTACACTTGCTCTCTAGTCAAACCTTTAGTAAACGGATCCGCAAGGTTATCTTTTGACTTTATATAATCGATCGATATTATACCATTCGAGAGCAACTGTTTCACGGTATTGTGTCTTCGACGTATGTGTCGAGACTTACCGTTATAGATGTTACTCTGTGCCCTTCCAATTGCCGATTGGCTATCACAGTGTATACATATTGCGGGCACAGGTTTTGGCCAAACTGGAATGTCCTCTAAGAAATTCCGAAGCCATTCAGCCTCTTCTCCTGCTTTGTCCAAAGCAATGAATTCAGATTCCATGGTGGATCTGGCAATGCATGTCTGCTTTGAGGACTTCCATGACACGGATGCACCTCCAAGTGTAAAAACATATCCACTAGTGGACTTTGAGTCTTTTGTATCAGATATCCAGTTTGCATCGCTATAGCCCTCGAGAACGGCTGGATATCTCGTGAAGTGCAATCCATAAGTCTGGGTGAATCTTAGATATCTAAGAACCCTCACTATCGCCTTCCAGTGATCATGTCCTGGATTACTGGTAAACCTACTTAGTTTATTCACTGAGTAGGCTAAGTCTGGACGTGTGCAGTTTGTCAAATACATTAGACTGCCAATAATTCTAGAATACTCTAGTTGTGATACGCTTTGACCATTATTTTTAGACAAGTGTAGATTTACATCTACAGGTGTCTTTGCTTGACCATCATCATTCTTATTGAATTGTTCCAGTATTTTCTCAACATAATGTGATTGAGACAATACCAGTCCATCAGATGTTCTAGAAATTTTTATTCCTAGAATCACATCGGCCAAGCCCAAGTCCTTCATATCGAACTTGTCAGTCAACATTCTCTTGGTAGTTTTAATGATATCATTATTACTACCAATTATTAGCATATCATCTACATAAAGGCATACAATGACATATCCTTTTTGAGTGTTCTTCGCATAGACACATTTGTCACACTCATTAATCTTGAAATCATTCGATAACATTACATTATCGAATTTTTCATGCCATTGTTTCGGTGCTTGTTTTAATCCATAAAGTGATTTAACAAGTCTGCACACCTTCCTTTCATGTCCAGGAGCAATGAACCCTTCAGGTTGTTCCATGTATATCTCCTCATCCAATTCACCATTCAAAAATGCAGTCTTAACATCCATTTGATGTATTTCCAAATTATGTAGTGCTGCAATAGCAATCAACATTCTAATGGATGTTATTCTGGTCACTGGTGAATATGTATCAAAATAGTCCAAGCCTTCCTTTTGCTTGTACCCCTTGGCAACAAGTCTGGCTTTGTACTTGTCGATTGATCCATCTGCCTTCATCTTCTTTTTGAAGATCCACTTGCACCCTAAAGGCTTATTTCCTGGTGGAAGATCCACTAGTTCCCATGTGTGGTTCTGCATGATGGATTCAATCTCACTGTTTATAGCCTCTTTCCAAAATGGTGCCTCAGGAGTGGACATCGCTTCCTTAAAGCTTTGAGGCTCATTTTCTAACAAGTATGTTAGAAAATCAGGACCAAATGACTTTACAGTCTTTGTCCTCTTACTGCGTCTAGTGTCATCCATAGACTCATTAGACTCTTGGTCTATGGTCCCTTGATGGCTACTTGATGCAGTGTCATAAGTTCTCTTGTGAGAACTTCCTTCTTGTGCATTTTTACATGGAAATATGTTCTCAAAAAATGAAGCATTCCTAGACTCAATAATTGTATTAACATTAATATCAGGAATGTCAGATTTATGCACAAGAAAACGATATGCACTACTGTTATATGCATAGCCAATGAAAATGGAATCAACGGTCTTTGGTCCAATCCTAACTCTTTTGGGGTTAGGGACTGCCACTTTTGCAAGACACCCCCACACTTTTAAGTATTTGTAGGAAGGTTTCTGCCTTTCCATAACTCATGTGGTGTCTTGTCCATTTTCTTATGAGGTATTTTGTTGAGGATGTGATTTGCGGATAGCAAAGCCTCCCCCCACAAGTTCTGGGGTAAACCCGAACTTATCAACATGGCATTCATCATTTCTTTTAAGGTACGGTTCTTGCGTTCAGCAACGCCATTTGATTGGGGTGAATAGGGGGCTGTTGTTTGGTGAATAATTCCATGTTCTGCACAAAATTCCCCAAAAGGGGTTTCATATTCACCACCCCTATCACTCCTTAGTACCTTTATTTTCTTGCCAAGTTGATTCTCTACCTCATTTTTATAATGTTTGAACATTAATATGGCTTCATCTTTACTTTCATTAAGTAAACATAACAGTATCTAGTGCAATCATCAATGAAAGTAATGAAATACTTTTTACCACCTCTAGTTTGCACAAATTTCAGATCACATACATCACTATGAATTAAATCTAGAGGTTCAGAAGTTCTTTCTACAGATTTGAAAGGAGTTTTTGTTAGTTTTGATTCCACACATACTTCACACTTATGTTTTGAATCAATATTAAATTTATGCAACAATTCCATGTTAATTAATCTACGCAAAGTATTAAAATTAACATGTCCTAGCCTATCATGCCACATATCACATGACTCAAGCATATAAGCGGAAGCATTCACTTTATTAATAATAGGATAACAGTTATTACATCCATTTGAATAAACCATGCTAAGATACCCTTTGCCCACATACACCCCATTCTTTGTGAGTACAAATTGTCAGATTCGAAAACCAACTTGAACCCATTCTTGCTTAACAGTGATCCGAACTAAGTTCTTTCGGATGTCTGGTACATGCAGTACATTGTTAAGAGTGAGTTCCTTCCCGAGGTCATCTTCAACACAACTTTTCCCATGCCTTCACTTTGGATGAAGATGAGTTCCCATGAACAGTTGCTCACCATTCTTCACTTCAATGTATGAAGAGAACATCTTCTTGTCCGAACATATGTGACGAGTAGCACCAGTGTCCACCCACCATTCCTTGGTGTTGATCACCAAGTTCACTTCGGAGACCACGGCTGAAAGTTTGATGTCGGAAACTTCTGTTGCAAGTTTTCTTCCTCGGTCACGTGCACTTGTCCGGCCTTCTTTTCTCGTTCTCTTGTGCCTTGCGGATTCTGCAATCCTTAGAACGGTGACCGATTTTGTTGCACGTGTAGCACTTCCCCTTGAACTTTTTGTTGGGCCCTCCATTCTGATTTGGGCCTTTTCCGGGGTGCTTCCTCTTTTTGTTGGTTTTCTGTCCACCATCCTCCACAATGTTGGCTTTGGACTCCATGGAGTGATTTACCGTCTCTTTTCAGAAGTGCGGTTGTCCTCCTCGATCCTCAGTCGAACTATCAAGTCCTCAAGCCCCATCTCTTGCGCTTGTGCTTCAAGTAATTCTTGAAGTCTTTCCAAGATGGTGGTAATTTTTCAATCAGAGCAGCCACTTGGAAAGATTCACTAAGCACCATACTTTCTGCACTTATTTCATGCAGAATGAGTTGAAGCTCTTGGACTTGACTTATGACAGTCTTTGAATCAACCATTTTGAAGTCAAGAAACCGGCCGACAACGAATTTCTTCGTTCCGGCATCTTCTGTCTTGTACTTCTTTTCCAAAGACTCCCAAGTTCTTTAGCAGTTTTGATCGGGCTATACACGTTGTACAACGCGTTGTCCAATCCATTGAGGATATAATTCCTGCACAGGAAATCCGCATGTTTCCATGCATCCGCAGCACAGATCAACTCTTTGTCATTGTCTTTGTCCTGCAGTTTCGGAGCCTCCTCCGTCAGAAACCTGGCCAAGTTCAGGTGGTGAGATAGAACAACATTTTCTGTTGCCATCTCTTGAAATCCGTCCCATTGAACTTCTCCGGTTTCTCTCCATGAGAGACATGGGTTGGAACTGTGACAGGTACAGGCACAGCCACAGCCACAGAGGATGGGTTGGTCACGGGGTTGTTGGGTTGGTAGACATCTGTTACAACCAAAGTTATAACACAAAAATCAATATCAGGATTCTAAACAGAATCGGTCGGTACAGACTTCTATGAATAGAATTGTGTATATAATACTATTTTGTAAAACAGGCTCAAAGTCTTAAGAATGTTAAACTAAACAGTATTAAAATTAACAAGAAGTGTACTGATTTGATGAATCTGTTCTGTCGAATGGTGAAGACCGAGGCTAGAGTTGGACTCTATGTCCTTAAGACTTTGATCGCCCCGCACTGGTGCTCACGGGTTCCGGCGATAGTCTCCCAGGATACAACGGTCAGATCGTCCTCTGGTAGCAGCACTTCAAACCAAAGAACCAGCGAACCTCCTGTGTTTTTGGAACTCTCTCTTACTTGAATGCAATGGAGACTCGAATGCAAACTCTTTTTGTCTGGAATGCCTATTGCAGTGAATGAATTCGATACCTAAAAATGCAGAGATTGAGTGGTATTTGAATAGGGAAGAATTGGTTGAAGAGACTCTTGGAGGAGTCTCTTCCTCTGTTCAGTTTTTCCTGAAACAGAGTCTCAAGCACCCATTGATTCAAATAATCAACGGTCCGATCGTAACCGTCGATCCGACGGTCCACATTGCATCTACGGATCCATTCGATCAACGGTCCGGATTTAATCCGATCATCCCACATCACATCTACCGATCGACGGCCCGGATTTCATTTGATCAGAATGATCTCCACCGTCCGATCAGACAAAAGGTCCAAAAAGAAAAGGCTCTAGCTCCTAGCGACGATGCGTACGTGCGAAGTGCCAAGTGCGCCCTAAAACGCCCAATACGCCCTCGCGCGCGCGCGCGCGACGCGCGCCGCGCGTGGTGGTGCTACGCACCACCCCGCTTGGAAAGGTCCACCATAGGGTGTCCACCAAAAGCAATACACTAGAGTACAATGAGCCCACCTTATAAATCCTCAATACTTTTTCTTTTTAACCGATATGGGACTATAGCTTTTTCTTTTCCATCCCCAATCACCAACCACTTTCATCATGTTTTAAGGAGAACTTTGGATTCAATTTTCTCATTCACCCAAGATGGGTTTTGAGAATATAAATATACTACGTTCATCTACTCAACGAGAGGAACGTAATCCAATGAGTTTCCACTAAACATAATTAGTAGAACCCAAACTCATTTTAACCAAACATGGTCAAAACCCAAGGTTTTTCCAACACATAATAGGTGTGAGATATAAAAATATTAAAAGACTAATGAACTCTTTCATGAAGCTTTTCTTTCTTAGCTTTCTTAGCTACTCTCTCAACCTGTCTTGTAATTAAGAATAGAATATTAATTAATCAATTGGTGCCTGCCCAGTGTTTCATGTTTCCTCCTAAACGAGTGTGGAGCATTTTTTCTTATGCCTTTTTTAGACACCATTAAAATAGTGGGATCAATATATAAGTTGAAAACTTCTTTTTTCACTTCCAATGTGGTACTATGTTTGAAGTCTCACAACATCGCCAACCTATTATAATTTATTTAATATTATAGGGACTTTAAAAAAAGTAAAAAAAGTTAAGGGATTTATCGTTAATATAGAGGTATCCCCAGAAACCTCTAATTAATTTCCTTTTTTTTTTAAAATAAAATACGAAATGAAATAATTTTTTTTTTAAGGATTTTGTGGCCCTTCACAGGTAGTGGTTGAAAGTGACGGTCTGATCCAGGTCCACCATGATTCTGGCTCTCAGATTCCAATTTTTAGAAAATTTTATTTCATAATATAAAAATAAATCATGAATTAGTGGGGTCTTGCAATTTGCAGTTTTTTAGTCAACAAAACTTATTTGAATTAGTCTATTTCTAAAATTACAAAATTTGTATTTCAATAATTGCAGTTATGGTGACAAGTATAAACTCTTTTTCTTCTTCTCCTATATGGCGATCGTTTCCACCATTGGGTTGTCAACAATTTCTTTGCTTTTTTTATCTCCCCTGTTTTTGTCCTTGCTTTTCCATGTTGGATTGGACAATAATTAAGTATTGATACACTCGATTTATTTTATAGTCTCATCTGTAATTTTAAAAAATCCCCTAATCATCAATACATTGTGATAATATAAATATCAATATAAATTGATTTGAAAATTGTATTTTGCTATGTAACCCACAAAAAAAACTCAGCTCTTGTAAATTGTCAAATATAATTTTTTTGAGTGGATTAGTTTGAATTCATTGATACCCCATGTCATGTCTTGCGTTCCAGTTCGTGAAGTGGATCATGAAAAGGAATTACAGTAGAGAATTTCTTATGGTCGAATATAGTTTTTCTTTGCGATTAAAAACATGAGTCGAGTTACGTGGTTAACTCGCTAGGAGTGACGGAGGGGCAGTGCCCCCGAAAAAATATGATACAAATATTTTTCACGTAAATCTGTATTATATGTGAGAGTATTATAAAGGTATTATAATCATGTACATACATGATGGCACTACAAGAAAAAGTATTTTTTGCGACGCATTTTTTGCGACGGATCCAAAAAACGTCGCAAAAGATTTAATTTTGACGGAAATATTTTACCATCGCAAATATATATTTGCTTTTGCATCGTTTGGGTTAAGCTGCTGTTAAAAGTGGATATTTACGTCGGGTGTTTTACACCGTCGCAAATAAGCATTAGTTGCGGCGGGTGTTATGTCCGTCGCAAATATTATAATGTCCATCCACCGTTCATTTAATATTCTCGATTTCAGCCGTCCGATCTTCTCATATATATAATGTATTAAAAACAAAACATAACCCTCATTTGAACCCTAACACCCCTATTGGACGGCGCGCGATCCTTCATCGTCTTCGATCCCTCGCCGACGCCATTGGACAATTTTCCGGCGGCATCATCGGACGATCACTCATTGACACCACCAAAGGATCCTCCACCGACGCTGTTCCCTCATCTTTTTCGATCCCTCACCGATGCCATCGGAAGACCCTCCGTCGACGCCATCAGACGATCCCTCTCCGACACCATCGGGCGATCCTCCACTGATGTCATTCCTTCACCGTCTTCAATCCCTCACCGACGCCATCGGACGACCCCCCGCTGACGTCGTCGATCCCTCATTGACACCACCAAAGGATCCTCCTCCGACGCTGTTCCCTCATCTTCTTCGATCCCTCACCGATGCCATCGGAAGATCCTCCGTCGACGCCATCAGACGATCCCTCACCGATACCATCGGGCGATCCTCCACCGATGTCGTTCCGTCACCGTCTTCGATCCCTCACCGACGCCATCGGACGATCCCCTGCTGACGTCGTCGTACTATAGTACCCCACCAACATCGTCGGACTGCGATCCTCCACTGACGCGGTCGATTCATTTTCTGCAATCCCCCGCCGACACAGTTATCCATTCATCCATCGATTTTATAGTCTTTGCCTTTTTAGGTATTACCTTTGACTTGTTCCAATTTCTTTTAAGAATAACTGTATACTTGGTTTGGTAATGTGAGATCTGAAAATGCAGGTGAGCAAGAAGAGGATGGTTGAAAATGGGATGGGGAAGCACTTTCAATCGGGGTGGAGGCAAGGGAGAGGTGGTGGGTTCTGAGGCTGGGGACATCCATACTTGTATGGATGATTCTGTGATATCTTAGACGGTTAGATATGTTTTTTCCCCTAAAAGGTTGGTTTGTTGCTTATCATCAGAATGATCAATGTGTATATTTTGATCTAAGGTTGGTTGATTTGTTTACATATTTTAATCAAAAGGTTGGTTGATTCCATTTTACACTTGACTTTGTTTATTGTCTAAATACCCTCAATTGATGTTTCATGTGGACTCTACCCTCTCTATTTTTTTAATTGTTGAGGAAGCTAATGTTGCCCAATTTTAGATTATTCTAGTTTACTTCAATCAATTTGTTTGTATCTTAGTTTGTAATGTTTGTTTAAATGTTTGTATCTTCTTATCAGATGGAGGAAGGGGAGAGGGATTACATTTGAAGCCATGGGTACAAATATTGCCTTCATAGGTAAGAGGATTCTTCCAATAATAGTGTTGTATAGGAAAAGATGGAAAATTTATTTGAGATGTGTTTAGTGGCGGTGCTTTTGTTTATGATGTAAATTCATTGCTTATGCAACTTTCTTTTGTTTATTTTGTTTTCTTTCTTTACAGGAATGCTTTATACATTGGTCATTTAGAATGATGCACATGTTATATTGTCGAACTTGGTTCTTGATGCAGATAATGATCATGGAATAAGCATAGTTAAAAAATTGAAATTTTAACCATTACGTTTATATGTGTCTTAGAATTTTATAAATATAAGTGATCCATTAATATGCTTTTATATTTTACACTAGCAGATGTTGGGAACCATTATGAATGTTTTCAAGTTGCTCAGTTTTATTGGGACTACATGATTACCATGTTGGAATTCTGATTATGCTGTGATCCTTTAGTTATTACCTTATTTCCTCAAGTTTAACGGATGGATCTATCAAAGTTCTGGGACCTTGAAACTTTTGATATAATTGGTTCAACTGGATTAGAGGTATCTCTTTGGCATTGGCTTATTTTGTAAGAAATGTCTGAATGGAATTAGACATGTCGAGGGCGATGAAGAGGGACCTCATGCCCTGCTCCTAGAACTGTTACTAATTTCAGGCCTTTGTATAGTGAAGACCATCATTAAGCTGCACTTTAAAAGTTAAAAAAATGTGAAGTGGGTGGTTGAATGTGAGTTTCCATTAGAAAGATGTTGTGAAGTATAGCCCCTCCTATTCTTACAAGCCTCCCTAAATTTAGAACCCTTTCAAAAGCAACTGAAATAAATAAAAAAACAATAAATGAAACGCTCCCCCAAAAAGAATTTCAATTTCTCTATTGAACTGCATATTTCTTTGCTGCAATTTAATTTTTAATTTATCTGATATTCATGTTCACAAGTACATTCTAGGTTAGGACATAGGAGTGTCTGACAGAGTGTATTAGCTATAGTGAAACTTGACAAATAGAACACGACTATTACATGGGTTAGACGTGAACAAGGATGGTAGTATTTCTGCAAATATTACTATAGTTACTGCTCTTAGTTTGACATCAGGACATCTACTCTTCATTGGGGGGGGGGGGTGTTCTAAATTTTTCAATGGCGAATATTGAATAAGGGGGAATACCGAATAAGGATTAACAGGGTGGATTTCCATATATTTTTACCAAAATCTCAGGACAAAAGTAAAGAAACTAAAGCACCTTCAATTTTCTGGAGAAGCTTCTTCACTTTCTGGATCTTGAGGAACTTAAAGTCTTTATCTTTAGTCATGTCTGTTAGCTCCTTTTGAATGTGTAGTAGTAGTAGTAGACACTATAAGAGAGCCAATTATCTTTATCACTTATTTTTCAAGTTCAGATTGTTCAGATTGATACTGTTGAATGTGTAGTAGTAGTAGTAGACACTATAAGAGAGCCAATTATCTTTATCACTTATTTTTCAAGTTCAAATTGTTCAGATTGATACTGTTGAATGTGTAGTAGTAGAAGACACTATAAGATGGCCAATTAGCTTAAGTTCGGATTGTTCAAGTAGCATATCAGCACATGGAGATGCTTCTGTCTCTTATTTTCTTAGATCAAGTCTTGATAAACACTTCAACATTGACTGTAAGTGGACCATACAGCAGATTAGGAAAGCTCATGCAACAACATTTTGTTGAGACAAAAATAAAGATACCTCCTATTCTTACAAGCCTCCCTAAATTTAGAACCTTTTCAAAAGCAACAGAAAAAAAAACAATAAATGAAACGCTTCTTCATTTACTAATAACTTCATGGAATTTGAAATGTGGAAATATTTGAAGTGCTTGATGGCCCCATATATCTTTTTTTTATTGAATAGCTTCTCAACCATATCTTTTGTGTATCATTGCAGAGGCATATTCATGCGAACAGACATTGCTTGTTCAAAAGATAGTTTCTGAGCTCAAAGGTTCTGATTTTGTTTTTGTTGAAGAATTTGAAGCTAAAAAGGAGCTGTCGAAGGTTATAATCTAACTCTACCACTTCTCATTGCCTTTGTCCTTATTCAGGTCAATAATAAACTCTATTATTTCATCATTTGATGAATTTCAATGATGAGGAGCTCCAATATAAGTTAATAAAATCATGAATGTACAAAATCACCCACACAGACCGTGCATCGGGAGGCCTAGACCCCCCCCCTCTCGCGGGGGTTTGTTATATGAATTTGAGACCTGTTGGGAGCAAACACATGGCTTTAGCCAAAGGGCAACCCCATGTGGGTTGATCATCTTGATGATTGCTGTAATTTGAAGTTCACTATTTTAGGCATAATCTGAATTTGCAGCATTGATGTTGCTTCCCTTTGTCCTGGAAAAAAAATTCTTTGAACAAACCACTTTTATCATCGTTTTCAATCTACATATTCTAATTCTTGCTCACTGATTTAAAACTATGTGGAACATGTTTTGTATATTGACAGGAATGACTATTATGAAGGAGAGTCAATTTCGCTCAAACTCATTCAAGCAAGGTTCACTTTGGAGGCAAATGGGAGAGATTCCTACTATAGTTAATGACTTAATGTTTATATTATATATTATAACCCTATTTTGATGTAGACATGACTTGATGTTTATAATATATTATAACCTCATTTTGGATATAGGCATGACTTGATGTTTATACTATATTGAAGATAGTTTTTTTATATATATTTGAAGGGATGACTGACCCCACTATGAGCTATAGCTTCTTTGTTGCTTGGCATTTTCAATCCCTACAAGTGAGAGGAAGTTGATATTTGTTGCTTTACAGGCCTAGCAAAATATTTATTTTTATTTTTGATCTTGTGAATCTACTACAGACTGAATCTTTATGTGAATACATATATTATAAGTTTTCTAAAATCCAAATGAAGCAACAATGAAAAGATGAAAAAAAACATTATTTGCGACGGTTTAGGCCCATGTCGCAAAAGCAAAAAATAAAAATAAAAATGTTTTTGCGACGGATATCTTATCCGTAGAAAAATAAGTTTTTGCGACGAATTATTTGCAACGGTAGAAAAACCGTTATAAAAGATATTTGCGACGGTTAAAAACCGCTGTCAATCTTTTGCGACGTCGTTTGATACGGTGGAACCGAAACCGTTGCAAAAGGGTATTTGCGACGGTTACGAACACTTGCACGGTTTAAAACCGTCGCAAAAAATTTTTTCTTGTATAGGTATTTTTTTTATATTTTTATATTTCAATAATGGATTTCAATGCCTTGGGTTCCCCAGTCCGCCAGGCAACATCAGTTGACTCGTCCATTATTCCAGGTTCTTGCAACGACCCGGCATTTAATAACATTAATTAAAGGGAAAAATCCAAATAACCCCCCAGAAACTGCTTGAATTGTATACAACCCCCTTAACTTTTTTTAAAGTTTATATAACCCCTTGAAAACACATATATAAATCCAATAACCCCATGAGTTAAACTTCTGTTAATAGATAAGGAAACTCCTGTAAATATTCTGTTCAATTAACCCTGACTGAAAACATAGTATACCAAAAACTCTTATAAATTGTTAAAATGCGAAAAACTCTTTATAAATGATAATTTTACCCTTCTGGATAAATTATTAAATCCTGTCTGTCACTTACAGAAGATTTTGCACATTTTAACACATTCTAGGGGTTTTTGGTATATGATATTTTCAACCGTGGTTAATTAAACAAAATATTCGTAGAATAATCCTCATATGTTAATGAAAATTTAACTAAGAGAACTATTTCGATTTACATAGGTGTTTTCAGGGGGTTATATGAACTTCATAAAAAATCAAGGGATATATGAATTTTAGATAATTTATAATTTAGAGGGAGTTATATGGATATTTCCAACAACCCCACAATCCCACATGCCCTCTTTGTCTTCGAATACCACACGAAATTCGTTATATATATTCATCGTCAAACAGAGAGACTCAAAACAAATATCTATTGAGAAGGGGAAGAAAAGTAGAGAGGGAGAGAGGAAGTAAGAAGATGTGTTACGAGGTGAAATGTTCGACGTGTGGGAAGAGCACATGGGGAGGGTGCGGGCGTCACGTGGAGTCCGTCCACAAGAAGATCCCCCAAGGTCAACACTGTCTCTGCCGTGGATGGCCCGGAGTCAAGGCCGTGACGGACGGTTCTGATGGTGGCGCCGTCTCCGCTGATGCTGAGCCCAAGGCGGCGTCGACGTGTGTGGTCCTCTGATGAAGGTGATTTGGGTGTCGTCGGGATATCGTTGTACCGAGTCTGTTTGGTTTTCTAATAACATATACCAATAATTTTGGGGTCAGTTTGCCTTTCATCTACCCTTCTTTCTTCTGTAAAATTGGGTTTTACAGTCTTTTCATTTGTGTATGAGTCATGGATATCTCGGACAAAAATTTTATGCTTATGGATAATATTTACAGTGAATTTGATTTATTTATTTATTAGAGAATTGTGGTCATTTTTTAGACCGGATCCTCCGTGGTTAAATCACATTGAAATATTGTAAAAGTCAATCAAAGTTGTCACGTGAACGATGTGAAACCTGTGACAGTCAATCAGAGGCTATCACGTAAACCATATAATTTTTTTTTAACTCTTACCGATAAGAGTTGTTTGAATTTTTTCATTTTTTAAAGGCTGAGGAACTCCCTACGTGGCATAAAAGTAGTCTACCAAAAAAACTACAAGTAGCTGGATCGGGGGCTCTTATTCAATGATCGGGGGCTACTCCAGTCCCCCATTCCCTGATGCATTGAATTCTTTTTCTTCTGAAGTTTGTGTGGATAATGGATTTTATTTCCATAAAAGCTGTGGCAGGGTAGATGCTGCCATCAATTTGTGAGATGGGTGGAGATTTGAATATAATATCTCAAGGATTATGCATTTATGTTACCGTTATAGAGTTCTAGTATCGCTTGTTGAGAACCTCATCAACAATAAAAACTTGATCATACACAAAAATAGAACACACAGATATATGTGGTGGCTTATATACATAATAGGTGAGATACACAAACATCAAAAGACTCGTGAACTCTTTTATGAAGTTTTTCTTTCTTAGCTACCCTCTCAACTTCTCTTATAATTAAAAATAGAATCTTAACTAATCAATTGGTGTACACCCTAAATTTAAGGTTTCATCATGTTTATCTGATGTTGGTATACCTTACAAAATTGTGAGTCCAGACAATACAATCAAAAGAATTTCAGTGTGAATGGACCAGAGTAACGATTCAAGTTGAACATTGTTTTTTCATAGAAATTAAAGCAGACATTTATACAAAAAATGATTTTTTGATATCCATGTGATGTTTCCTCGCAAACAGCTCAACCAGAAATTCTCGGTGCTTCACACTTTTTGTTGACGTTGATACACTCTTTATTTTATGTCTCTTTGTAGTAGTCATGTCATTAACACAATGTATGAAATGACCTAACACAATATATATCATACAACATTCGTATAAACTACATTACGAAAATCGTAAAAGATATATGCATTCAGCTCATATAAAATCTTTTAACAACTAACAGTCCAAAACCCCCACGGCAAAGGCCAAGCAGAGGTTTACTGTTGGAGACAGCCAAAACAGGAATTCTGACAAACATCAAATGTCATGTGAACTATTTAACAATGAAAAAGTTGCAGTGGGCATGAATAATCAAACCATCATGTGAATCAAATTAAACTAGGCCTGGAATTCCTTGCCAGTGCTTTTAAAAGATGAAAACAATCTATATAGCTCATTTAACCTACCAATAATTCATTTTCATCACTCAAACCAACAGATGAGACCACGCTAATTCTGCCGTGAACATTGTAAATATTTAGGATCTCCTGAAAAAAAAGGGGTGAACAAGGTGATACTTTTTTTCCCCTCTGGATTAAAGAGAATGTGGTTACAAAGAATCAACAGCTCCTTTTAAGACACTGTCAATTATCTTGTTCTCCCTTATGGCATTCACCAGCCATCTAATTCTTCTCAATTCCGGTATTACTATCTGAATTTGGATCCATATGTCGTCCAAGAGAGATCGCCCAAAGAGATTTTTCTTGGATCCATTGATAGGTCTTACAATTCACCAGCATTGCCAGTGAGAGGTTAATCATGAAAAACTGCAATGCACATATTCACTTCTTTTCACTGTGAATCTCAGGCTTAGTCTCCATTTCAGGACCAGCACTAATTACTGGGATCTAATTTACTAGTGGAAACTTGTGGTACTACTTGGCCAGAGATCACAAAACTTTGGAGACCGAGGACCATCTTATGCTTACTGCTCTTGGATTCCAAGAGGTAGTTTTGCTTGATTTTCAGATGGCAATTATTTCCAGACCTCTCCGACAAGTTCCTCTTCCAGTTCACCGATTGAGAGAGAACCTTTGAAAATTGGCAGATGAATGGCTCTGGACAAATATTTGTAGCCAGATGAAGTGGCAGAATATGTCTTGATGCTAACAATGTCCCACAGAGATGGAGCTGATATTGTTGACCACGGCCCAATATGTATACATTTTTTTTTGATAAATACCAGGTCAAGATAATGAACAATAAAGCTCACCCTGAAAAGCATAGACCAACAACAATAAGCAAAGGCATAGATGAAGGCGAAGTTGCCCAAGAAATTTTAACCAGTGATGGACTTACAAAGAGGGTAAGAGAATAACTATGTGAGATTAAAAGGAGAGTAAATGTGGTTAGCAGAATGTGTTTTTCCTCTCCAGAATCACAAGTTTCTTCTGCATGCAATGTACAACATGAAAATGATTCCAAGCTACTTCATTTTGTTTAGTAATACAATGTTGCAATATCTAAGCCCACTTTGGAGTTTTGGTCAGTGTAATTGAATCAGAAATGACATTTTCAGAAGCGCCATACACACAGCCAAACAAAGAAGGTGGAAGATCAGGATTTCCTGTGTGTAAAACATCTAAGAACTTCCTGAAGTGCTTTTTTTATTTAAGCATACAAAGTTGCTACAGTGCAAATGCATTAATCGTTGGTCGTCACATATTTTCCAATCAGCCAGACTTGCATTGATCAAAATTCAGACAATCATTTGTTGGAAGTGTCCATATGCGTGACTGATCATACAGTTGGTCAGAAATGAAATAAACAAATGCAAGTCTCGCAACCACTACACTTGATTATTGAGAAACTTAAACAGCCTGGGGAAAAGAGCTTGTGAGGCATACAAAAAATGCTCAGTCATTGACATTTAAAATAATTGTTTGCCAGTATGCGACTGCCGCATTTTATCAGTTGATGCATGATAGATCAGTTTTGCAAAGCTACGACATAACCCAAAACAAACTCTAACATTGGCATTTAGAAATCTGCAGCTTTAACTGGTTGATTTTCCAATTCCATACCTAGATAAATTTGGCTGCAGAAGAATCATCTTCTCATGCCATCTAATGATAGTATTCCAAATTTTACATCCCCATAAGAATGACCTATTACAGAGTCAAAAGGAATAGGGACCTTCACAACAATGCTCAATGTTAAGTCTTAGTGATGCATGGTTTGGACATTATCACTTCCAAATTCAGTAAATGGTGCACAAATCAATTTTAAACTATATACTATACTTCTGACTCATTTTGAGGGATTAAAGTAGATTGGTGATGATCCATAAGCATTACTAAAACTAGATGTAAGAGTAACTTCTGTTCCTCTCTCCCTCTAAGGACCACGAGACTAACAACAGGCAGATCTCTCCAGTTCCTCTCCAACAGAACAAATCTGAAGTTCTATGTAGTACGTTCTACTATCCATATAATGCCATTTATGCCCTACAAGTTACATTTCACAAAAAAAGCCAATGCATATAAAACACAGGAATTTATATAAATTTTTGGACCGAAACGAATTAAAAAACGACTCTGAGCAAAGAAACAACACCTGAATCGCATCCGCGTCCATCGGATCAGTACAAGCGCAAAACAGTCCTTGCGAAAGAATTTGAGCTCTTCTGCTGGCTCTTCACGACCCGCCCCCTCCCCCACCCCTCCTGCTGCTGCTCCGCATCGGCGTCAGATAAAATCTCAACAACCCATTATCAACATGCCCCGGAGAGTACCTCGCGCTCCGGTTCCTCTCCAACACAAACTCCTCCCTCCTCTTCTTGAACTTGCTATGCCCATTCATCTCCACATTGTTGCCTCTCAATCCCCCAAACGCCGACCCCCCATTGACAGAGCTCCTCGAACTCACACTACTGTTGCTCCGTGCGACTTTTCCACAAGTGACCTCCCTCCGGAGCTCCGGCCATGACTCCGAGAGCGACCGCTCCATGATTTTCCCCGACCGATTGAACCCGCCATCATCATCATCCTTCCCACCCCTCCGATGTATGAACCCCCATATGCTCCACGCCTTGCTCCATCTCCGTGACTTCTTCGATCCCCCCGCCTTCGATTTCGAGGCGGCGTCTCGGAATGCAGACTCGAAGCTCTCCGAACAGTCGTCCCGGAGAGAATTCGAGTTGGAGTCGCGGGGATCACGATCCAGGACCGAATTTCTGTGGAGGTAACAATCCGTGACCTTCGCGTTTGAGCCCGACTTCGTCTCCTCGGCTTCGATTGGGGCTTTTCGAGAGCTCGAGCGGTCGAGGCTCTTCCTCCGCCGCTGCGACGAGTCCGAGTAGTAGTCCCGGGTCTGCGCGGTCCCGCCGGGGGTGGTGGCCTCCATCGGCTCCTCGACAGGGATGAGCGCGTCCGACCGTTGACACGGGATCGGAGCGTCCTCGACCACCGACAGCATGGGCGGGAAGAACCGCGGGAACGGCGGAGGACGACCGGCGATCAGGTACCCGTCCCACGACGCCCTCGGCTCATCCCACGACTGCCGGGGATCGTCGAAAGACATCCTCCCGGCGTCGAGCGAAAACCTAGGGTCCGTGTCGCACGATCTTCGGCCGTAGATGTCCTCGGCGACCTCAGATTGCGTGTCGCGGAAGCCCCACCGCCTCGATCTCGGCTTTTCCATCGGCATCGGCTTCCCCGCGCCGCCGGCCGTGGCGGCGGAGGAGGGGGAGGATTTCTTCTTGAGCTTCTGCTTCCGCCTCCACTTCTGGAGTTTCTTGCTGAAGACGGAGGCGGCGAGCCAGAAACTCCCGGCGATCTCCTTCAGATCCTTCGCCGGCAGGGGAGGCTTCGCCTGCGCGTCGACGTCGATGTGGTCCTTGATCGTCTTCACTTCTTCCTCGACGATCTCCTCCTGGTCGACCGTTGCTGGGGCGACGACGGGCTCGGAAACCCTAATTTCGTCGTCCTCTTCGTCAACGAGAGCGTCGTCGGCGGCCACGTCGCGGCACTCGATCTCGATCTCTCCGAAGGGCGGCGGTTGAACTCCACGACTCGGCTTTGGTGGCCGTTGTGGTGACGGTCGTCGTCGAGGTTGAACAGGTTCCACAGCGTGTTCCGGCCGCGGACGTCGCAGGACCTGCGCTGCGGCTCAAATGCCGCGGCCGCGGAGGGCCCGCCCCTCCCGCCGGAGAACGACTTGCACCGGCGCAGCTGCGCGGAGAAGGCGGCGGAGGACGAAGACGCCCCCACAGCAGCCACCGGCGGCTTGCCGCGCGCGTCAGTGGCCGCGGAGACCTTGAAGAGTGACTTAATGGCGGCGGACGCGGCCGAAGAGGGCTTGCCACGGCGGGAGGAGGAGGAGGCGGTGGCGGAAGCGGCGGGATCGAGTCCGGCGAGCCGTTCGCGGAGGCAGGAGGCGCAGAAGCCGGTGACGAGCTCTTCCGGGTGGCGGTCGCACGAGGTGGCGGAGGAGCTAGACAGCCGGGGAGGCTGCGCCGCCTGTAACGGCAGCTCAAGCGCCATTGAAGGCTTCAAAACGAGATCCGAACCGTACAATGCGGCAACGGACGGTCACGATTTCAGCTCATAATCACTTCAACAAAAACACTGAACAGATAGAAAGAGAGAGAGGGTCTGAAATGGAAAAATAAAAACCCCTTCAGATAGAGAAATCAAGGTTTATGTTTTTATTATTTTTATTTTTAAAAAAAGAAAAACAAAAAAGAAGAGCTGTAAAAAGAGGGGGGTGAAAAAGCAAAAGCAAATCACGCCCCCACCTCTGACCCTGCTTTTCTTTTTCATTTTTTTTGTGTGGGGGTTCTTTTTAGAATAGCATTTACGTTTGGACGTTTTTGCAAAAAACAAAAAGGTTAAACGAGACAATTAGTTTGGTTTTCCCGACGTAGGTGACGTCGTTGGAGGTCGAGCGAGAGGGCTCTAGGCTCGTACGGTCGCACGAAGTCTACCATAGAGGACCATCAGATGTGACTCTGACTACCGTCTGATCTATGGACCATAGGTCACCTGGATATTGGTTATTTTGTTTGCGTGATTTCCGAGACGGATCTGTGGTTCGACGTTGATTAGATGGCCGATTCCAGTTACGGTGTTCCATAATCTGAACCGTTCATTTGATGTAGTTATTTCAAAACGAACGGATTTGATTTTAATCGTCCCTCGCCTAGGGAGCCGTTACAGAGGCGCTGGTTATTTTCCTCCTCGAATTTGAATCCTCACCTCAACCGGGTCTTGGATCTCGCGATATTCTCTGATGTTGACGGGTTCAACCGGGTAAGGACGGTGGAATAGAGTGGTGAATATGGAGAATGTGGGGTGAGGATATCATTGGGTATCGCAATATAATTGCGACGGAAATAATACCCCATGCACGTACGTATATACACACACGTCACTCGCTTCACGTACTGAAATTACGGAAATGCCTCGGCAGGGGTATGCGCACGTGTGATGGACATTGTAACCTTTCAATTTAGCCGTTCGATCAATGACGTCGACCGTTTGTCGCCTTTGATTTGTAGTAGACCTCAAACATGATGCACGTGTGATACACGTGCAGAGAGGGTGTTGTGTTAGGGATACAAATATCTCTGTAACCACTTACTCGTACTGTAAAAGCTCTGGTGGACCATGAGAGAAGAGATCTAAACCATTAACTTGAGGTACAAACAGTTTTTTAACGAGTCATAAATTGCATGATTGTTACCATAAAGTGAAGAACCATGTAAATGTTATCTGTCTTTATTTTTCATGTATTTTAAAAAAAATACGAGAAGAAATACATGAATTGCCCACAAATATATCAAGAATGAAATTAATTTCTGAAGAATACTCCTGTAAGCATTTTTATTTCAATTCGAAGTTCATGAATAGACAGTTTTCAAATGATGGAGAGAATAAAATAAATAACATAAAAAACAAACAATTCCTAGGAATAAAAGCTCGAACCACCCAACTCCTTAGAAAAACAAAACCAGGTAGAAAATGTTTCTATCTAGTCCAAACACAATGCATCACTCCATCACTCGCAAGACATCCAAACACAATGCATCACTCCATCATTCAAATGTTTAATGTTAAAATTTTAATTTTTATGCGTAAGCAATACGTAAATATATATTTATTTGTTTTTGGTAAAGATTCCTTTTGTGGCTAATATTATTATTATGATTTTTAAGTTATATGAAACACAAAATTTTCATTTTGGACCAGTTGGGCCCACGGGTCAGCCTCCCTTTTCAGGTGTGAAAATTTGACTAGTCAGCGTGTTTATTGACCCTAAAATTCGTTAGTTTAAGATACCTGTGGTCCAAACATTAATAGATTATTTTAAAATAACATTTGTACACAAAAAAAATGTGGCATAATTTTTTTGTTCATATTATTATCCCAAAACAAAGTGTTATTATGATTTCAAAACAAAGTGTGCATTCCTTTGAATGAATGAATACCATCATTTTGTTCATAAATAATTACCAAACATTGATAGTTTCCTCTTATTTTTTTCTCATTAAACCATTCTATATTGCAATTAAAAATTTCTTGCTCATTCATTAACCAAAACTCGTCTCTTAAAAATATTAATGTCGATACATTCAGTTCTTCCAACAATAATGACTGAGTATATAAATATATTAATCCATGTGTACATTTAAATTATGTTTTTTTAGTTGTTATGTCTTTCTACATGCATTTGGATTAACCTCTTCTGTTAATTTTATCAAAATATAATCATTATATTTGAACATATAAATAAGAATAAACTATATAAATATTATATCTCATTGTAACTTATAAAAGTAAAGTTTATCCATGATAATCAATCATTATATTTTTAACATTAAACATTATCTATCTTATCTATTTTTTCATTTGTACAATTTTTTTATGAAGTTCATGAATATTTTAGAGTGTTGATTGAGTGAAAAAAAATCAATTTTTTTATCCAACACATTTTAAATAAGTTATAATAAAACATGGGAGGAGGGAAAGATTGAAATGATAAATGATTATTTTATTGGTTTTAAACTTATTTTTTCTATCATATTTTCTATATTTTATAAAAAGAAATAAAACGCTCCAAATGGCACACTATTTCCATTCCTCAATAAAAACAAAGGGCTTATTTTACTGAAAACTTGATTCTCCTATTTTTTATTTTAAAAAATCCAAGTGTGGGTGGAACCATTGGGAAACACAACCGGTGATCCGATGTCTTTTTTTTCTTAAAAAAAAAGAGTACTGATTAATTAATTAATTAATTAATGGGGGATGTTTTGATTATTTTCCCAATGTTTTGATGAGGGACGTGGGGGCGGTGGCCATTTACGAGGAAAAACGAAGGTCACGTGACAGCGGCATTAAATGCATGAATTGCGCAGAGCATGTACAACACATACAGAATACTTTGCTTTAGTTTACTTTATTTATTATTATTATATTATATTTGTTTGTTGTTGGTGTTGGGGGTAGAGGAGGTCTCTCTCTCTCTCTTTGAAAATGCATGGATGAATGGATGGATTGGAGGGAGGTTTTGGTGTTGGTGGGAATGCCCATAAAGTGAACTTCTGTCCTCAACCTTACATTGCTTTCTGACCTTTTCTTTGCTCTTGAATAATACAATCATTTATTTACGTTGTTATAAGTGCATCTCTAATCTATACCAACCAGTGTGAAACGAATAAAAAAATTCAATTAATAAATTATCATTAGGATATTCAAATACAAGATTCATGAGTCTAAAAAAAAAAAAAAAACTCAAAATATTATTGATAAAAATTGTTATACTTTAGGTTACAAGTTTTCTTTTAAATATAACAAAAATTTTAAAATTATTAAAATAGAAAAAATTGAAATTAATTATGACAGAATCTATGATATCCTAGATGATCATTAAAATTGATATAGATCAATCTACAAATTCTCAATTATGAGGAGAGAAATCACAAATATAAAAATTACTAAAAATATTATAATCACTAATTTGAAGGCCTAAATAATAAGAAGTTGTATGGTGGCATAAGGACTATGAGATTATGAGATGGGAGCCATTAGTTTCTATTATTCAGTTTTTTTGGTGGACTTTTTGCGGTGGTCTCATCTCTCCAAGAACACATCGATCACATGTTCTGCATCACATTCCCTAAACTTTTTTTTTCTTCAAATTTTAAAAAATTTCTCCAAATGTTCCTCTAAATAAAGAAACTGATTTTGACTCCTTACACACAAGGAGCCAAAATGTTTCTCTAAATGTTGGGTCCATGACATTAAATAATTTTTTGTGTAATATTACAAATTTATCCTCGATAAAAAGTTTAAAATTTTGATCATTCTTAGTATTTCTATCATTTTGTTTTGAGCAGAGAAAAGATAGGGAGTGGTATTAGAAAACCCACATGAAAATAAGGAAATAAATGAAAAAAGAAACTTTTTTCTTTCTGCTATAGAGCAACTATGAGGGTTGGGATGCTCTAATTGAGTATATGATTTATTTAATTCAGTAGATTCTTAATAAGTTAAATACATACTTGATTACAAGAAAAATGAAAGAAATATGCATTCAAATTTGTCAAACATTCTCATTTATATAAATAAATGTATTTCATTGATATAAATATATTTAAAAAAATAAAAACATGTCGAGATTGTAAAAATAATTTGCATGAATAATTGTTTTTAACTTTTCCTTAAATATATGCTAAAAATAGACATGCTTAATTTCGTGGATGACAATTTGGGAATACTGTCACACCACTGGTTATTTCATGTTTCCCCCTCTCAGGCTATTGTAATGTTGCTCACATATAGATGATTCATGATTGTGAACGCACAGTAAGAATTTTTTTTTGTTTAATTGTATTTTTTTATTCTCATTTACGAATATAAAAATCATATTTTCATTATTTTTTTCAGCTAAAAAAATGAAAATAAGTGATGAATTAGAGTTAAAAAAATGTTTATAACACTTTAAATTATATATATATTTGAGCTATTTATATTTGCAAATTATCCGGATCTCAAAAAGAAAAACGCATTGCTCAAAAATGTCGCGCTTAACAAATGTAAATGACCACATAATGATCCTGAGAAGACAAAAAAGAATAACAAGAGAACTCAAATAAAAATAATAAAACCAATAAAACATCAAATAGTGCACAATTTATATATATATATATATATATATATATATATATATATATATATATATATATATATATTAAAATGGGTGCTCAATTGAATTTGATAGCATGAAACTATTGCAAATGTAATCAGAGACAGATGACTCATGACTCATATCGGTTTAGGAAAAAACAGGGGGAGACCTTTAAGTGTAATTGATGATTACAGAAAAACAATTCATATCATATTTTGAAAACATTATAACAAGTGAAAACGACACATGTTATTTTATTATGATTTTTTTCAAAAAAATGACTAAAAAAAGTCTCTCAAAAATTAGAAATACCCAAATCAGACACTTTTTAAAATTATACTTAAAAAAGTCTCATTTTATAATTTTGAAAATACAAAAACTAATATACCCTTATACAATTAAATCCTTAATACATTTCATATCTTTTAACTTTGTTAAAATATTTCACCCTCTTAATTTTATTAATATATTTTACACATTTTCAAGTAGATCAATTTTTTTTATTATAAATTTTTGTGATTAGATAAATTTTGTGAAATATGTACCAATATAATTTGAGTTTTTTATGATGAACTCCATTAAATATTGATATATTTTTTTAAAATGGATATGTACTAATGATATTATAAAAATATGTAAATAGCTAAAAAAATAGAAAATGTGAATAAAGATTTAGAATACTAAAATATCATATGTTGTATTGGGGCACGACATAGATTTAAATTACATATTATAATTATACACAATGAAAAATGATAAACAATATCATGTAAGATATATATAAGAAACACATAGTATGATATATAATAACAAAACCTATAGGAAGATTGATTTTCATCATGTATATAAATATTGTTGTTTTGGAGGAAAAATATGTTTCTAGTGTAAAATAAAGAGAGATATTAAAGATTTAATTATATAAGGGCAGATTAGTCTTTTGTGTTTCAAAAACTGTGAAATGAGATTTTTTAGGTATAATTTAAAAAATTGGCTGGTTTGAGTATTTCAAACTCTTGGGATATTTTTTTTTATCATTTTCCCATTTTTTTTTCCTCGTTTATGTTTTTTTTAGTGGTTGACATTTAATGGTTATTTTTTATTTTTTGGGGGGAGATCACCTGTGATTGCATATATACCCTACTCAATAGCCAAATTATTATATTATATAATACAATATATTCAGTACAAATAATTAGGTTGCAAATAATAGATTTTCTAAAGCAGCACCTTGTATATACGTGATGAGTTCCGTACATAATGATTCCATGACAGCCGTCCGATTCAGATCGGACAGCTGTTCAGCCAAATAAATTAAGAAAATAAAAAAAACACAAACTCACACAATTTAAAGAAGAGCCAAAACATGGAACCACAGTCCAGCTAGGGCAAAATGGGAGCTGACCTCTCAAACAGTCCCATTGTTGGCATCATCTATAATTCATCCCCACCATTTGATTTGAAACCTATATATAATGTTTTGCACACTGCATGGATTTTATTTTTTGGTAACATTGCACACTGTACTGCATGATTGAATGATTTTATTTTTGGTTACCATAAGAATCTCACATTGATATTTCTTTAATATCCATGTTTAGCTTGTTGCATAATCTTAAACTTAGATTTGACTATTACATAGTAATATAAAAGAATTAACACTAACAAGGGTTGGTATGATAACTATAGTTTGCTTGTCAAAGATCTAATTCTGATAAATTACGTGGAAGATAATATTTAGTTTTGAATGTACAGGAATCAAAACAAGAATAGAAAATTCTAAACACATTTTTTTTAGGTGTTGCAGCAGAATAGGAATGAGAATAAAATCAAATTGGCTCTAACCTAGTTTTTGTAACACTATACAATATTAAATAGACCTTGATAGCCTAATAAAAGAATCATTTTTTTTATCAAAATGAAAAATGATATTATACTCGAATAAACCATCATAAGCTCTCTAATAACAGTTCATAAAGGAAAACAGAATTTTTTTTTCCAATGGACTAAAATATAATTTTATGTCATTTAAAAAATTATTTTATCAACACTTTCACATACAAATATATCTCAAAACATATCACATTTTGTCAACTTCTCACACATTTTTTTACCAAAAAAAAAACTTCTCACACATTTTTTTAAACACAAACAAATAATACTTCCATAGAACTATAAATCCATAAAACTTCTATTCATCTTTCATCCACCAATTAGTTTAAGTTTATTAAAAAAGAATTAGATAGCAAGATTTTACGTTTCAATGAAAGAAAAAAAAACAATTATATTAAAAAATCTTTCAATTCAACAAAGATCATTATCTAGCTGGGTATGACATGACATACACAACATTATTATTATTTTTTAAATGAGATATACACACAGTATTAAAACAGCTACTCTATATGTCACAAATACAAATGTTCCTTTGTATGTTTTAGACATTTGTTTAATTTTAATAGTAACATTTAAGGCGTATAGGATCGAGCCCATTGTAGATTTTGGAGATGATTTTTTGGGATCCTCGGGGAGTCCAAAATAAAAATAAAAATCATGCTTAAGGATGATATGATGATACTTGGGGCTTTAAAAACAATTATAATATAAAGTGCATATGTTACATATATATTAAATAAAATGTGACAGTGACTGCCTGACTGTAGAGAATATATATATATATATAAATAGTCGGATGATAATATGCGGGACGTGCGGTCGTGCGGGAACGACGTCGTTCGTCCGATCGCGGGTCCATCGCATCCAACGGTCGAGATGAATCGCCCCCGACCGTCCGATGCGATGGACCCGCGATGGACCCGTGATCGACGGCCCGTGGTCGTTCGCGCACGACCGCACGTCGCGCACCGTATCATTCCTCTATATAAATATATATATATATATATATATATATATAATAGAGAGGGGACTGACTTATGCTGCCCCCACGCGTGTGGAGTGTGGACTTAGCTGTTCTGTCCTTTCCTTTGGTCTCTTATTTTTGCATGTTGTGTTTGTGTTATATGTTTTTTAATTTTTTTTTTAATATATATGATCTCCAAAAAACAAAGAAGATATAAAGGAGATCCTCCTGTTTCAGGCATGCATTCAAAGTTTTGGACTTAAAGGGCTTCATGTCTGCAAAAACCTACATATATGTGTGTATATATATATTTCTCAGGGTGTGTGCTTGTAGTGTATTGTGCAGTGAAGATTCGGAAGGTCAGACTGTTTGTTTTTGTCTTACACAAACCCACTTTTCCTTTTTATTTTTATTTTTTTGTTTCTTTTCTTTTATTTTCGAATATAAAAAGTTAAGTTGGATCAGTGAAAGCTTTAAACAATGAAGAAGAAAGAAACAAAAAGCATTTCGGAATACTATGGATGCATCAATGGCATCGATGAGTGTTAAGACAGTTTTTATTAATGACATACAGATTCCTTCTGCCAACCTAAGGTGGTTTTTTATATTTATAATAAAAATATTCTGCCAGGTGTTTTTTTTCTTTGTTAAGTGTGAGAAAGAACAGACTTATGTAACTAATTAATCACATGTAATGTTCTTCAAATGAAACATATATATACAATTTTCTATTTGATACATGGTTAAGTATATATATATATCACAGATTACATTTCAAACGGTGGAGGAGATGTGAGGGTTGGGAAAGAAATGAAGAGAGCGGATGACAACAGCTTGGCCGCGCGACGATCACGCAATTCTTAGTCCCAGCGGGGATTTGGATGATTTGGAAAACGAGGAGTGAACTCGTCTTCAATGGGGTGAGAGTATATCAAGAAAACATGTATGACATGTTTTGTGGGTGCATACGAGGTTGTGGAATGTATATAATCAAGATGGACGAGGTACAGTTTCAAGAAGGGAGATTGCGGATCTCGAGGTGATCGCTGGGGCGAGGCTAGCCTAGTCGATTAGATACCACTTCTAACCCGAGACGGTGTACGGTTTGCGTTTTTGCTTTTTTTATACTATTGTATTCTTTTTTTTCCATTCAGAATTTGTAATTCGGTTTTAGAAATGAAATCGGAAAGCAAATATCTACCTTTTATTAAAAAAAATATGATTTATTTTTGCACCCTCACTCTCTAAATTTTTCTTATTTTTGTGTACCCTCGCTGTATAAGTATTAAGTAATCACATATCTTTATCTTAATTTAATGTATCATTTAAAATTTTGTTGAGTGTTACATACCATGGGATTAGTGAGTAATTATAGCATCTCCAATGTAATGCTGTCAACTATTGTATATCATCTCAATAATAATAATAATAATAATTTTCTGAGAAAAGATAGATATTTTATAACTAATAAATGGAGTTACAAAAGGTCCCAAGGAAACACAAAGTGAGAAATCAAAGAGGTCAGGGGTTGGATTTGGGGGCTTGCCTATGTGGAAGGTGGTCTATGGTGTCTCTCTCACCTTCAATATGCTAATGACATGTACTATGATGTTTGCTTCGCCTGATCCTATGGTCATATCATCAACAATTGTTAATTTGTGTTTAAAAATATCAGAATCTTATGCATCAGTGAAACATATATTATCACATGTTAATTTCTTATTTAAAACTAACTAAGTTTTTTTAACATCTGATATATTAATTCAAGGCCTGCACTATTTCTATGAGGAAAAACATCCCACAATTTTGGCCAACTTGGAGGGTGGAGGGTGAAAAAGAAAATTGTTTTGACAACAAAAAATTACAAAATTCTAAGGTTGCGTTTAGATATGAGATTGAAAAGCTAAGATTCTTATAATTTTGTATTTTAAACTCAGCTTTTGAAAATCGTTGTTTTATTAATTTTTTTAGCCGCGGGATTTGTTAGCCTAAAAAGGAAGATGGTGATTTAAAAAATTAAATGTTAAAAATATGTTTGGATCTGATTTTGAGAATTTTTAGTTTTTCAAATACAGAATCTATTCAAACTCAAATTCAAATGGGGCTAAAACTAACATTGATCAATCACGAAAGGTGAGTATCCCATATATTTAATTACATGCGATATTTTGACTCATAGTGCAACACAAGGCAATCAAAACCTAGTGGCCTTCACGCCTCATCTTTATCATTTTTTCCAATGAAGGCGCTATTATACTGAGTCCTTTTATATATATCAATGAGATATATATCTTGTTAAATAAAATAAATAATTTTTCAGTGAATCCATAAAATTCATTATAATATATATTTTATTTTTATTAAAATATATCCTTTTAAAAAACCAAGAATGTAAGAGCATCATCACCCACACTAGCTACCTAAATATTCGTTACATTTAAGAGCCAATAAAGATAGGAGGCCATTTAGGGAGTGTATTCTTCAACCTTGCTCCCTCAAAGATTTCCTACATAATTTTTTATTAATAAAGTGTGAAGCCAGTGGTGGAGCCATGATTGAAGGGGGGGCTAATATGACTGATGTAAATATTTTCTAAAGTCATATCATTATGTTTTTTTCTATTTCAATAGCATAGCTTAAAAGATAAAGATGTATAAAATAAAATAAAAATACTCACATAAAACATTTCTTTGAATAATTTTAAAAGATAATTATCATATTTAAAAATGATTTGTCAAATTTCATATCGATGATTCACAAAAAAAGATGTCAAAACTTAAATTTAAAATGCAATATATACCTTTAAATTTGACATCGACGAGGTTTCATATTCTGAAAATGTTGAATAATTTGATTGTTTTAGATATTTACACAAATATTTTAAACTTTAAATAAATTAATAACAATGACAATAAGTTAAAAGAGAAAAATTATATACCTTCGAAGTGTCGATGGATGAGAGAAGAGGATCATTGATTGCAGATTCTCAATTGTGGGATGGTTAATGGAATAAAAAGTAAAAATTAAGAATTTTTTAGAGATAAGGATTGATATTAGGAACAATTGAAATACCAAAAAAAAAACAAGAAGAGATTAAATTTTTTTTATTTTAAGATGGGCGCGGGACGCTGAGGAGCAGGGTCCATGTCTCCAAGGCTGTGTGTAGGATATGGATATTGAAGGAGGCTTGGGGGTCAATGAAAAAGTAGAATAAAAATAGATTTTCATTTTATGTGGAGGGGAGGGTTAATTAAAAGAAGGGGTGAGAACACACCATACATGTGGATGTTCAAGATGGATGTGTTGGGTTGTTTCTGTTTAGGAAATTTCATATGTAGGTATGACACATAATTTTACTCTAGTCCATTATCCAATCTTAAATCCAGTCTATAAGTGTGTAGAATTTTTTTAAATGTACCTCATCTAACGATGTACATATTTTTATAAAAAGTTTATACTCCAATGAATTAAATGAATGTATTTACAGAAAATGTGAATTTTTTTTATTAAAACATATACTTCGCTAAAATAATTATATGCTCTGATAATTTTTTATCGACACATATAGGATTGGAAGTGGGGCTGAAATAAAAACTATGTAATATGACTCAATGCTAAATATAAGGAGCCCATATATTTCCCAATTTTTTATTTCTTCTCAAATATGAATTAGGAGCCTCCAACTCCGGTGGCGTTGGAGATGCTCTAATGTATTATATCATTTTTTAAATTCACACATGTTTTTATTTTTTTAAAAACACTAAACTTCATCTAATGAGTTATACATTTTTATATAAAAATGAATTGAATTATATACTCTAATGAATTGTATGGAGTCATTTATAAAAAAAATATTAAAAATTTATAGTAAGGTATGTACCACATTAATGTGAGTAAATGATAAACTGAAATTGGGATTAGAAAAAAACCACACGTAATAGCTAAAAAAATATAGGGAAAAATTGATATAACTCATTCGAAAGTTAGTTAAATCGATTTTAGTTCTTATAAAATTAGAAAATTGTAATAGACCCCTATGTTATTAGAAAAAAATTGTTGCAGTCTCTCGTCACCCCAACTAACCAAATATATGGTTAACCCAAACTACACATTAAAAGTTATTAGAATGCCCTTATCCTTTATTTTTTAAAAATCGATATAACTCCCTCAATACTTATGAAAATAAGAAGGGCGTGGCTATCCCCATCCAGTATTTTCCTTAAACCACCACCGATCTTTATCCATCAACTGCCATTTTATATGTCACTAAAACCACCATACATGCTGTGTACCACATCAAAGCACTCCCGTCGCAAGAGCTTCCTCCTCCACCACGCCATTTACATCCTCTGCAACATCCACCCCGACACTCCGTCTTCGTTACTGTCTCTATCGGCATCACCACCACCGCCATCGGCGGCCAAACCCCCCACTCCTTTGTCGGCATCGGAACCCAATCTGCCGACGACGCCAACGCCAACGCCGTCCTCCGTGACGTTCTCCTTCGCAACCACCTCACCGCGAGACGTTGGGCCGCTACCAAGGCCCTTGTCTGACATGAAGCTTATCAAGTTCCTTCAAGGAGTTCGCTATGGAGGCGGACTGTTGAGATGTGAGCCTCAACTTGCAGGTTGACCTCTCGCAAGCCTTTTGCCAGTTCGACATGAAGCTCATCTAGTTCCTTCAATGCATTGGCCTCAGCCGTTGCGACCCGGACCAGCTCCACCTCCTCTAGACCCAATTCGAACAAGTAATTGGGGATTGAAAATTGATAGAACAAGTTACATCAACGACTCTTTCCAGTCGAGCTGGGAGTTCTAAATGTCATTTTCCCGGTCGAACAAGGACAAGGCAGAGGGTTTTGGACCTTGTTCGACCAGTATTGGTCGAGCCTAACTTACTATGACGACTCTTTCTGGTCGATTCGGGAGTTCTAAAGGTTATTTTTTCGGTCAAACGGGGTCGACCAGTATTGGTCGAGCGTAACTTACTAAGACGACTCGTTCTGGTCGAGCAGGGAGTTCTAAAGGCCATTTTTCTGGTCGAACAGGGGTCAAGAATGGGTAGAGGGTTATGGACCCTGTTCGACTAGCATTGGTCGAGCATAACTTACTACGGCAATTATTTCTAGTCAAGCATGGAGTTCTAAAGGTCATTTTTCTGGTCGAACGAGAGAGATGCCTTGGTGGGATTAGCCACTCAAAAAATGAATATGAGTTTTGACTGGTTCTTTTTTTTTTTTTTTTATCAATGGTGGTCTAAGAAAATGCTTTGGTGTGGTTAGACGTGCCCAAATCAAAAAACTCCCCATAAAATTGATAAATCCTCTCAGGTTCTTATTGTATTAGACAATATTTATTTTTGTTCCTATTGTAGCCGAAACTAACTAGATCTATGGTTAACTCTAACTATTCATAATAAATTACTGTAATATCCATTTAAAATTTACTTGACAAATTACTATAATACACTAATCAGATTTGTGGTCTACTTTAAGGGGATTTCTTGATTGTACATAGACCTTTTTCGATTTTCATAAGTTTCTGAGTTAGTTATATCGATTTTCCCCCTTTTTAAATTGTTGGTGAGTATAGGATAACATGAGAATTTTCAAGATGCAAGAGCATTTTTGTAATAAAAAAAAACTAATAAATCGTATTTGTCATATTTTGTAGGGATTTATTTGGATGCATTTATGGAAGTAATTTGGCTCATGGACTAATCTGTTAATCATATATGTTATTTAGGAATCTGTGATGAATTTTTATTTTACATGAATTAAAACCAATTTAGCTAATTGGTAAGAGAGTTATATCAATTTTTTTCAAATAAAAATAAAAAATAAATGGAGCCCACGTCGCCAAAATCAAAGGAACATACATAGCATTGATTCAGCACTTCCAAAGTCTAGCATTGATTCAGCACTTCCAAAGTCTTTTGTCCTCCAAACCCTCATTTGAAGACAAAAACTATGTTATATTGGCTCCATGTGTGCTCAAAATCTGTCCCTCTAATAAAAACAAATCCAAACAATAAACAACAACAAAAAAAACCCCACATCTGAAAGCAAAGCTTTGGTGAACCCTTTCAATACGCGCATGCAATCTGTACTTTGTGAGAGTTGAATGTTTCCTTTTTTTTTCACATGGAGATGGTTTATATTCAACTCTTTCAAACACACTTTCATTAAACAAATTTGATCAGGCTCGAATAAGATTCTAACTTGTGATAAAATCTGTCGTCAAAATGATCATAATTATCATGTCAAATTTGTTAGAAAATCAGTTTGCCAGAATTAGAGAGAAAATGAGTGTATTGATTTGCCAGAATTAGAACTTTTGAAGAAGATGGTCAAGGCTAGAGTTTAATTCTATGCCCTTAAGACAATTTCATCTCACTCTAGTGCTCACGGTTCGCGGCGACTGTATCCTAGGATACAACGATCACTCTCTGTGGTAGCAGCACCTCACACCACAAAGACAACAGACGAACTGTATTTTTCAAACTCTCTCTTACTGGAATGTTATGGAGACTCGAATGCCAACTCTGAGAGACTATATGCCTATTGCAGTGAATGATTAGATGATTCAAAAATAAAACTGACGATGCGAAGTGCCAAGTGCACCTCTAAATGCCTAATACGCCCATGAGCGTGCGCGTGCGCGTGCGCGTGGTGTCCACCTGAAATCTGTACTTTGTGAGAGTTGAATGTTTCATTTTTTTCAACGTGAAATTGCTTGACTGTTTTCACATGGAGATGGTATATATTCAACACTTTCAATAGATTTCCATTAAACAAATTTGGTCAGTCTCGAATAAGATACTAACTTCTGATAAAATGTGTGATCAAAATTATCATAATTAGCATGTCAAATCTTCACAAATCTTTTTTTTTTTTTTTTGAGATAAACGGTAGGCGACTTCTTAATAGATAAGAGGGCCCAATTGGGAAATACAGGAGGAGAACTGAACTAAGCAGGAGAGGATCCTACCTAGCTTCTGTTCCCAATACAACACACTCAATCCTCATCAATTTACAACAATTCTCCCGTTTACATATCCCACCCCGGGAGCCCCCGCACAGTGTACACCCCAATCTTTGATCGAGCATATGACCGAGTTCCACGTATTTTCCACATAAGTAGTGGACCCTCTAAACAGTGCCTGGTTCCGAGTTAGCCAGATCGCCCATGTAACAGCCGGAATGAACGATAAAGATAACTTTGCACCTATACTCCGGTCTCCTCTCCTCCTCATTTGTTGTCCCGCCTCCCATAAGCTATCTAAATCAGTAAACTGCACATCCAACCCTGTCGCCATCCCCATAAAAGTCCAGATCTGTCTAGCAAAGGAGCATGTGACGAAGAGATGAGCCGACGTTTCTTCCTCTCCTCCACACAGACAGCACAGAACATCTGTTTGGTGGGACCAGATAGCCCTGCGTACCTTTGTGAGGATTCTGTCTTGCATAAGGAGCCATTGGAAGACACGAACTTTGAGTGGTCTCTAGACGTATCCTATAGGGTTCGGTCTGGATCTCATCTCTTTCACATGTTAGAAGGATTTAAAAAAGTGACATTTGTTTCGGTTCTTATATATTGTAGAATTGTTGGAATATTAATTGTAATTTTTTTTTTACATCTAAAAATTCCCATGAACTTGGGCATTCTATATCAGCCAAAACGTAGCAATTTTTTTCTTCTTGCTATTAGAATTGGAGTTGGATTTCACCATGTAATAGTGTAACATCAAAACTTCTCATAGTCTACCATCATTCAACATTGGCTGCAATCACAATGTATCTTTTGAGGTTGTTTGTATAGCCCCTTCAAGTCTATTAATACATGACTTGTATAAGAAGACCAGATAATCAACTACGGCCTCTTTGGACAGCCCGACCACCGGAGCGACCTCGAACGACCAGTCCACGAGCGTCGAGCCTTCGCCATAGTCAGTGAGCTTCAGCGTATTCACCAGCCCATCCAGGCCTACATTGCTGGATTCCAAACAATAAGAATAAGAATAACAATTCCGGTCCATGAACACTAATCTCTCCTTAATCCAGGACCTCTCCCCATCCTCCTGGGGAAACATGAAACCTGACACTAGCCGGACGTAGCCTGGGACGCCCTCTTCGCCCGATAGGCTCGTGCAATTCTCCACCATTGGCATCCAATCAGACAGTCGGGATGACTCGGAGACCGTGGTCCAAACCTTGTCGATCGGTGCACCGACAACTCCTCCGGTGGACCCACGCCAATTTTTGTTTCCCCCCTGACTTGCCTGTGGAGGGGTGGGGTCAAAGGTTAGAAGCCACAGAAATTTTGAACAAAAACACAATGTGTGGCCCCCCCTCCCTCCAAAATTGAATCATATTAGCTATAGTTTCTATTTTACAATAGTTGGTTTTGCATTGATGATGATGGGGTCACCAATCATGGCTATTTTGGAGGGCTTTTTATCTCACATGTTGTATGAAAAAGTAATATTTATATGATGAAATATATATCTTGTTAGCGAAATAAAACTATAGATAAGGTCCTTATGATTAACAATGCCCCTACAGCCTACCACTAAATGCGAAAAGAATGATGAACAACAATGATTGCATGTAAACCAAAATTGCTTTGTAAAAAGGGAGCTACTACTACCATTGCCATGTGATGCTATGTAGTAGTGTCTATGGGTCTTCTTTTTGGCAAGCAATGAAGCCCTAGATCAAATGATGAGCCCCAACTTTAGCACCCTTATTTTGTGGGGATTTTTATTTTTTTGTGAATCCAAAGAAGCATTGAAACTATACATCAAAACTATGTATTTATGCTAAGACATTATGCCCACTTTGAAGGGAATCCCAAGGAATTTTGGTTTGGCATGTTACTAAAGGAAGACAAAGGCATATATGGAATGGGACAATTCCCAGGCAGGGAGCTTCTTAGGGATTTACAAAAATATTATATCAAGCAAAATCTTTAATTGGCATGTTATAAATTGTTGGGTGTGTTTTTTTTTTTTTTTCTGGGCAGGCCTTGGGAGATTACAAAGTGGACCCTCCATGATTTTAGAATTATATTTATTAACATAAAAAGAGAGAAAAATAAAAGCAGAAGATTACATTGCATGGAAATCATACAGTCCACTGGGTGGTGTTGGATTGGGGGGAGGGAAAAAAAAAAGCATGAGTGGTCCTGGCTTTCTTTTTCTTTAAAATGGGGTAAAAGTGGAGTGACTAATGAGTTTTGTGTTTGAAAGGAGAAGTACAAAGAAGGGGGTGGTAAAAAAATGGCTTTCACCACATGGGATCCAAGTCTCTTTTACAGCTCAAGTTCTTGTTACATGAGCCAGTAGAGACCATAGATTTCATATTGAATGCCATGGTTTACATCTGGTTTGCAAGGATCGAAAGCGGATACGCCCGTATCTGAATCCGTATATAAAATTGTTACTACATATGCGTGATTGAAAGATATTCAACATACACAATTGAATAAATATTTTAATTTGAATAATTAAAATTATATGAATTATTATATTTGTAATATTTGTTGTAATATTTGTAACATATGTTTTCTTTCAATATCATATTTATAATATGTTTATAAGATAAACTTATTTTAAATATATATGTAATGTGTACTTGACATTTTCCAAAAAAAGGCGTTGACTTTGTCTGTTTTACAGTTTATTTGTAGTCTCCAAGTTACTAATGCAATATTATATTAAATCTCTTTAACGTAGTATATACACTATGTTAATAGACACACTATTACAAAAAATGTGCATTTCATTTTTAATAAAAAAATATTTTTTATTAGCCAAATATATAATTAAAAACAATGAAAATTGTGTGCATTCTGCAAAGAGTGCTGCTACACACATTTTTTATTCCAGCCCTAATTCTAGTCCCATATGCGTTGATAGAAAATTATCAGAGCGCATACTCACCTTACTAAGGTATATGCTTCAATAATTTTTTTTATATTTTCTATAAATGCATATATGCAATTCATTACAATTATTTCATTTTTTTTATAAAAATATGTACATTATTAACTGAGGTATATAATTTTTAAAAAAATTTAAAACGACTGGATTTAAGGCTAGAATTGGATGTAACATTATTTTATGCAATAGAACCTGAACGTGACATTTTCCAAAGAAATTCCATTGCGGCCCATCATGGACGTCGTCCATGGCGGCCCATTTAGTCCTTACATGGGCTTGTGATTTGTGTGATGGGGCATATGATCTTTTTAGGCCCAGGTGCTAGTTTCCCCTTAGAACATGAAATGTCGAGCCTCCCTGTGTAGTTCCATGTTTCTTCCTCATTTTTTTTTAAATATACATTTATCTATTGAATTATATAATATTATAAAAAATAAAATACACATTGAGATACAATAATATATTAGTAAAATAAAATAAAATAATTGTAGTTCCATACATTGTGATGGAACTTATATACTATTATAACATAATATACACTACGCTATCGTAGTGTATGAGACTACAAACAAAACAAGACTCTTTTCACATTGAGAGTTCTCATAAGATCTTCGATCTCACAAAACTTAATCATAACCTTGGAGAGTAGTGATCAATGCTTTAAAAATCAAATCATTCATTGAACCTAACAAACTTTTCTCTTGATATTTAGGCTCTAGAACCAATCACGTTGAATTATGAAATAATATCATAGATCTAGATCATTTGCTTGTTTTTTTTGTACTTGTATCATGATTGACTCATGTGAGAACTGTCACATCATCATGCATAATATCATGTGGTTGCAAATGCATTATGAGAAAATTATTTTTTTTCTCATTCACATGTATTTACTGATAGAATAGATGAGATTACATGATCTTATCCTAGTAAATTTGTTATGAGTTGTTTCAGGAGATATGATGAGTTGTTAGTTAATCCCATATCTCTCTCTCTTATAAAGATATATGTAAATCTTTTAAAGTTATCTTTATGTAACAAACTCATCCTCTGTAACAACTATATATATTAGTGAATGATATGCTTCTGAATAAGGATAGAAAGAAGCTTTTTTAAATTACTTTCATGGTATCAGAGCAGGAGTAAGAAAGAGAGATTTGTTATTAAAAAAAAAAAAACTCTGTTGACGCAGTACATCGCTACAGCACTGACGTCCTCCTCCAAGAGATCTAATGGATCTTGTTAGCCTCACAAAGACTCTCCCCACCTTGGTCAATCTTATCTCTATCAAATGATAGCAATTATATTCTTTGGCAACGTCAATTTAAATCTCTACTCAGCGGCTATGATCTTTACAAATATATTGATGGATCTTTTCCATCACCAAGTCCCACCATCGAAATTTCTTCCGAGAAGGATACTACCGAAGTTTCTTCCGAGAAAGATTCCTCCATTGAGTCACAGAAGAACCCAGAATTTTTGCAGTGGAAACAAATTGATCATTTGATCATGTCCTGGATGTTCTCTACTATCACTGAAGGTGTACTCCCTAATGTTATCAACCTCTCCAGTTCTAAAGAGGTATGGGACACCCTTCAAGATCTCTTCACCAAGCACACTCGCCTCCGTGAAATCGAACTCCGACAGAAGATCCAATCCTGTCGCAAGGGGACATCTTCAATGTCTACCTATATCAAACAATTCAAGAGTCTTTGTGATGAATTAGACTCGATTCAAAAGCCACTGCATGATGATGATAAAGTTTCTTGGATACTTCGCGGACTTGACCGCACCTATAATGTTATCCAAACTCACATTCAAACTCGTGAGCCATATCCTACTTTCAAGGAGGTCCAGTCTCTACTACTTGCTCAAGAAGCACTTCAACAGTCTTATGAAGACCCCATTCCAATCCAAACTGCCTTGATTGCTGAATCTCATTCACGCCAAACAAATGGCAGAGGTAAAAGTCGTAACTCCAACCAACACATCCGTGGTGGAGGACGGAGCGGGCGTGGCCGTTTCGTCTCTAGTAACCAGCGTGGTGGGACTTCTCGCACTGCTTCTTCCAATGCACAAACCCAGTGCCAGATTTGTCTAAAGTTTGGTCATACGGCTCGAAGGTGTTGGTTCCGTCATGATGAATCTTACACTAATGATACAACCATCAGTCCTCCTCAGCAAGCTTTTGCGGCAATGAACCTTGAAGAAGATGAACCCAACAATGGTTGGGTTGTTGATACTGGTGCCACAACTCATGCATCCAATGACCCTGGTAAGCTCTCAAAACTGTCTCCTTATCATGGACCTGCTACTCTTTTAATGGGTGATGGTAATCCTCTTAAAATCACACACACTGGTTGTCTCTCCATCCCAACATCTTCTTCAAAGTTACTACTAAAAGATGTCCTACATGTTCCCCGTTTACGTAAAAATCTTATTTCAGTTAGTAAGTTAACTTCTGATAATCATTGTTCTGTTACATTTGACTCTTCTTCTTGTGTGATCAAGGACAAAGCAAGCAACCAAATTCTGGCCCACGGGACATGTGAAGGAGGACTCTATGTTTTCCGACCACCTTTAGTTTCTTTCCTCGCATCTCATGATTCTACTGTGTTATGGCATCGACGCCTAGGACATGCTTCTACTCCTATTTTAAAGTCTGTTTTAAAAGATGTTAGTAGTAGTTTTTCATTTCCAAAATTACTCTCTCGTTGTGAAAGTTGTGAGCTTGGAAAAAGTACTCGTTTACCATTTCCAATTTTAAATAAAAGAGCATCTGCTCCTCTTCACATTATCCATTCCGATGTTTGGGGTCCTTCTCCAATTGTCTCTACTTCTGGTTTTCGATTTTACGTTATTTTTATTGACTCTTTTAGTCGCTATACATGGATATATCCAATGCACAATAAATCAGAAGTGTTCCAATATTTTTTACAATTTCAGAAAATGGTTGAAAATTTTTTTGACAGAAAAATTAAAATTTTGCAAAGTGATGGAGGTGGTGAATATCTCTCTAATGAGTTTACTTCTCATTTTCATAATTGTGGTATTATCAGACAACTTTCTTGTCCACACACACCAGAACAAAATGGTATTTCTGAAAGAAAACATCGTCATATCACTTCTATGGGCCTTACATTGCTTCTCCAATCTTCATGTCACTCTTATCTTTGGCCAGAAGCTTTTCTCACTAGTGTCTATTTAATCAACAGACTTCCCACTCGCGTCCTAAATAACAAGAGTCCATATTCCATCTTATACAACTTAAGTCCAACTTATGATCATCTCCGGGTTTTTGGTTGTGCATGCTTTCCTTATCTCAAGGACTACAGCCCAAATAAATTGTCCCCTAAATCTGCTGTGTGTGTATTTTTGGGGTATAGCCCCACCCATAAAGGTTATAGGTGCATGAGACTGTCTGACAGGAGGGTATTTATATCACGTCATGTTACCTTTGATGAAGGACGTTTTCCTTTTTCTGAAACCTCTCCACCTGAACACCATGCTCCCTCTATTAAACCTTTTACCATAATCCCACCCCAAGCACACCCTACCTCGACATCCCAACCCTCTAATCACCCCTTAGAACCACTCTTTCACCATGCTGATGATGATGCTACTACAATTCCAAACCCTTCTTCACCTCTGCCATCACCTACTTCAACTCCTTTACCAGAAGTTCAACCTACATCCTCTCTTGATGGCCAGCATCCACCACGACATCACATGATCACTCGCCTACAAGATGGTACGTGGCGTCCAAAGAAACTTTTGTTGGCAACCAAACATGAATACCCCTTACATTGTCTTTTAGCTTCTTCTACATGCTTGCCACCTGAACCATCATGTTATTCAGTTGCTTCCAAGAGTCCTCATTGGAGACATGCTATGGTGGAGGAATTTAATTCTTTATTACAACAGGGGACTTGGACGCTTGTTCCACCACCACCTAGTGTGAATCTTGTTGGTTGCAGGTGGGTCTACAAAATCAAACAAAATCCAAATGGTAGCATTGCAAGGTACAAAGCGCGCTTAGTTGCTAAAGGATATCATCAGCAACAAGGAATTGATTATGATGAGACCTTTAGTCCAGTCGTTAAGCCTCAGACAATTCGTATTGTGTTATCTGTTGCTCTCACTCGAAGATGGCCTCTATTGCAATTAGATGTAAAAAATGCTTTTTTACATGGGTCTCTCACAGAGGAGGTTTATATGGCTCAACCACCTGGCTTTATTGATCCCAATTATCCGTCTCATGTGTGTAAACTGCAAAAATCCTTATATGGTCTCAAGCAATCACCTCGAGCTTGGTTCACATGCCTGACTTCTCATCTCTCTGTTCTTGGGTTTACCACTAGCCATGCAGATACCTCTATGTTTGTTCGTACGAAGGACTCTACACGAATAATTCTCCTAGTCTATGTTGATGACATTATTGTCACTGGTGATGATCTCAATGAAATTCATGAGGTCATTCGAGGTCTCACTCATCAATTTGATATGAAGAATTTGGGTAACCTCAGCTACTTCTTGGGTATGGAGGCTAAATTTATTCCTCATGGTCTATTCTTAAACCAGATGAAATACTCCATGGACATTCTTGCTAAGTTTGGCATGGAAGGTTGTAAACCAGTTTCTACTCCAGTGGCCATTGGTTCCAAAATGTCCAAGTCTGATGGTGTTCCTCTAGAAGATGGAACTGAATTTCGAAGTATAGTTGGATCACTACAGTATCTCACCATGACTCGTCCCGATCTTCAATATGCAATTAACCAGGTCTGCCAATTCCTTCATTGTCCATCTGATGTTCATCTAATGGCTGCCAAACGTATATTACGATATGTTAAGGGAACAATAAATTTTGGTCTTCATCTTGTTCCCTCCACGGATGTCAATCTCTATGCCTATGCTGATTCGGATTGGGCTGGAAATCCGGATGACCGCAGATCTGTTACAGGGTCAGCTATTTTCTTGGGACCCAACCTTATATCTTGGACTGCAAAGAAACAAGCAACAGTATCCAAATCCAGTACAGAATCCGAATATAGAGCATTATCCTCCACCAGTGCAGATCTTCAATGGTTATCATTTTTACTAAAAGATTTAGGTGTGACATCATCTCAGTGTCCCACTTTGTATTGTGATAATCTTGGAGCCACATACCTCACGGCCAACCCAGTGTTTCATGCACGGACTCGTCATATTGAAGTTGATGTACATTTTGTTCGAGAACGTGTTAAAAATGGCCAACTCAAGGTTATGTTTGTTCCCACTGATGCTCAACTCGCTGACATCATGACCAAAGGACTTGATTCTAATAAATTTCAGCATCTTCGAAGCAAGTTGACTGTCCACAAGTGGCCATTCTCCTTGAAGGGGGATGATAGAATAGATGAGATTACATGATCTTATCCTAGTAAATTTGTTATGAGTTGTTTCAGGAGATATGATGAGTTGTTAGTTAATCCCATATCTCTCTCTCTTATGAAGATATATGTAAATCTTTTAAAGTTATCTTTATGTAACAAACTCATCCTCTGTAACAACTATATATATTAGTGAATGATATGCTTCTGAATAAGGATAGAAAGAAGTTTTTTTAAATTACTTTCATTTACAACTATCATATTTTAAGAATCCGTTTGAATTTGAATTTATGTAGAATCTGCGTTTGAAAGTAAAAAATTCTCAAGCTCGGATCTAAACACATTTTTCAGTGTTTATCTTTTCAAACCACTATCTTCTTTTTTAGGTCAAAAAATCTTTCTGTTGAAAAACTAATAAAACAACATTTTTCAAAAGTTGAATTTGAAACACAAGATTTTAAGAATCTTAACGTTTTAACCTCACATCCAAACGCTGCCTATGTGATGATGATGTAATACCATGAAAGTCAAGCAAATACAAAATACAAATATATAAAAAGAATCAGTTGATCCCAATCAGACATATTACGGGCTCAGCCCAGCCCGGCCCGCAAAACTCGTCTTCTCCCTCCGATCGAATGCGTAAAAAAATAAAATAAAAATAAAAAATGGCGGAGGAGCCGGCGCTCCTCCACCTCATCCACACCTCACCCGACCCCAACTCCGCCGTATCCCACCTCACCTCCGCCCTCCTCCGCCGCGTCTCTCCCACCCCCTCCACCTTCCACGCCCTCTTCCGCCGCCTCTCCTCCTCTCCCTCCGCCGCCCGCCGCCACCTCCCCCGCCTCATCGGCCTACTTCTCCGCCTCCGCCTCCACTGCGAAGAAGATGTCGCCCTCTCCGCCATCAAAGCCCTCTCGCGGGCTTCCATGCCTGACGAGGCCCTCCGCGCCTTCCAGTCCATGGAACTCGTCTTCGGGTGCCGGCCCGGGATCCGGTCCCACAACGCCCTCCTCGACGCGTTCGTCCGGGCCGGGTCATGGGACCGGGCCGAGTCGTTCTTCCAGTACTTCACCACCACTGTGGGCGTCTCTCCGAACCTTCAGAGCTTCAATGTCTTGATCAGGGGCTTGTGTGATCGCGGGGAGACCCACAAAGCCGTAAGATTGTTGGAATCGATGAGAGTGAGAGGGATTCACCCGGATAAGATCAGCTACAGCACTGTCATGGATGGGTTGCTCAAAAAAGGTGAGCTTTTTGAGGTTATGGACCTGTTCGATGAAATGCTTGAGAGAGGTGTGGTTGCTGATGTTGTCTGTTACAATGTTTTGATCGATGGGTTCTTCAAAAGGCGTGATTTTGACAAGGCTAAGATGGTCTGGAAGAGGCTCCTGAAGGCGGGGCCGTCCATTGCTCCGAATTTGATCACGTATAACATTATGTTGAGTGGGCTTTGCAAGCTTGGGAAGTTGCGAGAGGCAATGAAGTTGTGGATTTGGTTAGGTGAGAGCAGGTTGAAACCGGACCCAGTTGCGTATTGCACGATGATTCACGGTTTGAGTAGCACGGGGGACGTTGATGGGGCTTTGAGGGTCTATTCGGAGATGGTGAAGGAGGGAGTGGACCCGGATATTGCAACTTGTAATTCCCTTCTTGATGGTTTTTGCAAGTCTGGGAGGTTGAAGGAGGGATTGGGATTTTGGGAGTCGATGAAGAGTACGGAGAACTATAGCGTAGTAAGTTATAATATATTGATCAAGGGGTTGTTTAGTGGTGGTAAGGCAAAAGAGGCAATTTTGGTTTGGGAGTGGTTGAAGACGAGGGAGAGACGTTGTCACCCTGATCGAACGACTTATGGAGTCTTAATTCATGGGTTGTGCGAATGTGGGTGTATTGGGAAAGCTTTGGAGGTCTTGAAGGAGGTGGAAGGAAGTTTTGAGTTGGACGTGGTTGCTTACTCTTCGATGATTAATGGGTTGTGCAATGAAGGGAATATGGATGAAGCGGTTCACATTTTTGATGAGATGGGTAAGCATGGTTGCAGACCGAATGCAAGGACATACAATATATTGATCAATGGGTTTCTCAGGGCATCTAGAATGGAGGATTCTATTCGCACTTTCAATGACATGGTAAGAAATGGTTGTGTCCCTAGTGTCATCACATATAATACGCTTGTGAATGGTCTTTGTAAGGCAGAAAGGTTCATCGAGGCTTCCAATTTTGTGAGAGAAATGGTTGGGAGAGGCTTGAAACCGGATTTAATCACCTATAGCTCCCTAATGGATGGTATCTGTCGTGATAAGAAACTCAACATTGCTCTTGAGATTTGGAACCAAGTTCATGATAAGGGACTCTTCAAGCCAGATGTTGTTATGTACAATACACTCATCCATGGACTTTGCTCTGTCAGTAGAGTGGAAGAAGCACTACAAATTCGTTCAGAGATGATATGTCGGGATTGCATTCCAGATTTGGTGACTTACAATATTCTCATGGATGGGCTCTATAAGGAAAGGGACTGTGAGAAAGCATCACAAATCTGGACTGACATGCTGGAAGCTGGTTTGAAACCGGACATTATCTCTTATAACATAGTTTTCAATGGGCTATGTTCTTCTAACAAGATCTCCGAGGCTCTGGTGTTCCTGGATGATGCATTAAAACGTGGAGTTCTTCCAAGCTCTATCACATGGTTCATATTAGTCAGGGCGGTACTTCGCAGTACTTTGATATTATCTTTCTAGGAGAAATTAGTTGGCAAGTTCTTTTCCTATCATATTGGAAGTGTGTTCATATTTATGACGGTCTGCAATTCTCTGCTGTGAGATTAACTCTTGTGATGTGTTATGCAGATCACTTCCATTTGGCTACAAACTGGGTGGTACCTGTTGGTGCAGGGGGGAAATGATACCTTGATGAACATCGGATGTTATGCACACACCTTTCTGTTTGAAATTCCATGGGTTAGTATGATGACCTTGAAATTTTACTTTCCAATGTTCATCTTTTTTTAAACAAAAAATTCCCCCGTAGAAGTTGGTGTCATAAATTTTATTAATAAAGTTGGTATACTATAAGACCCCTTTGGCAATGATATATCGACTTGTATAATCAAGGCATAAAGTTGAAGTGGTGGCAACAAAGATGTTAGGAATATATTATGTACTTAAAATACCATTTTTGATCCTCGAACAGTGGTTGAAATAGTCTACTTAGGAGATTGATTACAGTTTATACATTTTTTTCACTCACTGGTAGATATAAAATGATACCTTTACATAAAGTATTTATAAAAACTAGCAATTAGGTGTATCAATCACCCGTCCCCTCTCTTTTATATAATCACACATTTTATTAAAGAGCGAAATTAGAATTTAGAAAAGTTGTACAAAAAATAAAAGTGGTTTACATAATAAGACTAATTTATTAAGTTTCCAAAGATAAAAGTGGGTTAAGTTCACTAGCATTACAATATCTACATTGTGGTATATTTAGCCAAAAAAATCTTAACCTGTTGCCAAAGGGGGGTCAAAAGTCAAAATACTGAGAGCAAAGGAAGGGAAAAGAAAATAAGTTGGCATATGATACTTTAGGCTCTCTACTACAAAGTCTTGCAACCAACCTGAGATGGTTATTCAAATCCATACCATCCAATCAAAGGTTTGTGATTCATGCTTACATTGCTCCTAACCCCTCTTAAACAATTAGTAGAAAATTCTGTGTCTAGAAAAGCTAGTTAGCTGTCAGATTATTAATGTTTTTCATGTGGTCCGAAATAATGGCAACTGTGAGCTCCAAGGGAAACATATAATGATACGATATTATTTTTTGTCAATGATAGTAAGGAAAGTTGCCATATGCGTTTCAGCAAGTGGAACTACAATAGAACTGGGGATTGTATTCACGTCTCCCCTTTAGTCTCACAAAGCTTTCAACATAGGGTTTCTTATGGTCTTATTTATCTTATAATGCATAGTGATGTGCTCCTATGTTGATACTCCATTCACATCTATTTTTGTCTAGCGGAACATGAAATGAGTAAATAGAGATTGGTCAGTGGCTGTGAGTCATAATCACCCCTCTTCTGAATTAGTAGACAATGGCATTACCAAAGTTTTATTCACTAGAAGTTGATATGAGGTACGCTTATCTACTTAGTATAATTTGGGAAAAGCCATTGCAAGATTCAATTATATGTTTTTTCTGTCTTTGTTTCTTGTAGAACCCGCATCTAGAATATGTATTCAGCTTGGGAATGTGCAAATATATTGCCAAGATCACAACTTGATGCAAAAACAATTCTAGCTTGGTGTATCAAACCCCAGGGGCAAGAAAAAAACTGAGGTTTATTATACAAGCAACATTTCAAGAAAAGCCACTGCAAGAATCAATTATATGTTTTTTCTTTCTTTCTTTCTTGTAGAACCAGCATCTAGAATATGTATTCAGCTTGGCTATGTGCAAATATATTGCCAAGATCACAACTTGATGCAAAAACAATGCTAGCTTGGTGTATCAAACCCCAGTGGCAAGAAAAAAACTGAGGTTTATTATACAAGCAACATTTCAAGATTCATTTGAAATATTTACATTACCACTAATATTGATAGATCCCTGTCTCATTAGAGGCAAATTCTCTCACTTTTCTTTCTCTTCTTGCTTTTCACTTGTTGACGACAAACTTTGCTCATAGATGAACTGTGCGAGCAATGCCAATGCGATCAATGCTAATGCTATGACTTTCCTCCACTCCACCTCGGGAGATGAAACTATTGCTTGCACGATTGCCACTGTCAACAAAGAAATCAAGCCCAGGTAAATGTTTCTGCGGACTTTTGATCCCGCACTTTCTCTAGCGAGCTCTTTAAGCTTTCGTGCTTCTTCCTTAGCCTCCTCCATCTGCTTGGGGGGTTTAGTCTTTCTCAGATTCTTAAAGAAGAGGCCTTCATTACGATCCCTTTCAATCTGATCCTCGAAATCCTCCAATATTTTCTCGTTTTCTTCTATCTCCTGTCTATTCAGTTCAGCTTTTTCTTCAAAAGATTGCATTTTATTCTCTAAGTTCTCCATTATCTGTCGTTCAACAAAGAAACAATATGCATATCATTGACATACCATGATATTTCATCTATAACAAAAGTTCATTATATGTCGATAAGAAATCCAGACTTATGTGACTTGGGCCCTGTTTGGAACCAATTTTTCAAAAACACAATTTTTAAAATAAATTCATACAAGTTACTTTCAACCAACTTTTCATAAAATCTGTTCATTGACTTTTAACACATAAAAACAGAAACCAAAAGTAACTGATTATCTGAAAATTGATTTTGAGATTTTGCAGAAATAGAACCAGTTTTACCATTGGGCCCAAACGGGCCTTAGCATATCATTATATACCAAAGTCATTGTGCATAATCGAAACTTGTGATGCATTTGAGCAAGAGCCCATGCTTGCATACGAAGACATAAAGGAGAATTCGAAGTTGCGACTCACCCTGGCACCGGCTTCATCGAGTTCTTTCCGTGCGTTCTCTGCGATCTCATCGAACTCTGCATTTGCGTCTTCAGCGAACTGAGTCAGATACGCAGAACGCTCGTCCAAGAAGTCAGTGAGTCGGACCTTCTGCGCTTGAAGCATCGCGATCTGGGCGAGAAGCTCCTGCTTCTGCTTGTCGCCTTCGGTTGGAGGTGGCGATTCGGATGCTTTGCCATTGGAATTGCAGTGGGTGGCTGTGGATCTCCTGATGCTGACTGGTTTTCTTGCATGGAAGAAAGAATGATTTCTGGGCAGGGAGGAGGTTTGAATGACCTTTAGAGTGTTCATTTGTTGTAGTTTTTGAGAAATAATAAAAGGAAGCTGTAAGTGCAATGTGTTGGTCTTTATAGATTCTATTGCTTTTGCACCTCAGATTTCAAACAGGAACAAATCCATATCCATTTGCTTGTGATAATAAGAACACATGAAAGCAAATACACTACTTTTGAGATATTTTTACATTATTGCCCCTGCATTATTTTTTGCCATTTGTAGTCCAAATTGGGGGACCCAACCCAACTTTAAGGGGTCAAATCTACTTCGGTTTGATTTCAGGTTTGGAAAATGTTAAATTTGCAGTCTGAGCACGTTTTGATTTTTTTTAAAAATATATACTTTGTTAGTAAAGTATATTTTTTTCATAAAAGATAAGTATTAATACTAATGTTTTTTTTTTTTTTTTTGTAATGAGTATATATTGAGACAGTGAAATATATGATATAATATGTGATTTCATACATTGCATTAATGACAAGTGACTGCAAATGGGATTACAAACCAAAGTGAGTATATTAACATCTTTTGAGTTTAATGGTCGGGTTACTTGGGAGAATGATAAATTTAAAATGCTCAATGATATATTTGAATCATCTAATTCATTTTTATCCTAAATTCTATCCCAATTTCATTGGAGAAAATAGTTAGTACATCTCTGAATTAGGGGTGAGAGGATACAGACATCAACTCACCGTTGGCCAGTCCCTTGTTTCCATTCTCTCTTGTCTCTTATCTATTATTTATCTTAAAATCTATCACAAATTTATAGTTTTATTTTTTCATTCAATAGGTTAAATTTGAATTCAGTCTAAATCCGGCCTAAGCACAACCCAAACTCAAATCGGGTTAAATTCAAGCTGACCTTCTCGAGTTCGAGGGTCGGACTGATATACAATCCTATGAGTGGCAACATTCAGTTCTTTTTACAAATTGATGTAGCATCAGGGGCGTTGGGCTTCAATAATTGATTTTTTTAGAAATATCAGATAATTGAAAATTCTATGTAGATATTAATCCTTCTAAGATAACAAAATACAACAGATAAAAATAATAAACTCAAATAATCAATGTTTATCAATCAATAGGTTTACAAGTCTAGAGAATCCTTAATTAGGATCTCAATTAATTATCTAAATCTGTAAACTATGATCCTAACATATTATCTCAATTTGAATAATAACAAACACAAATTTATTTAATCCTAATTAATAATATAAATATAGATCCTAAACAATGAAATAAAATCTTAACAAACTAAAAATTGCCAAAAAATAACAAAAATAACTTTCAACAGTGGATTTGACCCCCAAGACGAGAACACTCCAAAAATTGGCGTATACCTTCTTATTCTTTGATCCATCTGATATCGTTCGTCTATATAATGTGTGATTATGATGTTTACATCTATAAACCTCCAAAAAGACTGTCCACTGAGGTAAGTCTTATGCAACAGAAAACTGCTACAACTATTGGATTCAAATCATATGCTTATAAGCAAAATTAAATGAACTGAAACCACCATCATCTGAATAACCAAATCTTAAAATCCGAAAACCAAAACCAACAGACAAGAAGACACATGAAATCCCATCCTATATACACCCACCACCCAGACTGTCTCAACTCAACATAACACACAAACCATGTTATTCAAACAGAATGCTTGCGCAAACCTGATCAATTCACCCTCACCCTCAGCATCAGCCGATGGTCCCGACCGTCTTCTTATACGTATACCATCGCGATATTATGAGATACGCAAAGAAGTTCACCAAGCTCAGTATGGCGAGCATCCAGTAGAAGTAGTCGAGATGCCCGACATTGAGGTTGTCCGGTATCCACCCCAGCTTCCCACCCCGCGTCGTTGTATGCGTGACAATCGTCACCAAAAGTGTGCTCAGATAGCTCCCAAGCGCATTCGTCGTGAGCTGCAATGCAGAGCACATGCTCCGCATTGCATCTGGCGCCTGATCGTAGAAGAACTCGAGCTGTCCAATGAATGTGAACACCTCTGCCGCACCGATGAGGAAGTACTGAGGGACCTGCCAGAAGACCGACATGGGCACGTGGTCATTCGCGCCGTATAAGCCATGCTTGCGAACCAGGTGCAGGCGCACTAGCTCTACCACGCCCGCGGCGAGCATGGACAAGATGGAGATGACTAGGCCAATGCCCATGCGTGTCAGCTGGGTGAAGCCGCGGTCGTGGCCAGTGAATTTGCGTGCGAGGGGGACAAGTAGGCGGTCGTAGACGGGGACCCAGAGGATGACCGCCACGGTGTCGAAGAGGGAGAGGGAGGCGGATGGAATTTTGAAGCTGCCTATCTTGAGGTCCATGGTGTTGCCTTGGAGGATGAACATGGTGCTCATTTGGCCGTAGACGGTGGCGAATATGATGCCCGTCGCCCATATTGGGAGGAGGCGCACGATCGATTTGAGCTCCTCGACTTGCGTTACCGTGCACAGCCTCCACGGGCTCACCAAGCCTTCCTTCAGGTGGTCTGACTCCGTTCCCACCGCCGCCTTGTCTAGACATCTGTGATGGAAAATAGTTAGGATTTGTTGTATGGTTATCAGGTTATGTATTTAGTTCTGTCACAGCACATAAAAGAGAGTGATTTCATTAACATATGATGAAATACAGCGACAATAGGGAACCAACACTGAATTTTAGTTATTTCTAGGAATTCATCTTCAGTATCTACAGAGATCAAAATTTTCTACTGCAGTTGTTAGAACATGCAATGTTGAACCAAGAGAGAACAAATGTGTCTAAGGATCCGTTTGGGAGCTCTTCTTGGGCCACCGCGTCCACCAAATCAGGGGTATACCACCGAAGCGGTTTTTCAGAGTGTTGGCAAAGAGACCAACAAATACACATTAACAGCACAAAATAGAATCAAACGCAGAAGCTGCGAATTCCATTTGTTTGAGCATCTGCAAGTCTTGGTGTTTGCCGATGCAAACTTGGGGCAAACTCCCTACCAAACGGAGCCTAAGATGAACTACAGCCATATATACGGAATTCCGAAAAAACAACCAACCTCAAACATGTGCAGAAAACTTGATATTCTTCATAGACAAGTGATGTGAAGTAGTGTACAAGGATATTCAGTTCTAACAAGCAAGTAAATGAATTTTGAGTGACTAAATCTTTTTCATGACCAAAATATTAGATTGTAACATTGTAACAAGGTCTAGTTAGATTCTCTTAAAGTGGTTCGGGTGATAATAATTTGACTTGATGACAACATAAGAAACAAGTTTGGAACCAATTCTCAAAAACAGCTTTTATGTTGCTCTCAACCAGGTTTTTCATAAAAATTGTTTTGTTGGCTTTTAATGCATAAAAATCAAAATATAAAACAGAAAGCTAAATTTTAAAAGAACCCATCTTGGAATTGATTATTTGAAAACTCATTTTGTAAAAATAGAATCAATTTGACAATTGGTTTTAAGCCAAGCCTAAAAGAAGGACTAGCTAGACTTGCCTGAACTGTTTGGTGTGCTCGAGCTTCCGACTACCCTGGATAGCAGACTCACTTTCCTCATTTTCATACAGGAGATTTGTGTCGGCCGGCACCTTCACCTGAAATTTCCTTATAGAAGCAACCAAAACCTGCGCAATCCTCGTCAAAGGACTTCCACCAGGCTTCTGGTGCCTATACAAAGGTGTGCCCCATAAGAAGCTCGCAACAGCAATGGCCATCGCAACAGCAGGTATACCAAACCCCCAACCCCACCCCACATTGTTCTGAATCCAGACCAACACGGTCGAGGCAATGAGTGCGCCAATGTTGATCGAGAGGTAGAACCAGTTGAAGAAGGAGCTCTTTCTTTTCTTCTCCTTCACATCGTTCTCATCGAATTGGTCAGCGCCAAAGGAGGACACACATGGCTTGATCCCTCCTGTGCCTAGCGCGATCAGGTAGAGCGCGATGAAACAAGCCGCTGTTTGGCCTGTAGTTGGGTGGCAGACACCTTGTGGATTGCATGAAGGCTTTAAGCCAGGGACGGATGATGAGAGTGTCAGGAATGTCATGCCCTGCATTTCCAAAAATTATACTTGTTGGTGATGCTGGTTTAAATTTTGTTTGGTCCAAATATTATGATTTGTTCTTTGTTTTTAAAACAAGTCATATGAAAGTTATCAATGATACTAAAAACCAAAGTTAGAATGGACTTTTGCATCACAATGTGCTACAGATCACAAGGGACCAAAGGTGGATCAGAATTCTACAAGCACACAAGATATTTACATGTGCCAGTACATTATAAATATACATCTATAATATATTTAAAATTCACAAATGTTGCTATCCACATTAAATATACAAGCATACAAGATCTTCACACAGACCAGTAGAATTACAAATATATACACATCCATAATGGGGATATTCAAGTGTTGCTATGAATAAGCACACAAAGATTTAAACATGAAGTATTGGTAGTGCTAGTTTATACATCTATATAAATCTACTTCTATATATCTCGAAAATAAGCACGCAAAGGCCTTCTGTTAGTGCTAGTTTATATTCTGTTATACAGGTTGAAATACTACACATCATTTGTTCCTTTCGACAAAAACCAAATTAGTGACATCATGTCACATTTGCTATAAACCAATTAAGTTTTCATCAGAATATTAGTTCAATGTTCACTTTCTACAAGCACACAAGTACTTCTTCAATCCTTTTCAATACTCTTACAACCTAGACCTAATCTCATACAATTTACATGCATTACTAAAGAGAATTTAATTATTCTATGACCATGGGCATTAAAATATACTTACAAAAATGTATATGATCATGAAAATGACAATAGTCCTGTATCTACCCAAATAGGCATCGGCGAAGAAGGCACCAAGAAGAGGCATGATGTAGCAAGTGCCAGACCAGTTGCTAACATTGTTGGCAGCAGTGGCGTTGCCTTGATGGAGCCTATCCTTAAAGTAATTCACCAAGTTGGTGCTCATACCATAGTAGGCCAATCTTTCGCACCCCTCGTTCGCTGTTGAAGAAACGATGTTTGAAGCCAAATATTACATGCATCAATTAGACTAATGAGACAGTAATGTTTGTCCATACCGAGGATGTACGGGCAAGCTCTCCAGTTCCCTGTTTTCTTCCTGTTGGCGGGGTTGCCATGGCGATCGGTGGTTCCATCTTGCGTGTATGTATCTGGGTCCTCGTACTCCGCTATTGCCATTCTCTTCTGCAAATGTTTTTTTGGCTCTGCAAATCGGAATTGGAGAGATTACCACTTTGCGACCAATACAATAAATTGAATCATGTAAACTCTACTTATTAGAGCTTCAATTCCCAATATGAATTGCTATAAAAGAAGAAATTTTTTTTGTGTCCAATCTCCAAATATAACACAAGCTATACATACATCACCAGATAAACAATGGATTAGCAACCAACCTATTTTGGGCAATCAAACAGAACCCAAAAAAAGGAGTTACAGATACAATTATATCCTCTGATTTAAAAAAAAATGGAATTGAAATAATAATAATAAAAAATGAAATCCCCACCTCATCTGTGGGTGATTAGCCATACATAAACACCATCAATACTAATAAAAACAAAAACCCACATAGAGATTTCAATCATATCACTTAGATTCAACAACAACCGTATGGAGAGCCCATAAAATCTTTAAAAACACCCAGTCAAAAAAAAAATGTAACTCTGACTGTGTGGTTTGAGGACAGAGTGTAGTCAGTCAGATGAGGGTGGAGAAATTCAAGGGGAGGCATTGGGGAATGGGGAGTCCGAGTCCACCTCTGAATTTCAATTTTTTATTATTAACCTCACACGTGCACCATTCACTAATGGGTTGGACTCCATTAAAGTCTCTCTCATATGCTGGGGGAGGACAATTTACAGCCATGATTGTGACACCCAATTCTATGACCTAATCAATGATGATAAGATTTGATGATTTGATTAAAAAAAAAGTTGCTGATACACAGAATCCGTTGGGTTCAAAAACATTTTTATTTATTTATTTTTAAATATCAATATTTTAATGTATTTAAATATATACTTCATGTTTTAACATTTGAATAAGAGTTTATATTTAACAAAAATTGAAAAGGGTTGCGGATGATAATCTAATCTATACTATTAAGAACACACAAACATTAAAATAAATTAAAAAAATAATAAGTGAATAATATATACTATTAAAAAAAATATTAAGAATAATATATCTTCGTATGAAATTATATACTTAAGGGAATTTTATGACACAGATAAAATGAAAATTATATACCCGAGCATCGTCAAAACAAGAACACAATCTTTTTCATCCTATATTTTCAATCATATGTCTCATATATCCTAACATCAACGGTGTATATATCTTATTAAATTTTATTTTTTTTATAAAAGAGTCCATCCAATCCATTGATATAATATTTTTTAAAACATTAAAATTGGGCGTGAAATAAGGTTGAAAAAAGGGTTATATGTATATATATATTATTTTTAGACACAAAATTCTAATGGAGACATAAAGCTTGTGGACGAAAGAGAACAAAATTTAATGGAAATGGAAAAATCTTGTGAACTGTATAGAAGACCCATACCAGGATCCAACGCTAACCTATAAAATCAAAGGGCAGCAGCCAATCTTGACCCTCCAATCAGTGGATTTCTTCCCTACCACCCGTTCGATCGATGGGGTCGCATTTGGTACCGTATGAAAAAGATTGTATCCACCGAAGACTTTTTGACAATACCAGCAACAATAACAACAAACAAAAAAATAATAATAATAGTATATAGTCACACGTGTAAAGTATCTCGTGCACGTGTGAGTGATATCGGAGATTCTACAGCTGTGATTTACAACATAATAGCTTTATAGTGTTACCACAAATAAGACGACCTTTTAATTGGGGTTTATTTACAGCTGGGATTTCTATAAATATATATGTCACACATTAACAACTGTGATTTCTTCATCTCCATTAATCACTCCATCGTTTTCTCTCATCTACCCACATCATGATTTTTTTATATTTTTTTGTGGATAATTTTTTTTTTTAATCTTCTCCTCTCAACGTATGACAAAATTCAAACTCAAGTCTTTTCACAAAAGAGAAGGATAAAAGAGAAGGACAGAGGGGGGACATTTCCTACCAAGAAAAGGTTCAATAGATTGAGTCGCATGATAATAAACATTAACATATGATATGAGAAACATAGATATATATGAATCAATACAACAACAAAAAAGTTGTGAATGGAATCTGACCTTGTTTAGATGGATGGAAGAGGAGAGAACAGGGAGAGAGCAGAGAAAAAACCCAGGCGTCTGTTTCGAGAAGGCACTATCAGGTTTATATATAGTGGGGGACGGAGGGAGATTTTGGGAAGATATTTTGTGCTTGGAACTGACCTTGATATTCGGGGTAAATCACGATCGTACCATTCGTGTGAATGCGTGAGGTGGGATTTTGTAAGTTAACACCGGGGGAGTGTATCTATTTTAAGACCCTCGAAAAATGGCCCACCATCCAATTAATTAGAATATATATTTTATTTTTATCTTAAAAAAAAATTATATACGTGCGGATATGTATTTGAAATTTTACGGGGAGGAAATGCTTCCATTTCAAGTTGAATGAACTCATTTTTAATAGGTGTAAAAAAATTTAGTAAGATATATGCATCATCTAACAAGGTATATGTTTCACTGAATCTGTAACGAGTTATATAAATCTGTGTTTTGGACTGAGAAAAAAAAAATTGAGTGTAACAGAGTGTAGCAGCACTCAAGATTTAATGATGAGAATTATATAGATAAGGAAAAAAATGTGAAGACTCAACCCCATTTTTAATCTCTAAAGGAGCAGGGGTGGAGCCATGTAGGGAAAGGGGGGGCTCAAGCCCCTCCTTGTATTTTTGTTTTTTTTTTTTGTGAAAATGTTACATCTAATCTTTTTTCTATTCTTAAATTCAGTATACAAATGTTTTGAATTTTTTAAATTAGTATAGCTAATCTAATGAGGTATATGTTTTTATAAAAAATGAAGTGTGTCCTATAATAAATTGCATGAATGCATTTATAGAAAATGTGAAAAAAAGTTATCGAAGCATCTTCCTCGTTAAAGTGAGTATATGCTTTGATAATTTTCTATCGACGCATATAGGACTAGAAGTGGGGCTGAAATAAAAACATTGTGTATCATTATTTTTTTATAATAAACAAACAAGAACAATTAAAAATCTGAGTTTAATATGGATATATTTATTGAATTATAATAAAAATTATTGGGAAAATAAACTCAAATATTGTTAAAAAAACTTTTTATTTTGTTCAAGTCTCTCAAAATTTTTAATATATCAAACCACTCTTAAGTGGTGATTATATATTTTTTAAATTCTTTAATTTTTTTTTATCGTTTACCCTGTGAAATACTTTTTACACACGATTATACACTTTGTGTATGTTATTCACTCGTACATTGTTATTCATTCTCTTTATTTTATAAATCAACCCTTATTATGCATCTTATTTATACTATTAAGAGTCGATTTGATAATTCTAGTTGAGAATATGAATTCTTCTTTTCAAATAATTCAATTCAGATAGATTTTGTGTTAATTGATATATTTAGGAATGAACACATGAATGAATGATTCCAAATACAATTTTCCTAAGTAGTATGATAAATTTTTATGAATGTATCTGTTTATAATTAATTTTATATCAAAGACATACATAAATAATGAATTTTTTTGTACTTCATGTAAAGCCACCGCTTAGAGAAAATCTGACTCTGCCACTGTAAAGGAGTCCGCATGTTTTTTTATTTTTAAACAGTATACAATATCTAATGATTATGTATTTTTATGAAAAATAAAATATATAAATTCTAATAACTTGTATAAATTTATTTATAAAATACACAAAAAATAACTATATATATATATTTTTTATTTTAGTGAATATAAATGACTAATGAGATATATATAAAATTATAAATGAAACTATAAAAAAAATGAACTGAATCCTAACAGTATTCATGATATATGAAATTAAATTAGAATATCTAACGTGAAACTAAAATGAAACAACGAATTTTAGCTAATTAGATTTGTTTTCATAAAAGGCCAAAACCCACACTATCAAGTAGTATCAACGTTGAAATACGAATTTTTATGCACCTAGACGAGATATTGAATTCACTTGATTTGGTTTCAGTAATCATAGCATTTTTTTTTTTTTTTTTTTTTTTTGGTAGATAGCCCATTGGGCAGTAATCATAGCACTTATTGTGCAAAAAAACAATACTGATTTTCGAGAGGGGTTTAAATGAAAGATCCATCTCCAAAGCGTCGCTTTTGCAATCAGCATCAATAACCGAGGAAATCAAACAAACACGAACAAATAATTAATATTTGATGGCACGCATTCTAAGAAAGTGTAGAAATCATGTATATATTTTTGAAACGCCCCCAACTATAAATAGCATTCACTGCAATCCCTTATTCATCAGTTTACAAAATAAATATCCTCCACATAATGTAGACACCCTCTTGCTGGTTTCATGTAGGCCTCTCAACTGGTTGGGGTGGACCCGAATCCGATCTATTTGACTGTCGGATCCTTTGAGTCGGATCGGGTCGGGTCGGATCGATCCATTAACAATCTCAGGCCAGACGAAGAGAAGTTGAAGAACTTCTTAGAGACATACAATGATTTCATTTTTTTTCTTTTTAATAGAGTATATTGTATTCTTTACTATTTTGATTTTTAAATATTTTATGAGAAAACATTTGGAATACAGTTTGAATTATTATACTTTTATGTAAAGTCAAAAGGTTATAAAAATATTGGAGATGTTTAAAATTTTAAATGATTATTCAATATTTAGTTATAAATGTTTGGTTGAATCATGAGCATTAGGCTAAATTATAAATTAAAAAAATCACATAATATTTAGGTTGAGTTAATCGGATCCAATGGGTCCATAGGATCGGGTCAGGGTAGACCCAAACTCGATCCATTTTGATTGTCGGGTCTATCAGGTCAGGTATTTACGTCTTTTATCGAGACCTGCGACCCGTTGACATGCATAGTTTCAAGAACCTATGTTCTCACATTCTTTGTCAAACCCGCAAAATTACTCAGTTTCACAGTACTGGTAAATGGTAATAGTATGATATATCGTGTTTTAAATATATTATCTCATATTGGAATCGTATTTAGTAACTCTATAGTCACATGTATATCATAAGATGTGAGATCTACAGTAATAAATTTAAAGTTTAAGGATGATTGGACAAATGGATAAATAGCGGGATAAAAAAGATAAATGTGGACGCATTGAGGACTTGAGACAGATGTGGGGGTAACAATTTATGCCATTTAATATATAAAAAAATGATAAAATATAGACAATAATTCTGATTTTGAAATAAAAATGAGTATTTTTTTATCTACCTAAATGCTGGAATAACATTTATCCTCATTTTTTTCACAAATTTAATGATTTTTTCCCTTAAAATCAGAATAACTTTTCCTCAAAATATTGAATATCTAGTTTGCCAAGATGATAAATATTTAACCAAAGGGATAAGTGGGAGCAGGGCGGACCTATGATTAGGCCTGTCAACGGACCCAATAAAAGACGTAAATACCTGACCCGAAAAACCCGACAATCAAAACGGGTCGAGTCTGGATCCACTCCGATCCGATCCAATAAACCCGATGTACTCGATTAATCCAACTCAAATACTATGTGTTTTTTTATATTTATGATCCAACCCAACACTCATGATCCGATCCAATGTTTATAATTAAATATTGAATAATCTATTAAATTTTAAACGTTTGAAATATTTTACAACCTTGAGACCTCACGTAAAAGTATAATAATTCAAACAGTATTACTAATGTTCCATTATAAAATATTAAAAAATCAAAATAGTGAAGAAGTATTTACAATATACTAGATTCTATTAAAAAAATGAAGTCATTGTAGGCTCTTAAGAAGTTCACCGACTTCTCTTTGTCTGACTTAGACATGTTAATGGGTTGACCCGACCAGACCTGATTTGAGATCCAATATAGACTTGACCTAAAGATCCAATAATCAAACATGTCAGGTTCGGATCTACCCCATCCGACCCGTTAACATGCCTACCTACTATTCCCTTGTGGGGGGTTCTCCAATTATTTATTTATTGATAAAAAGACATTGAATCTCAATCTTTGAAATAGAAAAAAAAATGAAATAAAAATAACATCTTAACAATTCATTGTAAAACAACTTTTCAACCTCCCATTCCTAAAATCATGACAAATCAACCGTATAAAAAAGGGTTAAAGACGTTTAAGTTCCTACAAACATAGTAAAACACATATAAGTCCCTATTAAAATTGTGACAGACATACGAGTCTATGAAAACTAAAAAAAACTCAATTACCATCCCTGAGTTAAATTTTCATCCAAACTTAATAGAATATTCTCAGAATATTCCATCACATATAATTGTGTAGACATTGAAGTCCTTATAAACAGTCATAAAGATAAATTAGTCCCTATAACAGATAAAATTGCATCTCAAAGACTTTTACATTAAATTTACAATCTCTATAAACAATCATAAAAATAAATTAGTCTCTGCAAAAGATAAAATTGTCTCTGAAAGACTTTTACATTTAATTGGATTGACATTGTAATTCTTATAAACAATCGTAAAGACAAATTGATTCCTATAAAAAATAAAAACACCCCTGAACGATTTTTAAATTTATTTGTATAGACATTACAGTCCTTGTAAACAATTATAAAAACAAATAATTTTTTTTTTTTTCATCTTCTATCATATCGCTCACACTCCACCTGAAGATCCCAATTTGGATGTAAACATCTTTCAGGGCATTTTTGTCTTTTACATGGATCAATTTGTCTTTACGATTATTTATAAATATAAAAGTCTTTTAGATGCAATTTTATCTTTTACAATGAGTATTATAATTGAGTTTTTGTAAGTTTTCAAGGACTCATGTGTTTGTCCTAATTTTAGTAGAGACTTATATATGTTTTTTATGTTTGTAAGGACTTAGATGTCTTTAACCCTTTCCTGAATGTATTCCACGTTTTGGAAAATATCCACACTTAGGCCCGGCCCCACAAACGGCCTAAGTTCATCCCCGCACCCAAACACCAGTTTCGTTGGATTATCTTAAACCACTTGAAACATTTTTCGAAATTTTTATTATTTATTGACTTGACTCCTTGAATGCGACTGTTTGGATGTTTCATATGACGAGAATAACTCTAGTCCGTGCCGTGGAGTTTGCGTCATCCAAACACCATGGAGCTTGTGTTGTACGTGATATTGATAATGAACGAAAGGCTTTGTAACTTTGTTTATGGGTTATAATATATGGTTTGCCCATACAAAATGATGGGTAGATAAGTCAGATATACTGACCCCTTAAACTAAATATAATAGTCACTCTCAGTTTAGTTTAAAATCGTCACTCCACGCAAATGAATGAAATGATTGGCTAGCTAGTCAATGCGTGGACCCTTGTATTAATATTTGCTTAATTATAATTATATCATCTAATTGGATTACATTAATGCATGTAGTGGTTAAACTGAGGAGGATCAGGTATCTTAACAATTCATTTCTTTGGATACCATGAATATGCATGGAGATTCCATATCCAAATGACACGGAGCTTTAGCCCCTAGTTGGATAGGGAATAGTTCAGGGAATAAAGGAGAATAAAGTAGAATATTTTTTGTTGTTTGGATGCAGAAAATACTCATGGATGAACTGTGTCGGAATCAAACTGGTATAAAATGGTATATAGATTCCAACCAACTTCTAGAATTAAAGTTATTACATGTTAATCCACCTAAAGAATATGTAGGCTCACTCTACTGTCAAATCAATTGTCACCACCTCTGATAAATCAACTGTCAAAATCAATTATCATTATTTTTTCATATTTTATAAATCTTTATCCACACTTTATTCATATTTTACTTAAACAACAAAAAATTTATTATTACGTTTTCTCAAGGAGAATAATTCAAAACACGACCAAACACAAAATCACTTTATCCTTATTTATATTCACTTATGCTGGAATAACTGTATATCCAATAATAAATTCTATTCTATATCAAATGGGGGCTTAAGGTCATGTATGCTTATTCAAAGGTTATAAGCATTTTATAAATGTCAACGAAAAAAAAAATCTATCAAATTAATTACATGTGACTTCAAATAAAGAGTATATGACATTTATGAGATGATTTTTAATGAAATATTGTACTTTGTATATACTTCATTTTATAGAAAAAAAAACATATTTTATTAGGTCAGATACGCTATTTAAAAAAAATCAAATAGGTGTAGACAAAAGATTGAGCGAGAAATGGAAGAGTGAAGGTAACGGTTTGCTTAAAAAATTGAGCATCTCGTTGAACTGGGAAAATGACATGATTGTTAGTTTAAGGGAAAACATTTTTTGTGTATTACATTCAATCCTAATAAATTTATCTCATCACTAGAACATATTTTAATTTATAACAAATATATCTCAAATACTAACCAACGTGAGCGTTGTTATACTCAGTTTTTTTATAGTCCTATTATTGCTATGTATGATGTATTGGTGTTGTAATTTTTTTATTTTTATAAAGAAAAAATTACATTAGCGTATCGTAATATATACTTTGATCAATTATTATAACATGTATTTCAACAGCGAATTTTGTTATGAAATCGCAGTAGCAATATCTATTTTTTTTAACAAAAATGTCTTTCAATAGATGAGTGCATATTTTTTTTTATAAAAAAAAACTGTTGTAAACTGCGGATGACATGTCCAACCCAATTACAGATCCATATTGATTTTTTTAAAAATAAAGATACACTCACGTTGAAGTACGTTTTGTTATATGAAATGAAGTATATTATAAGTTATAACACATTGAAAAAATGAATTTTTTATGTCATACACTATGATAAAACTCAATATACTATGATAATATCATATATTGTATTATAATAATGTATAAAACTGTAGACTGGGCTGAAAAATAGATTAAATATATCGACGCCCAAATTAAATTGATTTTAAATACGAGAGCTGTGGGCCGATGTCTTTTTATGAAGGCCTAAAAAATGTCAATTTGTTATCTAGGCCTAAGAAAGCCCGCGGCCCAAAAAATCCCAAAAGGAAAGGAAAATGCAAGGACCAGCCTTGCATGTTGTGTATGAGATTATCTCTGATCTTTGTGCCTAGTGTTTAAAAGAGAAATATTACCATTTGTTTAGGATCAGTTTGATAATTTTGATTTAAAAAAGATTCACTTTTTTCATGAATCAAATATTTTGTGAAAGAAAAAATTGTTTTTGAATGTCAAGGAACGAACATATAAATGAAATATTCTAAACATGGGAGATTTGATAAGAGAATAAGAATGAATATCAACTTGACTTTTAGTCATTTTTATAAACTAAACAAATTTTATGTTTTTTAAATATATATTTATCTAATAAAGTAAATGATTTCACAAAAAGTAAAATATATACCACAATGGTTGTAAACATTTTCACATTTTTATGTGGATAATTTATATGGTGATGTGGCATTTGCAAGTACAAGTGTTAGTGTATCAATATTAAAAAAAGTTGAGTGTTGATACACACAAATACTAATGTAGTATCACTTAGGGCTAGTTTGGTAAGAGGATAAGCTTTTAAGGATAAATTGTTCTAATTTTAGAGGATAAAAAGTCCATTAATTTTGTTCATATTTAAATTTATTAAAATTGAGATAAAAAGTGGGGATAAATGCTATCCTACCCTTTAGTGGAACAAAATATCCCTCATTTTTGTTTCAAAATCGGGACAACTGTTCACAATTTATCCTAATTATTTTTTATACTATATGAGAATAAGTTGTCCCCCCACTCACTTATCCCAATAATTACCCCTTATCCCAGCACTTATCCCCTTGTCAAATCAATCCTTACAGTCTTATATATCTCGATAGTTGTCCAATGAGATATATAAATAGTTAGATGAGTTATATGTCCCATTTGAAATTTTTTATATTTTCTAAAATGAATTCATACAATTAATTGAATTACAAGTTTTTTCATAAAAAAAAAATACTAGGTGCATTCAAAGTTCTAACTCAAGACGTCGGCCCAATTTAATCTTAATTGGGTTGGGTTAACTAGGATTTGTGGGTAACCCATGCTGGTGATGGTATTGGGCCATCCTTCAGTGTTTTTCCATATAGGGCGGTTACATTCGGGGTTTTTTTTTTTTTTTTTTTTTTCAATCTAAAATAAAATCATATATATCTCATTAGAAATCCCGCGAAATACATACAACGTTCGATGATGTACATATCTTGTTAATTTTTTTCTTATACTTATTAAAAATTAGTTTATTCAATTCAAAATAGAACGATATATATATATTTTTATCAAAACATGTATATCATTAGATGATATTTACTATTTTAAAAAAAATTATATGATTTGAGTTTTGAACTATAAAATGACTAGCATTTTTCCATATAGGAAAATGATACACTAAGTCAAATTCACCAACCAAAACTCAGATCTCAAGTGTTTTCATTTTTTTTAAAATAGTAAACATCATCTAATGAAGTATATGATTTGATAAAAAATGCATATCACTCCATTTTAATTTGAAAAAAATCCATTTTTAACACGTGTAAGAAAAACTTCAATGAGGTATATATATCATTTAATGAGATATATGCTTAATTAAATTTGTAATAAAATATATAGAGTGTGTTTTGGTTGGTGAATGTGATTGTGTAGCAGCTCTTTCCATGTATCAATCCTGGCCCATAATGATGTGAGAGCCCGATTTTCTGTTGATCCATTTTTTTGTGGGCCTTAAACAAGTTAATTAAGGGAGATCCATAACCTTAGTTCAAACCCCATGACACATCAAGTTGTCATCAGATTCAAACCCCATGACACAACAAGTCGTCATCATCTGATATTCAACACAAAATGGAATTGTGTATTAAAAACATACAAACTGGAAAGCCAGGCACGCAAAAAGAGAAAAGGAATCTCATTTTATATACATTCCAAAAATCAACATAAAGGCACACCATGAGTAGTTCTATGAGGTGACAGATCACTCTCTGATTCATGGCGGAGCCGGAGGGGTTGGGATCGTCTGTGATTCATCACAGGAGAGTGTGAAAGACTCTCCACCAACGACCCAAATCATCATTCTATCTTCCCATAATAACCAAAAACAAAATTCATTCTTAAAATACCCCAACATCTTCCATAGAACTTAGGGTGCGGTTATTACCACCCCATAACTTACTCAGACCACCCCATTATCAAACCCCACCCATGAGCCTTTTTTATTTTTTCAAAACCACCCCCTATATATATTAAGTGAAGTCCAATGTCATCCCACCCCGTTCACATTCCCCTCTTCTTCCTCTCTGCATTTTTTTTTCTTCTACCATCGATTCTCCTCCTCCATCATCCCTCCGCCGGCTCGCCTCGTCAATGACCGCCCCCGCCGGTTCATCCTCTCCCTGGCGGCGCCTCATCTCCTGGTGCCACCTCTCCCACTTCTACATTCCTATCACGGCTTCCGACGTTCACTATTCCACACTCCATATGGATAGAAGAAGGTTAGGTCTCTTCCTTTTTTCTATTTTTGTTTTCCTACATGTTATACTCTTATTTTTAGGTCACATTTGTGCTAGATTTATTTGTATAAATTCTATATAAGAAACCCTATAATTTTTTTGAAACATAACCCTATTTTTAGGGTGGTTGGTGAAATTCTTGATTATTGAAATTGATTTTATGTGTATGGAAATGTATATGGAAGTGATTTTATTTTTATGGAAAATGTGTATGGAGTGAATTTATTTTTATGGAAATGTGTATGGAAATGAAGCATAACCATATAATGTTTTTTGGAACATAATCCTATTTTATGTATATTTTACCCTTTTTTTTTTCTATTGACATATAACAAAGGCATCCCCTGTTGTTCTAGTATTGGGACTGTTACTCCCATCAATGATTATAAACATTTTGGACTTGGAAGATATTCCTATAATGTTTTTTGAAACATAATCCTAGTTTATGTGTGTGTGTGTGTTTTTTTTTTTTTTTTTGCTGCTGACATATAAAAAAGACAGCCCTACTGGTCTAGTACTGGGATCAATACTTCCATCAGTGATTATAAACATTTTAGACTTGGAAGATATAGTCTGCCTATGCTCCACTAATAATTTTGTTGACTAAATTTGTTTCTCATGGACAAATGTTTAATTAATCTTCTTCTTTCACAATATTGTAAAACACTCCTCTAAGTAAGCCATACTTCTACTAACCACCAGTGTCTCATGTGGATGAATATTTTGAAAAATGAGTCTATTATTTGCCAACCATATCTGCTAGCACATCATTATGAAAAACGTCACTTTTAACAACACAAATGATACTTTCTTCCAAGTGTCATGTTTAAACACCTCTTTCCAACTAAAAGAGGTCCATATGTAAATAGGGGGTCATTATTTGTTAAGAACCAACCTCCAACAATTTGAAGTAACATGGCAGTACATGAACAGGAAAGAGAAGAAGGGGAGGAGGTTGTGGTGATGTGAAGGGGGTTATAGAGTATTGGGTGCCCTGCTACGTTTAAGTTCCCAAAGAGTGGGTTAGTGCTTATCATTTCATGGAATTAATTTTGTTAGTTTTTTATGTTTGTTTCATAGAAATACGCAAGCATTTTGTATTGGAGTCTTTTATTTTATGTATTGAACATTCTATTTTGACCATAAACCTAATGGATATAAAATATGTCAATGTGTAGAATATTATATTGTATATCAAGCAAATTTGCTTATGAAAGTGATGATATATCAAGCATATTGTACATCATCATCATCCTTATCCATTTTTTTCTACGTGGCTGTGAAACAAAACATTTTCCATGAATTCTTGGATTTGAAGAGCTCCAAATGCATGAGTACTAACAAATTTTTTCAATGCAGTATGGATCCAAAGAAACGTGTTCGACCTACATCTTCCAACCGGAAGAGTAGATCAAAGATGAACCTTCAATTTCTCAACATGTTGTGGAGGACCCTCAAGAAGAGGAAGTGGTGGTGGAAGATATGGTGGAACATGTTGTGGAGGACTCTTATGTTTTTTTTTTTACTTGGTATGTATTGGCCGATGTTCAAAGTTTCTTGCATTATTTTCTTCGAACAAATGATTCAAATGTTGAGCGATGTTGTTTTCATATAATGGCTATTAGGATCAAACTTAATATTAAATTCCAAGTATACGAGTTTTAAATGTTCCAAGGTTGTGAGTGATTCAAATGTTTGGAATGTATTGGTTGAATGGGCAGATTTTGAACAATCACTGGCCTAAGGCTAGATGAGCTTATGTCTTGGTTCTGCATTGCATCGACAATGATGTTGTCGACAAAAGTCAATTATGTCGACATTAGTTGTGTCGAATCAAGCAGAACAAAGTCAATCAGTAAGTCCAGTACATGGTTCGACATTAATAGTGTCAAAAATTTACAATTCTGTCGACATTAATAGTGACGAATCAAGCAGAACTAAGTCAGTGGGTCCAGTACATAGTCCGACACTAATCGTGTCGACCATTTTACATTATGTCGCCATTAGTGGTGTCGAATGAAGCAGAACAAAGTCAGTAAGTCCAGTACATGGTTTGACATTAGTAGCGTCGACAATTTAACATCATGTCGACATTAATAGTGTCGAATCAATCATCCCTGGCGAAATCAAGTCAAATACATTATTTTTCTATTTGTGAGTCCAGTACATGGTTCGACACTAGTGGTGTTGACCATTTTAAATTCTATAAGGAAAGGGATGTGTGGTTGTGGTTTATTGGAAGTACGATACTAGTACTGTTGAAGTATGCAGGGTGGTTGTTTTTCAACGAAGACAATAGGGGGGGGGGGGGGGGGTTTGGTGAGTCCAGTTCAGTTTTTGACACTAATAGTGTTTTTGATTAAGAGAGAGTGTAAACGAGGATGTAGAAGAAATTGATAAAGCCATTTCTTTTGTTATACATATTGTCGACATTACATCATTTAGTAGCGTCGAACCTTTTGGGGAATCAGTCCCCTCCCCAACCAAGTCAATATTTTATTTTTATATTTTTTAGAATAATTTACGTCCAATGCATGGTTCGACAGTAGTAGTGTCGACAGTAGGTAATGTAGTCGACATTATTAGTGTCGAATCAAGTAGAATCAAGTCAGTAAGTCAAGTACATGGTTCGACACTAATAGTGTCGACTTGTCGATATTATATAACATAGTTTGAGGGTGGGGAAGGGTAGGGGTGGGTGAGGTTTTTCTGGGGTGGGATGGGATGGGGTGGTGGTGGTTTCTTATTAAACATTAAAAGTGAATATTTTAAGGGGTGGGGTGAATGCCTAATGGGGTGGTAATAACCGCACCCTAGAGTTTATTCCCTTGTCCCCCTTTAAATTTTTCCCTTGATTTCTTCTCTCCTTTCCCTTTTGACTCGGCTCCAAATAAATTATTCAAAATTTTATATTAAATTAAACTTTAAGAGGACCCAAATCATATTAAACTTTTGATATTAAATTAAAAATTTATTTTTTTCAACATATCTTCCATATATCTTAAATTTTATATTTATAATTTCTTTTCTTTGAAAATATAACCATGGTTTAAATCTCATCCAGCTATATCTTTTTTTCTTTTGATTTTATTTGTTGTATATTTAGCCTATTCCTTTTTATAGCGATTTATTTATTTTTTCTATAGAAGAAATAATTTTATTTTCAATAAATTAAATAAATAAAAATAAATTTAGTTTTTTTTATTATTCTTATTTCTTATAAAAGATAAAATTGATGAGTGTTTTTTTGTAACATTTTATTTTTCAATTTTATAATATTTTATTTTTTGTTTTAATCTTGATCTTTTATGACTATTATGATAAATAAAAAACCATTCAAATTTTTAAATATACATGTATAGATAGGGTCTCATTTTATAGGTTGTCCTAAACACCCATCTAAATTTTCTAATCTCAAGGTGACTGGGTGGATTAAGTGATTTGAGTTTATGTGTTTTGTCAATGTTGTATATTACTAAGGGACAATATTTCAATTTTGTAACCCAAAAAAAAAAAACCGTTCACCACCTTCATAATTACATTTGGACGGTTAAACTATACTTTAATTTAAATAAATTTTATTACAAATTTAAAGGGTTATAAAACCATCCCGTACATACAATAATCAGATTTTAAAACATAAACCAGATTAAAAGGTAAAAAAAATTTGAAAATTAACGATATCAAATAAAATTTCATAAAAACGTGGGAAAAGTAAAACTACATACAAAACAAATATTAACTTTGGACCAACCAGAAAAACATATTAACTTTGGGTATTTTTTGGTTATTTTAGGAAGATGGAATGACATTTGGGTTGCCGATAGAATAGTCTTCACATGTTGACATGCACTTTTTGTTTTACACGTGGCGCTTACTCATAGGATGCTACAGGGAGCTCTCTGTGATGAATCACAGACGATCCCAACCCGAGCCGGAGGGGGTTGTGGTGGTGGTGGCAATCACCCTTTATGTAGCTTAATACACAAACAAACATACACATAAACAACGATGTTGCACGCCGCTTCAGGTTCAGTTTGATCGCATGATTATAAAATTGAGTCTCGATTTAATATTAATTTTATAAAAAATTGTCTTTTCATATCTTTTAAAAAACTCTAAGCTTTGAATGTTTTAATGTCCGTTTGGTTGTATCATTTGGGCGATTCCGTTTTTTGAAAAGCTAAAATCCTAAAATCGTGTGGTCAAACGGGTTGGATTCCGGCGGAATCAAAAGCTGGATTCCTTTTAATTTCTCTCTCGAAATCCGTGTTTTAAAAAGCTAGAAACTGTGATTTTCGGTCGGAATCGATTTTTGAATTGAAAAGCAACTTTCTCTACTAAACATTAAACCCCTTTCAAATATTGATTTCTAAATTTAAAAAAAAGTATCCAAAAAAAGTGAAGGTCTAAAATCATCTTAAAAAGCAGCTTTATTCCAAAATCTACTTTTCAATATGTGTTTCCAAACGGAGCCTAGTCTAGTTTGACATTGGAACAAAGGATTGGAATAAAAAAATAATTGGGTTAAATCACATGTTATCCTATATAACATAAGAAAAAAAAGATAAAACACGGATAATTATCCGTATTTTGAAATAAAAAGTAGAGATATTTTGTTCTACGTAAAATGTGGAACATACTTTATCCTTATTTTTTAACCTCACTTTGTAAAACATGGACAACATTTATAACTGTCATTCCCAAAAAATAAAAATAAAAAATTTCATGAAACTAAAACCAACAATATTAATGTCCCCTTAATAGAAATGAAATACTTGATATTTTTAAATTTTTAAAGTTATCCCATATTTTAAATCATGTAATTCAAATGTCAAGTTAAAAATAAGATCACAAAAAATAAGGATAACAAAATGCATTACCAAATGTAAATTTGGATAAAAATAATAGTCTTTTAATCCCTATAAATTAGACCAACTTATCCTAATATTTATCATTCTACCAAACTAGACTAACTTATCATAAATATTTATCCCCCTATCAAACTAGGCCTTCACAGAAAACTCTGTTTGAAAAAAATAGCTTTCTGCAAATCCAAAAGCTGTCCAAACTCGTTTTCAAATAAGACATTAGTTCTGTTTGTAATCTCTTATATTTCGATAGCACTTCAACGAAGTATATACATGGTTAGAAAATGTTTACTTTTCTTAGAAAATAAGCCATATAATTCATTGGAGCATATATATATATATATATATATATATATATATATCATCTTTTAAAATCCTAATTCATGAAGCTCGATCTCCCATCTGAATAAATCTTATTAGATGAGGTATACTATTTTAACAAATGTAACATTTTCCTAATATACAAATAAACGTGTAACAAATACCTCAGACATATAAGTTTGGTGCCTCTGTAGACATTACAGTATTTTTGTTCATACTAGGTGGCAATTCAAAAGTACTCTTATTGAGTCAAGTGAATGATGTTTTAGACATGAGCAATGCCAATTATACCAACTTATAAAAACCTGCAGTTTGATATAGATATATGATAAATGATTGCCTATATACATTAGGGGATGGCAACTATTTATAGCTCCAATAATTTAAGGCCCCAGGGAGACAAGGGATGGAATAAAATTTATCCGTTGTAGATTCGTTTTTTCTGCAAAATTAAGATGGGATTATAATACCAAAATAGTGTCGATTAAATAGATTTACGTTGAGTTTATTTGTTAAATGAATATCTCACTTGTTGCAATCATATCTTTGAAAAAGAAGACTTCTGGATCAAGTCGAATAACCCTTTAATACAATTAAATGACTGTATAAATCAAACTGATCGGTTGAACTAAATAAGTAATATGATCTCAATAAATTCTTTTAAGTTGAATTGAACTATTCATGAAACGAATTCGACACTCATAAAACAAATTGAATGTTTTGTGATTAATCTTGTGAATTAAATCCAATAATTCATCAATCAAAATAAACAACATGACATCAAATGAAACCTTTTTATAGTGCGCGTTAACTTGAACTGAACAAATTTCATGTGAAATTGATCTCAATTAATGCAAATTTAATATTGAGTTTAGCAAATAGTCAGTCAAACTGAATAATCTATAAATCGAAATAAGTTATTCTTTGATCATCTCGATTTCCTCTTCTAACACGATAAATTTATAAAGACTGATCAACCATAATGGATCTAAAACTGATAGTACTAAACCCCAACCACCACCACCATTACAGCCGCCGCCCCCAACATTAAAAAAATTACATGGTGTTGGATTACTTGAATTGTTATTATATTCTAAATTTCTGTCCATGATAAATGGAATAAGGCCAAAATTGGATAACCCTATATGCATTCGAGGTCTTTATCCTAGCTAGTTTTCAACACAGTCACAATTATTTGCTAATATACTCTCACACTTATCTCTTATTGTTAAAATATCATTGTCACCAGTCCAATTGAGTTAAACAAGACGATGAGAAATCAATTTCATCATTTATATGTGATACGTATGCAGTGAGAGATCATTTTCACAAACACATTAGCACGCAACAACCCCCAAAGGAGCCAGAAGACCTCATTTTAATTACACCTTCCAATACCACAAAAAAAAAACACAAAGATACAAAAGAGTGGATTGTTCACTTATTCAATGAAGTGACATGAATCCCTTTTTAAAAAAATTAATTTGTGGTGGCAATGTTTAACACTCTTTCTAGGGTTTACAGCGACACTCTTTTTTATCTCAATTAACAAGATTTTCCAAACAAAACATGTACAATGTTTTTCCACCTCTCATTTTTATATTATATATACATATGGACTCCCAATCAATTTTTTTTCTTCATGATGTTTACTTATAATATGTCATCTAACTATATTTATCTTGTTTATTTTATGATCAGGGTTTAATATATGGACTGGCTGATGGAAGATTCAAATGTTATCATTGTTGGTTCCATTAATATGGTTCCCTAATAAAGACGGGACAACTGACATGCTAGGCACCTAAAACATTATTTGAGAAAGAAATAAATCATGAATGATTCAATTTAACTTATGGATTATTCAGTTTAAGATTACATGAATTGAGTTTAGTTTAATACGATGTTTTTTTCATTTTTATGGAAAAGTTGTTCAGTTAAATTTAATGTCATATGAACAAAGTTAATTTCATTGTAACCTATTGCAAATCGAGTCATGAGTTATTCGGTCCAATTCATGAATGGTTAAATTGATTGACGAGTTATGAAATTCGATTTCAGGAACACATGAATTGAGTTCAGTTTGATAGAAAAGTTTTTTTTTTTTTTCTCACAAAGAATGTCTCACTTTACCAGTGGACCTCCTCATCAATAGATCCTGTACAAAAGGGAAAATAAGGATAAGCAACCACACAGAAATCCAGCAATCCAGCATTGAATGACAAACTCAAACTTAACACTCTCATTAATTATTTGCATGGTCATTCACTCACATAGTCACATGGTTGATATTTAATTTGATAGGAGCCATGTCACCTCAACCAACTAATAATAATTTTACGTGACAATCTCATTTGCATGATTAATTCGATTGGCGCCAAGTCACTCACACCAACTTATATAATAGTAAGTTTACGTAACGATATTAATTAAAAATACTCTCATCATCTGCATGACCCATAGGTCAGGTTATTGATATTAATTAATTTGATTGGCCCCATGTCAAGTACTCCACTAACTTATGACAATCATAATATGTTTCACATATAGATGTAACTATAGGAGAGTAAATTGTTGCCTAGATAATTATATAGGGAGTACTTCATGTGATTTTGAAGAAAAGTCAAAGGATGCGATGTCTATTGTTCTCCTACCATAACACTTTTATCCCAAGAGTATCTCTCCTCACCTAATACCAAAAATTGACCTCACCAAATAGTCCCCCTTCCCACCCTCCATTTATAAGGCTGTGGTGGCTATGTGACTCAAATCATCCTATACAATCAATAGACAATCATTTGTTTGAGTTGGGGAGGGGAGGTGGAGAGAGAAAGAGAGAGAAATGGTAGCTTCGGTTCGAGCTCTGGTGGTGGTGGCGACGGTGGTGGTGTTGGCTTGCTTGTTTCCTACGGTCATTGAATGCAGAGTCCGTCGATACAAGTTTAATGTAAGAGTAGTCCCCGTGACATAATTAAGAGATTAATTTGTAACAATCTTACATGTTTAATTATTTTTATTACAAGTTAGTCTTTATTATCGATCTAACATACATGATAAATTGCAAAGCTTACTAGCTTAATATTCTTTAATTTTAGTAAGTATGGATGGAATTAGTGTCACAACAAATAATGTTAAAAACACTTTATTCACTTGGTCACAAATAGCATGATTAACATAGGAACCATGTAGCAGTGATTGAGACAAGCTGATTTATTACCACTTTTCACATAATTGATTACCAAATGCTAATCAATTAATTAATCCATGATCAATAACAAATAAACATGATTAAACATGTGCTAGGTGGTGACGAAAAGCGTGACGCGGCTGTGCACAACGAAGCCGATCGTGACGGTGAATGGGAAGTTCCCGGGGCCGACACTGTACGCGAGGGAGGACGACAACGTCATCGTGGAGGTCATCAACAATGTTCAATACAACGTAACCATCCACTGGTGAGAGAACACTGACATCTAACACTCACGTACGTGATCGATGCTATTCTTATTTGAGAGGACTGATCAGATCTGATGTGATCTAATTATGTCAGGCATGGGATAAAGCAGGTCCGGACGGGGTGGGCGGACGGGCCGGCGTACATAACACAGTGTCCGATACCGCCGGGGCAAAGCTATGTGTACAACTTTACGATCACAAAGCAGAGGGGGACCCTGCTGTGGCATGCACACGTTTTATGGCTGAGAGCCACCGTCCACGGCGCCATCGTTGTCCTCCCAAAGCTTAACGTGCCATATCCTTTCCAAGCCCCAGACAAAGAGGTCGTCATTATATTAGGTGAAACTATGCTCTCTTTTTTTTATGTCACACACATTCAGTGAAATATATGGAATTTATCATATATTGTGAACTGGAAAAATGAGTCAACAGTGGCTTGTTACTTGCCAATCACAACTAATTGTCACATCATGAAATCCTTTTTTATGGTGTCGTTTTTAGATGAATTTTCGTGCTCTGACTTTTTTTTTTTTTGACATTTGTAAAAATTCAGCGTGTCATGGACTGAACAAACTTTTGTTAGCTTAATTTTTCATTCAGTTTTTTTTATAATTTAAAGATCAATTTATTTTTATTATTATTATTTTTTTAGATCAATTTATTTTACATAATACATATCATGTTTCTTATCAAGTTTTTGTTTTTGTATGTGTTTTATATATCCATTGTTTTATTTACAAATGCACACTCACAGTATGAAAATGAGTCATTGTAAAAAAATAGTGAATACAATCACAAAACAACTGAGGAATTATCTCTCACTGCAACAGGGGAATGGTGGAACTCTGATGTTGAGGCGGTGATCACGAGGCGATGGCCTCCGGGCTCGCGCCAAACGTATCCGACGCCCACACGATCAACGGATACCCCGGTCCGATGTCGAAATGCGGGTCACAAGGTAATCAAGAGCCCTTTATACACATCATCTTACTTAAATCTCATCAGATCTCATTAGTCAATATTAATGTATGTGATGTGACAAAGTCATGAGACTAGCTAAATTTGATGGGATTAAATTCTAACTGCACAGACGGAAGTTACCTGCTCCGGGTGCTCACCGGTCAAAAGTACCTCCTCCGCATCATCAACGCCGCACTCAATGAGGAGCTCTTCTTCCGGATCTCTGGCCACCGCCTGACGGTGGTCGAGGCGGACGCGATCTACACCAAGCCTTTCGAAACCGACACCATCCTCGTCGGGCCGGGCCAGACCACCAACGCCATCCTCTCCGCGGACCGGCCCGCGGGCCGATACATGATAACCGCCTCGACCTTCCTCGACACCCCCATCGCCGTCGACAACGTAACCGCCACCGCCATCTTACACTACACCGGCTCTCTCTCAACCGACGCCGTCACCTTCTCCAACCCACCGCCGGTGAACGCCACCGCCGTCGCCTCCTCCTTCATCGACTCCCTCCGGAGCATGAACTCGCCGGAGTACCCGGCAACGGTGCCGGAGACGGTGGACCACTCGCTCCTCTTCGTGGTGGGGATGGGCGTCAACCCATGCAACGCATGCTCGAGTGGCATCAAAGTCGTCGCCGACATCAACAACGTGTCGTTCGTGCTGCCGTCGGTGGCTCTGCTTCAGGTATTGAAATTCTAAAATCAATAGAAGATGTATGTTTGGATCTGTGTGGGGGGTATAATCTGCTTTTGGAAAATAAAAAAATTCTTAAATTAGGATCCAAATTCGGTTTTAGGGTCTGCGCGTTTGGGGGCGATTCTGCTTTTTAAAAAGCGGATTTCGCCTAAACGCGCAACCAAACGGGTCGGATTCCGACGGAATCAAAAGCTGGATTCCTTTTAATTTCTCTCTCGAAATCCGTGTTTTTAAAATCTAAAAAAAAAACGATTTTTGGTCGGAATCGATTTTTTGAATTGAAAAGCAACTTTTTCTACCAAACATTAAATTCCTTCCAAATATTGATTCCTGAATTAAAAAAAAAGCATCTCAAAAAAGTCAAAGGTCTAAAATCATCTTAAAAAGCAGCTTTATTCTAAAATCTACTTTTCAATATGTGTTTCCAAACGGACCCTTAGTGTTTAGATTTTCAAATTTATTTTTTTCAAGTTAATAAAACCAAATAAAAAAAATCTTATACTTAAAAATCTAATAAAATATATTTTTTTTAAAATTAATTGACTAAATTATTCAGTTGGGATTTAATCTTATATTTTCATCCGTTTATAACTCAGTGAAACTCTTTATTTCTTATATCAGGCCCACTATTACAACGTGAGCGGGGTGTTCACCGACGACTTTCCGGGGCGGCCGCCAACGAGATTCGACTACACGGGGAACAACACGGCGGCGGCGTTGGGGACGACGACGGGGACGAAAGTTTACAGGGTGAAGTACAACGAGACGGTGCAGGTGGTGTTGCAGGGGACGACGTTCATAGCGCCGGAGAACCACCCCTTCCACTTGCATGGGTTCAACTTCTTCGCCGTCGCGAGGGGGATAGGAAACTATGACCCCGAGGAATCGCCGGAGACTTTCAACCTCGTCGATCCTATCGAGAGGAACACCGCCGCCGTGCCTTCGGGCGGGTGGATCGCCATTAGATTCCGGGCTGATAACCCTGGTAATTAAGCTCATGCTTTTTTTTTTTTTTTTGGGTTTTTTATTTTTTACTCCCCACAAGCCATCATGTTTAATGATCGATCCCTCACTTCTTCGTATTTAGGTTTTACTCTCCAGATTTAAATGATAATTCATTTAGGGATTAAAAATAAAATTAAATAATTTACAAATAGGTCCCTCTTAGGGAGTAAAAAAGAATTATCATTTAAACCTAAAGAGTAAAACCCGAATACAAGAAGTGATGGATCAATCATTAAATATGATAGTTTGTGGGTAATTAAAAATAAAAACCTTTTTTTTTACAAAATTTGTTTTTCCACAAGTCATAATCTTGAAAACATTCTTGAAAAATTGTTTCTTTATATATAAAATTTATTTTTTGCCGTTTTTTAAAAAAAACTGTGTTTGAAAAAGGAGTTTGAATTATTTTTAAGGTCCTATTTGAAAACAACGTGTTTTCAAACAGATGCAAATAGGAAAGTATTCAATTAGTATAAAAATGTTTTAATTTTTAGTTTAAAAAAATATGCTTTTTAAAAAATAAAGAAAATATATTTCTTGTGAACCTTATTTTATAAATTAAGCATTTTATTCATTAAAAGGTTTTTCAATGTGTACTTCCAAACGGTCACAAATTAGATTTTGATTGTGTTATTTTCCAAGGCCTTTAGGTTTTTATTTTGTGTAAAAAGAAGTGCAGACAAAATATACAATTTTAGTTGATTATAAATTTTTGTTGCTTTGTGATACCTTAACCTAAATCATTTGTCCTAAACCTTACAATTACAAAAGTGAAATTAGTTTGTATTGAATTATATTATATGATTCAAGAAGATGATATTTTTTAATGCGTTGTTGGATTAATTGGTGATGGGTATGTGTATATTTCAAAAATGTTCTTTTGCAGGGGTTTGGTTCATGCACTGTCACTTGGAAGTACACACTACATGGGGGCTGAAGATGGCATTCTTGGTGGAGAATGGTGAAGACCCCGACCAGTCACTAATGCCACCTCCAAATGATCTTCCAACTTGTTAAAAAAATCATATATATATATACACAGAGAAATTAAGTTAGCCAAAATTTTAGATTCACAGATGAAAAATTTCTGTTGAAGATATTCAAAAAAGAGTTCAAAGAACAAAAAAGGAAGGAATGGTGTGGCTTGGTGAGTTCAATAAACAGGTCTTTTTTTGTATCATTTGATTTTGTTAATAGAAGTTGTAGTATAAGGTGTGTGTTTTCTTGTAACTCCTCAAAGTCCAAGAGGATGTATGAAGCATTGATACATGAACAATGCACTGTACACATTTTACATCCATTTCAATGAAATTGTTATGGATTGTTGGAAGTTATGGCCAGAGAAAGCTGGGCATGTAACACATACACTATGAATTGTTTACATTGCCTATTGTATATGTTTTTATAAATTCGATTATATTTGATCATGGTCTTGATGAATTTTAAAATGGAGAAAGGCCATGCCAAAAAAAAATATCTAAGCACCCACAAAATATTTTTCAATACGAAAAGTCTGAGAGAGAATCATTCCCTACAAACCATTTTTCAAAAAGTATGAGAGAATTCAATTTTTAATGTTTTGAAATTTTTATGTTTTTCTATTATTGAAATATATGCTTTTTACAAAAAAATCAAATATATACTCTTATAAATAAATGACATATCTTTTTCCATTTTTAATAGGATTATATTAGAGAAGACATACTATGTTAGCTCATTTTTAATAAATTTATATAAAAAGAAGGATTTGGGAACCTTAGCTCCTTAGTCAAATATCTGGACGACCTAAATTGATAGCTAGTCGTCCTGCATGCATATATGAAAACTCCTAATGCAACATATACTCTGTTATAAAAAATATAAAAATGTTTACATTCAAATCATACAAATATGCACTTTTTTTAATTAAAAAAATATATTTTATTAGTTAAACATATATTTTTAAAAAATCATGTGTGTAAGGCCTGCAAGAGTGATCACAAAAGAGGAATTGAGCGTAACATTTTCCTTGTATAATTACTGTGAGAGTTATACATCTGCCTGATACATGTACTTCATAAAACTGTTTATGTAGACAGTCGTATGGCACATTCACAACTTTTGATGAAAGTGTGGGTTCATCAATCGTTTTTTAAAATTGTTGTACCAAGCATATGTTGTCTTGAATAGCTAACTAACATCATTAGGTATGGAAATGAAACCTAACCATAAATGAACAATTTTGACACATATTCATTATCAATGCTTCTTGAGGTTGGGCTCTGTCTCTTAATATATTAAGGCTGTTGGCTACCATTCCAGTCAAACAAAAAAAAAATGCTTCTCGAGGTAAAAAGACACACAACATGAATATGACAGGAAACCATTAGGTCGGTGACAGATGAAATTTTACTTTCATGGCTAGGGCATCAAAAGTGACAGTTCCAATCAAAGGAAAACGGTAAGGAAGAGAGAGGAACTTTATTTATGCATCAAATGCTTTCCGGGTGGGGCTATAGCCACCCCACAAGTTATCCTACCCACCCCATAAAAAAATTAATTTATTTCATATCTAACCCACCCCATGTTCGACATAGATGACGTCTTCTGTGTTTAATATTGTTCGACATAGACGATGTCTTCTGTGTTTAAGATTGTTCGATCGACATGATCTATGTCGAACAATCTTAAACACAGAAGACATCGTCTATGTCGAACTCGTAGGGTGGATTAGATATGAAATAAATTATTTTTTTATGGGGTGGGTAGAATAACATGTGGGGTGACTCTAACCGCGCCCATGCTTTCCTCAGGTACATCCACTCCATCTCCCTTTTCAGAAGATGACTGACATTGGACAACTTTTTTTTTTTGTTTTTTGTCCTTTTTGGTGGTTTTTACGTAATCTTGTTTATAGTAATCTCATAATGCCGTTAAATAAAGATGTAAGTTTTTATTTTTAGAGTATTGTTTATAGTTTTGTATACTGTCTTGATAGTCGAATTTTTTTACTCATTCAATTCTCCATGAACAAACTATAGTCATTTTTGCCCGTTCATATACATTTTGTATATTTTAAGATATATATTTATATAAATACGATGATAGACATATATATATATATATATATATATAGGGAACCGATTACATGCGGTCGTGCGGTCGGTGCGGCCGCGATCACGGGCCGTCGATCACGGGTCCATCGGACGGTCGGGTGCGAATCACGTTGACCGTTAGATGCGATGGACCCGCGATCGGACGGCCCACGATCGCGACCGCGCGACCGCACCTCATCTGTCGCGTATATATATATATATATATATATATATATATATATATATATATATATATATATATAAAGTATATGTTTGAACAAATTGAATGTTTATTTTTTTATAATTTTTCTTATCATGTATACATGATATATATATATATATATATATATATATATATATATATATATATATATACATATATGGGAGCCGATTAGGTGCGGTTTACGGTCGGTGCGGTGCGCGATCACGGGCCGTCGATCACGGGTCCATCGCATCGAACGGTCGGGTGCGATTCACGTCGACCATTGGATGCGATGGACCCGCGATCGGACGGCCCACGTCGCAAACCGCACCGACCGCAAACCGCACCTAATCGTCGGCATATATATATATATATATATATATTTAAAGTATATGTTTGAACAAATTGAATGTTTATTTTTTTATAATTTTTCTTATCATGTATACATGATTAGCTAAATTAGGATAGTAGAAATTACTGCAAAGAATGATTAAGCGTATCGATCGGTGCTCTGAATATTTATTCAGAGTTAAATAATTAGTGTTCTGTTCATGAAATTCACTGTCTTTTGAAATGCACTTATATCTTTATTTTATATAGTCATGATATGGTGATATGAAATAAAGTGGTGATCCGAATCTCATAAAAAAGACAAATTATTTTGTCACTTTTTAATATGGGTGTTATTACACATTACTCATGAATTAATAGAATAAGTTATGAAAATCATAATAGTATTTGATGGGAATACCAAATGGTGATAAAGATGTCTATATAAGGGTGAAGTCTCAAATCTGAATGGGAGATGAGCAGAAATAGAGAAAAAACAAAACAAAACAAAAAAAGAAATGCTAAAATGTTCCCGAGTGAAGGGATATCCAGGAGTTATCTGTAAATGTGTTACCTACCAATAGGCTTCATTCAGTTCGTATTTAAAAGTGTGCTAGTTTGCACTCACAAGACTATCTCGGAGCACAACAATGCCCCTCGCTTCAGCTATGTTGCACATCCATTCTCTAATGTAGAAAACTACCATCTCCTATATGTTTTTTTGGGTGCGCCTTGACATTTTGTGAAAATCACCTCATTCCAGGTCTTCCATATAGAACATGAGACGGCCGGTATCACTGATTGCATAACGATGTTTGCGGTTCGAGGGAACCCCACTATATGAAGATTCTTCCCTGCCGTTCATAGCTCATAAATGTCTTGGAACGGTGACAATGGGATGATGGCTTCCAAGCCCAAAGATTCTTAGACATCAAGTAGTGGCAAAAGAGATGGGCGGTTGTCTCCGGCTCCAAACCGCATAGAGCGCATTCCACCGGGTCAGTGGGCCACCACTACTATGACATATCTAATACAATATATATTACTATGTCTAATAAAATATATATATCTAAATAAATATAGTAAAATATATATCATATTAAGTTGGAGTGTATAAGCCAACCAACTCTTAAATGCAGACAGCGCTGAAAAAAAGAATTGAGTGTATATGCGCTTTTTTGTTTTGCAGATTTCTGTAAGATTTGTGTGTGTGCACTAGTGGGTGCAAGCACGCGCACATAACACTGCGTGTGAACGATTAGGTACGGCGAACGGCGGGTGCGATCGCGACATTGGTCGTCCGATCATAGGTCCATCGCATCCGACGATGGATGTGAATCGCATTCGACCGTCGGATGCGATGAACCCGTAATCGACAGCCTATGATCGCTACCGCACCCGCCGTTCGCCGCATGTAATCGACTATATATATATATATAGGGGTGATTACCTGCGGCGAACGGCAGGTGCGGCGTCGATCACGGGCCATCGATCACGGGTCCATCGCATCGGACGGTCGGGTGCGATTCACGTCGACCGTTGGATGCGATGGACCCGCGATCGAATGGCTCACGTCGCGACCGCACCCGCCGTTCGCCGCACCTAATCGCTCGCGTATATATATATATATATATATATATATATATATATATATATATATATATATATATATATATATATATATATGAAAATGATTGCGTGCGGCGAACGGCAAGTGCGGCAGCGATCACGGCCGTTCGATCGCGGGTCCATCGCATCCAACGGTCGAGATGAATCGCCCCCGACCGTCCGATGCGATGGACCCGTGATCGACGGCCCGTGATCGCTGCCGCACCTGCCGTTCGCCGCACGCAATCACGTCCCTATATATATATATATATATATATATATATATATATATATATATATATATATATATATATATATAGTCGAGTGATTCAGTGCGAGAATGCGGAAAACGACATCGGTCGTTCGATCGCGGGTCCATCGCATCCAACGGTCGATGTTTATATATATATATATATATATATATATATATATATATATATATAGTCGAGTGATTCAGTGCGAGAATGCGGAAAACGACATCGGTCGTTCGATCGCGGGTCCATCGCATCCAACGGTCGATGTGAATCGCATCCGACCGTCCGATGCGATGGACCCGTGATCGCTTCCCGCATTCCCGCACCGAATCACTTCCCTATATATATATATGTGTGTGTGTGTGTGTGTGTGTGTCGATGATAATATGTGGTCGATGCGTTCGTGCGGATCCAACGTGCGTCGTCCGATTGTGGGTCCATCGCATCCGTGGTCGACGCCGCACGACCGCACCGACCGCATAATATCATTATATATATATATATATATATATATATATATATATATATATATATATATATATATATATATATATATATATATGGGGGCGATTAGATGCGGCGAACGGCAGGTGCGGCCGCGACGTGGGCCGTTCGATCGCGGGTCCATCGAATCCAACGGTCGACGTGAATCGCACCCGACCGTCCGATGCGATGGACCCGTGATCGACGGCCCACGATCGATGTGCGTCGTCCGATCGCGGGTCCATCGCATCCAACGGTCGACGTGAATCGCACCCGACCGTCCGATGCGATGGACCCGCGATCGGACGACGCACATCGAATCCGCACCGACCGCACGACCGCACGTAATCACGAGTATATATATATATATATATATATATATATATATATATATATATATATATATATATATATATAATGAGTCGTGATATTATACGGTCGTGCGGTCGCGATTCACGGGCCGTCGATCACGGGTCCATCGCATCGGACGGTCGGGTGCGATTCACGTCGACCGTTGGATGCGATGGACCCGCGATCGAACGACGCACGTCGAATCCGCACGACCGCATATTATCGGAAATATATATATATATATATATATATATATATATATATATATATATATATATATATATATATATATATATATATATATATGGATGATTACGTGCGGCGAACGGCGGGTGCGGCGTCGATCGTGGGCCGTCGATCACGGGTCCATCGCATCGGACGGTCGGGTGCGATTCACGTCGACCATTGGATTCGATGGACCCGCGATCGAACGGCCCACGTCGTGGCCGCACCTGCCGTTCGCCGCATCTAATCGCCCCCGTATATATATATATATATATATATATATATATATATATATATATATATATATATATATATATATATATATACGCGAGCGATTCAGTGCGGGAATGCGGGAAACGACGTCGATCGTTCGATCGCGGGTCCATCGCATCCAACGGTCGAGATGAATCGCATCCGACCGTCCGATGCGATGGACCCATGATCGACGGCCCGTGATCGCTTCCCGCACGATCGCATTCCCGCACTGAATCGGCTCCATATATATATATATATATATATATATATATATATATATATATAAAAGAAGTGAAGAAGATAATAATACTTCGAGTGATCCTGCAAAGTTTGGTTTAAAGGGACCTGATTTACAGATTAATATATTAATATAAGGAGAGATTCTTTCCTTTAATGGAAAGTTAAGACTGCTTGAGGAGCTGTCCCTGCATAAAATATTTTATTCAATAGGATATAATATAATTTAAGCCAACTCTCATTTCCAACAACGCCCCTTTTAATGGAGAGTTCAAAATCGATGGTCTATGGAAAATGGAAAAACTTATAGTTAGGGATAACTAAATGAAGTGACTAAAATTATCATGATTTATTTTAGTTCATTCATGCTAAATGAATAAATTTTTTCCTCAAAAATTTTATTGGCGTTTTTTTCCTTATGCGAATAAATAGTGGTTTAGTGGTTTGTTACATTTAAAAAAAAAATCACTTAAAAGTATTTGAAATTTGTTTCTAGAAAGTTGTTATCAATCATTCAGCTTTGAATTCAAATTCAACATACTTTTCTTAATTTTTAAAAAATATTTTTTATAAAAAAAAATATTTTTTGTTTTATGAAAAATAGAAATTATTTGAGACATAAAAAAAGATTTTGAATCAATTGTGATTACTGTGAACCAACTATTGAGATCATAAACCAGAATAAAAGACAAAACAAATCTGCCCCCTTCAAACCACATCAAAGCCAAAATCATATTTATATATAGGGAAAAATCCATATAACCCCCTGTAATCTAGTCTAAATCCATATAACCCCTTGTAATCACCCCTCTATATCAAAAAAAAACCCCCTCCGTTATCTTTTCTGTCCAGCTAGTTAACAGGACAAGGGGTTATATAGATTTACGGCATATTACATGGGGTTATATGGATTTATGACATATTACAGGGGGTTATATGATTTTTTTCTCTTTTTTAAATTTTTTTTATATGTGGTTTAAAAATTAAGCTATTTAACATTTATTTTTTATTTTTTTTCAAGATATCATACATTTTTAATTTTAATAAAAAAATAAAACTCATCATCCTCTTGGCATTTTTGAATTTTTGTTGGTTGATGTTACACACTATTTTAATAAAAAATCTGGCCTAAATCTATATAACAAAAAGTGGGTAACATCAACCAACAAATTTTTTTTTTATTAAATCTTGGGGCACCTTTTTGTATTGATGTCATGAGAGTGAGTTTTGTTGGGGATAAATTGTATGTGGATGAGTAATTTTGTGTTCTTTTTTGAAATACCAAGAGATACAGTATATATATCTATTTTAGTTATATCTCTTTGGTGGGTGATCTTGTATGTGTTTATTATTTGAATAACATTTTTTCTTTCATTAAAATTAAAAATGCATGGTATCTTGAAAAAAATTTAAAAATAAATATTAAAGAACTCAATTTTTAAATCACATGTAAAAAAAATTATTTACATGGAACCGATAAATCCGACATATTAAATTATTGTTCGTTTATTAACGTCAGATGTGTTTTATTTTTATTTTTAATGGGGACCACTTCGTATGTAACCAATGTGCGGGGGACCCCTTCGACGAGATTTCAAGAATGTGGGACCCACCATATATACGCGGAAATGACCGGCTATCACCCGTCACAAGGATCAGTTCTCAATTAAATTAGAGTTCGAATCCTATTTTATATATAAAAAAGAAAAATTAATTAGGGGTCCCTGTGATCACCTGTGAATTATTTTTAAGTCCTTGAAAGTTTTCGCGGTGAAAAATTATCTTTAAGTCCTTAAAAACGGATACCATTAGTCTATCCATTAGAAATACCAAAAATGCCCCTCATCGTCTGGTAACATTTTGTGAATGCTACCAATATATTGAGAAGTTTTAACAGTATACTGAAGATACTTAACAATGAATTGGAGAGTGTTGACAGTCAGGGGCGGAGCCAGAAATTAGAACAAGGGGGGGCCAGAGGGTCAAGAGATAGAGGACAATAAAAAGAATAATTATAGATATATGATGAGTTATGACAAAATTAAGACAATTGAATATATAATTATTGAGTCCTTGAAGTAATAATGATTTAGATTGAAAGTTTTTTATATACTTCTTTCATGTATTTGGTGATCTAGAATAATTTATAAAAGATTTAGAAAAAATATATTGAAATATAATTATTTTCATCACAACAAATAAAACAAAAAAATGGAGCTTCAAAAATTGAAAAAATGAATATAAAAAAGAAAATTGATAAAAAAAACATATAAGGATATCCTTCAAACTTATATTTTGGAACGAGAATTTTAAACCTCACTTCAAACAAAAAATTTGAGGGACTTAATATACAATGGTTAAAAATTAAAATAAAAAAAATAAAAAAACCATTAAAATATTCAAATTAGTGATTTTTCAACCTCTTAAAACCATATACCAATATTTATATGAAAACAAATCACAATTTTTTTTAAAAAAAAGACCTGCATGTGACTCCAAATCTCAATGAACGCTAATATACTCAGTCTTTTTTGTAACCCAATTTGCATTTGTTATATTTAATGTAATATATAAAATCAATTAACGCAATACATGTTACACTATTACAGAAATTATAAATAAAATATGTCTTTATTTCATATGATCTATACCTCATTTATATAAAAGATGAATATACTTTATTATATAGGCATATATTTTAAAAGTAATCAAATGTATACATGTTTATTTGATGCAAATGGGACTACACGTAACATTTTTGAATTTTAAACACTCCTTGAATTATGGGTTTTTGCATGTGTAACCCTCAAAACTCAAAAGGATTTAAATTATGCACGAATGCCATTTTAAAAGGTATTTCTTTGTAAAACTAAAAAAAATTGTGTAAAATACCCTCAAAAGGGCATTCATGCAAAATTTAAATATTTTTGTGGGTGAAAATAAAATTTTAAAAAAGATATATGAACAATAATGTTTTTTTGAGGGGCTCAAATGCAAAAAAGACATTCAAATAATCACATCATGCATTACCCGTGCATTGGCACCATGGGCTGCTCCGCCCCTGTTGACAGTGTACTGAAAAAATTGGCCAGTTGTATTTCGATACTTTTTACAGACATAATAATGACATCCAGTTCCAGAGACCTGAAGACAATTTTTCACCGCCTCAGAGACTAAAAAAAATTTAAAAAAATTACAAGGACCTAAAAATAATTCACAGGTGACCACAGAGATCCCTAATTAATTTCTCAAAAAAAAATTATATTTTTTTGATCAAACATATTTTAAATTAATTATAAGAGGACATGCGGTTAAATGTGTTAGTTGGCATTTTATTATTGTTGAAGTTAAATTTTGGGCTTTTTTTAGTAGTCATTTATAAAGATATGTCACATCACTTGTAATTAAAAATTTAGAGACATATATATATATATATATATATATATATATATATATATATATATATATATATTCAATTTTATCAGAGTATGTATTATATTTTTTTATAAAAATATTTAGTTTTGAAATAATTAGTTATTTTAAAAATTCAAGTTGTGTGCATTTAAATTGAATGTTTAAAATAAAAGGCTTTCAACATAGCTCCCTCCAACCTCACTCTCTATTCTTTTTTTTATATATATAACAGAGAAAACCATACACAATTTTTTTAATCATTTTTTCACAAACATTTTTCCTAAATATTTTTGTTTCATCAAAATAAATGACATAATTATCCATTTCAAAAATTGTAAAATAATCATCATTCATTCACAACACAACCATGTACAAAGTTAAACATAAAGTTTAAAGTGCATTTATTGAGATAAATATTTTTGTTCACCAAATTTGGCGAGTAAAATTTGTATTACTCATTTTAAGAAAAAATTAGTGAGTGGTTTGTGATGGCTTTTTTTAGGACTAACTCTTCATTTTGAAGAAGAACATTACATTTGAGGAAAATGGTTGAAGATGATGTTGGCCACCAACAAAAAATAGTAATGAATTAGTATTTTTATGAGTTTTTTTTTTTTCAATCAAAGCTGAGTTTGGCATTGTTTTATTCAAAGGGACAGGAAATTGCAATAAAATAAAGGGGGAAATGGAGATATTCAAAACAATAATTTAAAAGATATCTAGGAAATTAAATAAATAAATAAAAGGAAGGATTTTTTAAAGACTTTGATATAGTATGCTCTCTAGATGGCTTCGTAACTGATACATTTCAATAATAACAGTGGAAATCATGTCATCTAGTTAAATGTGCCACTTCAGACAAGAACATTAAGCTTTCATACATAAAATTCCAAAGGTCTAAAGCTTAAATTGATTTGAAACTAACCCTAACAAAGGTTGTCGGATGGGCTATATTTAATTATTAATTAAGAATCAGGAGGTTTTATAGGATGAGCAAAGCCCTATTCAATGTTTTGTCACCTATTTCATGTCCTGTAGTTTTTCAACATTGATATATAGTTTGTATTATAGAGAAAGAGAGAATAAGAGGGTGCCATTAGTTTGTCACATCACACATAGGGACCACCATTAACATGATTGATCAGGAGAGGTCTAATTTACAATTGGAGTGGTATGTTTGTTTCTAAATTATATAAACTTATGGCTTTATAAAACCAGTATAGGTTAAAATCCATTTACTTTTGAACTGTCATTATATTAATATTTTTGTTATTATGTAATATATAATAATATCATGACATTTTAAAGGTTCTTGGTAGATGTCTCACTTGGTAGATGTCTCAAACTCATGGGCCACGGCCAATGCTTCATATATTAAAAGACTGCATGTCACTTGGGATCACATGTTTTTTTTATAAGAACAATAATTGATGATTTTGTTAAAGAAGATTGTAAATATTTGAGTGAGTGTTTGAGAATAGTTTCACATTAAAAAGTTGAAAAAAATATTTTTCACTTTATATATTGGTCCACTTGTAGGAGAATGTCTTGAAAAAAAAAAGACCACACGTGTAAACATGTGCATGTATGCGTAAATGCATGATTAAACGCACTTAACACGTGTGTGAAAATAACATCTGATTATTTTGTATACATTTCAAAACTTAAAATAAGAAAGATAAAATCGAAATATAATTTTTTAAATAAAATCCCAAACAATATATCGAGCATATGCTATGGGTATATAACCAAACACTGTAAAAATTTGTTTTTAAGAATGAATTATAAAATTTTGAAGGATAATCAATCGAGCAATAAATGAGCAATAAATATGATATGGTGGATTTTTCATGATGTCACCCAAAGCTGAGAATGCAAAGATGAGTTTCTCCACTAAAAGATTATCCCTAAAAAAAAATAGAAAAGAGAATATAACAGATGGAAAGTGTGAAATAGGAAAAATATGATCGGGATAACACAAGAGAGTGTTTTAGATGCACTCGTGCCTTGACTTTTTATAGGAAAAAAATCGATATAACTCTTTAAAAAATTTGTTAAATCAATTTTAGTATGTGTAAAATTAAAAAAAGGTTTCTAAAAAATATGTAGGTTAACGAATTTATTCACCGAGTTAAATTACTTTAATAAAATCAATTTAACTAACTTTCCAATGACTTATATCGATTTTTTCTTTTCTTTTAATATATATAATTTTCATAGAAAAATAAGATATATGATCTAACAAATTGTATACACTAGGTTTTTTTACATAAAAAAGTAAAAAAATTCAAAATTTCATCTAATAAACCATTAACACGTGAAGATTGTAACTGTGGGGGATGAACTCTGGTCCTCCCCATCTGGGCCGGATCTTCGTTGATCCGGGCTTTGATTGTAGATCCAAGGTGATGTTGATGAATACTTCTCTTCGCGACGATCCGCAGCAAGCTCCTTTTACTCGTCGTCTTCCTCCTTCTTTGGCCTTCGAACACCTAAAACTCACACCAGTGTGGTGTCGGCTAACGCCCCTCCGACTCAAATCAGTAACATTTCCATGAGAAGAAGAAGAACCTAGAATTCTTGAGTGAAAGTAGAGGAGAGAAAGTGAGAGTAACTCCATACCTTGAGAGGGAGATGAAGTCCCTATTTTATATTAGAGAAATGGTGTGCCGAGCTTAGCCTTATGGAATGACCGTATCATAAAATGGAATTTCCACGTTACTCCTGGATTTGCGGACATACGTCACCTAGGGATTATCACCATGTAACTGATTTTCTGACATCTTGTCATTTTCCAGTGTCAGGGAATATTTCCCCTGTTAACCATTACTTCGCATGGGCGGACATATGGCTGACCAGTATTTCATATTACGGTCTGGACGGTTTATACCTCAGGTCAGACATTCTGTATTCAGTCGTTTGACTTAGTCGGGTGGTGTCAAGTGTCAGTCCTTAGTTGGTCAGGCTCTTATCATCTGTCCTGCAGTGTGTGTCCTACTTGACCTGGTTGGGCAATATCGTTTGCTCGACCTGACGGGGGATGATGGACCCGATTAACCCGTAGGTGAATTTGGACCCATGAACTTTCTCACCTTAGATTCCTCTTTTAATCATCATGAGCTAATCCTCACTTAATTCATGCATTTATACAATATTATTCCCTATTCCGTTTTCTGATAAATTTGGTCTCCTACAGTAACTAATAAGATGCATTTGGAAATATGTTTATAATTTCACTTAAAAACGTTTTTCAAAATAAATGACTGAAAAACTCTTTTTATAACTAAAAATTTATTGATTTTCATAAAAAATTGAGATAAAAATGTTTTAAAATGAGTTTAAATGAGTATGATTATTTACAAATGAAAATTTTAAAAATGATTCAAATTTGTTTTAACAAAAATGGATAGGAAAAATGACTAAAAAAGTCTCCTAAATGTTAGAAATACCCAAATCAGTCACTTTTTAAAATTATACTTAAAAATCTCATTTTACAATTTGGAAACGCAAAAGACTAATGTACCTTTATACAATTAGATCCTTAATACATTCTACACATCTTAACTTTGTTAAAATATTTCACCCTCTTAATTTTGTTAATATATTTCACACATTTTCATGCAGATCAAATTTTTTTTATTCTAAATTATTTGTGATTATGTGGATTTTGTGAAATATGTACCAATATAATTTGAGTTTTTTTTTATGATGAACTCCATTAAATGTTATTGCTTCTTAAAAAAATGAATAATACTAATGATGTCATAAAAATATGTAAATAACAAAAAAAAATTAAAATGTGAATAAAGATTTAGAATACTAAAATATCATATGCTGTATTGGGGCACAACGCAGATATAAATTACATATTATGATTATACACAATGAAAAATGATAAACAATATCATGTAAGATATATATAAGAAACATACAATATGATATATAATAGCAAAACCTCTAAAATGATTGATTTTCGTCATGTATAGAGATATTGTTGTTTTGAAGGAAAAATAGATTTTTAGCATAGAATAAAGAGGGATATTAAATATTTAATTACATAATGTCATATTAGTCTTTCGTATTTTTAAAACTGTGAAATCAAATTTTTTTAAATATAATTTTAAAAAATGATTTATTTTGATATTCATAATTTTTCGGGTCATTTTTTCAAAAGGACATGAGTATCAATTTCATGTTAATAAGAGATATATATGAACAGTTGACTTGAATTGGACGCACCATGGCCCGCAATAAATTGGTGTCCCATTATAATTCAATGAATCAAAATGACAACCTGTCAAACAAAAAAAAAACCAGTCAGAGAATCCATTATTCAGAAGAAGAAAAAGAAGGAAAGACAATAAATCAAGCTCTCTAAAATGTCAATTTTTCATTCCCCTTTTGTTGTGATTGAAGACAGGTCCAAATCCAAGAAGTGTTGGATTTCCTTCAAACTAATGAAAATTTTGGCTATCATTAGAGGGAGATACATATGTTTTTTTTGTTGTACACTGTCTAGGTAGTAAAAGTTGAGAGATTTATTAAACTTTAAACACAACACATGGCACAACAATTAAATAAAAATCAGTGAAAGAGTGGTTTTTATTGGTTTTTATTTTATTTTATTTTTAAAAGTTTACAAAAACAAAGGAGGTGAGATGAGAGAACTTTTGATTTTGCTGTAGTGGCCACAAACTGCACAAACAACCAATCAAAGCTCATCATCTTCTCCCCTTATAACCATCTCTCTCTCTCTCTCTCTCTCTCTAAAATCTCACAGTCTCTCTCTCTAGAAAAGAAGAAGAAGAGGGTCTGGATTTAACATATCTACTAAACTTTTTGGCTTTCATTTTTAATTATCCTTGTTCACTTTGTGCCTTCTTAGCCATCAAAGAAGGATCTATTATTCTCCTCCTCCTCCTCCTCCTCCTATTGCTCTAAAGATTCCCTCTTTTGAGGGGATTTTTTCAGTCTTAGCTTTTGAGATAGGGTTAACCCCTTCTGGAGTGGATTTGAAGATCACCCATTCGATATTGAGAACTTCAAATCATTTTTGTTGGGAGAGATTGTGACTTGTGAGTAAGTACTCTCTGTTTTTTATCTTCTTATGTCTTCTTCTCTGGAAATTTTCATCTGGGTCATGTTGGATTCTGTTGTTCTCACCTTAAATTCAATTGGGTTGCTTCAGATCTGATTGAAAACTTAATTTTTCTACTTAAAGATTTCATCTTTTTTAGAATTATTGGGTTCTGAACAAATGGGTCTACTTTTTTTTAAATAAAAATAAAAAAAAAACCCTCTTTTGGATGCTTGTAGACAAAGAAAAGCTTACTCATTCCAACAAAGTGAAAGATTTCACTAAATAATAAAAAAAATCTTGTTTTGATCTTCAGATGATGAAGTGGGAAACCGAAGTTCTATCTCCATCAACCATGTACATCCCAAGCTCGAATTGGGTACTCCCACAGAGCAAGAGCTCGAGCTGGACCTCCCAAGAGGACAAGCTCTTCGAGAACGCCCTCGCTGTCCACGACAGGGACACCCCCGACAGGTGGTACAAGGTGGCCGAGATGATCCCCGGAAAGTCCGCCGACGACGTCAGGCGGCGCTACCGTGAACTGGAGGTCGACGTTAGCGACATCGAAGCCGGGCTAGTTCAGATCCCAAGCTACAGCTCTAACATATTCACCCTCGAATGGGTGAACGACCGCGGCGGGTTCAGGCAATCGTACGGTCCCAACGCGAGGAGGCCCGCTGCCGCCGGAGGGAGGTGCGACCACGAGAGGAAAAAAGGGGTCCCCTGGACCGAAGACGAGCACAGGTGATCGATCACTTGAAGCAATGTGAATTTCATTGAATTTTTTGTTGCCTATGTTTGAAGAAAAAAATGTGTCTTGGCATCACTTGTAGTTGCATCAATTATTATAGTTTTGGGTATGTGATTGAAAATCATATTCTTTAATGGAGGATGTTATATTTAGTCATTATTGCAGTCACTTTTGCATACAGGCGTATGGTTTTAATTTTGGGTGATGTGACATCTACATGAATGAGTGTAGAAGTGTCTCAGCGTAACAACGCCTTGGATTTCTAATGAATCAACATAGACTTGAAGTTTGTGTTGTTTGAAAATGGCAGGCTTTTCTTATTGGGTCTAAAGAAGTACGGGAAGGGCGATTGGCGAAACATATCGCGCAAGTTTGTCGTGTCGAGGACCCCCACCCAAGTGGCTAGCCATGCCCAGAAGTACTTCATCAGGTTGAGCTCCGGTGGGAAGGACAAGAGGAGGTCGAGCATTCATGACATCACAACTGTTAATCTCGGGGACCACAGCCCTCCTTCGCCATCCCAATCATCCTCTGTGGCCTCGGCACAGACAGTCTCTTCAGGCGCACCAGTGCTGGGAATGCAGGACCACTTCTCTCTATTGTCTGATTCGAATCGTGCGGTCTTTGGTTCAGTTGCAGCTCAATCACATGAGGGTGTGTTCTCACCGTCTCGTTATGGTGTGAATACATACGGGATGAAATCGACGTCATGGATAATGTGACTGGTATTTAGAATGTGTAACTTGTTGGGAAATTGTCAAGCTTCCATGTGAATATGTTGCAAGGGAATTATGGTTGTTCTCTATAGGGATAGAAAGAATCTTTCATGTCTTCAACGATTTAAGTTGAAGCTTGTTTGTCTTTGATCAAATAGTAATATTTTTCAACCAAATTATTACATTTGTATCTAGTGTTGAAATTTGTTTGATGGTTGGAAGTATATTCTGCTACCAAGGAATGCATTTTTGGCTGGTTCATCTATTTTAAGTCTCTTAATTCAGTCTTTAGTCTTTGTTTCATGGAGGACATGTTGGTAGTGTTACTTTTGGCAATGTACGCATATCTATTCATTAACCACCAAATTGTATTTGAATTCTCATCAGAATATATTCTCTATTTGGTAGGTGTTGTAATAAGTATGGCCAACCTTCCTACAGTGTGCAAGGTATTGTTGAAGCACTTCCATGAGCTTTCATTCGACGTCGTGGAGAACCCAATGCTTTGAATATCAGATATTTGTTCATCCATCTTTGCTGAGTCACAATGCATTCAGATTTGCATTCTTTTGTTCTCAACTTTTTTTTTTTTTGACAATTCATCCAATATGGCCTAGTTGACTGAACTTGAGCACCCAAAAAAACATAAGTAGACTCTCCACTAAGTCAGGCATCTCCTCGTTTTCGATCTCCTGTATATTATTTTCTTCCTCATGAAGAAGGTATCATGTGGTAGAAGCAGATCCCACACAAGACTTCCCTATCTTTGATTATTCGAAATCCACTCAATAATGGTGTAGAACACACTTGTGGGGTCATGGAATCTGCTTGGCAAAGCAAGTTTTAGTAGCCCTCCTTGGCTTCTCCATGCCAACCAAATGGAAAAAAAGGAAGTAAAAAAGGACATTATTGCTCGATGATTTGATTTGGGTGAATTCCTTTAATGGAATAAGGGATCTTTGGCCTTTTCTTTCGTTAAGAAGACTCAGATCTTGAATATAAATCTTGTGGCCATGTTTTTTTCTGTAATCTTTTTTTTCCCTTCTAAACAAGATCCTTTCTGCTTAAATGAAAGTGTTTGTCATTGATATGACTGAGTTTTGGTGATTAAATAATAACTAAGTTTTAATGAAATGCCACTATGCCTACATCACTTGCTGAACTCAACCAGTCACCTCTCATTGTCTTGGATTTTCAAAGTTAGGATTTGAATAATTAAAATGAATGCACCATGTATTTGCATTACCTAATCCATCAACAGCCCTGCTGGTTTGGATGTTTAAAAAGCGTGAGAGCAGGTAATTCCATCAGTGGTACTCATCTGTTAGTAATTGATCCGTTTAAACGCACTAACTACATAGAAAGATCGATGAATGTTGTCGTTATTGGGGTCATTGTCATTTAATTGTTTTATGGATGTGATTGCCTTTTGTCATTTGTTGGCTTTTAGTGCTGCTGCTGCTTCATATACTTTTATTGTTGGTACTAACCTTGTTTTTTATTTGTTGTTGTTGTTGCTGCTGCTGCTACATTACAGATCCAGTACTGCCCACCAATGTCACATTTCAGGTCCCCACCATTTGGGGGAAAATAATTCAAGAACATGAACAAAGTGACAAAACTGTCCACAATTTTTTTTCATTGAAGGAGGCATTTCTTTGTGCAAGTTGTTTAGGAAAGGCTGCTACTTTATTCTAACAATGATCTGATATTAGGCAAGTTAGAAAACCACATATGGGGCTACATATCTTTTGTTAACTTTTTGCCACCTTTTTTCCCCTCATAATATCATTATGATTGCAAGCAAGAGTAAATACCAACCTAATTAACTCTTGACAAGTTGGAAAACGTAATCCCCTTTTCATGATCAGGGTACTCCGCTTTTTATGAGCAGGGTTTGAGTCTTACTCCTGCTAGTGGGATAAAATTCATAATACGGATTGGGTTGTCAGCCCTGCACAACCAGTGTTAGGTGTATATTTAATATTTTGGTAAGTGTTAGTCTAGTGAATCATTCTTATATTTTATGATGCCCTGTATATTTACGGATATTTGTATATGATATTTTGTTGCATACGTTTTGTTTACTGCTTAAACTTTTTTGAAAGAGGATACATAGCCATTTTATATTGGTTTTGATCTTGTGCCTTTGAAAGGATTTATCTGTTCAGGGTTCATATTTTGAGGTTAATGTGACAAACAACGAGCATGTGTGGTTTCTTTTTATACATTTTTTTTCCCTTGTGTACCTTACACTGCATGTAGAGAAACCAAAGTGGTAGGTGCATAAATAACTTCTGTATAATTTATTATATCACCATGAATATAAATTAAGCTTGATGGCATGTGTACAAGTGGAGAACAGAAAGATGCACACTATTCAAAATAATTAATTACATCACTGGATAATTGAATGACACAAGCACTTACCTTATCACACAGCTTCATGAAATGCAATCAATAGTTCTAATACTGCATCTTCTGAGCATTCTCTGGGAACATTTTCAGCCCAAATCCAAGTGGAAACTGAGGATCATAGGTGGCATTCCCTGCGTCAGCTGGTAACTGATTAACAGTTCTGAACCACGTCACAGGAAGCGATCCTTCGAACTCAAAGTCCCCAAAAATCACATCTGTGATCCCCTTTGCTTCTGTTCCTGGCAACCAAGCAGCAACCAGAGCATCTATTTTGTCCAATAAATTAGGTTCCAATAATAAAGGTCTCCCTGATATTATAATCACCAATGTGGGGAGCTTGTGTGCAACAAAATTTGTCATGTTTGCCCCATTGAAAGGTATGTTAAGCTCCAAATTGTCGCCCCAACCTTCTGCATATGTGACTTCCCCTACAACGACGATAGCAAATGAGAAGGTCTGGTTTGTGAAAGTCGCTTCAGTTGGCCATTTCTCGTAGACTACTTCAGTGTCTGCTCCGACTGCATCCTTGATGGCCTCCAGAATGGTGGTGCCTGTGTATCAAGAACAGAAAGCATCAACCATCACATTCTTCTTATATAGCATTTTAAAAAAATGACTAACAGAGGACTGTACATTGACCACTGACTATGATGATTTCAGTCACTCACCTTTTGTGATTTTGCCACTGCTTCCATGCCATGTTATTGTCCACCCACCACACTGATAACCAATATCATCAGCATGAATTCCAGCAACAAGAATTCTTCGAGCATTTTTGTCTAATGGAAGAAACTTTCCTTCAGGACGCTTTCCATTTTTTAAAAGAACCAGTGATTTCCGAACAGCTTCACGCGCGAGCTCTCGATGCATCTACAGAGGATACAAAAAATGATAGTATGTACTTCAGACACACAAAAGGTCCTAAAACTGTTACTGACTATTACAAATGGAATGGAGGATGCTGAAATCAAAAGCAAAAAGAGTGAACTCCTGCATTACTAGCATTTGTTTCCAAGATTAATTCAGAAAAGAATCACATCGATCAAAGTTTGGATATGATTCATAGAAACCACTTTCACAAACATTGTAAATTACAAATTATGTTGGTTTTACATGATTATTACATGCTTTTTAAGTTATCACAAGACATCTAAGCTAATCAACAAATAATGAATGATAGAACCTAAGAAGCTCACCTTGCAACCCACTGTGTCCAACAGATTTCGATCTGCGAAAGGATGTTCAAATAACCCAGCAATAAATTTGACTCTAAGTATCCTTTCCACAGCATCATCAATCCTTGACATGGGTATTTCCCCTTTTTCCACCAGAAACATCAAATCCTCCACAAACTTCTCATATCTGAAAGGCACCATCACCTGTTAAATGTTATTAGCCCGAGAGTTGAAGAACATATTAAGTTGTACAATTGCTTTAATATTTTCATATTTCAATCTCTAACCATGTCAATTCCAGCATTAATTGCAGCCGAAATGCAATAGCGATAGTTTGATCCATGAGGATGGGATAGCCTATCTAAACCCTCCCAATCTGATATCACAAACCCCTGCAATGAAGTTCAAAACTACAGGAGTTATTTCTACATTGAACATCATCCGAGAACGCGTTATAGTAAGCTCTAGGCCCCATTTGGAACTATTTTGAAAATAGCCTTTTCATCAAAGTTGTCTGGTTGACTTTTAATACAAAAACCAAAAGCTGAATCAAAAGCTAAAGTTTAAAAAACTCCATTTGAAATTGGTTGCCTGAAAAAAGATTTTACAAAAGCATAATCAGTTTGGCAATTGATTCCAAACAAGACCTTAGCTGGAATGAAATAGAACAAACACATCATTTGCATTGTTTTTTCAACTAATGGAAGGTCCAAGGTTAAGCCAAAGGAAGGTTACCAGTACCTTGAAACCCAACTTCTCTTTTAAGATATCCGTCAAGAGGAACCGATCAGAGTGTGCTTTCCTCCCATTCCAGCTGGAATAAGTTGCCATGACAGTACATACACCCTGAGCCAGACAGTCCAGGTACGGCATCATGTGTATCCTCTCTAAATCCTTGAACGAACATACCGTGTTCCCCTCGTTCACACCTCCATGCGTGCCCCCATCCCCGACAAAATGCTTGGCGCAAGCAATCACATTCCAACTATTCAAGTAAGCAGTGAAAACAATTCCTTGATCACAGAAGCTTAAACTACATTTGTACCATTAAACCAAATTAAATAACCAGAGTTACTACTACCTCCCGGCGAGGAATGGGTAACCACTTGGGTGCCCCTCCGGCGGTGACCCCTGCAAACCAGACACGATGGATGTCATCCTCCGCACGATCTCCGTGTCCTCACTGTAGCTCTCATAACACCTCCCCCACCTGGGATCCCTACAAACCTTTATAACAAAAAAAGCACCCTGATCAAACCATAGTCATAAAGACATTTATTATACTCCTACGTCTATCATTAACCTGCACATTTATACCTTTCAAATCCGGGAATCTATTTAGTTTGGATAATTTATCACAATCTTCGTAATTAAATAACGCAGCGAAAAACTAAAACAAAGATCCAACCAGTGTTGAGATCCTTCAACAAACCACAATTCTCAAAGAGAAATAAAACTCAAAAAATATTAATGAAAAACTGCCAACCCTAAATTACAAATCCCCCTTTTATACTAAAAAATTACCAAAAATAGTAAAAATGGAAATTTGTTATAATTAACTCAAGAGGTTCTAGAAATCTTCGGATTTGATTTCAGTCAAATCGGAGTTATTATGAATGAGATATACAGAATCTAAAAAATTACTAAAATAGCAAAAATGCTAAGAAAAATGGAAAAATAAACGCGCGTTGTGGCATAGCGACAAATTTTGAAGATCTCATCGATATCTACCTCCAGTAAAAACTTCAGGCGATTCCAAGTTCGGGACGCCATTTATTTCTACTAGTCGGTTTTTTTGTAAATATTTGAAAATTTCAAAATGGACCCTTTCGGGTTCATCGCTCCCAAAACATGTCGACCACCCGTTCTGCATCATTAAATATAAAAAAACTAGTTTTCCCCACCCAACATAGAAGTTTTCATATGCAATTCTCATACTAATGATCGCATCTAGAAAGTAGTTTAATTCTCTCCATACTTTTATCACGTTCATCATAAATGATATGCTTATGAACATTATTCCTTATTCAGGTTTCTACTTCTTTATTTTCATTTATTCGGGGTTTCTAGTTTAATCTTCTGGGGTTTCACCATTTATATCTATTTTGGCTTTCTCATAATAGATCCCTTTAATTGTCTAAAAGAAACACCAGATCCTCCAACTCAAAAACTCAAGATCTATCAAATTTTCCTTCTATTGTCACTTTCGATCTATTGATTTACATGCCAATGAAAACCCTACATGAACTTTGTGACTATGGATCAAACAATTGCGTAAATAATCACAGACGATTAATGAACGAATGAAATCTCACCGCGACGCAAGGCGCGAAGGTGTAGTGGACCCCGCTCGCCCGAACCTCCAGCGCCGTCGCCTCGCCGATCCTCCTCGCGAGGTCCACGTCCCCGGCCGCGCCGAGGGCGACGTTGTGGGGAAGATCGTGGAGGCGAATGAGGTTGTTGTGGCCGTGGACGGCGTCGGTGGCGTAGATGATGGGGATGCCGAGGCGGGAGGAGGAGACGGCGGACCTCTGTATGGAGTCGACCATGTCCGCCCACTCCGACGCGGTGGCGCCGCCGCGCGGGGCGCTGCCTCCGCCGCTGAGGACGCTGCCCACCAAGGCGAAGAGGGAGGAGGAGGAGGAGAAGACGGTGCGCTCGATCTGGGACATCTGCGCTGCCTTCTCGCGGAGGGTCATGCGGGAGAGGAGGTCCCGCGTTCGGGCCTCCACTGGTTGTCGCGGGTCCTTGTACAGTAAGGTCGAGCTCATGTTGACCCCTCTCTCTCTCTCTCTCTGTGTCGGACCGTTTTTGTTGTCCAAATAAACGGTGGCGATTTGTCGCCGGGTCTCCATTCAGAAGCACCCATGTGTATAGTAGCTATGTTTTTTTTTGCCGGAAATTTTTATATATATTAGTATTTAATGAAATACTACACATTAGATTGTTGAAATACTCATGATTTTAACTGTTGAAATTCCTAAAATACTCTCACACATTAAACTTACATATTACCCTTATGTTTGATTGTTTTCTCTTTCATTGAGCCCTAATAAATACCATTTCCCCCTCTCCAGGCATACTCCATCAAAGTAGGTCTGTCAACGGGTCAGGTCCAGACCTGGACTTGACTTAACCTGTAGACCCGAACATACAAACAGGTTAGGTCAGATTCATCACACCCCGACTCGTTGGATTCGAGACCCGACTGTTTTATTAATATATGTTCATATATTACAAGACTATTAGTATTAATTGATCCATAATTTTGTTTCTTATTTATCAAGTTACAATATAAATTTTGATTCATTTTTGTATTCATAAGTTCATAATTAAGCCCATAAATCATAACTCATAAACAATCAAGTCCACCCGTTGACATGCCTTATTAGCTTATTAGCATTTTAATTTATATAATTAATTGGTTTGTTGCATGATTTATGTTTATTGTTTAGGTTAATATGTTAGTGTTTATTATTTTGAATGTTGTTTATCTTAATGTGTAATGTTTATTGTTTTGAATGTTATATGTAGTGTTTTTTTTTTTATTAATCATATTCGGGTCGAGTTTGACTCAAGTCTGACAGGTTCGGATTTTCAAGGACCTACTGGGCCTTGAGTTGGACCCTAACCCGCCGAGTCTAGTTACAGGTCGAGTCAATTACAGTCAGGTCCACCCAAACCCGACCCATTGACAGACTTACATCAAAACAGAAGCTGAAGGCGTCAAAAAAAGCTTCAACAACTTCATTACATACAATAAATGTTTACATTGACTGTGATTTAACTTCAAACGCAGGCAATTGGGATTCTCAACGGATTAGAAAATAGAAAGTGTCAATCAAATGGGACATTTTGTTAAACATACATAAGTCGCAATAATATGCAATCAAAGCATATATAATCGCGGAGAAAGAATGGATTCATCCAAAAGCAAGCAATGAAGCAACTCAATTACGTTTCACTTGATGAAATACAAGAACCCAAATTTTTTTTTTTTTATGGAACAAAACAGTGCAGATTCAGATACAGCCAAGACACGGTTCGTCTTCCACATGCTCCCCAAAATCCCTACAAAAATCGGAATCCTAAATCTCACAAAATAGAAACACCACCCTCCCCTGCCTCAGCTTTTATTACACAGAGCAGCTCTCCAATGCTCGGGCCGGCCGTGGAAAGATCTACAAACGCAGAGTGTTAATTTTTTTTTCTTTTTTTTTTTTAAAAAAAATGTACAGGAAATTCAGGAAGGATTCACAGGATCCCTTGGGAAAGGCAGAGGGTGAATGGGGAGGACCCAAGGCGGATAATCGGTCCTCTGCCCGGCCAGCGAATAGTACGCGACCAGATGCGCCGGCTGGTCCACCACATCGAGCCCGTCCTCGGCACCACCGCATTCTTCTTCCACTGGAACGTACATGGGCGGTATGACTTCGATGTTCCAGTACGGGCGCTCCATCTCCATCAGACCCTGATAGTGCGTCTGCGAGTGGAACCCCTGCACCCATATGTACCTCAGCGAGCTCATATTCAGCACGGACTTGGCGATCGCGCGCTCGCTGAAGCTGCATCCCCGCATCTCGAGTTTCTGGAGGTTGTGGCAGCCCTCGGAGAAACGCAGGAGTCCCTCGTCCGTCTCCCCGACGTAGCCCAACAGCATCCAGCGTATGTTGTTGCTGTAGTGACCGACGTAGCTGAGCCCTGTGTCCGTCAGCGCCCCCGGACGGAGATAGAGAGCGAACCTGCGGAGTTTGTCGCATCCAGTCAGCAGGGCCCTGACCCCGTTGTCGAGTGGGAGGTCTGTTATTTTGGATAGTCTGTCGAGGAGGACTAGACGGAAGTCGGTGAGGTTCTTGCTGTAGGAGCCGAGGGTTTCGAAAGCCGTGTTGGTGATGTCGGAGACGTAGACAGCGAGGTATTCGAGTTCGGGGCATCCCCGGGCGAGATTGATCAGCCCTGTGTGGGAGACGATGCCCTGCACGTCTTCGAGGCCTTGCTCATCTTCCCCGCGTTCGATTCTTAGCCGCCTCAGTTTCCTGCAGCTCTGCGCAAGGACTTCTAGGCCTCTGTCCCCAATCACGTCCCTCGCCTAATGGAATATAGGAGCAAAGCGTGTCATAAGCCAAGTGATTAAAGCGCCAAATTATGTAGCAAATATAAATGTTTATTTAGCAATGTCCACACAGTTATTTAGCAACTATCAAGATTTATGATTCAAGATGATGATCGCCAAATTATGTAGCACATATAAAGATTTGTTTAGAAATGTCCACATGATAATTTAGTAACTATCAAGATTTATGATTCAAGATGAAAATCCTGTTCTGGTTGTAATGGTAAACAGGTGGAGTAATATTAAAATGGCAGAATTGGCAAATATTATCATGTGCAATGCATAAACCTTCAAAGGGATATATGTCTGTCTGGCTGTCTCTTAGTATAAAAACAATACCACCAGATATAAATAAAACAACCCCCATGATGTTAAAAAAATTGACAAAATAGATCTAAAGAACGATACAGACAATCTACAAAGCACATAAACATTACAGTCCGATGCATTATATAGCTTCATATCCTAATGGTGTTTTAAGAATAGATGTGTTCCTCTTCAATTCAATGATACATATAAGAAACAATACATAAAGAAGGGGTCTTCACAACTATATTTGGACACTTGCTGACCTTCAGAACCATTAGCTATTCCTATTCGTATGATAAAAGTGGTTTTTATATCAGTTTTCATTTAAAGAAATGATATTCTGTCTCCTAACAGTATTGATATGAAAGCATAATTAAAGTTCAAAAATAATCTGATGCACACACATAAATACATGCTATATATTCTCTCTATTTTTTTTATGGAAGATATCCTTTCAGAGTCATCTTCCACATGGATAGTTTTTATTATAAGTTGATTACTGATTTTAAAACTGAATGTGCTTATGAGAGTGTATAATACCTCAAGAATTTCAAGGTTTGGGCAACGCTGGATCAGCTGGCAATGGTCCTCTGTGTTGAGAAGTGCATACTGTAGATCAAGCTTCTTGAGCCGAGCGGCACATGGATATATATATTGCATCTCATTTGTTCCCATGTACGTGAGACCTAAATGACACAGCCTTGGAGGAAAGGTCAAATTGGCATACTTGTCCTCCAATGCTTTCTTACTGTCCTCCCCCACTTGCTCTATGACTGAACCTCCACCAAACTCCTCCAAAGCTGTTGCTGCACGGAAGAATTCAATCAGCTCCGTGATCTCACAGTCGCTGGTCTTCACAGAGACCAGGGAGCGACAATTCCTTGCTATCAGCACGAGATCCTGGATGGATATCTGCTGGAGCTCTGTCATGTAGAAGTTGAGGACCACCAGTACAGTGTTGTTGACAGCGAGCTCATGTAGCCAGTTTCCATCATTTTCAGTGATGGAGCTCTCTTCTAGGAACAATACATTGAGAATTCTGCAAGGAAAATAAGCATGTGAAGACCACCAATCTTAATCTACTAATATTCAGAATCTTATCATTATTCATTTGGAAATAATACAAATTATTGAATAGTATTCAACGAAACAAAAAACAGCCAACTCAGGACCTATCACATATTTATTACGATAAAGCGTGAAAAAAGACTTGGGTAAATAAACATAAAAGAAACTCATGGGGAAAAGAATAAGATGCTAGAGGTGCCTGATTTGATCTCAATTTACCAATGCTACATGAGAGATATAATGGTAGACTAAGAGATGAAAGAAACAAGTCCCAGGACATCTGAAATGATAAGTGATAACGTCTCACTTTCATATAATATTTTCGAAACAACTTGCAATGCAAAACAATCCTCATTTTTCTTTACTCCATTCACAAATAAATAATTCTAAAAGAGATATCAACAATTGAGACACATCTGCTGGTTTATGTGGCTGTGTTACAACACATATGATGAGGGATGCATATGTCCCAGAAGGAAATCCTGGTTTGAAAGAATATTGGAAGAGACTACTAAGGACATGACTTTAAAGATGCAATGCATTACCTCATAGCACGTACACATAAATTATCAAAATTTATATTCAATTGCATTTCAGTATCAACTCGAGGATTGTACGAGCCACCTATACTTCACTGATGCCATATATTAAGATGTGGCCAGTGTATGAAGAGTTTCAGCCAAGAATTGTACAAATATTGCTCAAAGCATCCTTTTAGAAGAATATGGTAATATTGATGAGGTATCATAATGTAAAAGTCAATTCACCTCTCATCTCATCTAAAATTTTCATTAGATGCTAAAAGCTTCTACATTGTCAAAAGTAAAGAGAGCCCCTTCCCATGCAATACAATGCAGTTTTTTTTATTTGGAGTTGGCAGTTGGAAGCCAGTTAAATTCGCAGGTCACCATCCAATTCACCTAACCTAGATGTCTAATAAAGAATCAGCAGAACTTATATTGTTGGTAATGAACTATGAAGTATGAGGTTCACAATTTAACATTGCTATGTGAATTAGATTGAGGAGAACAACAAACCAAAGCAATTGTTAAATTCACAAGTCACCATCCAATTCACCTAACCTAGATGTCTAACAAAGATTCAGCAGAACTTATAATGTTGGAAAATGAACTGGGAAGTATGAGACTCAGAATTTAACATTGCTATGTGAATTAGATTGAGCAGAACAACAAACCAAAGCACAAGTCTATTCAGTAAGTGGCCGTGATGAACAAATATAGTGGGCATTCAAAAAATTTGTTGGTGTACTGAGAAGGATTACACCCAGTTAACCGGAAGCACAAATGCACATAGTAAACGGCGAACATAAAATTTAATACCATCAAAAAGTATTTATAAAAACGGCAGTGGAAATTCTTTCAGCAAGTAGGCCATTCTAAAGCTCATTGACACAAATTATGTGTTCCAAAAAATTCACCTCATTTTGACCGTACAATTTGTAATCAAGAAAGACTGAGACAGAGCAAGAACCAAGAGGCAAAACCTGCAAGTACGGGCGACCTGCAAGAGGCTATCCGTCGAGAACCCCGAACACTTGTCGAGCTTCAGCGTCAGCAACATGTGGCCCCGTTCGCGGACGAGGACCCCGATGTCGTCGTCCGAGACGATCATCCGCCGGAAGTGCAACGACTTGAGGCACGTGAACGCGTCCGCGATCTCGTTGATCCACGGCCCGGCGTATCCCCCCCAGTCCTCCGCGATGAGGTTGAACATCGACGCCCTGGGCTTCCCCTTGAGCTTCAGCGACTCCAGCCGCGTGAACCTCCTCCGGAGCCTGTCGGGACTCGTCGAATAGCACGGCGCGATCGTGATGTGCTTCCGCGTGAGCGCGTCCAGCTGGTACCACCTCTGGCAGACGAGCGAGACGGCGTCCCTGTCGCGGGGATCGTCGATGTACGACATCACGATCTCCAGCGCCACGTCGGGGTCCCCCCCGCGGGGTTCGTCCCTGGACGTCGAGCAGGTCTCGCCGTCGCTACTCTTCAATCTCATCGATCTACTCAACTCCATCGTCTTCACACGCTCAGATAGAAAAACCTGACCAACAAAACTCAAAAAGAACTTCAAATCGGAAACATATGCGTGAAAATCGAAGTCATGAAGTAAGCGATTCAAAGATTCTTACGTTTAGGAAGACCTTCTGAAACCTAGAACATCAACCGAGGAAAGTGAATCGGATCGTGAGGGACGGCGGAGAAGGTCCACCGGCGGATCCGAAGCGTCCGAGACACGCGTGACGCGATCACGGCCGTCGATTTCATCAGCCCTAGCTAAATCTCCTGCACGGCTTCAGAGGGGATGAGAGAGAGCGAAAAGTTTCTCTTATTTATATATAAAGCTGAAGAGAGAGAGAAGAAGAAATTGAAAAGCGAGGTTTGGATTGTCCGGATTGGATGGCCGACCAGTCCCGATTTAATTGCGTTTGATTTATATTATTTTTCGCGAGCTACAATGTCACACTAGTCACCTTTGGGAGATAATTACGTAAATGCCACCCCTTCGGAACATGTCGATGCTGACAGGAGATCTGAATAGCCGTTAAAGGGAACTTGAGAAAAAACAAAGACAGCTGTATCGCAAATTGCGAGGTCGTTGTTGCTGACGTGGATGCCCCGATGTTTTTTCATGCGATGCCCCCCACTTTTAATGAGGGTTTCAAAAGGTGCTTTTCAATTAAATAGTTTTTTTGAATTCTTAATAATGTCTTTTTGATTATTAAAATTTGTTTTTTCAACAGTATTGTTGGGGGGGTTTGGTAACAAATTTAAATTAAATGCTATAAAACAAGAATCTTTGATAATTATTTAAACTGATTTTTAAATTATACTAAACATTAGTTTGACGGTCATTCTATTTTAACACTAGGGGTTGTTTGGATTTGGGTTTGAAAGATTTTTTATTTACAGGAATCTTAATTTCCCTAAACTCATTTTCAAAGAAAAAATAAATACAGCTTAAATAAAAGTTGTTTTAAACTCAGCTTTTGAAAAAATAATTTTCAAACATACATCCAAATGTTCCTAAACTCTGCTTTCCATACATTCCATGTGCATTGTGACATAATTTGTACATAATACAATGGTTGGATGGAAGGCTCTAAAAAAACATGGATAATGTTATTTCCAACTACATTTTCAACTTCAATTTAGTCTACATATGTTTCGAATTTTTTTTAAAAAAAAAATATAACTATCTAATGATGTACATGCTTTTATAAAAAATGAAGCATATACTCTAATGAATTGCATGAATGCATTTATAAAAAATGTAAAAAAATTCTTTCAAAACACATGCCTTGTTAATGTGAGCATATGTGTCATTCATTTTATATCAATGCATATAGAACTGAAATTGAGGCTAGAAATGGATCTGGGTATAACAACACCCAAACAAATATAAGAGCTAACTTAATATTTCCAAATGTTATTATAGTCGAGATATCTAAAAATATAAGGATTATAATAATATTTGAAATTAATTTCTCTTATATTACCTACAAATATAAAGATTACAATAATACTTGAAATTAATTTCTCTTATATTTTACAACAGTAATAACAGTAAAGAGTTTCTAAAATAATTTTTTTGAAAATTATACACCCAGTCCCCAGTATAGCTCCCAACCCAACTGTTACAATTTTTTCTTAAATTATATATCCATTTAATGAAGTTTATATCATTGTGCATAGAGTGAAATATATACAGTGAAATATATATATCTAGATAAATCAATAGATACTTTTCTTTTATAATAGGAAAAAATCCATATAACCCCCAACAAAAATACGAAAATCTAGATAACCCCCTGCATTCTTCAAAAATCCAAATAACCTCCTGAAAACATACCCAAAATCCAAAATAGCCCTTATGTTAGTTAAGTCAACTGATGGTTAACCCAACTTAAATTCAATGTGAAAAATTACCATTATGCCCTTCTCTTACTAAAACTTTGCAACTTTTGTTCACCAACTTTTGTTCACCGTCATTGCCGTTTTTGTTCACCCTCCTCTAATCACCGACGATCTCCTCACGCATTGTCATCATCGTTGGCCCCCTTTGCTTTGCCTCTGCTCACCGACGATCTCTTCACGCATTCTCATCGCGACTGTCCTCCTTTGCTCTGCCTCGAATCACTGAAGCTCTCCTCGTGCATTCCCATCGCCACTGCCCTCCTTTGCTCCACCTCTAATCATTAAGATCTCATCACGCATTGTCATCACCCCCTGCTCTGCCTCTAATCACTGAAGATATCATCACGCATTCTCATCGCCGTTGCCACCCCGACGTTGTTTGTGATTCTCTGAGATAAATGGATCACATTTTCATATCGTGTATTTTTTTTTTTTGTATATTTGAATGTGTATGTTACATAAATCTCTTATTTTTCATATTGCATTTGTGAAGTTATGTTTCTAGGTGTTTTCTGGAAATTACTACTGTCATACGTATTCTTAGTACCTTGATTTTTGGGATAGTTTTATGTGGGTTCTGATTGTTATTTGGGTTTTATACATGGTTTATGATACAGAAAAATGGATGAAGACACCTTGTACAAGGTGACCTTTGTCTATGTGGTGTTAGATGACTAAATGAAGTTTGCAAAGACAATTAACAAATATAAAAAAACCCAGAAATTACAGCAGATACATGAAGGTCAAAGGAAAAAATGGTTTATGCATTTTATTAAACACATGATATGAAATCCCTCACCATTTCAGACATTGAAGTGAATCTAGGGATCAATGAACACAATAGAGATCAACAATGACTGATGGGGATGGGTTAACCAGTATAGATTGGCAATGGTTCATCAATGGTTGTTTTGGGGAACCAAATGAAGAAGAAGACCAATAAAGGGTAAAAATGTAAATTTTAGGGACTTATTTGTGTTTTTACTTGTTTGCAGGGGATATTTGGATTATTATATTTTAGTTGAGTTAGGTCAACGGAATATTCTTGAATATTCCAATTCCATCAGTGATTAATTAACTCAGGGGTCTATTTTGGATTTTGGTTATGTTTTCAGGGGGTTATTTGGATTTTTGAAGAATGCAGGAGGGTTATCTAGATTTTCATATGTTTGTAGAGAGTTATATGGATTTTTCCCTTTGTAATAACAAATACCAACAAAGAGAACTACAAAACGGGGCTTTGATGAGACGATGATGATACAATTTCCAAAATATCCCTTGTGGTTGTGGATCTTCCCAATATGCCACAACAACCCATGTGGGGAGAAACCCCTAGTTGGGAATTTCTTTTATGCCTCCTCTGCCATGGTTAGCTTACAGAAAAAGCATTTTTAGGGTTTTCAAAAGATGCTGTGTGTTCTTTCTTCACTATGAAGGTCAACCAAGTGAACCAACATAACTCTAAGGCATGTTTTCTCTTTGTTTTTTTTCCCCTTGTCTCTCACAACAGATCTAAAGTAGCAAAAGCATATATAATGGCCAGGTTGTTTTTTTCAAGATTTTTGTCTCTCTTTATTTAGTCACTTTGATTAGACATTTGATTTTTTTTATTTTTTTTATTATTGAGCACATCTAAAAGTGATGGCCTTCCCCCCACAAGATTGGGTTTTAAGCATTTTTTTATTATTAATTAATGGTGATGTTAAAGCTTGGAACACTTGGTATTGTTTGATGAATATGTGTAGCAGGTGAAATTGTTTTGTAATTCAATTCATCAATTAGGTGTAGGGACAGAACACTGGGAAAATAAATAAATAAATAAATTTAGTTTTGCAAGAGATTTAATTTTTATAAAGTAGTATATCTCATGTGATGAAATATAAACTTTTATAAAAGACGAATGATCTGTTTCAAACTGAATTTTAAGAGTGTGGTTATTTTAACCCCATTTTTTTTATCCCACCCCATTTGATGATCCACCCCATTCCAAATTCATGAAATGCAATCCCACCCCTGTATATATATATTACACACTACAACCCTAACCCACCCCTTTAAAGTTTTCTTCTTTCTCCTCTCTCCCTCGGTAATTCTCCTCTACACCCTCGCCATCGACGCCATCGACGCCTTCAGCACCTCCGCTGCCTCCACATCGGGCCCCACCTACCTCCTCCTCAACGCGGCCCTCCCCCTCCTCGTCTCCGTCGTCGCCCTCCTTCCCATCCTCCGCCAGGAGCAACGGCGGCCCACGACTCCGTCCTCTTCCTCCTCCTCCACAACGCCTTCGCCTTCCTCACCGGCCTCTAACTCCTTGATGCGTCCTCCGTCACCCCCTCCTCTTCGGTAGGGCCATCCTCCTCCTCATCCTCCCTCTCTATGTCCCCGGTGTCATCTGCGCCAGGGAATGGGCTCGCTGCACCATCACCTCGAGCTTCCGCATTAATGGCGGCGCGTCCGAGTTCAACCTTGTTGACATTGACGAGCTCGAGCTCCACAAGAGCCTCCTCTCCAGAGGAGAACAGGCGGTGGTGGCTATGTTGCTAGGAGAATGATCGGATGGTGATGCTCAGGGAGGAGCACGGAGCATCGAAGCTCGTCCTTGGATCGATTTTTGACTCTACTAGCCATCATTGTCAGGTCTGGTCTACATCAATAACCTCAGACAGATCGCGTAGTCGCTCGGACAGGTACTCCGACACCGCGACCTTCGTCACCGTCTACTCCGCTTGCTCCTTCTTCGGTAGCCTCTATTTGGGGTGGGGTGTGTATGTTTAATGAACATGAGGGGTGGAACTGGTAGGAGTGGGTTATGGTTATTTATGAAGTATATAAAAACACATTTTTTTTATTTTTTAAACGGGTTGGGTTTATCATTTGATGGGGTGGGTGTATAGCTCCCCGAATTCTAAACATCTGCTTTTTAAAAATCGTCCTCATTTTTAAAAAGTGGTGTTCTTGGGCAATGGAAACCCAAAGAATTTCATGAATAAAACACAATAAACGCTAGAAACTTCAGGTTTGTCAAAAGATTAGGATTTGTATCGTGACGTTTCAACCGTAGAATTCGCCTAGATGTGGACTCAAACAAAACTGAAATATTTACTCTAATAGATTCTATGGATCCATTAATAAAAAATATAAAATATTTTAATCGAGGTATGTATCTTGAGCATATAAGGTTAAAGATGTGAATAGGATTGGAATTTAGGCTAAAAAAATGTGTACCAGCGCCCATAAATAAATAGCATACTGTTGCATGGACCAAGCCTAACATAAAAGTGTAATTAAGGTCTCATACCATGCTGACTGTCATTTAAGACTAAAAGTAAAATTAGTTTATCCATATATAAAAACTCGGATAGTATATGGTATATCCGAACAGCCTAGGTTCTTTAAAAAGTATGTATAATATATTTATCATAAATGCCTTTACTTTATTCTTAAATTTTTTTTATCAATTTGAGTTTAGAAAAAAATAATTTATATATCATATATATAATATATTTAAAGAAATCATATCTGGATATTGTGTCTTGAATATCCGTCGGATACAAATTTGGGTGCAATATTAGATAACAAATTCAGATATAAGTATTTGTGATTTTTTTATATTTATCATGGTGAAATTTAAGTTAAAAACCCCCAACTCCCAATATTTTACAATAACTTTGAGTTTTTGAATTGATTTAATGATCTACTGTTGATTCCATGTCAAAACCCAATACAATAAACTTTTTAATCACTCAATAATGTTAAACCCAAATATGAGATAGAGAACAAGACTATGTGTTTGGTTGTGCAATTATAAAATTGATTCTGCAGGAAGCTCACCCAGCTTTTCAAAATCGTAGCTTTTTGAACACTTATTTGTCTGAAATTTATCTACAAGAAGATACTGCATTAAAATTGTTTAATTACACGATTACAAAAGTAGTTTATTGCTTATCATAAAAACTGCGAATGACGCAATCAAATCGCACCCATAAATTCTATGAAATAACCATTTAATTATGAAACAAAGCCCACAATGACACTTATTCTTTTCCTTTTCTTTTCTTTTTCTTTTCTTTTTTAAATTCAAAAGAGTTGGGAAAAAAATTTGATTTCCACATTTTGCTATTAAAATTTCAGTACCCACTCAAGTAAAATATATTGTTTGGGTGGTTTTAAATCTCAGAATCTGACATCAGAGTGGACCCTATAATATTTTTATCATTCCAAGAACTGCCATGCAAGGTGGTTAAATGGTGTAGTCATGTATGTCACCAAATCAGAAGCATCAATCAACCACTTGATTGGAAAAGAACTAGATGTACTCCAAGTGGCAAGATTTGATGTCTGTGATCCGATTTTAAAGCAAGGGAAAAAAAGTGTATAAATAAGAAAAGAAAAACATCCAAACCAACAAACCAACTAGACCTGCACAGCTTTTCAGAGTGCTTGTTTGACTGCAAAAGTCAAAAGTAACTTTTAGTTTTTGAGGTCACATCAATTCAAATACATCATCATTTAAAAACTAAAACCTAACTGGTATTACCAAACATATCAACTTAAATACATTATCATTACTAGATTTTATCTCTAAAACTGCACCTCGAAATCTGTGTTTCATAAAGCAGTCATTATCATTACACTTTCAAATCATCATCATTACACCCTCAAAACATCATCATTCACTCTCAAAAGGTGTGCATAAAGCTGCAAAAGCTAAAAGCTGATTTTCAAACCGTATTTCTAAACAGGCACTGAATCTTTTTAAAGCAGCACAACTATTTATTTATTCATTAGATATTGAAGTTGGAAAATTGAAGATGATTGATTTGCCATATTTGTTATAGTCAAGGTTTATAAAATAATCAAATATGGGAATATGAGACACAATTAGTACAAATTAAAAAAAAAAGTTGTCTTTGTTCTTTGCATTGTTATATTTGGAGACACAACGGAAATTATATTTTTCAAAATTCTATATGATGGATGTATAGGTATAGGTGTTATCACCTGAAACTCAGAGTTATACAAAAACATTGTTAGAAAATTGTTCTTTTTTTCTCCCCCTTCTCCATCAGTCTCAGTCTCTCTCTCGGTGGAGATGGGATATCTCAGTCAAACTTACCAGAAATAATGGTTATGTAAAAATATAATTTTGATTAAGAAATAATGGTTGTGTAAAAGTATAATTTTGATTAAGAAATAATGGTTCTGTAAAAATATAATTTTGATTAGATATAAACAAATGAGAAAGCATTCGGCCAATTTTTGTCCTTTTCAGGGCTGGGCGTTTGGCAGATCGACCCCAAAGTTATATCCGTGTCACAATCACACCCCTATTAATATTATAAATAGGCCCCTGATATTTATACTCATGTCCCTGACAAAAAAGTGCCAATTTTGTCTTCTCTGAGCTATTTGTAGATGGATTCCCGGGATCTACTAGTTTCACAATCAGACCCCTATTTATTTATACTTAGGTCCCTAACAATAATCGGTTAATTTTTTCCTTTTCTAGGCTATTTTTATAGAGGTCCCTAGGTTGTACCAGTTTCACAATTAAACCCTTATCTATGTTACAAATAGACACCTGATCCAGATTTTTAGATTTATAACTAGATCCCTGATTTTAAAACATGGCTTTCCAAACTTTAAATTTCATGAAATTTCATCAAATGATTTTTAATTTTATTTAATAAATACTAAAAATAACAAAAGATTCGGACCCATTTCAACAAATAAAGTTATTGATGAAAGCATTGCTTTTGAATATAAAATTTATTCTGTCTTTTGTTTTTCGATTGATTTTAAATATGTAGATATCATTAGTTATTTGGATATGAAAATAAATACTTTCTTTATGACATTTTTTTTATTGATTAGATTATTTATTAGATTTTTTTTTTGGTCTAGTGGAGCATTGGATGTTTGGAATTTGATATGATGGTATGTTCCTCCTCTTTATAGATGCCAAAGTATTATATCTATCTGGTTTGGTTCTTTCATTTTTTTTAATCTCGGGTTGTTGTTGACTATATTTTCTTTTTGGGTGGGGGGTGTCAGGTGTGACTTTAATTAAATTGATTTCTTGATGAAGGAAACATGTTTTTGAATTTGAAACTTTTTTCTTTTTTATATTTTGTGATGAATTGTAATATCACTCGATTTCATTTATTTGGCTTATAATAACTTTTTAAACACGCACATTTATTCATGTATTTAACTAGTATATATTATACGTGCCATGTAACCTCTGACCAACAATTCATATTGAATGGGGTAGCGCACACAGGTGAAGCTTGTGCAATGACAAGGAAGAAACAGAACAAATTGAAGAAATAAAATGTGAGTTATCTAATTTTGATGTCACTCACTCTGATCCAACATATGATTGATGCTTGTTTATTTCACACCTTAGCCAAAATATTTTTTAAGTGAGTGCTTTTTTTTCCTGTCTTTCAATTCCTTGATAAAAATTCCTGTCAATAATTTCCTTTTTAGAGATATCTAGATCCAAAAATTCTAGAACACAAATCATTGAAAGAGAGAAATAATAATAATAATAATAATAATAATGAAAGTATTGATTTCAGTATCACATGTTGAACTTGAGAATTCAATATAACTTATTTATGTGATTTCTTTGGAGGACTTTTAACAACGCTAATAAAGAAATAGATTTGACACTTTACTTTTGTTGCCCCCACATAATTGGATACCCCAATAATCCATTATGCCCTCAACAGAGTACTTTATAGTTTATAGCAACTAGTAGTCATCATTAACAAGCCGACATACATTGGTTTGTAATGTATCATATTTAGTAGTCATTGACAAGCCACCATACTTACTTTATAATGTACAATAATGGTGCATTAGTTTAATTTGTTGGTGTCATAGTTTAAGGTAGGTGCAACTGGCCTACTAAAAAGCAATAAGAAGCGCATCCCATGCATGGATCATGTGAGGTGTTGGAATCACAATTTTATTATATGTTTACTGATCATAACAAGATAAATTAGAGAAACAAAACAATCATAACATATGCCAATTTAATTGGTTTTCATCATTTCTATAAAGATTTTAATATTTTTCTGGATCATAGACTGTGTGAAGGTACTACAAAATTGTCTCTCGCTCTCATACCCAAAGGCTGCCTCTCAAATGATATAAGATAATTCAACTCATTGATCAATTACATTACCACAAGCAATGTCCTCACACAAAACATAAAAATTACAGAATTTGTCATTATATGTGAAAAATACCCATGAAAAAAATTGAATACTTGTCTACCTTCACCCCCAACGAGTTAACAACATTTTCTTTGGTATTGGCAACAATATCTCAATAGTAGGTGCCTAGGTGGAATCCCTTCCTAATGTTGTTCTTCTTTGATATCATAATACAAAACATAACTCAACAAGTCTATCAAACTGTTAGAAGATGGTTCCATGAAAACAAATATAAGTAAAGTAATACTTCACTATTGTCTCCTCTATTTATTTTATATTATTTATTTATTTTATTTTTATTGTGGGAATGTCTCTCTAATTTTGAAAGCCACAAATTTTTATGTGGATCAATGTGATCCTCAACGAATGATGGTCTATATGACAGCAGCATTTTGTGACGCATACCAAAGTCATGATAATTTACTTGCAAATCTGGGCCTAAGATATTGTTTGGAATTCTCATTGTCATCATTTGATGTGAAATTGTACAAATCAGAGATTAGCCTACTAATTAATCGTTACCTCACCTAAAATTAATTTTTTAATAGTAATGTGGGGTTGAGTCAATGAAGAACCAAATATATCCAGTCATGCAAACAACAATAGCAAGAAATGTGAATTCATAAGTTTGATATGGATCCACTTGGATTACATTATGTACTTATACATATAATGGTATTGTTTGGTTGAGAATAAAATTAAAATAATTACAAGTGATTTGGATGGTATTAGTGAAGGACAGAGATTCAAACTCAATCACAGCTTCAAGAGGGGCTGGAGTTGCATTATTCAACTGATCTATTGAGCCTTTTATGGACCATAAACTATTAGGTCTTATAGCATTAGCTGTACACAAATGGAACCATGTGAATATAAATTTGAAGTTTGTGGGCCATCCAAAACAACCCCTTACTGAGAAAAGTCATTGTAAATAATATTGAACCAGCTGTTCAGTCACAATCACAAATTGGTTCAATTTTCTTGACTCAATTTCATCAAATTGTCTTTTGGATCACAAAATACAGTAAACAATCATGTAGCAAAAAACAAGAAAAAAGAAGAAGAAGAAAGGCCCTCTTGAAATTAAAAGCATTCTCTTCTTCTTTGTTTTTTTTGGTGGGTACATTCAAGGTGAAGAGCTTAAACACTGCTCCTAAACATGTGATCCACCTATATTTCACCAAACATAGAGAAGAGCTTAAACACTGCTCCTAAACATGTGATCCACCTATATTTCACCAAACATAGAGAAGAGCTTAAACACTGCTCCTAAACTTCTAATACAATTCATCCACCTATATAATGCTTTTTATCCAAATCAATGGTCAATGACTCATACATGAAGTGAAAAATATTGTGTCAGATACAAAAACTTCTATTTGAAGTTCAGTGTTCAATTTCATGTTTTAGGTTCTCCTGCATGGGGAGGTCTAGTATCAGTGTCCACATTTCATTTTTTTCAAATTTTGCAGTTTTTGCTTTAGTGGAATCAGGCTTGTTCTCGTTTAGCATCCCATATTTAACTTGCAACACTTTTTTCGTGTGTGCCAACTCATTGAATTATTTTTATTATAAGAAAATTATTGGACATATTCATGTTCAAGGAAATTATTTTTATTTTTATAAGTTCAATTCTTATTTAATTTTTAATTAGTTTTTTTCAATCTCAAATAGGACTTCTTTCTATTTAAATTTTTTAAAATGGAGGATGTCATGAGGAATATTGAAGCAATATACTGTCATGTCCTCAATACGCAAACTTGATTAGACACCCGGAAGAATATGTAACACAAAAGATTATAACCATGGAAGGATTTAATATGGGTCTCTGTTTTGTGTTTTATTTTCATATTGCAAATTTTGTGCTGACTGGTCTCCATCACAGGAAAAAAAAATCTAATAAATTAGAAGGTGCTACATAGATTATCCATCTTTAGACAGATTCTACGTTTAAAAAATAAATTTTTTTCAAAAATAGATCCAATCACCTTTTTATGGTGAGCTTCTCAAATAATCACATTCAACTTTTTCAATGTAAATCCGCTTGTATTTGAAAAGCTACGAAAATAAGTTTTTTTTAAATTAAGGACGTGTTTGGAAACAAATTTGATATGTTTTTGGGTTGGCAAGAAGTTGAGTTCCCTAAACCTATTTCTGAACTCAAAAAAACAAGATGCAGTTTAATTAAAAGCTGCAAAAACTTTTTTGTAAATTTTTTTAAAAAAAAACCTAGCTTCTTCATAATCTATAGAGAGATAGCTTCTTGAAAACTCTGTTTTTTTAAGAAAAGCTAACTCTCGAATTCGTTTATAAATAGGGCCTAAATTTCAAACAAACTCGGCTTTGGATGTTTCTTTGTACTCTGAAAAAATGTATATAGCCCATTGAAAGTTTTCTTATATCTATATCAACCCTTCTTTTTTTCAAAAATCCATATAACCCCCTAATTATTTGAGTTATATTGATATACCCCCCTACCATTACACTTTAAAACTAGAGTGTGGTTAATTTAACCACACATGATTAAATTATATTTTTACCCTGTCACTTTCACTTGAAAAATGCATATAACCCCCCTTAAACCTTGCGAATATCCATATTGATCCTCTCATTTTTCTAAATATTCATATAGCCACCTATTTTCTTTTGGATAAAGATATAAGTCCATAAGTTAGTTCTCTGTCAAATTTTATCATTTAAAAATGCTACAAATGTCTTTTTCCATATGATTCTAAGGTTTAGTTTGATAAAAGGATAAATATTTAGGATAAGTTAACATAATTTAGGGGATAAAAAAAATAATTATTTTTATCGAGATTTATATTTGGTAATGCATTTTTTATCCTCTTTTTTTATGTTCTTATCCTTAACTTTGTATTTGGATCACATGATCTAATATGGGATAACTTTAAAAAAAATATCAACTCTACCATTTCTATTAATGAAAAATTAATATTGTTGATTTTGGTTTCATAAAGTTTTTTAAAATTGTTATTTTGGGAATGACAATCATAAATATTGTCCATATTTTATAAAATCGTATTTGTTTAGTCAAATTTCTTCCATATCATCTAGAGGAGTTGCCAGTGTCATTGATCCTTGTCCCTTACACAACTGCTGTCGGAAAAGAACTGACTGCAGGAAGATTGCTCATTTAATTTCGTGTCCCTTTTCTGCACAGGAGATGAAGTTAAAAAATGAGGTTAAAGTATGCTCTACCTTTTACTTTAAATAAAATATCTCTATTTTTTCTTTCAAAATACAGACAATTATTCATGTTTTATCTCAGTTTTTCTTATATCATATGGGATAACATGTGATTTAACCTAAGCATTTTCTTATCCCAACCCTTCATCCAAATGATAAACTAGGCCTAAGGTTATATAGATAATTAAAAAAAATAAAAATTCAATATTTATATTCATAATTTTTTTTAGTTTTAAGTCCCCATAAACTATAGTATTTAATGATCGATCATTCACTTCTTCATATTTAGGTTTTAATCCCTACATTTAAATGATATATTCCTTTTTAGTCTCTGGGAGGGATCTATTCTTAAATTATTTAGTTTGTTTTTTAATTCCTGAGAAGGAACTATTCCTAAATTATCTTTTAAATGTAGGACTAAAACCTAAATATGAAGAAGTGAGGGATTGATCGCTAAATCCTATAGTTTAAGAGGACTTAAAACTAAAAATTCATTTTTTTTAGGCAGACAAGATCTAATGTAAATCAACGGTCAGGGAATCAGGATGTCCTCTGTCATCAGAGTGTCGACGGCCCATGATAACAATCTACGGCAGACAGTACATGACGTTTGTTTAATCAGAAGTACCAGTCGATGTCATCAACTAGGAAAGATCACCAACTTAGATCTTCAATATCAACCACCAGATACAGATCATTCATGGCTCTTGATATTTTCAGCAGATGAACAACAACAACAACACAGCAACAGCAGTTGGTGAATGTAATTAAAGACAACATACATGCAAGGATCAGGCACCTATGTATGTATAATTATATATATAAAGGTTCAAGGAACCTACCTGTTCATGAAAACAATGAACAAGTTGTCAAGTTGGATTATTGATGGCTGCCATGTTCCCACGTACTGCATGCAAACTTTCGTACTGCATGCAAACTTTGAATGCCGTGTCCCATTCGTCATCTTCTTTAATGATACGTGCAGAATGCAGACTTCATTCATTGCTGACCTTTTTCAGGTTTCGTATTTGGTTAACTGAAATTTCTAGGAAAGTTAGTATACTGAAGGGCATGTTTGGATATGCGATTCGAGATTGGGTTGTCGATTCTTCATTTGGAGATCAAACTTCATATATTCAACACATATTTCTTCTTGACTCTTAGAAAGCATGGGTTTAATTAAGCTTTGATGTATAAAACATGTTTTGGATGCATGATTGGAAAAAGAGATGATAAAAAAACAACAACGCTCGTTCTTAAATCACAAAGCGGCCCACTTTAAGCCATAAACAGATAAACTCCAAGCCCGAATAGAACTATACCCATTTAAAAAGTGGGTGGCTCTATTCACCCCCATCTAAACTAGGTGCACCCCATTCATATGGATCTTTGAAAAATAAGATCAATTTACATATAAATAGTTTGCACCACCTAATAAATCCCCCACATTTCAATCCATACCAAAAGGCAAAAATTTATTTACACCCCACTCTCATGTACAAATATAAATATTTTAACATAAAGATGTCATGAGGGCTTCGACATTGTTAATGTCAGGGGTTTCATAATCTGTCGACACTTAAAGTGTCGACGGATTCATAACATGTCGACACTTTATGTGTCGATTCGATCAATTTAAACATTTTGAATTTAATACATCTCAGTCGACTAATTAGGTGTCGATGGAAGTCATTTATCTCGACACTGTGAGTGTCGAGCCTATTAAGTTTATGTTCAAATCAAAGTTGAAAGAATAATATATCACTTTCTATTTACTCATTCAACCATTCAGACCATAATGAAATCAAATGCTACGTTGTACTGGTGTAAAGCCACTCGATGGGAAATCAACACCATTCTTATTGACCATATAGTCATCCGTCGACATTCTGTGCGTAAAGCATCATTTGTTGAATCGGCCGCCATCCACGCTGATCGAATTCTCATGACTCTCTAAGGCTGTCGAGTTCTCTCCACCATCCATGCTGGCATCAGAGTCATGTTCATTGACCTCTTCGTCTCCAACATTGAGAGCATCCTTGCTTCATACCTCGATGAGTCCGTCAAGCTCCTCGACGTCTACAACCAGCACCGCCTCCTGATCTGGTTAGTCATGCACCTGCTCTCCTTCTCTTCCGGCGCTGGCAAGGTGAAGCTCCACCGCGCGAGGACTCAATCATCGACTAGAAGAAGAAGATCGATGATAAAACCCTCCCCCCGTTTGGAACGAGAATATGTTTTATTCTAGGGTATATATTTATATAAGTATAAGTGAGTATAAATAATGATAAAATGATTTTGTGTTTGGTTGTTTTAAATTATTCTCGTTGATAAAAGTAAGAATAAATGTTTTGTTGTTTGGGTAAAATGTGAATAAAGTATAGATAAAGATTTATAAAAGGTAAAAAAATAATGATAGTTGATTTGACAGATGATTTATAAGAGGTGATGACAGTTGATTTGATAGTGCAACCACATATTCTTTAAGTGAAATAACTTATGAAAATTTTAATTCTAGAGGTTGATTGAAATCCATATACCACTTTATCAGGGTTTATTCTGACATACTTTATCAGAGGTTATTCGGGATAAACAAACACTTAAAAATTCTTATCCGGGGTTATCCAGAGTTATCCGGGGTCTTATACTAGAAACAAACGGGGGCTAAATTTTAGAAGGGGGAGCACACAAGAGTTATTATTCATTTATATATGAGGGGGATGCAAATGGAAATGGTTAAATTAGTTAGGGGTGCTTACAGGGGGGGTTGCACCTAATTTGGAGGGGGGCAAATAGAGGCACCCTTAAAAAGTGTCAAAGTGGGCCGGGTCTCGATGAAACACATCTGTGCTAAGAGCATCTCCAATAGGGGTTTTCATTTTGAAGACTCCCATCGGAGATTTTAAACTTTTGAGGAAACCCTAAACTCCAATGGGGTCTTCAATTTAAAGATTTTGCATGTTTTAAAGACCTATCAACTCTAATGGTAGATTTTGCATGTTTTAAAGACCTATCAACTCTAATGGTAGATCTTTATTTTTTTGGTGTAGGTCTTCAAATCGCTATTTTGATTCGTTAAAATTCGCATTCTATTCTTAATCCCTTTCATCTTTATTGTTTATTGAAATTTATGTCTTAATTTTAATGTAAATAACCAAATTATATTAACTCTATATTTATAAATAAAAAATTAATGTATGTATGTAAAATTGTAAGTGGATTTGTATATAAATCACAAATTTTTAAAAATTCCATATTTTTATAAAATACAAATAGAAAATTAAGAATTTATAATTTTGTAGGAGTTAAATGTCATTTATTAAAAATCGTTCTACGTTACGTTAACAATGATATTTGTAGAATTACAAATGCTTAATGTGACATGCAAACTCAAACAGTGAGTCTCCAAATATGGAACCCAAAGTGGTATTGAAGACTTGCAATCTTCATTTTGAAGCTCGGTTGGAGTTGAAACAAAAAAAGTGTGCTTCAAATCTCTTTTTTGAAGCTCGGTTAGAGCTGCTCTAAGGCTCCTAAATTTTTGAACAATTTCAAATCCAAAAAATGACAATCAAACCATTTATATATAACATTTTTTTTAAAAAAAATTATTATTTTATAAAAAATTGTACTTACAGACCGGTCCACATATATTTTTGTAAAATAATATATCCAATATATTTATTACAGGGGGTTGGAAAAAATATTATGCGAAACAGCTATCATCAATATTTAAACACTACCCAATATTTCCAATACATAACACATTCAAATCAAATATCTGAACCAAACCAATCCCATCCACTAACGAAGTTTTTTTATTTTATTTTTAAAGAACAACAAACTTGAATCACCAAAATTTAAACTTCAAGAGTTCTGCCAAGAATAAAACAGCCCAGCCCAACCCAGCCTTATCCAGCCCAGGCCCACCATCCTATAAAAATTTCAATCTCAAACCAAAAACCTCTCAGAGCTGCACCTCCTTATCAGGGTGCTCGTCATCTTGAGTCATGTACCTCTTCCAGAACCAGTGCTTCCTCCACACCCTCTCCTTCACCTCTTCGATCGGCACGCCTTTCGTCTCCGGCAGGAGGAACGCCACGAAGAGGCCCATCACGGCGATCCAGGAGGCGAAGAAGAAAAAGACGCCGGCGCGCATGGAGCAGAGCATGGAGAGGTAGGTCTGGGCGATGATGAATGTGCATATCATGTTTGTGCTCACTCCGAAGAAGTACCCGGCGTTTCGGGTCTGAACTGGGAAGATCTCACTAGGGATGAGCCAGCCCATAGGCCCCCATGACCAGGCGAAGCCCGCGACGAAGCCACATATGAGGACCACCACCCCCATCGCCATCCCTTCAGGGAGGGTGTTGTGGTCCTTCAGGTGGACGGCCATGATTGAGCCCATGATCACCTGCAACAACCACCATAATTTGGTTACTAATTATCATTTTTTTATATAGAGAATGTAGACTCTTAATATCACGATTTCATTATTAAATTAAAATTATAAGATCTGAATTGGAGATAAGAGGAACAAATAGAGATAAACAAGCAAAATAAATGAAGAGAGCCCAGGAAGCCAGATTATCACTTTTGATGTTATAGTTTATATATATGAAGTGTTTCTATATAATTCAAGTTACGTTAAGTACAACGATTGTGTTCATTTATGACAAAAAAAAACAAGTGAAATTAATTTTTTTCACTTTCATATGTACTTTTTACACTTACTCTTTACACCTTATTCAAACAAACATGGTAATATTTTATGTTTAAAAACTTGAGAAAAAAAAAGGTGTGTATGCAGTCCTGTGGTCCTATATACTTTTGTTCTAATGCCTGTTTTGGATCCATAATATCTCTTAATTTCCTAAACTAGTAATGATTATATATTAACCTATTAAATTTCTTGTATTAAACAAAAACATTTCAAAACAAAAAAATTCCACAAAATTCATCTATAATATAGAATTTCTCCCTCATCCCACTTGAAAATGTTTCACACACTCCTCTCGCTTAATAAACACAAAAAACTATAGATGAATGTTTTTTTTTTTTGAAATATCCTAATTAATTCAAAGAATCAATATTAATATTCAGATCCCTTCCAGTACACTAAAGCTATTAAAAATTAAAATGGATATCATCTCTTTCAAATACCATATATATATATATATAATACAATAGTTTTTTAAAGTATAATAATTGAGATTAATCATGTAATACATAATAATCATTTATCATTTATATAATATATGTCACAATATGAATATTTTTTAAAATCATTTTCCCGTTACATTCAAAACAAAGACTAATATTTTTCAAGTAAGTGACATGTTTTAAAATAGGGTAATTAGCACTTTTAACCCAAAAAAATGAATATTTACAAAAATAGCCCCACCCTTTAAATATTAGCAATACCTAGTCCCGGAGAGAGAATATACTGGAATTCGTCTCCCGTGTTCAAAATTTTCAAACAAATGGGTAGTTGGGAGGGCAAAAATGTAAAGGAGGCGGCACAAATATGTGTCGTCTCTTGAAAACGGCACATATATGTGCCGTCTCCAGAAGACAGTACATATATGTGCCGTCTCCAGGTCGCGGCATATATAAAGCCCGTCCCCGCAGTAAGCCTTAGGAGGCACAAAAATAAGATTTTCACCCCCTTTTCTCCCTCTTTCATCCACCCACTCGCTTCCAAGCCCGAAAAATCAGATTTTCAACAACTTAAACAAATTTTATCTAAAGAAAAACATCAAAACCCTAAATGTTCTTGAATTTATTTATTTATTTATCCATTGTTTTGATTTTATTGATAAATTTTGCATTTGTAATCAAAACCCTAAATGTTGAATGATGCATTTATTTTATTGTGATACTGATTATAAATTTGATTTTTGGTAGGTTATATGGCAGCCTTATGCTTCCACATATGAGACATTACCACCTGCTTGTATGGATCATATGGAGTTGTGGACGGCTGGGGGCCCACTCATATGCTTTGATATCGTGGAGATGCACGTGCCAGATCGAGTCGCACGTTAATTTGGATGGCATCAGGACATTCTGTCTGATGTGGAAGCCATCGACCGGATAAACAGTAGAGGTAGACAGGATGTTAATTGGATGGTTTTTCATTTGTGTTTAGAAACACGAAAGACAATCTGTTTATAATGGAACTTGTGTTTTATTTCTTCACAGTTATTTTATTATATGTTTAAGCAGGATGTTTCATACAAGTGAGAAAAACTATCAATTTGACTGTGCAAAAGCCTGAAGACGGCATATATATATATGCCATTTCCAGGAGGCGGCACATATAGCTGTACATTTTTGCCCTCTAGAATGACCATTTGTTTGAAAATTTTAGACACGAGAGACGGATTATATATAATCCGTCTTCAGTGTAATATCTCACCGGGGTTAGTTTTTGCTAATATTCAAAGTATGGGCTATTTTTGTAAATATTCATATTCTTGAGGGTTAAAAGTGCTAATTACCCTTTAAAATATATATACATTACCTGGCAAAGGAACATCTGCGCGGAGGCCTCTAGGAGGAGCGCGCGCCGCCCTGCTCGGTCGACGAGCACGCTAGAAACAAACGTGGCGACGCAATTAACGCTCCCAGTGATAACATTCGACAGCAACGAAGCGTCGCTCTTGAACCCCATCGTCTGGAACAGCACCGGCGCGTAGAACATGATCGCGTTCATCCCCCCAAACTGCTGAAAAACCTGTATCAAAACCGTCACCACCAACGGCGGAAAGCTCTCCCTCCTCTTCAACCCCTTAAACGGGCTCTCCATCCCCTTCGCCGCCTCGCTCACCGCCACCAACTCCCCCAGCTCCGCCTCCACGGCATCGCTTCCTCGTATCTTTTGGAGGACGAGCTTTCCCTTTTCGAGGTGGCCGCGCTCGATGAGGCTGGTGGGGGTCTCCGGGATGAGGAGGGAGCCGAAGCAGAGGATGAGAGCGGGGACGCCGGCGCCGCCTAGGGAGAGGCGCCACCCCCATGGGTGGTGGCTGGACATGAAGTAGTTGAGGATTTGGGCGACGAGGATGCCGATGGTGATCATCAGCTGGAAGAGGATGTTGAGCATGCCTCGGATCTGAGGGGGGGCGATCTCTGAGAGGAAGAGTGGTACTGTCTGTTTTTTTTTTTTTTTTTTTTTTGAAATATTAGACCGAGTTCTTTTTACCGTCTAAGTATGTATATACTTTGGAAAAAAAAATATACCGTTATATTTCAAATTAAATGAATCCTATACTTGGTGCATTGATGCTGAATTCTTAATGATGCATATAAAACTGTATTTTCAATCGTAAAAAGGATTGAGTGTAACAAGTTTTTAAATTTTAGATTTTGGTTTCTGATTTTGATTTTGGGTGGGTGTGTTTTGAAAGTCAATAAGAAGAGTGGTACTGTTTTTTTTTTTTTTTTTTTTTTTTTTTTTTTTTTTTTTTTTTTTTGCAAATGAAAATATTAGACCCAGTTTTTTTTTCACGGTTCATCAGAGGCCTCACGTATATGTTTTGATAAAAAGAATCTATTTTTAGGAAATATAAAATAAAGTTTAACAATAGATATATTTGGTACTGGATTCTTAATTAGACATATAAAACTGTATTTTGAATCATAAAAATGAATTAGTGTACATGTTTTTTAATTTTAGAGTTGGGTTCTCATTTTGGGTGGGTGTGTTTTGAAAGTAAATAAAAATATTTTTTTATTAATGAAAAAGTGATTGAGAATGAATTTTTTTTTTATGGAATCAACTACAAGTTGTTTTTAAACAAGATCTAAAGAGCCGTTTGGATGTGTTTGAAAAACAGCTTTTGAAACTTCTTTTTTGGGCTGAGTTTGCATGAAGAGGTGATTCTTGTAATTTTAGTAAAACTATGATTTTGTTGATTATTCTTAAAAAACGAAGGAAATGTACTATCAGTTTCCAATTAAGTGAATTTTTTTTGTTTGGATGTGGGTACACTAACACTATTTCTTGCAAACTTAAAAATTATTCAAACCCACATCTTAAACATTCCTTCAAGTTATTATTTTTTTATGAAAAATTAATTTTATTATATCACATGTACGGTTAAAACGCTATAACTTTCTATTTTTCAAACGTGAAAATATGAGCAGATCGAAACAGACCTGAGACTCGTATCATTAAAAATTTTCTAAAAAATAAAATTCAAAAGACAGCATAATATATACACCTGGTTGGCGAACCCGACGCCGAGACCGAGGAGGAGACGACCGATGATGAGCATGGCGAGATTTTGTGCGGCGGCATTGAAGACAACCCCGGCCAAGAAGAACATGGAGGCGACGCCCATGGTGGGGCGGCGCCCAAACTTTGTACAGCACTTGGAGGCGAAGAAGCTGGCGACGATCGCCGCCAGATAAAGCGACGAAGTGAAGAGTTGGAGGCCCTTGTCGTTGTACTTGCAGTAGTTGTTCTCCTTCACGTGGTGCTTTCTCACGTACACCGCCGGGAAGAACTTCTCCAAGAAATCATCCATGGCCGTAACTCCTCCTGTGTAACCACTTATTTCATAGTCAAACATTGAAGTTTACAAAGTTTGGATTTATTTATTTTTTTAGATATATAGTAGGCTCCAAATTAGTTTTGGTTTTTTATATATAATTAAGAAGTGGTTTTTTATATATAGTTAAGTCAAACAAAACCGCAGCTGTTTTTATTTATTTATTTATTTATTGAAGCTACTGTCATGACCATTAAAGTAAATACTATTATTTTTAAAAAGAGTGAAATATATAAATATTTTTTTCATAATAAAAAATTTAATTTTTCATACACTGTACTAGTGAAATGTATGAACTGTATAAGAGGCTGGGACCAGATCGTAGATGGGGAATAAGTGTATCAAATGACCTTTTGTGTTTTAGGTAGCGTTTGGTAACGCGATTGTAAAACTGATTTTCTACAATCGCTACTGAGTTTAAAATTGATTCTACAGGAAGCAGCCTTCCCTCAACTTTCTCAAATCGTAATTTTTAGACATTATTTGCTTGAAATCTGTTTGAAGGAAGTTACGATTGTAAAACTGTTTGATTGCACGATTGTATAACCAGCTTCCTGCAATCGCAAACGCTGCACAATCGCGCAACCAAACGCTACCTTAATTCTCAGTTGGACCTAAGGTTTCAAGTGGAATCTAGTTTTATAAATTCTCAATCAGTTTTCTAATGACAAATACTTTCATAAAAAAAATGTTTCTTTCGATCAAAATCTAAAATCAAAAGTTACATTTTTTATAAAAAAAACAACAGCTTGGAACTGAATATTTGAAAATTGATTTTGGGATAAACACAATAGTTAAGGAGATGCCTGAAATGCCAATGTCGTAGCCGAACATGAGACCACCGGTGGCGGCGAGGAGGCCGCAGACAATGACATAGAAGGTGGTCTTGGCCTCGAAGACTGTGCCATTGGCGGCGGAGGAAATCATCGGACCGGCCATTATGGGGGTGGGGAACGGGAGAGGAGTCAAGTGATTGTAAGTAAAGAGAGTGAGTGAAGAGTGAGTGATTTGATAGAGAGGATGATTTTTGGAGGTTAGATTTGTTAGATAAGATCAAATCAGTTGCCAGCTAACCAGCTTTAGTATGACCCAGTTTTTTAGCGTTTATCATCGGATTTTTTGTTGACTTCTTGAGTTTCTGCTTGTTTTCTATTATCTAGTTTTTTGGGGTGTCAATCTTATACATCTTGTAATGAATTTATAGGAATAATAACATGTATAGGTACTCAAAAAGTACACTTGGCATGATGTAGTAGACACATAATTCGGTTTTTTTTAAGGGGATACCTTGATATCTTGTCTGCATTCAGCTTATAACTGAATAGAAGATATTTATAAGATAAGCATCAGCAATCTATTATATTATAGAAATTTATATGATTTAATCAGTCATGTTATAGCCATTACTATAAGTGGAAATTATGTTTTGTTGCATATGGATCGATTTGAATAGATTTTGCACCTATATTTTTTAACACCTTGCGTGATTACAACCCTAACATACCAAAAAACAAGAACAAATGGATTTACAATGAATTCACCAAGAAACATCAGTTTTGGGATTACAACCCTAACATACCAAAAAACAAGAACAAATGCTGGGATCCCTACCACCTTTAGTTACATTTTCATTTCCCAGCAAAAGCCAATCCCAGGGAATCTGCACAAAAAAGAAATTGAAATTCATTCAAAAAATGAAACTAACCCAGTGCCACGTCATCATGTTCGGTATCATCTCCACCGTGATCAGGTCCTTCAGAATCACCTAGGCTGTGCCTCCAGCATCTGCCGCTCGATTTGACAGCATCGGTCCTATGTGCGGCTGCGACAGATGAGGCTAACGCCATGGACGAGATGCAATTCGCAACGGCATCCACGTCTTGGGTTCCACTGTAGAGACCTCGGCTTCCAGCGACCATGGGGTTCTGCGTCACTCTCTGGAAAAAAGAAAGGCTGTCATCGCTGCTGGTCAAGACTGCTGGCAACACTTCCATCAGCTGTGGCCCGGGGGTGGTTCCCATGAGCATCCGTAGAGTCTCTCTCGCATTCTTCTCTGCCACTGACTCGGCTTCGGGAATTAGAGGGGAGTTGGGAAGCAATGGAGAGATGGTTGTCGAAATGGTTGGACCTGCACTTACGAGGTACCCCTGGCCAGATGAGCAGACATGGATGACAGGGATGTGCACGATGGGGTCGGACATGATCTGTGTGAATGTGGGGATCTGTTGGGTGCTTGGAATGGTAATAAATGAGGAGACCGGGAGTGGAAAACGAGATGGAAAGCTCAGGCTTGAAATCTCAGGGAGATCCAGTGTAGGGTTTGGAGGCGGCACCAGCAAACCTCCAGACCTTGTGGTGGGCAACAGGGATGAAAGTGGCGGCAGAGACAGAGCTTCAGATGACAGGGAATGTAAACTAGGAAGACTGGACATGCATTGCAAGGGGGCTGGAGGAGGACACCAGCAGTAGTGCGGGGAGAAGAGAGGAGACCTCACGGTGGGAGCCTGAGCAATTGAAGGGCCAGAAGGAACTGCCTCAGGAGAGTTTAAAGGTGCCTTGGTTTGGCTGGCTGTGTTTGAGTGGTTTGGACTTGATGAGGGTGATGAGTCGTTGAGCTGAGGGCAATGGCTATCAACGCGACGCCTTGGCCTCTCTCGTGGCCCGCTCTTCGAGGAGAAAGGGTTTCGCCAAGGGCCATCCTTGAAGGAGTTTGCTCTAGGACTAAGGCTGCCCTGAGGTCGAACTCGGAGAGTCTTGGAAGATGTGGGTGAGGAAAAGCAGCTTGAGTTTGTTTCATGGTTTAAGGGAGTTGAGAGCAGAGAAGGTGTTACAGCTGATTTGGTTGGCACAGAGGTACTTGATGACCCATTGAGATATGCTCGCAAGTGGACTGCAAAGGATTCAAGGCGAGATTCTGATATCCCCGTCAGTTGAGATAAAGATGGTCTCCTCCTCAATATTTCTTTCATCTGTTTCACAAAAAAACATAATCTTAAATTACCTAGGTTCAACATACATGTAAATTTGTGGCAACTTAGACTCAAATGTAAATAGGAGACAGACCCTTGCATATAGTTCGCTCCCGCGTAGCTTAGATTTCTCTGAGCACCAAAAGTATGACATTTGACCACATGGCAGCTTGATCAAATAAGATCGGCCTGAAGTGTCCGCTGAAATTTTTTCTATTACTGGTGCAGAGCTTTCAATACCATTGCTCACCAAAGAAAATCTCTCAATGCAACCATCATCACCAGAGAAAGTGATTCGCATATCAGAAGAAGGCAGGAGAGTGAGATTCAGGTGCCCCCTGTGATATAGAACGGGGAAAAAAGGTGAGAAAGCTAAACAACTAAAAGCAGTAAAAAAATGCAGGCAATTAATATAAGAAGGTTATCAACATAACCTCTATGTTTTCCTAATGGAAATTCAGTACATATACCACAGACAATCATTATTTCTGCTTGATTAGACCAGGACTAAAAAAACAACAAAAAAAATTCTATCATTTTATATATATATAGTTGAAATGTTCTTTAGGAGCTATGAACTAGTACCACTAGCAGGACTCCCTTTGGTTGCTTTCCATCACATAAAGAACTACTTAATATAAAATCTTGTTCATGGGAACTCTCTATAGATCTACATTGATAAAATTATTTTGTAATTTGGTATTTCCCAACAGCCACATAAATCCTAATTTGTCAAGCTAAAAATTATGGAGTTTTATAACGCATATGTTCCAAGTTAATTTCTTGACAGTCCACGCTGTTTAATAATATTTAATATTGGTCCAACTAAACACCATTATATAACATTCTATAATATAGTAAACCTTCACAAAGTAGAAAATGATTACCAGTAAGAATTTCATAATCTAAATCAACAAAATAGATCAAAGGTCAAATTTACTCTGCTAAACAGAGAAAGCAATCAAGATATGAATCACTAAAATGAATTTCACTTTAAATAATAACTGCCAAACATGGCCATAAAGAAAAAGAGTGATAATATACTGCCCCAGAGAATCCAATGAACACGTTTTAAAAAGTTCACTTGTAATTAAAGGCATATAAATGCCCTTCAAAAGTTTCATTACTGAGAATAGGGAAAAGAAGTGCATTATAGTCTCTCAGATTGTTATCCCAAACTCCATTAAATAATAATAATAAAAAAAAAAAAAAGTTGATTACATTTTATTAGCTAAGGATAAGGAGATACATTCAGGAGAAAATAAATGAACGGAAAATTTTTAAATTTTTCACTTGTTGTAATAGGAACTTTATATATTTTCGATGAGCATAGAACTGATAAAAAAAAACCTACAGGCCCATGTTCTAATCAAGGTTCTGTCAGTTTTCATAGTACAGCACCAAAGATGGATTGTAAACCACGAGTTTAATTAGAGAATCCCTGCAAAAAGTCAAGTATGCATAACTCTTGCAGAAAAAATCAAATAAAAGCAAGAATGTTGCAAGTCATTCCTGCTAATTCATTACAGAATGGATCTAAATACCACTAGAATCTATAGGATAACCTAACAACAGAAAAATCACCACATAAGTTTCAGGTCAGCCGTAAGAGTAAAACAAATATGGTAGAGAGAGACATGATTATATTCAACCCAGATTCTTGCATGGAAAAATGTTAAATATAAACACTCAGATAACATAACAGTCCTCCACTTTATGCGCAAATGCAAGCAAAAACAATGGCTTATTCAATAAGGATGGAGCAATTAAAAACCCTATCATTCTATAAATATCCTAACCTAAAGCAGCCACTAATGTACAAAGTCACAATTTTCTTTCGCACAAGAAAACAGATTGATGAAGAAATAATATAAGCCATATATGACAAAGGACATGAAGAAACTACCTTCTCTTCCCATAATTCAGAGATCATATAGAACATCACACACGCCCAATTTACCTACAAATCAAAAGATATCTTTATTTGGAAGGATGAACAATGTCACCACTAATAAGTTAAAACATAGAATCCTGCATTCTTTTGCTAGCATCGACACATACAGGATATACTTTCTACCAGCCATATTACAGAGAATCATACTGTAATAAAAAAGTCAATTGGTTGTTGAAGTTCTAATATAATAAAAAATCCCCCAAAACTATTGAACAGATCAACAACATACATTATCCTAATTCAAAGAACATGTTAATAAACACCAGCAGATAACGCACTAAATAAACAAACATCATTGGTAGATCATAAAAAGTTGTTTTTATCTTGGAAATCTCCACAAAAACAACTAATCTAAAACAAGAAAAAATCATGAATTTCAGCATGTTGACACATCAGTGTCCTTATCATGCTGACCATCCTGAAAGTAATCCTGATCGAGAACAAACAGAAAACATGATGAATGAACATGTAACGTCAAATTAAATCATTCATTGAGATTTATCCAAGAAAATATTGCATCAGCATTTGCACCAAAAAGAAAAGTCTGCTATTTCATATACAGATGTTTATGGGCAACGTGAAAAAGAATAATCTCAAAGGACCAATAAGCCAGTGATAAAAAAAAAAGTGACAAAATACATAGAAGTACATAACAGAACTGCCTACTGGACACTAGAATGCTCAATCATTAGCATGAAATAATCAGCTAATGATAATAGGATGAGAGATACTATTTTAGTTCCTTCTTCGTCCATAGCTTACACGCTCCCGCTCAACTTCATTAGCGTGAAAATTGGATACGGAGTCAACATATGAAATACTAAGGATCACATGATGGTTTTCCTATAAAAATTAAATATTATTTGCACGTGTGCAATATTGACTTGGAGTACAAGATTATGGTATAAGCCATTATTCTTGTTTGGAAGATAGCATTAGAGTAAGGAATGTGTATTCAATTGCCTTTTGAAATAAAAACTTCTAATGCCATGGCTGCTGGCCTGACTCTTATCTTAGAATTCCCACTATGATAAAATACGTCTTCAAAGAACGAACCCAATATATTGTAAGGGGAAAACATGTCAACTTTGTTATTTGTAAATTCCATCCTTGTCCACTTCTGCATTTTTCCCACCTCAATTTCTAAAATCTAAAATAACAAATGATCTTTTGCAAAAGAAACAATTCACATGAAAAAACCTTGCACTAAATAAAGATCATCTAGGACTGAACATATGACAGCACACATGATAAACTGTGGTGCCATGCTGATGAGGCAGATTGAGACCTCTGCAGATTATTAAAAGCAGATCTCATCATTAAGAACACATGTTGGGCTTGTCAAAAGAATGTACAAACATTAAGTACATGCTAGGCAACAACATGAAGTAAATTTTGATGGATACAAGTGTGAAATGTCCTGAAACTGGCATCGCACTACAGCAAAATAATCTATACAAATTACTTAGATAAGATAAGAAATCTGAAGAAACTATGTTTGTCTTATAGGTAAGAGAATTCATAAAATTCATATTTCCCCTTACAAATTTTCCTCTTTACTGATTGATGATTGCAATTATATCTCAGCTTATAAGGTTGCCCCGGTTATTATACACAAAATTCTTGTGGACGCATACAATTTCCAACACTAATTTCATCATCTTCTGTTACCATTTGTATTGTACATCTTCAATTCTAAACAACGACCAACAAAGACCTCTGAAGCAGTATATTATTGTGTTGTAGATAAGTAGTCTCAAGCAGTTAAACAAAATTCTAAAATGAATAATAAAAATCACGACATCAAACTTCAGAAAAGTGAAATCAACATACAATCATGCAGAACCAAAACCATGAGTAAACAGCGTCCAATATAACATAAAACTCGACGTGTTTGCATAAATTATTTATAGCTCCAATTACCTCTCGGTGGTCGGGCAAAGACGAGTTCCCTGCTTGACAATTTTTCCAACACGCATCGATACAAGAGGAACACATAAACACCTCGCTAACAACGCAACTTCCGATGCATCAAAATGCTGTTTACAAGTAGAACATCATTATTAAATTAGGGCAAAATCAGAGACTAACAAAGACTAAACAACAGACCAACATCAAATTCTACAAAGGTGAAAGAGACAACCAGACCTGGCTCAGCTGAAGCAGAAGCCTATCTTCAGCGAGACCCATAGAGGGCTTGATATTCAACATCGGCTTCAGCCTCTCCTCGGCCCTGCAAGCACCGACGACCTGCAGATCCAGCGCCCGGAGCCACTGAAGGACACTGTTGTCCATCTCATCCGGCCGGATCAGCAGATCCCCGTCCCCTCCGCCCTCAAGGATCTCCCTCAACCGCTCAGAGAGACCTGCGTCCCTTGAGGCCGTCGATTCCCTAGGAGCTTCTTCGGAGCCATGGATCTCATCGGAGGCCTCGTCGGAAGCCCGATCCCTCCGATTCGAACCGCTAGCCCTGTCATCGTCTCCGAAATCACCGCTATTCGGTAAAACCATCGTTCAGAAACCCTAGATTTCTAACGCCGGAAAAAAAACCCTAAAAATTCGCACAAAACGACGGAGAAACCAATCGTTCGGTAATTAATTAATATTAATAAAAGAAAAAAAATAGAATGAATGAACAACAACGATAAGGCGGTCGACCTGTATATATAGGGAGGGAGTCCGGACTCGAGTTCCTTTATGAGATGAGGTTTTGGAAAAATTCGGATCCGGCTCGTCTTGGGGATTCTTGTCCACGTCATCGTGCGTCGGAGATGTGGTCCCCACTTCCCGATATAAAGGGCCCCACGGAGGCTCTCCTCCTCCACTCGAAAGGGTGCATTTTGTCGCGTCATTGTGATTCGCTGGTTAGGTGTTCCGGCGTAACCGTTTTGGTTAGGGGCCGGATCGTCTATGAATGCCACGTTTCTTTAGTCTGAGACGACACATAGACGAACCGTATTTAGAAAGTGTAGGCGCAATGGTATGTGTAACGAAGATGGCTCCTCGTCCGACAAATATCTTTGGGAACGTGACATTAAAATATGCAAATATGACACCCTGGTCACACATTTTAATTTTCAAAAATATACTTGACTAATATAGAATTTATTTTTATAAAAATTGATATAGGTTCACGTGAATTGAAGGTATATTTATATATATATATACACACAGGTGAAAGTGAAGTATATTTTATATATTATGTGAGTGACCGTAAATATTACAAGAATGTAAAATAAATCAAGTTGTTCAACCCATAAATAAAACATTTTTAGTGATGTTACTTTGACTCTTTTTTCGGTAAAACAATACTGAATATACAAAAATCCTATCTTCTTATCAAAATTTCTGTTATATAAATTCAATTATCACAAAATTAATACCTTGGAAAATATATCATTAGAACACATGATATAAAACTAGAACGTGTTTAACATATATTTAAAAGAAAAAATACCCAAAAAGATCATTCAATTATTGAAAATTACCATATCAATCATTTTAAAAAAATTTACCTAAAAACAATACTTTCAAAATTTTAGAAAATAAAATAATTTGACTACCCTTATATTTTCTACTATTTAAACATCATCACACATATTTAATTATTTAATACCCCAATTAAAGAACATTAATAAATAATAAAATATTGTTTTTATTTGTGCATTATGTTTATTATTATTTTTTATATATGTAAATACATCATTGAGAATTAAATTGTTAAAAATAAAAAAAAATTGTTATAAGATATTCTTTAGATATTTCTAAATTTTAAATTTTTTGAGCACTTATATATGTTTAATATTATACAAAAAATCTGATGCAAGACAAATATATAAATAAAAAATTAAAAAACTTTAAAAAGTTCAGAAAAGTCCAAAACAATATTGTAAATTTAAGAATGAACATTTTACAATGTTAACATTTTTTATAAGATACTTTAAAAAAATAAAAACATTTAAAATCACTCTCATTCTTATATTGACATTATTTTTCAATTAGATGATGATGTAAATAAATTTAAACAGGATGAGAGAGTTTAAAAATTATAAAAGACAATGTCATTTGCATTATTTTAAGTTATGAGATTGTTAAATGAGAATTTTTTTGATAAAATTCTTAAAAGTGATCATTTTGGGTATTTCTTATTTTTAAAAGACTTTTTTTTTGTATTTTCCCTATTTAAAATGACATTATTGATTAACATATTTATTTAATGTTAATATTGATTCTGTTCAATTGATGCTTATTTGTGTCATAACGTTAATAGCAACATATAAATGAAATAGCACTACATCTTCTCTATCCATCATCATCAGAATTCTAAGATGATGTATGAAAAAGAATTTATTATTATGGTTAATTTGATATTTATTTTCATTCTACTTCCTAGACACTCAAGTAAATTACATTTGAGATACCTTATTCATGTGGGGGTCAGTTTTATGCATCCCAGATACAATTTATTCATTCAGTCTTTCCATAAAATCTAACATAATTAAATTTATGGGGAAAAAGAAATCCTTCTTCTTGATCAGAGTTACCAAACTGATCATTTACTCATATATGTGTGTGTGTGTGTGTGTGTGTGTGAAATAAGCTGTCGAAGTTTTTAGTAATGACTAATTGGTTTTCATAGGAAAAATGAAAAGAGAAGTTATAAATTAAGCTTTGAAACAGCAATGTTGTTTAAAATAAAATAAAATTGAGGTAGAATAATGTGTTGGGAGTTCTTATTTCATATAGTGCTCAAAAAGCAATTTTAATTTTTTTTTAAATAGTCCAAAGTGTATGATAGATCAGACATTTTCCCAAAAAAAACTTTTTTTTTTGGTGGGGGGAGGAGGGCGGGGGGTTGTGTGTGTGTGTGTCCAGGTGGGCTTACATGTTTTTGAAGCATTAATGTAGTATTGAAAGAGGCATCATCAGCCACAAATCCATTAGTATGCAAAAATGAAGATGGGAATTTGGGAAATCTTTGGGTGTTCCATCTTCAGAAGCCAAAACTGGAATTTGTGATGACCAACAAATCAGTTGATCAGTTATCACCTTGCTATTATGAATTTTGGATCTTGGAATGCAATTAATCAAATGAATGAACAAAGCAAATCGAAAGCAAATACACAAAAATTTACGTGGTTCAACAAATCTTGCTTACGTCCACGGAGCACACCAGAGATCAATCCATTATCAATGAGAAGTTTTTATAATAGTCACGCCGATAATAAGAACCCTAGAACCTAATGAAAAATATGAGATGTCATTTTAAACAAAAAAATCAATACATGAAAGACAAATTCGACCTCCGTCTGACCCTGCGTAGCGCCAACAATCATCTGCACACATCATCAGGCTCCACAATATATAACACTTGCACATTTTTCTTGTTCCAAAAGATCACTTACTCTTTCGATTTTCTGCGTTGTAGTCCTCTACTAGCCTCTCAATATCTTTCCAAAATAGACCTTTCCACAAGAACCCCATCTGTAGTGAACCTGAAGACACACTCAACAAAATGAATAAATCGTTTTTCGGGTGCGTTTGGTTGCGCGATTGCAAAACTGATTCTACAGGAATCTGCGATTGCAAACCTGATTCTGCAGGAAGCTCACTTTCTCAGTTTTTTGAAATCGCAGCTTTTGGGCATTATTTGCCTGCAATCGTTGGGTTTAAAACTGCGATTACAAAATTGTTTGGTTGCGCGATTGCAAACGCAGCTTCCGGTAATTGCAATCGCAGCGCAATCGCGCAACCAAACGCACCCGAATTCATCGAAGATCAATAAACAACAACAAAAGGACAACAGACACTTCAATTGAAAATTTAAATGATGTCTAAATTGACTAGACGAAAACGATCAGGGTAATGAGGAGACCAACTATTTTGTGACACTCCTAGTCAGCTGGACTAGTTTCTCAGCAGAGACATATTTGGGGTCAGCACTGGCAACTGTGAGAGTATACATGTCTGAGAACCTTGGAAGCTTTGAAGAGACCATAAGGTCAGTGTTGTTGAAAGATCCCTGAAAGAAATCGCATTTTGAAATCAAAGGCCAAAAACAATCTCCATGTGGTGCTCCCTGTGTGCCTTTCTCTTACACACAGATTCATCAAGCATTCAAGTCACTATCTCTCTATATATCTTGATCTCTGTTTTCATTTTTTTTGTATATCTATCTCTCTCAATCTATCTGGTTATGTGATTATTTATGTTCTCTCTTTTAAACTCAAAGACATCTCTCTCTATCTCTCTCTCGCTCTCTACAACTCTCTCCCTCTTAATGCCCCTAAAATTTCTTACTGTTGTAGTTATGAATGATTGAACAATTAAAACCCTCTTTTAAGGTATTTTCATTTTTTTTCATTCTATTAAGATCTCTTTTTTTGTTGCTTTTAAGTTTTAATAGGCATGTATTTTTTTGTAGAGCATCTTTTTTTTTTTAATTAGGTGCATCGTATTTTTTTAAAGGGATGTGGGTTAAAATTGTTTTTAAATTATTATTTATTAACTTATTTTTTAATATTTATTGCAAGATTTTTTAAGATTGTATGGATATTTATAAGTAGTTTCAATTTTAATGATTCTATAATGTTATATTTGTAATTTTATAACATTTTTAAATGTATATGGGACCCGTTCGCCTAGGGTTGGCTCTGTTAATTTCCAATTCAAATTGTTTTTAAATTATTATTTATTAACTTATTTTTTAATATTTATTGCAAGATTTTTTTAAGATTGTATGGATATTTATAAGTAGTTTCAATTTTAATGATTCTATAATGTTATATTTGTAATTTTATAACATTTTTAAATGTATATGGGACCCGTTCACCTAGGGTTGGCTCTGTTAATTTCCATTCAAATTATATTAAAACCGTTAAATCATTGAAAAAATGACCAAATTACCCTTATTTTTATTTTGCATATTTTACCTTACCAAATACAATATTTCTATAAATAAAAATATTAATTTTAACATAAAAATAATAAATTTCATTTAAAATCGAACATAAAAATTAAACACAACACTATTTATTAACTAAGAAATAATATTTTAAAATAAAATTATTTTGAGAATAACTAATCATATATATTTCAAAATAAAGAATTTTAATAAAAATCTAGACCTTGATTGGAAGAAAAAGAAACAAGAGATAAGGTTGAATGACCCACAGTTGATTTGAAAAGAACAAGAGATTAATTAGATTATTAAGTTAATTATTTACATTATGATAAATATTATATTGAAGTTATTTTCATCATTTTTATTTTTTGGTTAAGAAATTAACTATGGCTAAGTTTTTTTTTAGTTAAAAATAAATAACATATACTAGTTACTTGCACGTGCTAAAGCACAAGATAATCATACATGGAGATATATTTTATAAATAGAAATTCGAATAATAATGAGTAGATTAACATCTGATTATTTGTAATAAAATTAGTACATTTATTTTATTTATAATTTATTATGTAATAAAATATATTTGACAAAAAAAATTCATGTGGAGAGAATATAATTAACATTATATATATTTATATCATATTAGTAGAAAATATTTGATAAATATAAATTGATAATTACATTATTTTATGTCTATACTCAACTCTAACTAACAATCACAATATGAAATTAATATCATATTTTCTCAAAATTAACTCATTAATTAATTCTCACATATAAATCTTCTGAATATATTTAAACTCTTAATAGAAGACCACCTTGACTTAAATATGAAAAAAAAGTAGGCCTACAAGATACTACATTTGAAAGTTTATCCAATTCATATGGAAATGCAATCACATAAACTAATTCAAATATCCAATACAATTCAAAAACCAATTCAAAAGAACACTTAAAACTCGAAGCAGAAAAATAAAAATAAATTAATTAATAAATTAAAATTGTGATTATATGAAATATAATTTAAAAACTTAATAAGATGAAAAGTGATTTATGTAAAATAATATTTAAAACTGATGAAAACTATAGATAAAAATAAAAATGATTAATATATTTTTAATTAATGGGGTTTGATAAAGAACTAAAGAAGTCATTAATTATGCTGAAAATATGAAATATGTTTAAAGTATGCATTCATAGATATTTTATATTATAACAACACATAAAAAATATATAAAATATAATAAACAAATGTTATTAAAAAATAATTGACAAAAAATGAATAATTAATGTCACATGTGTTCAACTAATATAACTAATCCACACTACAACTTATTTGTAATCCGCAAAGCAACTTATTTTTTCTTAAGTGCAATTAAAGATGAAAGTCTAAGATCACCTAAACTCTAAAAATATATACTCATACATAAAATGACAAGATCATACCATAAAATAATTTTTTTATCATACAAAACATATATCACATCACATCAAAACAAGAGCAAACAACACCCTAATCAAAATAAACCAATTTAGAATTTTAATATCCAATAAAAGGAATAGAACATTTTCATCTTTATGCAACCCCAAGCAAATATATTAAAAAATAAATAAAAATAAAACCTTACCTAGATTTTGCATTGAAGAAAAATTATTTATATCTCTGAATGCATGAACCAATCATTTCACCTGATATAATAAAAAACACGATAAAATAAAAAACATTCCAATATCTAAAATATATCATTAAAAATATAAAAAACAAAACACTTAAAAATCAAGCCAAAGAAATAGTTCTTCACAATCTTCCTCTCCACCTCTGTCATGCATTCAGAAGTTCTTAAAAGTTCCCTGCATTCCAAAGCCACAATTCAATTAAGATCAAACATACATAATAAGAATAACACAGTATAAATTTACATAAATAAATAACACAACATATATAATATAAATGAATAAATAATATGCTTGAAAACAAAAATAATTTAAGTTCAGGGATGAACTGCTTTATATAGGACTACATATAGATTTAATGATAAAAAAAAATAAGATAGAGAGGAGTTCAAATAACCAACTTAGTATTAGGAGATTTAATATTTGAATAAATCAAATCTTTAAAAATCTGAAAAAAAAAGTATAATGGTACTACATCTTTTCGTATCTTTTTTTCCTAATAAACTCAATAAAATATATTAAATTATGCACAAATGTTTAATATGAAATATATAGATTTTTAAGTTATATTATATCCACATTCATATGTACATCTTATAGTATTTATTGTAGTACATTAGAGATTTTTTCATTCTATTATAAAAAAACATATTTATGAAAATATAATTAAATAGATATACATGGTGAATATATTTAATTTTGAAATTACAATATATAGATATGATTTAAAATAAAAATGTATTGATATGATTTAATTAATCTGATTTTGATATCTTAAAATATTTATGATTTATTTAAATTTGATAATAATAGATTAGTAATTAAATAAATCCTAAAATAATAGATTGTATCATTGAATAATTTTAAAATTTAAATAAATTTATTACTATTAGTAATTAAACAATTAATTAAAAATTAATTAAGGGATAAAAAAATGAAAATACTGGATCACATAATTATTTTAATAAGTAATAGAATAATAGATTGTATCATTAAATAATTTTAAAATTTAAATAAATCTATTACTATTACTAGTAATTAAATAATTAATTAAGGGTTAAAAAAGAAATTGAAAATATTAGGTAACATAATTCTTTTAATAAATAAGTAATAGATTTATTTTTTTATTTTTTTACCGGAGACCGGAGACGACGCCATCTCCCATTCTCCCCGCCCCCGGCACCCAACATCGACGTCCCCTCTCACATCCGACTGTGATGACCCCCTCTCTATTACCCTAGGTTTGATATTTCAATTTCAATCTGTTGCTCAAATCTAGGGTTTCAGATTTTTTTTTTTCATATATGTAGATCCAGGGTTTATATGAATTTTTCTAAGTAAATGTCATTTATGATTTTTTTTTTGTCGTTTATGATGCTTATATAATATTGATTGATAAAAGGTTAATGTTTATATGGAGATTAGTTGTTTATATGCAGATCTAGATTTATACAAGGTTGATGTTATATATATATAATGCGGTAGGATTTGGAATTGTTTTTTTTTTCCCTTCCTGGATTTCTTTGAATTGATATTTCTTCAAAGTTTCTCTCTTTTCCTGCCTTTGCTTTGGTGTGAAAGCTACAACAAAATTTAAGTCTGTTTAGGCGTAGAGAGACAGAGTGGGGGTGTGCATGTTGGAGAGAGGGGGTTAGGTGATAAGCATATTATTTTCACATTTAAACCATTTAATTTAATTTTCTATTCCTAATTTTATGTGTAATAATGACTAATATTCTAAATTTATATGTTATTACAGGTAATTGAGATAAATGATGATTATCAATGCAAGATACTCTATGAAGAATTTAAATAAATGAATGAGAATCAAGAGGACTCTAGAAGATCCGAAATTATGCTAGAAAAAGATTTGGTGAAGAGAGAATAAAAAATCAAATTCAAATCAAATATTCTTCAAATCAAACCGTCCTACTGTTTTGACCATAACTTTTGCCTCAAATATCATATTTTGGCCCACAATATGGCGTTGGAAAGATATTTTTAAGATCTACAAATGAATGTTTCATGAATATTTTGAAATTCCACCATATTAGGGGTCAAAAATTCATCTGAAGATTCTGCAGAAAATCAATGACGGGAATGAAAGCTTTTACCTGCTAAATCTGTCAAAGATGCATATTAGGAAGTTTAATGGTTAATCTTGACCATCCAATTTAGTGCAAATCAACGGTTGAAATTCAAGGCTGAATGCTATAAAAGGAACACATATGAAGCCAAGAAGGAAAAAATAAAACAAGGAGGCAAAATGACAACCAAATGAGAAATTCAAGAGTTTTCTTTTTGTTTTTCTTTTCATATGCTTGTAGTCATTTAGATCTGAATTTTTATATTAGTTTTTTTTATTTTCAGAATAATTTTTTTTATATAATATGGTTTCTTTTATTTTTCTTTTATTTTGTTTGATCATGTCTAGCTAAATCTTCAACTACGGTTGAAGATGAAACCATGCAATGTTAGTTTAGGATTTTATATTTAGATCTGAATTCTTCATATTGTTTGCTTTATTGAGTATCAATCTCTCATTCAATTCTCTTTTGAAACCTTTTATGTGAATTTCTTGTTACTTTCTTCAAAAATCTCTTGTATTTGATTGGATAAAATATGTTTTGATTGAGTTCTCTGATATTTTATGCTCTTCTTAACAAGTTGAATATTGAGTTGGTAGATTTTATAAAGGGAAGGGAGATAGATCATTATATTGGGTTTTCATAAATCAAGGTTTTTTAATCGTAGAATCATCTTCAAGGATATCTTGTTTAGGGTTTGATAGGGTATGCTTGATTAACTATTTTGATATCTTATTATCTTCCTAATGTGTGAATGTTGAGATGATTGTTTTGATTTTAAATATGATTTTAAGAAATAATATGATTTTAAATAATTATTTTCCGATTAATATTTGATTAACGCCAATATTGATTGAGTTATATGATGGAGTTTCATATTTGAATATAATCCCTACATTGGTATTGCATGGTGGATTCTAAAACCCTAGTTATCTTTTTATATTCATATTAGCTTTTAATAAAAACATAATAAAAAAAAAACTTTGTCAATCTTTTTTTCTAGTTCGATTAGTTAAATAAATTAATAATCTGATTTGAACAATTCTCTGTGGGTTCGACCCGTATTTGCTAGATCTATACTACTGTAACGATCCGTGCACTTGCGGTAATTAATAATAACTTAAAATATTCAATCATTTGGTTTTCCTATTTTTATTTGAATAAAGGGAAGAATTGAAGGGTTTATATGGTTTTGATCTAAATCAACGTTCCTTCATTGTTTCATTGTTCAATGAAGTTTTACATGTTTCTAGGGTTTTAGTTTTATTCAAGTATGTGATTCGATATAGGGATTGTTCAATTTTTTTTGTTTCATCGCAGCCCTCCAATGCGTAATTTTTGTTTGCGTGTTTGTTATTAAATCTAGGATTTTGGCTTCTTCCCATTCTGGCCTTTTTGACACGTCTAATTGCATATTAAAATTTTATTGGTGCCATCATTTTAAATTTAGTTACAGAAGCTGATTGTATTGTGTTGTCTGACAAAATAATTGAAAAACAATCGAATAGGCAAAGATATTAAGAAAATGTCACATTCTCTTTTCAAAATTTTCTTATAATGAAATTGCTGATAAGGCTGTTGTGTCCAAAGAAATACAGTACAATATATTATTACAAAAAGATCATCAAGCAGTTAAGCATTGCTTTACATAATCAGATTATTTACGATTGCAAGAGCTAACAATGAGAGAGTGATCTCATGATTATTAATGATAATAGGTTCGCCAGAAGAAGAAACAAATATGAAATTATCAGTGTGAACCCAAAATTACGCTCATTGAAGACACACTAGAAGGAAATATTATTAAAGTAAAAAATCGTAGAAACAAAATAAAGATATCAAACTCTTTTGTTATCTCTATATTCATTAACCATTGGGCTACAGATTATATAGTGAACAATCAAGCTTTGTTTCATATTATTAATCTTTACACCTCAAGATAGTACAGTTCTTCACATAGGTAATTTCACAAGCTACTTGTTCATATGAACAACACTTCTTCCAAAAAAATAACTCCTTTACAGTTTATAGAGCAACTCAAGATCTCAATGTAAGTCTAATGATTGGCAAAGTATCAAAAGAAACAAACATTGTCATGCCTCATTACAAAGAAAGGTCCTCCCACTGAAATTCTTATTCAAGCAAATGTTTAAATGTTCTTGGAATAAGATTCTCTTATATTATCCTACAAAAAAGAAAAAAAAAAGCAAATGTTCAAATGGACGTGTCATCGACAACTAAGACATTGTCGTCAGAGAACGTCTTATGCTGCATCAGATGGATGAAATATCATGTAAAAGGAACCACACTGTAAAGTGGGTGACTCACATTGCAGTGTGGTGAACTTTTTCCCTGAGGTTGTAATAGAAATCTAAATGCAAGCAATATCTAAGAAAGGGAATCAAATCTTTGCGAATCAATAAATGGAATCATAAATGAATGGTTAGTTAGGAGAAAGCTTTATGCCTTATGAACACTGGATATGAGATGGTGTTGCGTGTGTCATTGACTTGTTTGCTATTGTTACAATTCAGGCTTTAAACATGACATTCTGGGTACTTTGTCTATGCTTTTGATATAGTTTAATTTCTTCTCACTTTTGATAGCGTTTTCTGTTTTCTATATTTTTGAAAAACACTCTCACAAAAAACACTTCTAATTTTTGTTTGTAAGGAGATCCTGATAGATTAGGTTGCTATTACTTTGGGAATTGATACACCTTCAACCATTATAGGAAATCTTTGGTTCGGGTGGTAATTCTCGAGGACAAGTTTTGTTGGGATTCCCCATCATTCACCTTTTCCTTCCTCTTCCTTCTATATTTTTAAAGGGGTTTCTTTTTCTTATAATGTACTCCTAAATTTTTCTTTCAAAATATAGTTTGTGAAAACTATTGCTCTATGGAGATCTAAGCATTTCAAAGTTCTTCAGTTTTGCTGGTTCTTTTTATCAATCTCCATGAAAAATTTCTATTTGTTTTGCAATTTTGGTTCTTCTGCTGTATCAATAGAAGTTTGCTTATGCTAATTCTTGCCTCTGTTCAAACTGTGTTTCATGTTTCGAACCCAAAAAACTTATTCAACTAAACAATTTATTACTCAACGCTGACCTTTTGTTTTTAACAAATACTCTCTCTCTCTCTATATATAGCATTTGTTAAAAATTAACAATTAAGACATCCAGTTTCAAGTTTTTATTGTCAATTTCTATCTCAAGTGTTGAGTTCTCTTCGCAATTGCGAGCAATCAATTGAGGATTTTGTCTAAAAAGTGAATGTGTTAAACAAACATGCTTATAGTCCTTATGTATGATTTAAAAAAAAATCCGTCCTTGGCTCGCTTAGCCCTGTCTTTCATCTATAGTCTAGTACCCAATTCAGTTCAATATTACAGATTTTTTTTACTTAAATATCTACAGTAGCTTCCATTTTGCAGGAAGAGAGGAGCAGAAGAGAGAGTAGACTGAGAGCTCTGCCTCTGCAGCTCATTGAGTTTCTGGGCTCAAGAAAATTGTTCCTCCACATTTGGGAGGAGCAACCTACTTGAAATAGAACAGCCATATGTCAGCCTATTCCACTTCCACGAAGGCTCCAAAAAACTACCTTTTTTTCTTTCCCGGTATCTTCCGTCTGACAATGCAACTTTGTGGAATGTTTAAGAAGCTAAAAGGGAGAAAGAGAGATGAACAGGAGAAGTTGGAGAAATCAGTTCATAGGGGTGTAGTCACTGAGTCAAGTCAGCCGCTCCAAGATAGAAAAGAGTATGAGATTAGTAGTCTGGTCACTGAGTCAAGTCAGCCGCTTCAAGATAGAAAAGAGTATGAGATCAGTAGTGTGGTCACCAAGTCCAATCAGCTGCTTCAAGATAGAGAAGATGTGGTCACCAACTCAAATCAGCCATTTCAAGATAGGGAAGGGTGCGAGATTAGTGAGGATATTTCACCAGTTGCACAGATATCCCCTTCAGACATCGAGATCAGCAACGTTGGCAAAGGAGTATTACAAGAGGATGAGATTAGTAATGTGGTCACTGAGTCAAGTCAGCTGCTTCAAGATAGAAAAGAGTATGAGATTAGTAGTGTGGTCATTGACTCAAGTCATCCGCTTCAAGATAGAAAAGAGTATGAGATTAGTAGTGTGGTCATTGACTCAAGTCATCCGCTTCAAGATAGAAAAGAGTATGAGATTAGTAGTGAGGTCATTGACTCAAGTCAGCCGCTTCAAGATAGAAAAGATGGGTCAGCAATTCAAATCAGCCATTTCAAGATAGAGAAGGGTGAGAGATTAGTGAGGAGATTGCACCAGTTGCACATATCTCCCCTACAGACATCGAGATCAGCAATGTTGGTAAAGGAGTATTACAAGATGCCGATGGAGGAGAATTACAAGATGTCAGCAGAGGGGAATTGCAAGGCTCGTGCGATCTCCCAAATCTTGTTCTCTTATCTATCTTGGAATGTCTTACGAGCGTTGGTGATTTCTTTGCTTTTAGTCATGTATGCAGAGAGTGGAGGTTTGTTTCAGAGATCAGGAAGAGGGAATACATGGCAACTCAACCTCCTCTGCTGTGTGGATCTCTCATTCATTTGGGTTTCTACAGTTGGAAGGAGGAAAGATTTTACAAAAAGGAACCACATCAAATAAACAATAGATTATTAAACATGGGTTTCTCTCATGGATTTTTGATATCGTTGCACAGTGGGCCTGACACAAAAAATTTTGGTTTAGTAAATCCTGTCACTGGGGTTGAGGTTATGGCAAGCTTTCCCGTGCCTCTTTATGCAACACTAATGTCTCCACCCACATCTCCTGATTGCATGCTTTTGATTTTTGCTGCCTCTTTCATTTGCCTCAGTCGTCCAGGAGATCAAGAGTGGACCATGCACCCAAGAGTTTATGTGGGGGGAGCGATCTTGGGTATGCTCTTTTTCAAAGGAAAGATTTATGGTGTAAACAACGGAGGACATATTTTGATATATGATCATGTTCATTCAAAATTCACCTTTTGTAGAGCAAGAAACGATCTTGTGAAATATGATCAAATTACAAAATTTCGCAGGATGATAAGGCTCGTTGATTGTGGTGGAGAGCTCTTTGCAATCCTATGCTTAAACGCTCCTAATGGTTTAGAGGTGGTTAAATTTGTTGTCCGATGGTTCAATTTCACGACATGCAAGTGGGTGAGTGTGAAACACCTGGGGAATCATGTGTTGTTTTTGAACAGGCGAGGTGCTGCCTTTTGGGATGATGCAGCCAACTAGGGAGGTACTGGGAATTGCATCTTCTACTTTTCTGAATACATACATGGAGACAAGTTTCATGTTTTTCACATGAATGATGGAAGGGTCGAGAACTTCTCCTTCCCTGAACATTTCTATCCATCTTATTGGATATTCCCAAGGCTTTGCTGTTAAAAAGTTTCAGGTGTCTGAGCAAAATAATGCTTGACAAGCAAGGTCAAAGGTAGCCTTTCAACTTCTCTTCACCTATAGTATCATTATTGGATTAATTATGTCTCTGATTTTTTTTTTTGGTAGGTATGCGTCGTGATTTTATAAATTTAATTATGTCTCTGTGTATGTGATTGAAAACATCCGGACCATTGTGGAGATGATCCATATGTATGTATATTTTCTCTCTTGTGACTTGGTGTTTAGAGGGAAAAAAAGTTGTTAAGAAGAGTAGTCCATAAACAACACCCCTGTATCTAAAAAGGAGCACAAGGAGAAGAGAGTCATTTGGTGAGATGCAAGGGATAAAATCGGAAAGGGATATTTTGTCTCGTTGTGGATTTTTTTGGAAATTTTGCATTAAAATATTGTGTCCGGATGTTGTGGAATTTTTTTTTGGGGGGCAAGTCCTTTCTTTTAAAATTTTTTTTTTCATAAACACCCCTATCTAAAATGGAGCATAAGGGGAAGAGAGTCATATGGTGAGATAAAATTGAAAATTAATTGTTTGATCCGCTATTTTGTCTCGTTGTGACCCCTGCTGTTTGAAGAAGAATAAATAGATATTTTAATAGACATGGTGCACTTATTTACATTTTTTTCATATATATATATATATAGGGGCCGATTAGGTGCGGCGAACGGCAGGTGCGGCGTCGATCGTGGGCCGTCGATCACGGGTCCATCGCATCGGACGGTCGGGTGCGATTCACGTCGACCGTTGGATTCGATGGACCCGCGATCGAACGGCCCACGTCGCCGCCGCACCTGCCGTTCGCCGCATCTAATCGCCCCCGTATATATATATATATATATATATATATATATATATATATATATATATATATATATATATATATATAGAGGGCCGATTACCTGCGGCGAATGGCAGGTGCGGCGTCGATCGTGGGCCGTCGATCACGGGTCCATCGCATCGGACGGTCGGGTGCGATTCACGTCGACCGTTGGATGCGATGAACCCGCGATTGAACGGCCCACGTGGCCGTCGCACCTGCCGTTCGCCGCACGTAATCGCCCCCGTATATATATATATATACACACACACTGATTGATCACAAGAATAAATCTTGGGCGGGTCTAACCCCATCATGTACATGGTTGAACTCACCAATAAAAAATAAAAAAATCTATATATAAGTTCTCTAAAAAGGATGTGGATATCGACACCTCACATAGCAAGAAACCCAAACCCAGCTCTTAAAAAAATTTAAAAAAAATTATGTATTGTAGCAGTAGGAGTAAACCCACCCCGAGGTCGGTAATTCATCCGACGACGGTGGTGAATGATGGTCGTCAGAGGTTTCGGCGAGTGAACCAACCCAGATCGGCATGCCCTTTGATGATGGTGGTGAAGTATGGTCGTCCGAAGGCCCGACGAGTTAAAATAAGAGAGAATAAATTCACATTTTTACAAGTTTCAAATTAAATAGATAAATTTCACATTTAAACACATATAACAGACAGTCATAGTAGCATTTAAAACACATCAAAATATGACGTTCACATTCCATAACCAACCATTCACGTGACTACACAACAAAATACATGTTCAAATTCAACAACCATTCATGTGACTATATTGATTTTTCATATATGAAAATAAATAACATATCTAAAAACAATTACTCTTTTTAAAAAAAATAAAAATAAACATAAAAATAATTTGAACATGTATTTTGTAGTGTAGTATATGAATGATTCGTTATGGAATGCTAACATCGTATTTTGATGTGTTATAAATGTTAACATCATATTTTGATATGTTTTAAATGTCTATTATATGTGTTTAAATGTGAAATTTGTCTATTTGATTTGAAACTTGTAAAAATGTGAATTGATTCTCTCTTACTTTAACTCGCCGGGCCTTCGGGCGACCACACTTCATCACCGTCGCCAGAGGGCATGCCGACCTAGGTTGGTACACTTGCCGAAACCTCTGGCGACTACCATTCACCATCGTCGTCAGAAGGATTGCTGACCTCAGGATGAGTTTACTCCTACTACTATAGTACACAATTTTTTTAAAATTTTTTTAAGGGGTGGTTTCTTGTTATGTGGGGTGCCGATATCCGCGTCCCTCTAAAAAATACTACTCCCAACGATTCATTCGATGGTATCCCGAATGAGCGTTATAAAAAACAGTTTGACAATCGTCATATCCAGGGTCAGCCCTGATATTCATCAAACTGGAATGGACCCTATGCAAATATATGAAATGGGGCCCCATGGAATATATATGAAAAAAATATAATGAGTAACAACACAATTAATCTTCAAAAAATAAATAAATAAAAACAAAACAAAACAAAATCACCATATGAAGAACTTTTATTTAAGTTTTCATTTTTAACTAACAATAAAAAAGGCAAAAACAAACTCCTTAATATGTGGGATTTGTTAATGAAAAGATTACATTCATTGTAAATTCAAATGTAAAATTAAATTCCTATATAATTGAAAATTTTAAATGGGTTATGAAAATCTGAAAAAAATGATAAAAAGAAATAAAAAGATGATTTTTTTAAAACAAAATAACTAAAAAATCCAAATATAAAAACAATTAAACCAAATTACAATAAAAAAAATCGAAGATATAAATTAGAATTATGCATGAAAACAAAAGAAAATTTAAAAATATATATTGAAAGGATAATATCCTCTCAATGAAAGAATACATTTTAAAATTCAATTCTAAAAATATTGAACTAGTTTTAATACATCCATATTTTTAGGGATTTGGGGCCATAGGGGCCTTAAGCAGTTGCCTACCCCCAGGGCCGGCCCTGGTCGTATCAATCCATGTTTAAAAACTTCCACAATTAAATTGTCATTCATTATTTAGAACATTTGACGGTGAATCTGTCGATTTGGGATGCGTGACACTTAATCTGTCAAATAGATGACATGGAAAATGAACACTTTGATAATTTACAATCACCCTATTTTTTAATTTTGTGTAGTCCAATTTTTCATGAAAAAATAGAGAATTTTTGAACTGGGACACATTTGATGACGAATGTCTTGTAGTGTGTGTTAATCTAACCTTTTCATCTTGCTACTGGTATTGCAAATCCTTGTACCGGCTACGGTTTGGTCCATTTAGATTACGTGAATTGGTGCCATCTTCAGTGGAGAAACACCTTTTGAAAAAAAAAGTTTGGAGAATGGCTATTAGTTTCATTCAGGGTTGAGGGTGGTCATCTATTGTATTACAGGGTAGTCAGTTACTTATTCAGAGCTACTCGGGGATGGGTGGGTGGTCCTGTGGTAGATCTCTCCTCTGTGGGAGCTTCCCCACCTTTTCTATTGTGCTATGCGTTGTATGTTTTTGTGCATCTCTGAAAATGATGAATGCCTACAGTTTATTTTAAAAAAAACATTTATGTGGGAGAATAATTTTTTAAAAATTCAAAATTAAGACAATCCTCTAGAATTTATTATGATTTTTTCTATGACAATCAGGATAAGTTGTTCCCAGTGGCGGATCTAGGATTTTCTATGGTTATATCATTATTTTTTTAAAAAATTTAATAGTATATTTTTTTAAAAATGAAATAAAGACATTCACATAAAACATGTAATTAAATAATTATAAAAAAAATAATTATTAAATTTTACAATAATATATCAAATTTCATGTCAATGATTCACATAAAAAAGTTTAAAATATAAATATAATAAACAATACATACATTTAAATTTGACATCGACGAGATTTTATATTCTGAAAATGTTGAGTGGTAGAGTGTTTCTTTTTAGGAAATAGGCACTGTTACACTCGATTTTTTTACAATCCTATATAGCTCGTTAAAAATCCAGTGAAGCATATACTTAGTTAGTCGATGTATATACCTCATTTAATATTTTCTTAAACTTAAAAATGAGTTCAATTAACTCGAAATGAAGCTATGTATATTTTTTTTATCAAATCATATACATCATTAAATGATGTTTACTATTTAAAAAAAATGAGAATATGTGTGGTCTAAATTTTAGTTGATAAAAATGACTGAATCTAACATTTTTTTCAAAGAATTTCATATATAGGTGAGGTCATGACTTATGGACTCAATTAAAATCAATTAATCGCAAAAAATAAAAGTATTTTAGAAAGAAAAAAGAAAAGAAAAAGAGAAAAACCCAGGGGGCGCAAGCCCCCTTGGGCCCATGGTGGCTTCGCAGGTGGTTGTCCCTTATCCCATTGTCAAACCATGTCTTTTAAATTTTCTAAATCAGAATAACATTGAATCCACCTCTTTTTTTTTTTTGACGGAAAGATAGGCATGAGTCTCAATTATATTAATTAAGGGGAGCATGCCCAAAGCAAGGAAAATAAATAGATGAGGGGTCTACTTGTTAAAAGGATACAAAAAAACTACTACTCCTCAATTACAATGATACCCCCCCGGATGAAAATACTACTTGCCCCCGCACAAGCAAGACCGCAGTCCATAATGAAATGTAAGACCATATCCCACCCATTTTCAGGATACACTCTTTTTTTAAGTGATTATTTGTTGCTCAAGTATGTTTATCTTTGTGGATAATGTTAAAAAAAATACATGGTGGATGTAATCATACGAAATATTTCATTAGTTCATCAAAATGAATCATTTATCGAATCACTTCTTGATAAGTTGATAGAGATAAAAAAAAATAAAAATTCATTAGGAGATCCTGAGTTTTGAGTCTTACCTAAAAAAGATTTGATAAAAAAAAATAAAAATAAAAAAAGTTTACCAAGCAAAAAAGAAACTCAACCTTTTATTTCAACGAGAGAGGTCATCATGGTTTCAACTCATTTTTAATGCATCAGTTTGGACATCTGATGGTTGTTCTCTCATTTAACTTTGCTACTTATTGATATCCAGTAAGATGGTGTTTAATTCACCGTTTTTAATCACTTATTCAGCTTAAGGAAAATGATACGTTCAACCTCTATTGCAGTTCCAATTGAAGTCCACACTATTTTTTTTTTAAATCATACTTTCTTCAGATGAAGTGCACGTTATTATAAAATAAAATATATACTGAGATATATTTAGTGTAATTTTTTTCAACTTAAAAAAATGATAAAAGTTTTTGTGTCATACACTATCATAGAACTTCATTCATTATGATAACGCAATATATATTACATTATTATAGCATATGGGGTTACAAAACATATTAAGTGTATCGGCGCTCTTCATTTTAATGTTGAAAATCAGTGCTTTCTTTTCTTGGACCCTTTTTGGTTGGATCCCATTATAAGTACTAGGGGTGTAACTCGGGTAAGATGGGTTGGGTTGGAGCTTAATCCGAACCTAACATGGGGTTGGAGAAAGCCAACCCAAACCCAACCTAATCCAACCCGACCCTGGGTTTGAGAAGCACAACCCTAACCCAACTTGTTGGGTTTGGTTCGAGTTCGGGTTGGGTTCAATTTGAATTCGGGTTTAACCTCTAAAATGTATTATTATAAATAATTAAAACTTTATAAAAGTCAATGTTCCACATGAAAAAAATATGAAAAATAAAATTAAAAAACATTTTTATTAAAAATATAGAAATAAAACTATAGAATTGATAAATTATAGGTAAAAATAAATTGAACAATTCAAATTTTATTTCATAATAATTTAAAAACTAAAATGTGACTTAGAATATTTAAATTTATCATCCCTACTTTATATTCAAGTTTTTAATCCCCCAACCCAAACCCAATAAAAAAAAATTACCCGTATTCGAAAATTTTCGGATTGGATGCAGATATACTGTATCCGATCTGAAAAGCATATGTATCCAAAAATATTTATCATTATATTATTTATTTAATTATATATTCATACTTTTAGGATTAGTATGAGTTTTTATTTTCATTTTTATTTTAAAACATGTAATGTTTTATATATATTTATGTTTTATATTAAATAATTATTAGATTTTTTATAAATTTTAAATATTAGATATATGATTTTTATTTTTGAATAATTGATTTTTAAATATTTTAATTATTTTATATTTATTTTAAATTTTTAAATAATTGTCCAATCCGATTTTCAGATCAGATATTGATTATATCCTATCCTTATCCGAGAGGCTATTATAAATCCACCTCCTTTCAGCCTCTCTGTCTCATTCAATCGACATTTTTTTTGTACCCTTTAAAAACCTAGCTACCAAGTCAACCTCCATCTCCACGAAATACACCTATTCAGCTGAACCTTTCCCTTTCGAACCCCTAGCTTCCATTGACCGAGGTCCTCCGATCTCGTGCCTCTTCTTCGTAAAACAGCTTGGACTTTGTACATTTCTTGTTTCAGATCTGTCCTTCTGATATGGAGACCACTTTTTTTTTCTAGTTTTGATTATTTGTTGTTAATTTGTTGTTGTTGCTTATATGTTTGCTTGTTCTTTTTGCCTATGTAGGAGATTTATCAGGGCTTTTCAATAGAAAAGTAAGCCCAAGTCTGAGCTTTTCTGTTGCATTAGATGAATACAATTGATAATTGATATGAGATGGCATGCCTGTGTGTTCGACATTCTGGGTATTTTGTACTTTGGATAGAGTTTAATCTGTTCTCACTTTTGAAAGTTTTTCATGTTTTATATATTTTTGAAAAGCATTCTGACAAAAAAAAATTGCCGCTTCCTTTCTTTGGCTGTCAGAGAAATCAAATAAAGATTTGATTTAGGCCATAATTATCATTCTCTCTCTATATGTATTTGTGTTACTAGCTAAATATTCTGTGAATTTTTTTACAGATGGCTTTTGGAATGAGATTTATAAAGGCAGCGTTTGATCTTGCGACTGGACAATTTTTATGTTTATAAGAAGTTAGTTTTGTGATCGTGCAACCAAACAATTGTGCAATTGTAGCTTCCTACAGACAAATTTCAGACAAATAGTGCTCAAAATCTACGATTGGAGAAAGCTGAGAGACAATTTCTTACATAATCAGTTTTAAACTTACATTTGTATAAAATTAGTTTTGCAATCATACTACCAAATGCTACTTATGGTATGACTTTAATTGGCGTGACTTTAATTTTAATTGGTATTTACTCACAACTTGCTAAATTTTATTTAAATCGTTAAAAATGCAACTGGAACGTATAGCTCAAAGGAGAACAAAATTAGAGATTTGGAGAATGAAAAGGATAACATAAATTAGCGATTCTAACATTCATTCGTTTTGAATGCAGTGGACATTTCACCTGTTCAAAGCAAACAAACGATTTTGTGAGATTCATTTATGGTTGATGATTTTTGGTATCTTTATTTGTAAGTGTATTCACATATATTTCCTTATTTGTTTCTTTCAATTATTTTCTTATTGGGTCAAATAAATATAATGTGAATAAAACAAATATAATTATGGAAACCTTCAGATCAAACTATCACCCTTTTAAATTAGTAATGACTTTCTTAATTAAGAACTTGATATTTTCTTAAGCACCCCCTCATTTCTTGAAGCTGTGGAGTCTCTTTAGGAATGTTGTACTTGTTATAGTTCCTTTAGCATATGGGATGGGATGTCACCAGAGTTTGGTTGAAGATCAGCCATTTCTTTGTATTGATCGTGTGGCCCATACATAATGCATAAGATGATTTTATAAACACTGACGTTTTAATTGTATTTTAATAGATTTTCTCATAGTATCATATTAGTAATTGTGTTGTATTAAAACAGCAGTGGAATACAAAGTCAAACTCTTTCAAAGTACGAACATCATTGTCTCTTTTCACATATTTTGCTTACAGATGGCTTTTGGAATAGGCTTTAATTGGCGTGCCTATAATTGGCCTTGCATTTTTTTCATTGGCGCTGTTCTGCAGTTGTTTATGTTTCTCTTGGTATCAAAGGAAAAAAAACAGTACATTCCTGTGGCTATTGCAACTGTGATATTTAGCCTCTATCCATTTCTTGGAAAAAGGAAACTAATATTCTAAACCATTTTGATACGAAGAACTTAGAAAAAAAATTAGATTCGTTGGGTGCTAAAAAAATAAAAAATTGATAATGTGATGGATCAATTGTACTAAAATAGTGTTGCTCTAGTTGAAATGGTTAAAACAGTTGACCCACACGCAAGTCACATTGACTGAAGTTAATGTTGAAACTATTGGTATCACTTCTGCCATCTCCACCATAAATATAACTCTTGAAGCAATCAACACAGATATACCGGATCATCTTTTAGCATTAGAAAATTAGGAAACTGAAAAGGTTGAAAAAGCGAATCTATCAAATCTGGAGAACTTTGCAGAAATGGTGCCCGGTTTGGTTAATCTATTAAGGAAGATGAGGAAAATAAGGGAGGTAAATGTCTTGTAAAAACTATTTTATAAATTTCTTTTATATGGTATTACTCACAAATCAATAAATTTAATTATTTGCAGGTGAAACGTAGTGCTAGGAAAACAAAGTTAGCGATACGGAGAGCTAAGAGAGCGGTGTCCTCTGTACCTCTCCACCCATTGCTTTGATTGATGTTGCATTGATCACCTAGCTTATAAACTTTTATTAATTTTATGGTTGAATCTTTGCTTTTGGCTTGCTACTGGTTTTGGAAAAATAAAAACTTTTTTTTTAACTAAGGCTAACATGCTGTACCAAAATATTGTTAATCTTGTTGAACTGAAGAAGAAGGTGGATGAGATAAAGACTAAAGATTAATGATAGGCGATCGTCTTAATTTTATTCAAAGAAAGAAAAGGCCTAATGAAATATAAAAGACACATGCATCAATACTGTTGATCTTGTCAAACTGAAGAAGAAGGTGGATGAGATAAAGACACATGTTGAACCAAAATACCGTTGATCTTTTGAGCGCTCATATACTCAGTCCATTTTACAGCTTGTTTTGCAGCTCCATACACTACAATAGCGTAATATATAATGCGTTTTCATAATGTATAATGTTCTATCATAGTGTTGATGCAAAATATTTTGTTTTCCATTTATTTTTTGCATAATATTTGGTGTGTGTGTATTAACAAATCAATAAATCAAAACAGAACCCAATATTTAAGTTTTAATTTTTTTATTCTCTTTTAAAGTAAAAACATGATAAGTGTTCTTCTTGGGAGTATATATTAATTTTCAATTATTTTTTATTTTTTGTTCATTTCTTATTTTTTAGTTTTCTATTTTCCCTTCTAAATGTATGCAACGTAAATAAGTAGTGAAGAGTCCACATTCATTAGTTATTTTTAAGTCTCTGTTTAAATTAAATCCTGGCTCTGCCACTGCGTGTAGTATCGAGTTTTGTGAAAATTATGCTAATGAAATTAATGTAAAAAAACAATAAAGTTCAAATAAATATAGCCCTCACGAAATTGAATGAATAAGATTAACAAGAACCTAAAACCTCTAGAATTTGGGAGTGGATTTGCAAACATCCCTAAAAAGGATAAAAATAGCTGATTTTTATGAAGGACATGGTTATAAATATTAGGGATCTTTTTATAATATCTTCCTGTTAAAACGCTAGAACCAGTGATCTTTTTGTAAGACATGTCACGATCAACGATAAGAGACGTCGATGTCCAATCAAAGGCATGTGATGGTTGTTTGATTGTAAACCCAAAACACACAAACCACTTATTGTGGTCCATTATTAACCAGGTCTGTTTAATTAAGAGATTGGACTCATTTGGACAAAAATTAATTTTTATAGCCCACTAATTGTCAATGGTACAACTGTATAATGTTGAATTGTTGATCTTATATAGTCCATACATTGTCACTAACATGCAAAAAGCAAGACTCAAAAGTGGGTAAAAACACCTCCACTTCTGTGTAAAAGCTCAAGAATCAAATAACGAGAAATATCATTCTTAAAAAAAAAAAAAAAAAAAAAAAATGGCTTGCTCGACATGGACTTTTAGTTAAACATAAAAAAATTTAAAGAGAAATTGCATGTATACCCTTCAAATACATGCTAATTATTTTTATATCATTGTAAATCACATATTTATTTGTATACCATCAACATTTTATTTAATATAAAAATATACCATTTGATCACTTATTATGATTAAAATCTAACTTAACTATGGTTAACACATAACTAGTGAAAAGAAATGACAACAATAACATTAGCTTAATGTTTATAATAATAGTCTAATCTTTGTAAAAAATAAAAATATTTATAAAAAAATAATTATCGAAAATTTTTCACGTCTATTTTTATTAAAAACTGATAATGTTTCATTAATCATAATGATTTCAACTCTGAGTTTTAATTTTATTTAACCACTCTTATACCTAATAAAAGTTTCATAATTATCTCAATTAGGATCCATTTTTAGTTATGTCTGCCTGTATCCAATTCGTGGACAATACCATGTCACAACTAAAGCATTTATGGATGGAGAAATGAAAAAAATCAACTCATTGGATGGTTGAGATTGGCCGTATCTTCATGTGATGGAAGTATTCAAAAACTTATTCTAGATAGATAACTATCATGACATTTCTAATTGTCATATTTTTCATTTTTAGTCTTCATTATTTTTGTTTCTAGTGATTTTTTTAGAGATGTATAAAGGATGAATGAGTGTTATTATGAAAACTAATACTTAGTAACACTATTTAAACAAACTGAGATTGTTTTGGATATTCAATCCATCCGGTCCTCGGTCCTCTAGATTGTGAAAAAAATCCCCAAAAAGAGTCCAGGTTTTTTTGCTATAAAAAAGAGTACAAGTTACAAATTGAAAAAAAGACAACAAAATGTGGTAACAACAGAGAGAAGACCAATGCTGAAATGGGCGCCAATTGATTGCACAGGGAGGCAAGAACACTCTTAAGTAGAGTGGAAGGGGATTCGGATCCAATGCAGGCTCATGAAAACTCTGTGCTTTCACTCTGCTGCCTCTTCTGAAGCCTCATCTTCACCCCCCTCTTCATTGTCTGTCCAAAGCCAAGAAATTAATCAAATCATGATTTAACCCTACTTAAATCAAATGACTGCATGAAACTATACACTGGCTACATATATAACTATTGAATTCAAAATACAAGGCCTTTATCAGGACCTTAGCCAAACCTGTAGATCAGTGATACATCTAAACAGAAGACACATACATATCCAGAACCAAGATCAGGCTCATAGAATACTCACAATGTGCATAAATTGACAATTGATTGAATGTGCAAATGCTAACTTAACCACCAAAGAATGTGCTGCTTCTTTTTTCCCTATTTTACTTTACAGGTGTATATGAAAAAAAAAAAAAGAATCAAAGGTACTGGTTTTCACAAAGGCCTCCCTTTAAATATGAGCACATAAAAACACAGACAGACAATAGCAGGAATGGTATGGCTAATAGAAAAGCATGCATTGGATCATTGTTTTCATGCAGTCTGATGGTCAGAAAGTTCAACAGAACACTAGTTTATCACAGGATTCAATATTCTTGTAGCACTTGATTATGAAATGGCCATGGGGTTTGTTTCTTTTACCGGACAACAAGTACGGTTTTAGGAGGGAATAATTGCATAGACTAGATAACTTGATAGCAGTGATTCTCAGGTGTGGCTCTGTATTTGATCAACTATTCTTACAGTTCAGTTCATCTATTGTTCTTTTCATTCCTCACTCTTTCAATACTTGTAGTTCGAATTTTGGTACTCCTTCCCTCATACATTCAATCTCCTTTTGAATTTTTTTTAATCCCTCATATTCAAGCTCCTCTTCCTTCTGTCAAAATAACTTTAAGGATGCAATGAATTAAAATCTGATTGAGACCTATTCACCACCCTCAAGTTATGTTTACATTGACAGAGTGCACATTTGAATTATCAAAACGGCACTATCCATCCCACTACCCGCTATTACCCTCACCAATCATGTTCCCTATCGTATACACTTCCACAAATCATATTTATCATTCAACATTATCAAACATAGAGAGAACCAATCACAAAGTCGAGTGCAGCGCCAAAAAAAAAGAACATAGTAATTGACGAAAGGAAACATGCAAACTCTCTGACCCTCCAAACGAACTACAGAAAAGAAAAATAAATTTATTTTCCTCTAAAATCCTGATTCCTAGTCCAAACAAAATACATACCTCCTCTTCCATTTCTACAACCAATGGTAATCCATAGTCACAAAGTTCTTGTATAGCAGATATTTGACAGAGATTTTGTTGATACCATGTGTGTAAAATCACAAATCACATGGGATAAAAATGGGATAACCACAAAGATAATTAAATTATTTTCTAGACATATTCTGTCAGAGTCTGACTGTCTGAGAAACACATGCTAACAATTTCTATGTTAGGTGTACAGGCAGCGACGACAATTAGAATGAGCTTTTTTAAATTATGAAGAACATGATAAATCATCCAAACTAAATGGATGCCATACTAAATGCAGAGTTCAGTTAATAGAAGTATGTTTGACTAATAGGTATGGAAAAAAAATTCAATCTTTGTAACTATGATGGTATGAGATTCCGAGTGCGATGTGCTTCAACACAATTTACCCAAATTAGTTTCTCACAAGGGCTATTAATCAAACACTAATAAGACAGAAAGAAAAACAAGTCCAAAACTAGCTCACCTTCCTCAGACTCTTCTTCATCGCCGGATTGTGACCCATACGTCGAATTTAGATAATCCAGAGCAGACTTTGTGATAACAATCCTGTCCGAGTTGAGCACGTCAAACAGGTTGAGCGTCCGCGGCGTCAGCACCTTCACTGTCCCGATGTTCCTACTCGACAGCCTCACATTCTCCGCTACCTCGGTCATCACAAACACCGCCTTCTCCTCCCTCGGGTCGATCCCCCACCTCCCGAGCGCCGCCACGAAGTCCGCCGTCCTCGGCCTCTCGAACGCAAAGTCCTCCACCACAACCGCCGAACCCGAAGCGCTCGCGATGGCGGTAGAGATCGCGAGCCGTTTCTCCTTGCGATTGATCTTGACCGACCAGTCCCTCGGCTTCGGGCCAAAGATGATCCCTCCGCCGGGGCGGAGCGGGGTCCGCTGCGACCCCCGGCGGGCGCCGCCGGTCTTCTTCTGGGGGTAGGGCTTGCGGCCGCCGCCCCGGACCTCGCCGCGGGTGAGGGTGGAGGCGGTGCCGCGGCGCTTGTTCTGCTGGTCGGCGACGATGCCGCGGTGGACAACGGAGCGGGCGGTCTCAGGAGGGGCGGACTTAAGGTCAAGGTAGGCTTCGCCAACCTTGTCACCGGAGAAGGAGAGGACGGGGAGGGTGGAGACGGCGGAGCGGATGAGGGTTTGGGTTCGGAGAAGGGGTTTGCGAGGGCATGAGAGGGATTTGGAGAAATGGAGGGAGGAGGAGAGGAAGGTGGAGGAGGAGGAGGAGATGCAGAGGGAGAGAGACGACGACGATGCGGCGGAGATCGGCATTTTTGGGGGAAAAAAGAGGAATTTTTGGGGTTCGGCAGTGGAAGAAGAGGTGGTGTGTGGAGAGGTTATCCGTTGCTTTTAGTGGGGATGAAGAGAGGGGGGGGAGGGTATTTTTGAAATTACAGGAATGCCCTCGGAAGATGTTTGTAAGCATTTTTATTTCTGAAAATATATATTTATTTGTATATAATCGTAAATATGAAAATTTTAAATATAAAGTATTGTATACTGATTTTATTTTAGTTTTGATTTTTTTTTTTTTTGGTAGATAAAAGAAATAGAATAAGTTGGAAGATAATGTTATAAATAGTTTTACATGTTGCATGCTTTGATATTTTTTAAGAAGACAGATACACTCAAACCACACTACAACCTCAATTGCAGTTTATGCTGTTTTTTTATTTAAAAAAATAGAAATGTTATATAAATAAAAATGTTATACTGTATTTTTATTTAAAAAAATTAAAAATGTTATATTGCAGTTTATACTGTTTTTTTAAAGTGTATAATGTTATATAAAATGATATATATAATAAGATACAATAATATATTTGTGTCATACGTTATGATAGAAACTATACACTATAATACAATATATAATGCATTATCATAGTGTATCGGACTACAAATGGACTTCGCGTATCAATGCTCATTTATTAATTATAACATATATTGTCAAAAAAATGAAATTTGTAATCTAATAATTAAAATGAAGTTTATAATCTTATGATTTGTATGAACTCACAATATAAAAAAATGAAAAATTGCATACTTTGCCTGATGAAACACGCATCTCATTGAGCTAGGAGATCAAATGAAAAAATCTGCATCACATGAAAACTACCATTCCAACGCTATACTGAAAAAAAGAAAGTAGAAAGTACAGTAAAGAAGTGATACAAAAGAACTACAAATGAATAAGCTTACAAATTGAGGAAACAATCTATCTTTATTTTCCTTTTATTTTCAATCTCTAGATACATAGATTTTCAAGAAACCTGACACTATATTTCAAGTGATACAATTCTTGGCCAGGAAATGCATGGCCAACCAATCTTGCCAATCCAACAAAGAATCATAACTTATAACAAGACAATTAACATTATCTCATCTTGATCTTCAAACATTTTTTATCAGACCGACATCCCTCGTGACGAGCAGGCGAACTGCATTTACAAGCTCTTCCTTGACCATGAAGAGGACTGCCGCTGCGAGAACGCTCTGCACAATCTTGGTGCTCATTCCTTTGTAGCACCCAGAGAGGCCTTCATGGCGGATCATTTTTGCAATGGCATCCAATGTACCTGCATATCAGGAGAAAGGAAACAAAAAATACAATTTTAACAAACTTTAAAAAAGGTTACACTTAGTCATTCCTGCAATCACTCATGTAGACCGAACACTGTTTTTTATATATATATATATATATATATATATATACACACACACACGCTCGCGATTAGGTGCGGCGAACGGCAGGTGCGGCCGCGACGTGGGCCGTCCGATCGTGGGTCCATCGCATCCGACGGTCGATGTGAATCGCCCCCGACTGTCCGATGCGATGGACCCGTGATCGACGGCCCGTGATCGCTGCCGCACCCACCGTTCGCCGCACCTAATCGGTTCCCTCTATATATATATATATATATATATATATATATATATATATTTGTGTCAAAGTATATGCATTCACAAAAAAGTGAAGTGCATCCTCGAATGATTGGAATGCATTCATTTTTTGCATTTTTCTAATAGAGAATACACTCGCCAGAGTGTTTGCATCAATTTTCAAAGTAATATGCGATCGACATCTGTGGTCAGGATCCAAAACATATGCATATGCGGCCACACATTGACCGTTCAAACAGACTCATACATCCGTTCATTTTTTTTTTAACTCTCGTTTGAATGCCGTTCAAATGAAATTCGTTTCTAGAGTATTCAATTTTTTGGACATTTGAACTATCATTCGAACTGGAGGTGATTTGAACGGCAGTTATACCGTTCGAACGATCCACTGTTCATCACATGTCAAATCATATGCGCTGGGCCTCAAAAACAGTATGTGCAACCGCACATGCCCATGTGCGGATGCATTTAAATATATGGACTTTTCATATACTACATTAAGACTGCATGAATGTCTAATGTATCAGCAATCATAGAAGTAAAAAGTAGTGCACTCTTAATTTTCCTTTTTTCCCTAATAGAAAAAAATATAAAGAATTCCAACCTTTGTAATGGTGTCTGGTGTCACCTCCAGTTACTTGTTTTACTTGGAGCCTTGACTGCAAAAGAAAAAACCCATTAGGGGAACGAATGACCTAAAAACCAGGGAAAAGTGGAAAAAACTTTTAAATTTATCCCAAGATGCATCTCAGTTATAATTATCAGAATTTATTCTAACTTAATCAGGTGAATTATTTTAATTTATCCTACTAAGCACATTTTATTTTATTTTCCTTTTTTTTAAGATAAAGACTATTCTTCCCTTATTTATCCTCTTCATCACGAAACAAACGGGATACAAGTAACTCATTTTTATCATTACATTATTTGGGAGAATGTAAGAGATAGCTATAAGCATTATTTTTATAAACTGCACACACACACATTGAAGTACCTTCACAACAAGAATAGGATACGTCACAACAGTCGCCCCAAGTTTTGCAACAGCTCCAAGAAGAAAAACCTGAAATATCAATAAATGTCCTTTAGCATTTATAATTGTTTCAATGGTCCAGGCAAGTGTTTACCCATCCATCCAGTCTGCTTGGATAAGTTGTGAGATAAGGGGATAAGTGAGGGGATAGGTGGTTCGAGAAAAACTTATCGTGTTCATTATTAACTTGGATAAAATGAGGACAATTGTCCCGATTTAAAATGGAAATAGGGATTTTTTTTGTTCCACCTAAAGGCTAGCAAAACATTATACCCCCCTTTTGACATAATTTTGATAAATGTGAACACTGACAAAATTTATAAGCTTTGTATCCCATAAAAGTAGGATAACTTAACCTCAAATTATATCCCCTGGCCAACTATAAAATATTTGATATATATAGGAGCAGTCTAGGAAACCTCTAAATGGGCTTTTTCTCGTGGGTTGAAAAATGGATTGTTTTGCTTTATGCAACACAAATGTAAGAATACATTCTGACTGCAAATATATATAATGATGCTTGTTGCAATGGTTATGTTTAAAAGTAATATAGAATAATTATCCTGACATGTAAACATTTCTAAATCCATTCCACAACATGCAAAGTCAATAAGGATACCTCGATAGCAGTCACTCCCCAGTCCCCTTCGAGGCACGTCTTCTCTTCAGCTGCTTCAACAGTGTTTCATACAGCATGAACTGTATAGATGGATTGCTGACCTGTGAACAACAGAGACATCACATACCACCTGAAATTCAATTAATGGAAAATAAACTTCACTGGCACAGACCATGATAAGAGTTGGGAATACGCCCTTCCAGAAACCCCAAACTCCAGCTTCATCATAAACTTCTTGGACCTGTATGAGAAGCATCAACCAGAGCCAATGTGACAACGACTATTATTTTTTCTTGATAACAATGCGTGTGGAATTTGCTTAAAAAAATAACAATCTACATGAAATTCAAGGTTCAGGCTACAACATGAACCTAGGTTCAGTGCAGGAATTCTCTTCACATCAGTAGTTTCAACACTATATTCAATAAGGGTACGCTCTAAATTACATACCAACTAATTATATGATTATCAATATTTATAAATGGATCTCAATTTAGGAAACAAGCACATACTGCATGGCTAGTCCCATAAGGGGGATGTTCGATTGAGGCAGTCTGAATTGCATCATCAGGAACAATTGACAATGTCTGGGTAGGCTGCGCTTTCTTTCCCTTTGTGTAGGTCTGCAAGGAAAGATGCATCAAAATTCCCTAATATATCGCATATAAAGATGGAAAAGACCTAGGCCAATCATTGATTTAATAGAACATATCATAAAAAAAATTATCGCATTACAAAGTGCTATGATTTTTACCTGCATACGTGCAACCACCACCCAAATTGGATTGGTCAGAAGCACATTCACACATCTACATACAGATAGAACCCATATGAAGTAAGTCACAGAAGAAACAAAGCAATGCTAGTAGCATCTGCCCAGGCAAATCAGCTGTGCAAGAATTATGCCACGGCCATATGAGCAGCATGCTTTTGGTGAAAATAATTCTCCCATCTAGATTTTTATAAAGGAAAAATGTAATAATCCACATCATGAGGAACGCAGATAGGACAGATGTCAAGAATTTAAAAAACAAACACCCAAAAAACTACCTACATGTAATCTAAAACAAAAATGGAACCGCACCAAGAGATGATGAATCCCTGCTAAAGTAACTTACCCTGATAATGCAGCCACAACAAGTGATGAAAACATTCCAACAGATCCATCACCAATCCCTCTCTTCCAGCGATTTTGTGCAGCAACTTCCGCCCTGTTCCTAAATATTTGATAGAAATAGTAGTAAACACCCTGTACCAAAAAAATGCAATTAAATAATGAAAAAGGGAGCTATTCATAAATCTAACAAACGTATGCTTCTTGGGTATCTAACTTCAAAAGCAGCATTACGTGAAAAACTCATTTTTTTTAACATGTTTCCAAACGCTATTCAAAAGTGCAAAACAAAAATTGTCCATTCATGTTAAATCCTCAATACAACCAAATGCTGGCAAGTTCTTATATCAAATGAACCAAACCGCTCACACTATATCGCATATCAAATCCAAGAAAGGTTGAATTCAAACAGTACCAACATATGCAGGGATATATAATCAATTATAATCCTCTCTGTTTTCACAAATCATTACTTTTTTAAAATAAATTTATCTAACCACCTACAAAGCCACAAACTTTTGTAGTAAAAAATATTATACATAAAAGCCTGAACACAATTTTATTCACTAAATTATGAAACAATTGGGAACTTATGAATCAGATTTTTTCTTTTGACAAAAAAAGGAGTCTATAAGGTACTAAAGTACGCCGAATTGCTCACCTGAGACGCGGCGGTCCCGATCAGTGACAGGGCCAGCCCTCCGTATAGTCTTCCCCATCCCTCCTGCTTCACCACCTTCACAAAAACCCCATAATAGACAGACCCAATATTTAGTCTCATACCGAAACATTCAAAAAGCGAATTTTTTTTTATGTAAATAGAGAGACCTGCAACATCTGTTCGATCGCCCCATGGTTTCTCTTCGTCTTCTTCGGATCCCGATCGGTATGTTGTCTCGTGTTGACCTAGATCCACCAACCCAGTTAATAAAACCCTCTCAAAAATCAATTTTTTGATTAAAAAACACACAAATGAAAGGATTTCTTCATGTGGATCGGGCAAAAAATTACGGTTTGGAGAGGGTACGTGAGGAGTTGGGCGATGATCCCCCCTCCTGCGCCTGCCACTCCATTGATCAAAGCGTCCGACATCTCTTCTTCTTCTTCTTCTTCTTCTCTTCTTCTTCTCTATTAAAACTAACAAGAGATGTCACACTTTCTCTCTCTGAATTGAACGAGAGAGGGGTAGAGAGAGAGAGATTGCGTGTGATTTTAGATCATAAAGAGAGGAGTTTTTTTTGAGAGGGAGAAGAGAAATTTTGAGGCGAAGATCTCTGTTTTCGTCTGTTAGCGAACGACGTTGTACCTCCTGACGCCGAAAGCCTTTTATTGACCAACAGTGATCAAATACTCCTACTATGAACGTTAATAACGAGAATGCCATTCTATGATTCAACCACGGTGAGGATTAGACAACTCTCTTCAGGCAACTTTGCACGCTGCGATAGTTTTTTTTTTTTCCAAAATAGAGTTCTTTATTTTTAAGTTTGATCATTCTCTCTTCTTCTTATTACCAATCAAATTTTCAATTTAAACGATATTTTCCTTTTTAACCCTTTCTAAAACTAATAAAAAAAATCAAACATTTTAATAATAGAAACTAATAAGAAACATATTGTTTAAATTTGAATACTTAAATTATAATATGAAAAAGTGAGGATCGATTATTAAATAATATATTTTATAGGGATTGAAAACATATACAAAAACATTTAATATATTATTTTTTAATTGAAAAATTGGGTGTTCTGTATGAAAAGCCATATAGAAATCTTATGACAACTAATTAGAAAATGTCACATAAATGATAAAAAAAATCACCACCATAAAATATATCATTGCTTTATTTGATGTTTACAAAGGAACTGTGCACAGTTAACTTAAATAAAATTATTCTATTTATGTGACAATTTCTTGTGGCTTTCACTCAGAGGAACCGAACTCACAAATTGGTGTACAAGGTTCAAGTGTTCAAGTAGTTTTTTAAATATTGTTTTTTGTTGTCTTTTCAAAACCGTTTGTATATAGGGATTTCTTTTTGCTACAAAAGCCCATAGTCTCTATTACAATAATAAACTACTACAAATACTAGATGACATAAGCTAACTAGGATCCAGAGTAGATGATGGGCGAGAGCTCACCATTCTCAATCCAAAATTTGTATGCCATTTTTATTTCTCATATAACAAGAATCACTCCTCCTATGTCCTCTATAATTGGAAAGTGTTTCCACACCAAAAAATTGTATGTTATTTTTATTCCTCATTCAACAAGAATTGACCCTATGTCCCCAATAATTAGAAAATGTCCCTACACCCAAAAATTGTATGCCATTTTTATTCTGGCAGCTCTACCCCCACCATGCTCCCCCCCCCCCCCCCAACTAAAAAAAATTTATTTGATTTTATAATCCACTATCCCTACCTCCCCTCCCCACCAACTAAAAAATTTAGAAAGGTCATCCCCACCATCTGAAATTACTAAGGTGAGGATAATCGATGCATGTATTCTGGAAGTCGTTTGACAACCCTGAAGTCGAATAGATGTACTGACGGACGACAACAGATCAGTTGATCTGGGGGGTCATGGGCGACAGGAGGTCCGTCGAACAAACCATAACATGAATTTATTGTTTTTTATTTTAACATCAAAATCTTTGGACTATCTTATTCATGCTCATATTCAATTATAAGCTTGTGATTGTTCTGGAAGTCGTTCGACAACCCTAAAGTCGAATAGATGTACTGGCGGATGACAACAGGTCAGTCAATTTGGAGGGTCATGGGCGACGGGAGGTCCGTCAATATGGGGGGTCATGGGCGATGATTTTAAAACAATTATCTTGTTTTCTTTGTGCTTGTCAACCCATGTATCAATCAATGCTTATATTTTTTTTTTATTGAAGTTGAGATTAAATCTCAAGACTAAAAAAGTGTGAACGATTTAAAATATTTTGAATGTTCACGTTTGAATGAATGAATGAATTGGTAAACATAGTTAGTGTGAATGGTTTAAAACATTTTGAATGTTTACGGTTAAAGTCATAGATCACTACACTGTAAACGTTCGACGGGTCTTCCGTTACCATAAATCCCTCAAGTCGACTGGTTGTTGTCGTCCTCCAGTACATATGTTTGACAATAGGATTGTCGAACTTCATCCATAATACAGGCTGCCTAATGGTTTGGTCGACGGGCCTCTCGTCGCCCATGACCCTTAGATCGACTGACCTGTTGTCGTCCGCCAGTACATCTATTCGACTTCAGGGTTGTCGAACGACTTCCAGAATATATGCATCGATTATCCTCACCTTAGTGATTTCAGGTGGTGGGGATGACATTTCTAAATTTTTCAGTTGATGGGGAGGGGAGGTGGGGATGGTGGATTACAAAATCAAACAAATTATTTTTTTTTAATTTTTTCTAGTTGGAGGGGACAACATGTTGCATGGTGGGGATAGACAGGGTCTTTTTATTCTTCATATAACAAGAATCGTCCCTAATTGGAAAGTGTCCCTACACCGCATCGAACAGCGTGCAGGACCGAATTATAGGGATTTTAGTATGAGTTAGAGCATCTCCAATGGACATGTTAACTAACTAAGATGTTAAAGTGACACTTTATCCATCAACTAGACCCTCATTTACTACATTCTCATTTAGTTGGTGATTGTTGCTCCAATGGACTAGCTAAATAATTAGTTAAAACAATAGTGGGTCCATCTCTCCACCCACTCAAAGCTCTCCACCCACACAAAATAATGTTTTTTTGAATATTTTAAATGGTGGGACTCACATTTGGTTGGCTAAAGCACTAGCTAAAATTAACATGAAAACTAACATATGACAAGTGGGACCTACATTTAACATACCCTTAACACTTCCATTGGAGCACCATTTTTTACCTCATTTATAAAAATATGACACTAACTAATGAGTTAACATGTCCATTGGAGATGCTCTTATGGCTACATCATAAAATCTATATATTTTATGAAGCACAAAATTATATTTTAAAGTAATTTTACTGGATATAAAATCAAAGTACAACAAAAAAAAATTATAATTAGAATATCATTGAATTGGGTGATTGTGAATATCCATACAAATTCAGAATTTTTTATTAATGAATATTAGTTTAAAAAATAACATTGACGCAGAACGAGTGGCGGACGCGTTTCGGGGGCAATGAACCTGAAAGGGTCCATTTGAAGATTTTCAACTATTTATAGAAAAACCGGCTAGTAGAATTAAATGGCGCTCCGAACTCGGAATTGGCTGAAATTTTTACTGAAAGAGGAGATCTTCAAGAGTTGTAGTTACGCAACAACACGTCCTTGTTTTTTCATTTTTCCCATTTTTCGGCCCTCAAAATGACATTTTTGCTATTTTTAGTAACTTTTTAGATTTAGCGTATCTCATTCATAATAATTCACCGAAATCAAATCACACGGTCTTCTAAGATCCCCTAGTTATAACAAACTTTCGTTTTTGTTATTTTTAGTAAATTTATCCCTATTATAAAAGGGAGGCTTCTGATCTAGGGTTTTCAACTTTTATTAATATATTTTTTAAGTTTTAGTATTTTTTTTTAGAATTGTGTTTATTAAAGGATCTCAACGTTTGTTAAATCTTTATTTTAGTTTTTCGCTGCGTTAAACATGATAAATGAATATTTTATATAATTAGGTGGGCAAGTAAGTCTCTACCCAATCCAAACATGTTTTCTCCGCTGAAAGTGTCCCTATCCCTTTGAAGTCCATCCAAACAGTCATGTATGGTCAAGACATACTACCTAGAGGAGGTGAAAGTAGTGATTCCCTGAAGGCGGAGAACCATATCAAAGCGACCTTGTCCGCGTCCCCACTCCAACCCTCTCATTAAAGGGCAGCTCTATCCCCACCGACCTGCTTGCTGTCCCCCCCAACCAGAAAAAATTAACAAAATTAATTTGTTTAGTTTTGTAATACACTATCCCCCACCTCCCCTCCCCACCAACCGAAACATTTAGAAAGGCCATCTCCACCACCTGAAATCACTGAGGTGAGGATAATTGATGTATGTGTTCTGGAAGTTGTTCGACAACCCTGAAGTCGAATAGATGTACTGACAGACGACAAAAGGTCAGTCGACCTGGGGGGTCATGGGCGACGGGAGACCCGTCGAACAAACCATTAGGCAGCCTATGTTATGGATCGGGTTCGACATGCCTACTGTCGAACATATGTACTGTAGGTCGACAACAAGTCAGTCAACTTGAGGGATTTATGGTGACGGAAGACCCGTCGAACGTTTACAGTGTAGTGATCTATGACTTTAACTATGAACATTCAAAATGTTTTAAACCATTTATACTAATTATGCTTATCAATTCATTCATTCAGTTAAACATGAACATTCAAAATGTTTTAGACCATTTACACTTTGTTAGTCTTGGGATTTAGTCTCCACTTCAATAAAAAAAAAGCATTAATTGATACTTGTTCTAAAATCATCCGTGCCGATCGTGTATTTGAATGTTCATAGTTAAAGTCATAGATCACTACACTGTAAACGTTCGACGGGTCTTCCGTCGCCATAAATCCCTCACGTCGACTAGCTTGTTGTCGTCCTCCAGTACATATGTTCGACAGTAGGACTGTCGAACTCTATCCATAACACATGCTGTCTAATAGTTTGTTCGACGAGCCTCCCGTCGCCCATGACCCCTCAGGTCGACTGACCTTTTGTCGTCCGCCAGTACATCTATTCGACTTCAGGGTTATCGAACAACTTCCAGAATACATACATCGATTATCCTCACCTCAGTGATTTCAGGTGGTAGGGAAGGCCTTTCTAAATATTTCGGTTGGTGGGGAAGGGAGGTGGGGATAGTGGATTACAAAATCAAAAAATTATTTTTTTTAATTTTTTCTGGTCGGTGGGGACGGCATCTAGGTTGGTGGGCGTAGACCTGCCCCTCATTAAATCATCCCGATATGCGTGCCGTCGATTCGTTGATCCTCATAACAAGCAGATCACAACCGTTGATCCGAAGGAGTTGGTAAACATCTGGTGACTGTTTGGATGCAGTAGACGGAATATACTATCACGGTTCGAGAGCAACGAAGGGTAAACACGTCATTTTACACTAAGCATGTATAAATCCACTTTTCTCCCTCTCTCTTCTCCTCCGCCACAAACCTCCACCGTCCATGGCGTCGCTCCGTCATCCGCCGCCGGAGACACCACCTCCGCCTCCCCCTCCCATGGAACTGGATCTGACGATCGTGTCCGCGAAGCACCTGAAGAACGTCAACTGGAGGAGCGGCGACCTGAAACCCTACTGCGCCGCCTGGATCCGTCCGGAGAGCCGGTCCTTCACCCGGACCGACGACACCGGCTCGACCCGGCCGGTCTGGAACGAGACCCTCCACCTCCCCCTCCCCCCTCACCTCCCCCTCCGCGACGCCTCCCTCACCGTCGAAGTCCTCCACTCGAGGGCCTCCGACGTCCCCAACCCCCTCGTCGGAGTCCTCCGGTTCCCCCTCCGCGATCTCGAATCCGACGTCGGAGGCGGCGGCGTCGATCGCCCCCCGATCGTCAGGTCGCTCGAGCTCCGCCGCCCCTCCGGCAGGCCCCAGGGCAAGATCCGCATCAAGATCGCCCTCCGCGAGGTCTCCCTTCGTTATTACGGTTCTGCCCCTGCTGCGCGGTATGTCGATACTGCGTATTCGGCGGCGCCCGCGTATTCGTACGGGGTACCGTATTATCCGCCTCCGTCGTCGGCGTACTCGAATTGGAACTATTCGGGGCCCTCGGCGCCCGTTGTGGACTACCCAACGACGAGCACAGGCTTGTTCTCTGCCCCGTATGAGCGGCAGAGGCCAAAAGGGGACAAATTGGGGGCGGGACTGGCTGTGGCGGGGGCAATGGGAGGTTTGAGTCTGGAGGAGGGGAGAAGGTATGAGGAAGATAGGGCCAGGGAGAGGGCGGAGACTGATCGTTCCGTTAGGGACAGTTATAGCGAGTACCGCAGCGGGGACTACTGATGGGGGTTCGAAAGCTCGGGAGGTAAGTCTGAAAAGCCTTCTAGGATGTTTGTGTGTGTGTACATATTATTTATGATGCTGTTGTTTGGTTTCTAACTTTGGTTTTTGTTAGTATATGTTGGTTCTGAATGCTAATGGTTTGGGAAGATGTTACTATATTAAGATTGTACTCTGATTTGGTGAATTCTCTATGCTTGTCATTGTCATTGGAATTGAGTTTTCTCTGCTTTGGTGCTTTGCTTGCGAGCCATTATTTATATTTTATAGGATGCTGATACACTTAGGGGTGCAACTTTGGTTTGTTTAACCGGATCCGAAAGATCCAAACCGATTTGTTTTTGGGTTGGTTTGGTTTGGATGTGGAGTGGATTGAAAAATTAGTGAACTGATTTAATTTGGTTTGGGTTTGGTTTCACTTTAAAAAAAACCGAACCGAACCAAACTAATATTAAACCAATAATTATTTATAAATATATTCATTAAGACCATTTTTTCATACTAAATTTTTTAATAATAGAACCCATTAATTTATAAATTTAATATCTTCTCCTCTTGACACATCCTAACCATCTGTTATTCTACTTGTCATTTCCACCTTTCATCACTCCTTTAAGTTGTAAACCAAACAAATAAAAAACCCAAGCCATCTTTAACGGTTCAATTTTGGTTCGGTTTAAGTAAATAAATTCAGTTTTCGGTTTTGTCAGTTCGGTTTCAACCTCGGGTTGGTTTGGTTTTGATCTGGATATATGATGATGGTATGGTTCAATATGATTCTTAATAAATCGAGCCAAACCGACCAATTCGCACCCTACACTTAACCCGTTTGGAAAATGGAAATGGGGTTTGGGCTTTCAGATTTTTCCCAAAAGTTGGTTGAAAATTGAGTTGCAAGAAGCCGCAGATTATGAAAAAGCTTGCTTTTAACCACTTTCTATAAAAAAAATGTATGTAGATTTTAAATAAGCTGCAGCTTTTTTCTGTTTGGAAATGAATTTTGAAAAACTTCCTACGAACCTAAGAACACCCCAAATCTGTTTCCAAATGGGTTAGTCATTCCCTCAATTATTACTGCAGTCCCTACTTCTCGCTAACCTAGTATATACATGGTTTTTTTATTGTGCTGAAGGGGTTTTTGAGAATACAACATAAGGGATTCTATCCACTGGCTATTCAAAGATGGTGCTGTTTCTCACATAACCGACTTAATTTCAGAAGTTTATGAATGGTTACATGAACTTAATTTGATGTATCTTCTGGATCTCAAGGAAATATGAAAGATTATATGGTATTTGTATCTGAAGTAAAGAATCGGTTGCATAAATGGTCATGGTATTGCTTATAGAAGTATGAAAATATAGTTTGTGGCTGGGAGTCTACAAGAAAGTTTTTGCTTGATCTGTGATGTGTGTTAGTTGGATAATGTGGAAAGATATGGAATAGGAGTGTGTTCAGTGGACTTGCTGGAGTATGACTGTATGAGGTCTTCAGCTTCACGGCATTCACCATTAACGAAGGTGGACGAGGTACTACTGGGACTACACCATCTAGACAAAAGGACAATCTAAGTGGACTCAGCAAGGTGAATATGTATCCAGATGTTATAAAATGATAAGAAATGGATGAGTTGTAAGTTTCATGGATACTGGTGATTTGCCTGGTGACTGGGGAGCGCGGTTTATTGAACTATATGACAATCAGAATTCCAGAATATACATGTAAAAGCCAATTAGATCTTTAAGCCTAATGTTTCTTTTAATAAAATGTAATATTATGGTATTGTAATTTTGAGCTTATATTTTGTATTCCGGTGATGCAGGTGTGTCTATGTTCAGCAACAGTGATCCCATATACTTGATGTTTCAAATATGGGGTGTTATTTGAATATAGTTACCAGAGGTCACCAACCACAACTATAAATCAGGCATATTAATGTTCCATCCAAGACAAATAAATAATACAAATAAATAATGTCTCACGGGCTCTGTTAGTGGCAGTCCTGCATCGGTCCTCGCATGTATACTTGTAATGAAGTGAAGTATATATAACCTCAGTATGTAAAATCTCTAACCCCCCTATGGGGTATGACATTGAGTTATTCGCTCCTGATAGCTATACTATGATAGATAACAATTCAGACTGAATAAGCAATTTTTTGTTTGGTTGCATTTTTTGTTATTCTCATTGGGAAACGTAAAAATGCTTTTTTTGTTGTTTGGTTAATCTTGGATAAAGTGATGATAAATGGTTGATAAGGGATGAATAAGAATTTATAACTTTTTAAATGACAACTATACCCCTGGGAATAGTGTGAGAAATATATGATTGATTTGATAGATGTGACAGTTTTTGAAATCTGTGTGAGACTGTTAAGTGAGATAAATTTTTTAAAATGACAGAGAAGGGTATTTTTATCCATTTGCATAGATAAGGTCTGATAAGCAATTCCATCATTTCCTTAGAATAGTTATTAGGCCTTATCCTAACTTATCCAGACATAATTATCGGGGTTTATTCTGTCAAAACAAACAACTTTTTTTTACTATTCTCCTGTATTCTTCCTTATTCTGGGCTAATTCTTCATGCCATACGGGGGGTAATAGAATATATATATATTGTATTATGAAAATAAAACAGTATGTATTTAATTTATTTAAACATATACTTCATTTTATGTGAAAACATGTACATCATTACATAAGTACATACTTCAAAAATCATCTAAAACGTGTTCAATCAAGTGACTACAGTGTAACATTTTTCATTTGCAAATGCTTAAAGATTTGCACATGAATGTGAATTTAATCCCGTGGTCAGTTGTTTAAGGAAAATATTTAGTCTCAGTTATTTTTACCGTTTAAAATTTTATATGTTTTCATTTTTTTTTATAAAATAGTAAACATCATATAATAAAATATATGTTTTGATAAAAAAATTTGTAAAACTTTTTTTAGTAAATGTTGGAAAAAATTTAATGAAATATAACTATGTATATGCTTCACTGGATTACTAACGAAATATATAGACTGTAAAAAAAGCTGAGTATACCAGCTCCCTATGTTTAATAAGCCCTTACAAGTTACAAATGCAGAAGCAGCACAATAGCTGAAAACACTCAGCTTTCTGATTGAATCACTATTATTATCACAATACAAATTATTCCAACTGTGCAAATTTACACCATGCACGCCAATGCACACAATCAAACCCAACTCCCAGAATCATCTGTAGCTGATTTCGGGTGCCCGAAACAACCTTCTGACCAGCCGGTGAATGGGTCCGAGCAACTGAGCCCTCTTCTTCTGCCAGAACCAAATGGCGGCATTGTATTGCTCGTTCCGTATCTTCCTCGTGGCGGCCCTCCAGTCGTACTTCTCCATCTCCTCCCTCGCGGCCGTCCCCATCGTTTCTCTGAACTCTGTGCAGGACAACAGCCGCTCGACCTTGCTCACACAGTCATCCAGGTCACCCGGGGCGTAGAGGAAGCCTGTCTTCCCGTCTTGGTCTTCGGGTATGATGTCAGGTATCCCTCCGGCACGGACGCCCACCACTGGAACGCCAGAGGACATGGCCTCCAGGACGACGAGCCCAAGTGTCTCAGATTCTGAGGGCATGATGAAGACATCTCCGCTCGCGTATGCTTTTGAGAGCTCCTCCCCGTGCAACATCCCCGTGAACACTGCGGGCATGCCGGAGAACATCCTTTCCAGCTCTGGCCTACGCAATGAAACAATCATAAATTGGAGGAACTTGATGTGCAGGTCCATTTATGAAAAATTGTAACCTCATATGGGATGTCACAAATTGCTTACTTGTATGGACCATCTCCTATAAATGCAATCCGCACTCCTGGAAGCCTATCCATGACCCTGTTCAATTACAGATAAAGAAGCAATTTTTATGACATATAAAGTTGTTAAAACTGCGATGCGATCAATGGCACAATTTATCGTTTGAATCATGCCAGATTAATTACTGCATGTGTGTATACAACATAGGTCATTCTTCGGTAACCAGATTCATAGCATTGACAGAGCTACATAGACATTTGGAAAATAACCACTAAAATCATAGGATTTGAACTTGTGTGGTTCCAACAAGAAAGTTGAACAATACACATGATGGATAACTCACCCTTTGAGGAAATCTAAGCTCTTCTCAACTCCAAGACGGCCAACATGAATCACCAAGGGTTTTTCAGGTTCACCATCCCTGACAGAGAGAATCCAACATCTTAAACAATATGTTTTTTTGAATGTGTGTGAAAAAGAGGGTTTAGAATGTTGCATACGTTAATCTCAATCGCATTTCGTGGTCACGGAAATGAGGGTGGAAGCTTTCAGAATCAACTCCTTTGTTCCATAGACGAATCTTATTAGCTGTGCGAGTGAAGGCAGTTGTGAGAAAGCAAAACAGAAAAGAGAGTACTTTCACTACTTTGAAAAGAGGTGGGTGATGAACCTGCAGTTACACGTGCTGCTTGGAGATCCCTGCCGATGGCGGCAGAAGGCACCAATGTTAGATCAGCAGCTCTGTGGAGAAATTCTTATGAGAGGAAGAGAATAGGTTAGCAGCCACTTCTAAACAATTAACAGATGTAAATATGTACGTCAAAATAGGCTTACTTATGATCATCCACATTGGCTTTACCAACCAGCTAAATGTGTATCTAGGAATATATCTGTGCCACATCCCACAAGATTAGTTTCGCCTCGATCAGCAGTTCTCAAAGCATAAAAGAAATTAGACTTGATAATATAAAGTTGCAGTAGAGTGACTCACATTGGGACATGGGTGTGATATGACATCACTATGGGTACGCTTAGGAGTTTTGCAATTATAAGAGCACCGAATACCTGGTGTTTTTTCCATCTTCGTTTAGTTAGTTATCCATAATCATCCAATTTTTAAGTATACGAAGATCCTTCGATGGGTTGAGCGTTACCATAATTCCAGGAGAAGAAGCGTGTATTATGTCTGGCTTAAACTTTGCCACCTCTGATATGATTCTAGGACTAAGAGCCAGAGAAAGGGGCACTTTTGATACCAAGGGCAAGGGAAACTGAGAAAGAAGTGGAAGTCGTTAGCACTAAGCAGGATCATGCAATAAAAATTTAAAAAATTAAAAATAAATTGATATGCGTGATGATATCATGAACTAAAATGGAAACTGAATAACATGAAGTGAAAATCATTAGCGGAATCATGCAACCAAGATTAAAGAATTGCATCCAAATGAAAAAGCCTTGTGACATCATGAAATAAAACAAGAGCTTGTCTTAATCAGGATTTCTACATGACCATTGTTCCAAATCCTGGAAAATAATCATTAAATTAGGACTAGAAATCAAGCAATATGTGCTTATTGAAATCCATCTTGTATCTGATTATAAGTTTGAAAAAGAATAATCTAGCTTTTAAGTTGGTACAGAAATGAATTACCCACTTACCTACCTAGATTATGGGCTTACACAGGACTCTATAATCTGATTTGAAATTTTAATATAACACTGAGCTTGTTAATTTATCACTGAAAAAATGATTTGAGCAAATCACCTGGTTGAAAATGTATAATTGATTGGCTAGGTTTCAGTGACAACATCAAACCACAGGAAACTAGTTGAAATTACCTCCAAGACCCTATTAATTTTGCTCCATGAAACTCTTGAGGCACTCCTTCATGGGTTGTAACAACAATGACCTAAATAGCGCGCACACAAAAAATCCACACATATACATCAGCACATCATTTCAACTTTCTAGAAAATAAAAGAAGCAAACAGAGATTAATTACTTTGTCAGTTTCTCTTTTGATTCTCTACTTCAAGCAGGCTAATTTAATCACAGGGCATGCCTGGCTACTTCAATTTTGCTTGGGTTTTAAATCATGTAGGCTGGTGTATAGAGATGTTTATGCAGTGCTTAACAAGCAAATATGAGTATTTGATCTCAATCTCTTCTTAACATGTTTTCATATAAAAATATAGCAGTTAACTTCTTGCATGTGGATAAGTACTTTGGGGCTACAATGATGCTAAAGTTTCAACATATTGCGTTGCCACATTTCATGATATTAATAAAGGTCAATAAAACAAATGTCCTTAACAAGGCAGCTTCCAACAAAAAATGGTGCATAAATGAATATAACAAAGTGATGAATTCACCTCATCCCCCATTTCCCTCAAGTATTTGATGAAGTTTTGGAATCGATTTTTGTATCCAGAGACATAGCTGCAAACACATAAGAGCAATTCAACTAATGGATTTCACATAGTTCACATTAGAAAACAAACATCAAAATTTGGCACCCAAACCCACAAAAACCATTCATTTAACAACATCAAACAAAGAAGAACAACCAAAACAAACAAATTAACATCTGAAAAGCAAAACCCACTTCGCAATGAACGGAAAAAAATCAACCAATCGAAACAATAATCGAAACCCATCATGAACAAACCACCACTCACGCAAAGGGAGAAGGCTCGACGAAGAGGGCAATCCTCCGTGGCCTGGAATTCGCCTCCAGAAGAGGCGGAGGCACCTCCTCCTCCACCACCACCTCCTCAATCTCTTCAATGGTCATCTTAGTATTCCAGAAAAGACCCTCCCCTGCTCGCTCGAAGCCTTAACGTATGATGAGAAGATATGGGTATCCTTGGAAGAGAAAGAGAGGAGGGAAGCAGAGGCAAAGTGGGAAGAGACAAGGGAGGGGGAAGGAGAGGAGAAGTGGGAGAGATTGAGAGATTGAGAGAGTGCATTTTGTGTATTGTGTGTGTGTTTGTATTATATAAGGAGGGATTTGGCAAAAAATTGATTGGAATCAGAGTGAGAGAAGTTGTTTTTTTGGGTTTCAATGGAAGGTGTGGAGGATACAAAAGGGATATTCTTGGAGAGATGGAGGGAATCGGAGAGCTCTCATGCTTCGCATATGCTCTTTTGAAGGAACTGATTTCATGCCCCACACATGATATGATCCTCTCCAAGCAAATCCCAAACTCCAATCTTTTGATGACTTCGATTGCTGACTCATACTATGCACCTTGTTTACCAAGATGACTCATCTATATACCTGCTTCTCAAATTTTAATAACTTTAGATAATTTTTATTTATGTTTTATTTTTATATTAGAGAGATATCTTTCAGCCGAGGGTAGGTTATCTCTGCATGTATGTCCCAGTCCCACAGAAATTTTTTTCAATTTTTGTCAATACATAGGAGAGAGTAAGTCAGCGTCAAGAGTTGATGTTAAGACCTACTTTTTTTTATATATTTTTATTAAGCCCCCCCCCCCCCTCCATTTATTAATGGTCATTTTTTTTTATATGTTCTTGTGTCATCGGTACGAGTACATGTTAGTTAACCATACATGAGATTTAAGGAATGAAATTCTGTGTTGACCAGCTAGTGAATGTCAAGAAATGAATTTGTGATATTTTCATGAGTTAATTTTTTAATATTTATGTGTAAATTTGATATTGTATGTAATATTATCCTATTAATTAGGACTCATTTGAAAACATGTTTAAATAAAATTTTAAATAAATTACATAGACTTTGATTCATAAAAAGTGTATTTTCTACGCTTTTTAAAAAATAATCTTTTTATACTAAAAAACTGAAAGTAACTTTTTAATTAAGCTGGCTTCCTGAAACCCGTTTGATAATACATTTGAGTTTTCTGCTTAATTAAAAATAAAATCACCCCCTTAATTGTGTTACCAAACGGGCCTAAAAAAAGAGAAATTATATAGTTAGATTTGGAATAGGTGTCCAAAAGTCAAATTGAAATAGGAAAAATGTTAGAGACGGACCTGTGGACATTCTCACAAACAATTCATAAATGTTTTAACTTTTTAAAAATAATAAACATAGTCTAATGAGGTATATGTTTGATGAAAAATGTATATCGCTTTATTTCGAATTAAATGAACTCATTTTTTTGTAAATGTAAAAAAAAATGAATCAAGATATTCGATTGTCTTTCAAACAAACGCGAAAACTATTTTTGACTCTACGACTCTACACACCCAACACGACTAGTCGACAACACGATATCAACAAATCTCTAAAAAAATCTTTCAAATGTCTCTCTGTCTCTCTTTTTGACTTAATAAAAACTCAGTTTGTCAAAAAAAAGTAAAAATAAACATTGTCTAATGAGATTTGTGTTTTAACAAAAAAATGTATATCACTTTATTTTGAATTGAATGAATTTATTTTTAATGAATGTAAAAAAAATTATCAAGATATTCGATTGTCTTTCAAACAAACGCGAAAACTATTTCAAAAATTATGCTATTCTTGTTTTTTTTTAATACGAATGAGAGCACATTTTTATACTAAACAAAGACGCCTTTTGTTTTCATCAGTTTTGCTTTAGAATTTCTAAAAAGAATCCATCACCTAGATTTGCAAGTCTCGGAAGTTCGTCACATTTTCTCAACTAAGATATACATATCTCGCAGGAAGACTAACGAGATATATGGGCAAGGCTGGTCTTGGATAAAGGTCACCAAGACAACTGTCTAGGGCCCCACCTAGAGAGAGCCCCTAGACAATGTAATTTTGTAGGGCCCAGTAAGACTAGCCCATGCAATTTTATATTAAACCTTGAACTGGAAGCCCAGTAGCCCATGGCCCCTTCTCTACTACTCTGCGACTCTACACATCCAACACGACAAGTCAACAACACCCAACCTCAAAGACACCCATTTCATATCAACAAATCTCTAAAAAAAAATCTCTCAAACCCATCTTTGTCTCTCCTTTTGACTTAACAAAACCTCAGTTCATTAAAAAAAAGGAAAAAGATTGGGGTGAGAGAGGCTCGAACTCTCGACCTCAGGATCACTCAGAAGCTATGAGACCTACGCGCTAGCCAACTGCGCCACCACCCCTTAATGATTTTATATGGATATTTATAAATGTTTTTTTTATGTAATTGTTAAAAAAATTTATTTAATGATAATGTAAGAGATTTCAATTTTAATGAATGTACAATGTTGTATATAACATTTGTAGTTTAAAAAATAATAATATACAAGACTCAAACATGCTCATTTTTTGTGGGAATTGTATGGAGCCCTTTCTAGGGTCCCATTAAAAAAAAGCAATTCTCATGACCGACACTGCATATGGGATTATCCGTTAAATTGTCCACAGGATGGCACTCATTGAAACATGAACCTTCTCTACTTCTTTACATAAGAATACTACTTGATGGTGTATATTGATTGAGAATATATACATGTGATGTGGACAATAATTTTATACAGCGGAATCATTATTCCTCGTTCGGAATAAGAAGTGAATGAGAAGTTATTTGTTGTTCTGCTTTAAGCTGTTGGTGGGATCGAATCATTCATTCCACAAATTTATCCTACTCTCCCTGAACAAACCATCTGTCCAATTTTCAGCAATGAATCCTCTATTGCATTCATGGGTGGAACCAGGAATTAGAGTAGGGGGGGGGGGGGCAGAAGGCCAAAAGACTTAGGATGAAAATCTTAGAAATCTTAATGTTTTTATTGCAAAAAATAGAAAAAAATGAAGTTTTAAAAATTGAAAAATATGAAGAAAATAGCTTATACAAAAACATACAAGAATATTCTTTAAGCTTATATTTTATGGAGAAATTTTAAAACTTAATTTCTAAAAAATTTGAGAGAATCAATAAAATAACAATCATGAAAAATCAATATAAACAAAAAAAATTGCTAAAAAAGTCAAATAAGTGATTTTTCAATCCTTAAAAATCAGATGTCAATATTCCCTTAAAAACAAAACTTTTCATAATTTTTTAAGAAAGATTCATGCCTCCAAATATCAAAAAAATCAATGAGAACTAATATAGTCAATCCATTTTGTAGCTCTATTTATATTCACCATGTCTAACACAATATATAAAAGGGTGTTGTTACACCCAGATCCATTTCCAGTCAACCAGTCCCAATTCCAACCTATATGCGTCGATAGATTTCTATCAACGCATATGCTCATGTTAACAGAGCATGTGCTTCAAAAGAATTTTTTTACATTTTCTAAAAATGTATTCATGCAATTTATTGGAGTATATGCTTCATTTTTTATAAAAGCATGTACCTCATTAGATGAGGTATACTATTTTTTAGAAAAATTGAAACATATATAGACTGAAATTGAGGTTGGAAAAGAGGTTGGATGTAACATTATCCTATATAAAATTGATCGACTTGGTATATATTTCACTATCTCCGTATACACTATTATAAAAAAATATCTCCGTATATATTTCACTATCTCCGTATACACTTTCCAATTTCAAACCACTTATTTCTTCTTTTTTTTTGGGTATACAAGGCCTTGTAACCAGGGCATTCAGTACATCTAATTTTTATACATCAAAATTCTATATAGGAGTTATACATCCCCGGGGTCCTATTCCACCTTGGATCGCCTCGGACACTAACGATAACACTATCTACACATAGTTGGATATTGACTCTATGACGTCTAAGTACATCTTGTGCAATTTTCAATTGCATATCTATATAGGGATAACGCCATTGGTAATAACGAGCCTCTTTAGCCAACTGGTCTGCAGCTTTAACTTGATAACGCTCCACCTTCACCCAACTTATGATCAACCCATGTTCCTTTAATTTTTCCACCTGTTGTTTGATGGATTGCAATGCCGGAGGACCCGGACACTGCGTATTGAATAATTGTACTAATGATTGGAAGTCTGTACAAACACATACATTCCTATACCCAACTCTCAAGCACATTGAATTCCCAACTGGGCAGCTCCCGCCTCTGCCAAGAGTGGAGAGGCCCATGGCCAACTCTCCGCTCCCACTGCTATAACTCGTAATGGACAGGGTAAAACTAGTAAGTACACTGCTCCTGCCATACGATACTGCTCATGGACACTAGCGTCCGTGATTAGGATCATAGTCTCCATTTTCAGATTAGTAAAAGATTTTAATTGAGCAACCTTTTGATGTATCTATTTAGTACCCCACCTGAGACACTCTCTTCTAGCCAAATCTCTTTGAATAAGGCTTCCAATCTAAGTACCACCTCCAATTGGGACATAGTCACCTCTTTGAATACACATTGGTTTCGAGCCAGCCATATCATCCATAGCATGACGAATAACCACACTCGCCATTCACGCGCCTTACTACTTCCATCTTTTTTCCAAATTGAAGGTTGTAGAATAAATTTCCAATCAAAATTAGACCATACCTGGAGTGGTGGATGTTTACTCCCATCAACTAGTCTCCAACATTGTGTTGTATATTGGCATTTAACAAATAAGTGGAAGCTAGTTTCCTTTGCCTCTTGACATAATGGGCAATGTTGTTCCACGTGCAAACCAATTCTGTTGAGGCAACATCTGGTGGGTAGTCTATCCCATATCAATTGCCATATAAATGTCTTCATCTTAGGTAATATTGGCAGCCTCCACACCATCTTCCATGGAAGCCCATCCTTTATCAAATTCTTTGGGCCTGTTAGAGTATACAAGGATCGAAGAGTCGGAAGACCTGCTACCATATCTTCCCATGACCATTCCAAATTACAAGCTCCAACTCTTAAATTTGGATTAAATCTAGTAATTTTCATTACCCAATAATCTAGGAAGATATTTGACAAAAGTTGTACATCCCAAATGCCATTTCTCCAAACATCTGATAGACAATAGTTCAATTGACACTTCTCCATATTTAATAATGTGGGTATTCTAGAGAATGGAATGGGCATCAGCCAAGGATCCCTTATTAGGTCAATGTGTGTCACATCCACAGTAGTTCGACGTGTATAAAATCTTATCATTTCCATACCTGATGAGATAGCACGAAAAGTAGGGGATGAATGCACCCTATGAGGCACCTCCCATACATTTCCATTCCATTTATACTTAAAGCTTAAATGCCACTTGAGGAGGGGATTAGAATTGAGTACCCGGAATGCCATCTTTGCAAGTACTGCCTTTCTAAGCCTTGACAAACATCGAATACCCAGTCCACCCTCTGTCATGTCTCTTGTAACTACTTCCCAACTAACATATTTCATTGAGCACATTTTGCGTCCACCACTCCATAGGAAGTGCCGAACAAGTTTATTAATTTCTTTCGTTACCCAGTCTGGGAGAACAGCCGCCTGCATCAAGTGGAGCTGTGCAGATTGGATTATAGACCGTATGAGAACAATACGTCCAGCCATTGTTAGATACGATGCTTGCCATGATTCCTGTTTTTTTCGCATCTCCTCCACCACCGGGCGCCAATATGCTTGCATTAATCGAGTCCCTGCAAGAGGAGCACCGAGGTATCGCCATTCTGACTGGTTCAGTGGAACTTTTAATATTCGTGCCATCCACCGCGTAAATCTCGATGGTACACTGGGTGAGAAACGGATAGAGCTCTTGCTCCAGTTGACTGTAAACCCAGTCATTTTCTTAACCTCCTCCAAAATATTCAACACCCCTTGGCATTGTCTCGGTGTAGCTTCTCCACATACTAGTAAATTGTCAGCATATAATAAGTGAGTTAATCCCCTTCTAGTTGGGTCCTACCAAGCCTCGCATCAGGAAAATAGCCACAGATATGATTTTGTTGTTGAGCTATTCAGAACTGAGCACTTATCACCTCAGCTACTAAAACAAAAAGATAAGGGGATAAAGGATCTCCCTGTCGCAGTCCTCGCCCCATTGGGAACCACGGTGTGGGTGATCCATTTACAATAACTGACATACGTACCTGAATGATGCATTCCTTAATCTAGGAGATCCAAATTCTTGGGAAGCCCATTAGCTCCAATATTTTACAAATCGAAGGTCATTCAATTGAGTCATAAGCAGAGGCCAAATCTATTTTTGCAGCAAACATAGCCTGGGAGCCCTTCCGATTATGTAGAGAGTGAACTATTTCCTGAGCAAGTAAAAGATGCTCATGAATTGATCTCCCTGGGACAAATGCACCCTGTTCCTTGCTCACCAACCATGGGAGTATTTTCTTTAATCGTGTCACCAGAACCTTAGCCAATATTTTGTATTTGACATCGCAAACACTAATAGGACGGTATTGACGCAAAGTTTGCGGATGCTCTATTTTTGGGATCAGAACAACATGTGTTGACCCCCAAGACCGCGGGAGCTTGGCAGACCATTGAAATTGTCTAATGGCTTTCACCATATCCTCCCTTATTATTGGCCAATAGGATCTATAAAACTCTGCAGGATATCCATCTGCGCCTGGAGCTTTATTGCGGCCTAATATAAATACAGCCTTTTCAATTTCTTGCACGGTAAAAGGAGCAGTCAGATCCACCATTTGTGACTCTATTCAGTATATAGTTGTCTGCATTCACCAATTCAGGTGTGAGTTTGGAACTCCAATGGGCCTCAAAGTACCCACGTATATATTCAACAATTTCAGCACCCTTTGTTAACTCCAAACCTTGCTCCGTACAGATATTTATTATGCGATTAATATGCCTTCATCGTTGCGTTTTAGTATGAAAATATGCCGTGTTCCTGTCTCCTTCACGCAACCATTGCACGCGAGATCTTTGAGCCTAAAATGTTTCCAGCTAGCCTTCCAATGCATTGACAGAATTCATTTCTGATTGAAGTTGTTGTTGGAAATTCAACGAGTTACCCATAATTGGTTCCTGTTTAATCAGCTCCTGTAGATTGCTCTCAGCCTTCATGACCTTTTGAGATAAGTCCCCTATTTGGTCTTTATTCCATTGACGAAGTCTGCGCTTCAAATTACACAAATGATTCTGTATCTGGCCCATATAAGATCCCGCCCTCCTCTCAAGCCACTCCTGTTGTATTATCTGTTGAACTTCCGGATATACCATCCAAAATCTCTCAAATCTGAACGGTCGAGGACCCCTAGGAGGTTTTGGTATAGCATCTAATAACAAAGCAGCATGATCTGATGCTCGCCTTGGCAATACTCTTATTTCAGCGGTAGGAAATAAATCCATCCACTGAGAGTTTGCAAATATAGCAATCATGAAAAAATTTCAAAAAATATATTTCGAGTTATAGATATTCTAAATTAAGATTATTTGAGTTAATATGAGACATCCTTAATTAGATGGGTATTATTGCAATGCAGAATTCATTAGAATTTGAGGATTGGGTACATGTGATTTGTTGATTTGTTTGGGCGGGCGGGTTGGTTGGAATTGGATAATAATCATTCATTAAAAACTTTGGTGCCCAAGTTAGATTTTTTATTTATTTTTTGTTAAGTGGAGGAGCAGTTGCCAGCATTAATTGACCCATGGCTTGGGGGCCTGGTCCCCAGCCCGCCCCCCTTGGGTTTATTTGAAAGTCATTTTCCTTGACTTATGAGTTATGCTTAAAAAATCATAGCAATATGTGCGCGTTATTACTTCACGAACTGGAAGATTAATTCTTAGATACAGTCGATGAACACGTATTCACATAATTATAGAATAAGCAAGGAATAAACACCAACACATATCCGAATCTGACTGTGCTTAAAAGGAGATCCCTTGGCATCGCGTAGACCCATCAGTATATACTCAGGATTTTGACAAACTGTCCCAACTGATGAATAACCATAATTAAGCAAGCAGTCCCCAACAAGTTCAAGAAATTTTTTAATTTTGTTGGTATAGATGACAATGTCATTATGGCTCCACAAACTATGGAACATTGATATATAAAATCAGTTCATACATGTGATTTCTTAGTCCTACAAACAACACTCGGACCTGGATCCCCTTTAATGTGGGAGGTATCTCTTATCCGTTATACCATAGGTCTAAGGGACACATTCAAAAAACTTTGAAGATACTGCTTTATCATGTAATGAGTTAAATGATTCCATCCTTAAGCATTGTTTGATGGAAATATCCATTGAGCTCAGCTGTAGACTGCTAATTTAATAGGATGATATTCTCTTGTTATGATGAATATTCATTTTTACTTTACAAGTCACTTAAATTTAATATGTAATATCATGATTGGCCCACGTCGTCATAAGGGCCTGATGAGTCATAAGCCTTGATAGTAAGAAAACCTTTCTTTTTTTTATTCAAGTGGATAATTATTGTTTGATTGCACAGTTGGACAGTTTTTGCGTTCGCAGGAAGCTGTTTTTACAATCGTGCAACCAAACAATAAAACTAGGACAACTTCCTGCAGATAGATTTCAGACAAATAGTATTCAAAAGATGCGTTTTTCAAAAGCTGTGAGAAAACAACTTCCTATAGAATCAGTTTTAAATCATGCATTTGTAGAAAATCAATTTTGTAATCGTGTAACCAAGCGTGGCCAAATTAAGTTTGATCATTGTTATCGGGTAAGCTAATATAATCCGTGGTAGTAATTCCAAAAAAAGAGCTGAAATTTCCACACTTCAATTTATAACTAACCACAACAACAACTGACATGATGTAAGAAATAGTACAAATCCGTGGTCTCTATCTATTGGAAAATTGGAATTGCAAATAATGTAATCACAGTAACACAAAAGCATTAATGCATGAACACTGGACAAGCTCATTCTAACAGATCCATTAAAGTCAGCAGTAAAAGTTATTTAATACTCTTTTTCATTCTTGTAATCACTAGAGAGACCAGGTGGGCACTTGAAGTAAAAAATAAAAATATATAAAAATAGAAAGAAAAAAAGAAGTGGAGGCAAAGTAGGACCTGGCCACTGGAAAAGAAGATGCAGTGAAATGCAGCTCTGTGGGAGGTTTGTCTGTTCCCCCCCCTCAATTTGCTTTGCTCTTTCTCTATTCCCCATTTCAAAGACCAACTCACCATTGCTCCCCACCAGATATTCACCCCTTTAAAAAGGTCAGAATTTTGAATACATCTAAAGCTTTATCCCACTGAAGATATAAAATCTTTAAAATCATATTGGCTGTGATGATAAAACTAAAAAAGGAAAAGAAAACCAATTAAAATTTGTCTTGGCTAGTAGACTAGTCTGACACTGAAACATATATTCCTGAACTACCTAAAAAAAGGTTTGAACTAAGACTAAATTTTGGCAATAAGTAAATTTTTATATACGTTTTTCATTAAAATACATTGAAATTCTCAATATGGACCTACAAATTGAATACTGTATATCCCCCCAAAAAAGGACATACACCACTTCTTTTTCTGCCATTCGACCTTTATTCCTCTCACTTTTTTTTTTGGTTTTGACTATTTAGTAATAATTAGATTCTTCTCTCATTGACATAACATAAGACTAAAAATCTCTGCTATCAAGAAATAACATTAACATAAAGTGCAGTCAACTGTTATATATAAGAAATGCAAAATGGGTGTTATTGTATGCAGTCATTACATGCTACCCGGTGTCCAATCTCATTTGACTAACGAAGTAACGATATATATAAATCAATAAATTAATATAAAAAAATGCATTTTTATAAAAAAATTTACGTAAATAGATATTATATAATTCATCAAAGTATACACTCTCAAAGAACATGGGGAGACTAGACATAAATGTGTGATGCTACATGTGACACAGTCCATAAACCCTTGTTTGGTTTAGAGAGAAAAAAATAAACATTAATAGCTACGTTTGGATAAATTAGTACAAACTCTAATAATAATTTCAAGAGAAACAAAAATAGCCTATTCATATTTTATGGAAGCAGAAAAAACAATAGAGACAAAAACAACAATGAAAAAAAAGAAAAATACAGCCAAGCCAAACAAAAACTGCAACCATAACTATCTATTCAGAATACCTGTAATCCTAGACAAAGCTACAGTCACCCCAAAGGGGGGCTAACATTAAATACATTGAAAAAAAAAGTGGAGACTAAGGAAAAAAAAACAAAAAGGTTAATACAAGCATGCTCATTTGCTCTGCTTGACTGCTGGTTCCCCAAGAACATCAATTCTATGCACACACACTCATTTGCTCTGCTTGACTGCTCGTTTCACAAGAAACAGCAATTCACAGTTAGACCATCTTTATTTCTTTTGTTTGTTTTCATCCTCTCCCCGCCCCCAACTTTTGCTTTTCATTATTCTTTCCCTTTATCAACACTATATAAACAGCACAACCCAACACAAACCATTCCCTCACCATCCCCAATTTTTATTCCAAGTTCCATCTTCACATCACATCCATGTCTAGAAGGTCTAACATACGCGTACGTTTCAGTCCTGATATCAATGAAAAACCAACTGCATCACTTAAGTTCAACACGGATTTCAGAACCATCAAGAGCCCAAAGAAAGTCTCTGTTGGTGGTCGCGCTTCGAGGTTGCTCAGAATTGGTGGTGGTGGTGGTGGTGGAGGATTATGTCCATTGAAGTTATTTCGACGTGTAAGTGTCAATGTAGCCAAAGCTCTTCGACTGATGTCTAGAAGGCGGCGGAGTTCGGTCATGGCCGCCACCGACTTGAGATGTAGATCCATATCTTCATCGAGTGAGTGTCACAGAGATGAGGCCTTTCAGGACTGCATTGAGTTCATCAATTCTTCCTACAAGAGTTCATCCTAGATAGGTGGGTGTGTTTGATTTTTAGTGTTTGTGTTTGTGAGGTGCGTGTTGTGTATCAATGAGTGGTGTGAAGAGAAGGATTTTCTGTACATTCTACTGGTCAAATGAGATGGATTTTTCAAATTAAGATTCCATCCTCTTTTTCATTTACCTTGATTTGACAGCTTTTATAGTCTTTGAGATGAGAGCACTTTTGTAGTTGGAGAGGCAAAGAATCATTTTTTTGAACCATGAAAGAGTAGCATTGAAGGATTAAGTTGTGCAACATAGCCAATGCAGTTCAATCCATCTCCAAACGCTTACTTAAATTTATGTTCCTTTGTTAAGAGGTGCAAATGTCTTTACTCAAATTAAATGAAAAAACTAAGCTTCAACCAAAAAAAATAAAATAAGGCTGAGCTTGGAGGTCCTCACATACATAATAATAATAATAAGAACAACAAATCTTCCTTTGAAAAGAAAGAGATGATACAGAAGAAATTTTTTTTTAAAAAAATATCCAGTGATACTTCAAAAAATACCTTCACAAATTCATACATGGGTCCAGTACAAAGAGTAAAGGTGAATATCAACAGGATTACAAGGATATATAGAACTTCGTAATAGCTTAATAATCATCTTCACAATCAATGCTCAAAACTTTGCATTTGCATTTTTTAAAGGAAATATTGATATGCAAACTTCCTAAAGTTGCGATGATTGGAAATACTCCCCTAATAATTCCAAGGGATCCAAATGAGAACCTACCCAGAATCACTTCCAAAGTCCAATGATAATGCCACAGTGCAGTACACACCAAGAACCATATATCTTAATGTAAGCGTAAGGAGGCCTCCAACATCAAATATTAAATGAATAAATGTTGAGGACCACCACATTCACCTGATAGCAACAAACTGCACTGTACTTCCATTTTTCTTGATATTTGGTTAGTTAAAAAAAATGGAGTAACAATCTCATAAGAGTTCTGAATGGCTGTGAAGGCATCAAGTGTGGGGATGCTGTGTTTTGTAAACAGTAGTCTAGCCAGGGCCCATGTCACAAATCATTGGGGAAATTGAAACGAATTGGACCTCGCGTTGAACACCCAGTATACAACATTTTCTTGTCAAAGAGAACTGGTAGAAAGACTGGCTTAGAGTTGATCTTAGCTTCCTACTGCGGTTGGGATTGTAGTGGATTTAGCATCCTCGGCCTTCTCGTGTTCCTTGTTGAGCATCTGACGCCATAACAGAAAAACAAAATTGTGTTTGAGAGTGATTGTTATAAGGCCCAATTAGAAAAACTTGTGTAGAATATAAGAATAAGTTGTATTCGGACCATCCATAATATTTGTTTGATGTTTATTGATGCTAATTGAGAAGATAATGAAGAAATTTAAAAAATTAAATCATCAAAAAGTAAATTAAAAGAAAAGGGGAAATCACCTTGTTATTTATCAAGTTGTGTAGGGCGATGACACTCCGGATCAAAGAAGAAAGGTAAATGGCCAGCATCATATCATTCGTTTTCACTATAAGGATTGGATTTTATAAGTAGATGCATAATGATTACAAAATAACAAAACTGTAAAAAATAAGAATATATATGGAATTGTCACATATTAGTCATAACAGGTGAGACTGATGACAATCGACTATGGTACCTGCGAAAGCCTTGATCAGTTCATTCACATTAAGGTTTGGAAGTAGATTGAAAACATCCTGCAAAAGGAAAAATAATTTATAGAAGGATTAGCAGTGAGTCTGAAAAGTTGGGCGATATGAGTAAGAAACAGAGCTGGCCTGTACAGAAATAGAGTTGAGCAGCACAGCCGAATGTTGTTTTGTTTAAGAAGATGGGATGGATGAGAAATAACAAGCACTAAAACAGGGGAAAAAGAAATATGATTGATTGCTGAAATGATATCCTATAGTGACAGAACAATCATTGTTAGCATCAAATGGAACTCCAAGAGAAACAAATCTATACCTGTAAATGGTACAAAATCTCATGATTCAGAGGGAGTGTTCCATCAATCACAAGTTCTAGGTAACTTTTAATCTCGGAAAGCTTTGCATCCAGCCCCATCAAAGCTGCAACTTTACTTGTGACCTACATGGAGAATAAGAAATTTATGATCTCTCTTTTGAACTAGACTGGTCAAGTACATGTGCTTTGCATGTATTGATAATCAGAATGATTTAGACAGCTTTCGCTATTTTGCATTTTGACTTTAGAATTTGGAACCAATTAATGGATAACATCAGTTGGTCTGTAACATGTATATGTCAGTTGGCCATAAAGCTTTCGAGCCAAAGATGATCCAAACTCTCTTTTGTTGTTACTATTTATGGCTTCTTGGAATTTTCCCATAATTTTGTCACTTAAGAACTAAGCAATTTGTTAAGAAAACTCATATTTAATTGATGTTACCGTGTTGTTGAGAATGAAGTGTTTGACTAAAACTTTAGGTGATTTTTAGTTATATGGAGAATATAAAAAGATATACAGAATTCTCAATATAACCATTTCCATATTAAGGTGATAGATGATGACTCTCAATCATTAATCACTGGATGGTGAATATTTCATTTGAATGGAAGCTTCTCAATTGTTTAGTGACAGAAACTGTCATTTTTATAAATAGTATAGATCTGGCAAATGCAACTAGCAATTTTGAAGTGAATGAGTGCAAGTGAACACATGAAAACAAGGATCTTTAAAGAGAGAACACCTCAGTTGCCAGAGTGCTTATGGTTGTATCCTTCACATCCCTGAGCAAATGTTCCACCCCTGGAAATATTCAAGTTAGGAAAATCAGTCTGCTTTCTTCAGAACTCAGAAGAATAGGGAGAAAAATCATCAAGCAGTACCAATTTCCTCGACTTCATGTGCAGCAATCTCTGATGGCACATGGACAAACACCTTCTGGCTTTTCTGGGTGGCATTCTGTTGCATATCCAGACTCATCAGCAAAACATCCATTGACAATAAAACAAGCATTTCCGCAGACAATCAGTGTCAGAAACCAGTTATCTGTCCGGTACATGGCATATGTGAAAATACATATAAAAAAAGAAATGCCTCTCCGATCAAATATTTTCCACCTCCCATAACATTAAGAACCAGTAACATAGGTGATAGGTTAAGAATTAATATACATAAGAAGAAGTATAAAAGATATAAGATTATATACCTCCTTAACTTCTTCAACGGAACAGTATGCCTTTGTAGGTATACCCAGCTCTTTGGGTTGGACATCAATAATGACCAAGACAGGGTTGGGAACATAACTGCATTTACATTGAAATCAAATTACATGTCAAATTTCAAAGCATGTTTCAAGTGGCAGAATTCATATCATAAAAATCCACTATAAAGTTCAACGTAGAAACAAAAAAGATGAGCTGATATGCAAACATTTTTTTTCCATTCATAACAGGTATTACCTCTCTGAAGTTCCAATAAGAGCAAAAGCACTATATTGCAAAATGTTAAAACTGAAGAGAAATTGAGAAAGTTTTTTCTTTGAACAAGGGTGGTTTCACCAATTTTACTAATCAGTAAGCTAAAATATCCTCACAAGGTACAGAAGATAAAAGTGAAAATGAAGAGACATGAGCACATAAAGAGTGTCCCTGCAGAATCCCTATTCACACTAATTAGAGCTCACTCAACATAAGATATACCCTCCCACTATAAACCATTCCACCATAAATTGTTGCGTATCATACAAAGGTCAAACTTGCCCCTGTAAAAATTGGTAACATCCACATCCGATTCCCATTAAAATCATTCAACAACTGAGCCATTGACTAGTGCCAACATTTCAAAAAACTTGCTAGGGGAAATGCTTATCCAAAAAAAAAGAAAGCTACAAGAAGGAAAATAAACACAAAAGGTGAAAATTTTAAATGAAAATAGAGTTTAGCCAAGTTTCTCTACTATAAATTTCGATAAGAAATATGAAATAGCACTTACTTATGGAACAATTCATGAATTTTAAGGTCATTCTGACGCAGTTTTGGACCTGTGCTATACCAACCCACAACATGCTCCTTAGCTGAAAAAAGACAAGTGAACCAGATCATTGACAACAAGAAAATATAATCATAAAAGAAATAAGGGAGACAAGACAAAACCATAATCATTGAGAAAATGACAAGTTTCTTACCATTTATTCTTTTGAACATGGAAAACATTGCTTCATGGTAATTGTGGTCCAAAAACCAGATGATTGGGTCCTTCTCATCTTCTTCAAAAGGCACTGCAATATAACCATTGAGATCACTATCAGAGACTGGCAATAACTAAAACAAACTCATTCAATTAGATAAAATAAAAACATCTCAGAAAACACAAATTACAGATTACAGTAGAATGACAAAAACAATAAACAGTTTCATGATTTTATATAACGTTAAACAAAGAATTATGATAAAATTAACGATACTAAAAACAGGATCAACAAGTGATAAATATTGGAGTGAACATCAAAGTTCAAAGCCTTAGGGGACAAGCGTCATGAGAGGTGGGAATGCTAACAGTGTTAATTCCCATCTCAGCATTGATAACAATAATACAGGAAAATGCACGAAATTTCAGCATCACTTTTTGATCCATAATATAATCAGTTAACATCTATTGTTGGGTCTGTTTAAAGATTTTTTTTCTTTATTTTATCCCATTTTTCGTTTCTTCGGAGTGTACCCCAAATTTTTAATAACATTTGGTGGTGGTGTTCATACCAGTTTCTCAAAAAAAAAAATATAATCACTTAATATGAAAGATGCATTGGTGCAGGATCTAAAGGGACTCATGATAGGATGACATCAATATATAAAAACCAATGCAACAAGACAGAGGGATGACTAGAATGTCAGGTGTGCTTACAGACATGAGATTTGAAGGAGAATAATTTATTTCTTACAGACTATAGTACTATGTCATGAAAAATTCTATCCAACTATGTAGCTCGACCATTTACAAATACCGCATCACAGTAAACCCTAAAGAAATATCCAATGGCACACTTTCCAAGAACATTCCATATAACACTTGTTGACAATTGATCAAGACTGTTACTTTATCAGATCTAGATGGAGAGATACCATCTAAAACCCGATTCCATCAAACTCAACAATCATCCTCCCTCAACCAATACCAAATAAATCCAACATCTACCAAAACTAATAGCTTTCATATTGTTCCAAAATGTACTATATTTCTACCCATTTCAGTCACTCTCTCTTACACCAAACAAAAACAATGAAATTAAGAGACACTGGATTGATCCATTAACTTGGGTGAAGTAGTAAGCTTGAAATTTGAGATACAAATCCAACCTCCCAACAAGTGATGGTTTTCCTCTTAAACATAAGAACTAAAGGAAAGATCAATGGTTCTCCGTTCTCTTAATACACAAGTAGAGACTTAGACACGAAATCCCTAAAATTCAGAATAAATTGAACACATTTGTTGAGACCATAGGTTGTTTTTTTTCCTTTAAGAAAAAATAGGAGCAATCTTATTAATAAAGAACAAAAAGAGAGAAGGGATCTCCATACAAAGTTCAAAAGAAAGAAGTGAAAGGAAAAGATAGAGAATATGCATATATTTGGGGAAAGGGAGCATGAAGTTCACCTCGTGAACCAAAGATTGCCCATAATAGTAGGAGCGTCCACTCACAGAATCATCAGACCCAATACACAAGGATGGAGGATATCGCCACCCCAGTGTTTTCCAAATAAAACCTCTTTTGTTGGAAGATGCATTCATTACGAGTGATCCAAATACTGCAACTCAACGCATGTGGGACTAGTCATTGAAATTTTGCAAATATGGTCACCTCTCTTGCGCCTGCCACATCTCTTCCATCTCATTAAAGGAGCAATGGGACTCCAGGGCCAAATCCACCCTTTCTCGTACCTTCGTGCTAAAAGAACACCAAAGAAGAAATTGTCTCTAGTTTTCTCTTCCAACTCACAAAGCACACAACTAGCATAGTAACGTGGCCATTATTTTGCATTTCAAGCGATCTGATCAACCTTGGTTTGAGGACTTTGTCGAGTGTGAGAAGCCACATGAAGCACCGCAATTTCAAAGTCACAGGTAATCCCCAAATGAGGCATTCAAAACACATGGCAAGGAAGTTTTAAAAGGGGTTCTTGTTGATATTCCTAGACTATCGAAACCTTTATCCACCAAAACAATACCCTCGGAGACCTAAAAATCCAAAACCCTAATTGACCTCCAATTATCAAACACAAAAGCATACAACAACAAAAAAAGACAAGGAGAGGAGATTGAGAAAGTGAAGGACCAGCGAAGCTGTTGGTGACATCGACGGTGCCCCTGAAGGAGCTTCCGAGGAGGACGCCGACGACGCGCTTGCGGGTGTCGCGGGCGATGCGGTTGTAGTGGTCGACGATGCTGAGGAGCACCAGCGGGTGCACGATCACCTTCTCGATCGGCCTCGCCGAGATCTGCTGCGTTTTTATTACGTCCATCGCGAGAAACACTAGATCCTCTCTCTCGAACCAAAAAAGCTTGGATCGAGAGTTCGCAAAAGCTTCTCAGCTCGTCGTCTCGGACCCTCGGTCGCTCTGAATATGAAGAAAACCCACCGTACAAAGAAACTCTTCGGTCTTTGTTTGTGTGTTTTTGTGAACTGGACCGTATTGAAAGAGTTTTACGCATGGGTGATCATGGGCCGAACGGAGCGGGTCGCGTCATCAAGTTTTGGCCCATAAAAAAAGATTTAAAATAGGAAAACAATTGCGTTTGCCGGGAGTCGAACCCGGGTCTATTGCTTGGAAGGCAATTATCCTAACCGTTGGACTACAAACGCTTCTGATGACTGAACGAGTTCTATATATTTTATATTATATACATAATATTTTCAAACGATTTATATTTTTTGTTTGTATAATTTTTTTAATGAGAAATCTGAACATCCATTGGAAAAACCACTAATACAAAAGGTCACTCACAAACTATATGCATCGGTATTAAAACATGAGAGCAAACCTATAATTATAGGAAAAGAATCAATCATTTAAACAGACAGTCCAGAGAGTTTTGATAATATTTTGATTCTTAGATGTATTTTTAATTTAAGAAATTATTTAAATCCAAATGGAGATTATAGAGGATCTCTGTGCCTCACGTAAAGGATATCCCATCACACTAAGGTGTGACACCTATTTGGGGAGTTAAAACGTTTAAATAATTGTTATAGGTCAAATTTTACTTGCAAATATGTTAAATTATTGTGAATATATTCTTAAATTATCATGCCATTATCTACTTGTAATGAAAATAATAGAAGAGGTATTTGAGGTTAATTAAAAAAGTTTATATCTACAGTGCAAACTCTAAAGACAAGAAAATTTGAATTCAAGTCCAATAGGAACAAATTCATGCTCTAACCAAATGGCAACTCTTGTCTATCATGGCTAACAATATTAAATTATCAATGGGGATAAAGATCCAGTAATTTAGTGATTGACAAGAGAATTCACAAATAGTCACAACAATATCGACCCAAAAAAAACAAAAAAAAAACTTTCATGTTAAGTGATGTTGATTAATCAACACAAACCACACCACACATCATTGCAAGGTATCATGAACTAAAACTAACAACAATTCTTCTTCTTCTTCTTTAGTGCCCACAACAACCATGCAGTAAAAAAAAGCTTTGCAACCCACAATATAAATCCATCAAACACTTCAATCACAGAAGGGATTCATTGAAAAAATTAAAACAGTCGACACAGACAGAGTGTTTCGAGTCTTTGAGAGAAACAAATATACACAAACAGAGACTAATGTAAAGAGAGGCTGCTCTCATTTCTTTGAGAAGAAGCCGCCAAAGCCGCCGTCGCCGTTCTTCTTCTTGGGTGGGACAGATACGGTTGAGGTCTTCCTAGATCCTCCGCTGCCGCTGCCGCCAGTCCCAGACTTCTCTTCAACCTTCTTAAGTATTGGGTCAGTCTCCAGTAGCTGGTCCTGCTTCTGGAGCCCACCAAGTATCCAGTCCAAGAGCCCCTTCTCCTCACCACCTCTGCTTCCTTCGCCGCCGCTGTCGCCGCGTATACTCTCGTACCCGTCACCGCCGCCGCCGCCCCAAAAGCTATGCCCAGTGAAGCCATTTATCCGAACCTCTCTCCCTCTCTGTCTCTGTTTCTGTCTCCTCTGGTTTGCTCAGTCTCTTTGATTGGGTGAGATTTTTTTTTTGTAATCCGTTTGTTTTAGTTGGGAGGAGAGGAAAGATGAACCGTCGGATGGGGGATTGAGGATTTGGATCGAACGGTAGATGTTGGTCGGGGACGTGGGTGCGTTTGAAAGCTTGAGCTCTCCACATGCGCCTTATCTTTTGGACCAACAGAAACAGTAATTTTGAATGGAAAATAATCAGAGGCTGACATGCATCCTGAATGGATAGAAATTGATTTAATTAATTAAAGTTTTGATCTTTTTATGATCAAATTGACATGAATGAATCACAAAAATAATAGTATCCCAATGATAGAATAACATATCTTCTTATGATTGTGTACTGTTAAAAATTTGATTAAATTTTTTATCATAAGATGAACACTGGTTATGCACCATGTGTAAATATACTTTCAATTTAAAATTTTTTATGATCAAATTTACATGAATGAATCACAAAAATAATAATATCCCAATGATAGAATAAAATGTCCTCTTATATTGTTTACTGATTAAAATTTGATTAAACTTTTTATCATAAGGTTGTGTGCCATGTGTAAATATATTTACGGTTTAACTTGATGAACTTGAGATCAAAGGTCAATTTGGTTCCCCTGCTTATTTTATAAGGAACCAATTAATTGGTTGGCTGGTTAATGTATTTTTTTTACTCAGATTAATTATATAACATATTTAAGCATGAAAAATGATAGAAAATTCGATTTAAATATGAGAAAAAACCCCCTTACTAACCATCTTTAAGATAAATATATTCAAAATTTAACTTTTTATGTACATCACTAATAAAAATGAATAACAATAGCACGTTAATATATCTATTGATAATAAAATAAAATAAAATATAGTATGAGAGTAACAGTCATTACAAATATGAACCATTGTCATAGAATTTGAACTTTCGACTGATCAAGATTACATTTCCACCAGAATTAGTGTTGTTCAGTACAGTGGCACTGCCACTCCTGTATTATGGTCGTAGTTAATATACACTTGCTATAACAAGAATGTGTTTCTAAATGATAGCCCAGTTAAACATACACCAGGCCCAGAGTCAAAAGGGGAGTCCAAAGCGAGCCCAATCGTCAACATTGCAGTACGACTTCGTCACTCTCATATACAGAAAGCAAAAGATGATAAACGAACAACAAGGACGCGATGAAATTCATCAGTTTGGCAAGATATTGAATAAGCTCCAACACCTGAAAACTTCATTTGAGAGCCTGACAATGTCCATGAATTCGAAATACCTAAGAATCAAATAAAACAGATGAGAACACCATAACTACTTGTTTCACTGGTGAAAGAAACAACATTGAAGAGTTCTAGTTCACCACAGCATACATGAAGATATATTTTTCCTGCAGAACTGTCGAAATTCACCCAGCAGCTGGTGTCCATCCAATACATTAGGACCATTTCAACCATCCCTGTTTACTTGGCTGAAATAATATGAGACGAATCCTTCAGAAATATTCAGAACGCTCAGTGAAATGGATGAGTTGCTTCAATTGGGTCATTGGTAATTTGTTAACCAGGGAAGATGGTAATGCATTTTGGAAATGATATGTCCATTGAAAGAATGGTATTTTGTATATAAACTACACATAAGGAAACTTAACATACACAAAAATCCTCCTCACATTCTAGTCAGGGTTGGCTTTACGCATCAAAATATGATCCATCATGAATCAAGATTAACTTTTAACCACAGGCACTCGTCTACGCTATCACATGTAGATTGGTGCCAAAACCCTAGGAGGGCAAGTTTGCATGCAAGAGAAGGGGCCTGCCATGAAGCCAGTTAGTAAAATATAGAACCTGCCTTGTTAGTTAGGTAGTTATATAGCACAAAATTCAACAAAGCTTTTTAAAAGAAATACAAACAAATTAAAATTATATGTCCATTGTACATTTAGTAAAGGGCTGAATTAATATGCCTTAACAATACATTAGCAACTTTATGAACATTGTAACTAATGATGACTCAATAAATTAAATGCTCTTACATCTTTGAAATATAAAGCAACATTTAAATGAAAGATCCACATTGGCTGAATTATCACTAGCTGATAAATGACATTCTAAGATGTACATTACCTTCATTGTCCACAAGTTGATAAATGAAGTTCTAAATCAATCCAATCATCTGGAATGTGTGCGTGTGTTGGAAACAACCGGCAAGAATTCTACCACAATTTGGTATATTTTTTATGGTTTATACATAGAATAGCATGCATTAGTGTATTAGATATCTACTTTGTTAAATGAAGGTACCCATTCATAAAAATAACATGTGAACAACGGAGATATATAATTTGAATTATTCCTCTTTGTTAGACACAATTACAAACTATTTTTCCATCTCAAATTGTATCATAAAAAGGTCAAATAATCATGCACTTTATTAAATTATTAGATGTCTGGACTTGAATTATGTTCCCCATCTGACAGTATTGTGGCAGAAAAATTCTGATTCAAGCTAGCAATCTTCAGTTAAGGAAAAAAGATTGGAAAACTAACTATGGAGACTGAAGAAAGAAGAAAAGATGGGCATCCAGAAATTGCCTTCTTAATACTTGTATGGCCTTATGACTAAAAAGCCTAATAATGGTTGAGAGACTACCTATTACTAGAGAGACAAACAGGTTTGTTTCAAGTTGACAGAGTAGCAAAAATGCATCTAAATGCCCTCTTGAATTCTTCCAATTTCCACCTCAATGTTAACAAAGCCAATAGCATGTTGGCTTTGTTTCGGGTCTGGACTCTCCGTGTAAATTTCTCTTTTACTCAGGAGGTCCAGGCGATAGGTCCAGGTGATAGATAGTTTTTATTGACTAACTAGGTCCATTGTACTTTCGTTGGGAGCTGTCTTTCTTTGAAAATTAAGTCAGACGCCTACCATTTATCTAAAAAAAACATCAGGATATTCACCCTGTTGCATTGTACCAAACAATTCTATATAGGATTAAAAAAGTTCTTTACATTCTTCTTGTAATGTAAAAGACACAACCACTTGATACAATAATCACCAGGCATTTTTCATATTTATCGACGACACCCTCCACCATATAATACAAAATAAATATCCTCAGTCCACAGAAAAAGTACCTACATTCCATTACTTAAATAGTGTTGGCAAGTAAGTGATAATGGCCATGGAAGTGAATCCCATAAAACCCCTCCAACTTCATTTTTAACAAAAACATTGCCAAAGCTTGTAGAAATTGGTTCTTTGAATAATCACAAGCACACATAATTTTGCAACATGTAGGATTCACAGACCAACAAAATAAATTCATTAATCAAGAACTACAAATGTTGCACAACAATCATACAATTACCTAACTCATCAACACCACTACAAGTAGAACTTATAAACCCAAACTAACCTGAGAACAGGCATCACGAGATGAACACAACACCGGATGATTCTGAGCTCTCCCACACCTCGACCCCTTCCACCCCTTCCCTACAAACAAACAGCCGGTTCCCGCCGCCCTCCATCAACCTAATCACCCCTCTATCCGAATCCCCCTCCTTATCCACCCAATTCTTCCTAAACGTCCTCTCCGTCACCCTCTTCTCCCTATCCTCCTCCACCTGCGACCACACCCCCAACGCCCCTTCCCGGCTGACAAACACCTGCCGTTGATAGCAATGCAACACAGTCGTCGCACCCCCTCCACCACCACCACTCACTCCCCTCAAAACAGGGTTTGCCTCCTCCAAATACACCCACGGGTCCTCCCCGAGCATCCGCAAATCCGCAATCGCCACGTCCCCTGACTTCGAGCACACCTTAAACATGGCCGACTCATCCGAGTTGACGTCCACGTCTGCGAAGGTGTCGCCGAACCGGCTGCTCCTCCCCGACCCAGGCTCACTCGTCTCCCACACCGCGTCCCCTGACCGCACGTCCCACAACCGTACGTACCCAGAGTACCCGAAAGCGCCGGAGCTGATCGCGACGGAGAAAATCAGGTTCTTCTCGGGGAGGTGCCGTAGTTTACCTGGCACGGCGGTCTTGGCGGATCCCCCGCTCTGCCGTCCAATGAGGGAGGAGATGGTGAGGGTTGAGCGATCGACAGCGGCGATGCTGTTCTCGCGGTGGGGACACTCGAAGGAGGCGAAGATGGTGGGGCCGAAGGGGTCATCGTCGGGGGCGATGGCGACGACCGTCGCCTTGTGGACGCGGGGGTCGGAGGGATCGGACCACTGCGCGGACCCGGCATGGAGACCACCGTAGAGGGAGTAGAGGTGGAGGCCGGGGGAGACGGGGGAGGCGACGGCGGCGAAGTCGGGGCGGACGCGGCGGAGAGCGGAGATCTCGTCGAGGTGGGTGCGGATGGTGGCGGAGTGGAGGAGGGACCAGTCGTAGGCGGAGACCTGGCCGCCGTGGGCGATCCAGACGGATCCGTCGGAGGATGAGACGCCGCCGGAGGCGGAGAGGGCGGAGGGGAGGGCGTCGGAGGAGGGGGAAAGGGTGGTGACGATGGAGGCGTCGGTGGCGAGGAGGGGGGGAGGGGAAAGGGAGGAGCGGAGGAGGTGGTCGAGGCCGTAGAAGGAGGCCTCGTCGGAGAGGTAGTGGCGGTGGAGGGTGGAGGAGGAGGGGAGGCGGCCAGAGCGGAGGAGGGAGAGGAGGGCGGAGAAGGCGTCCGGATCACGGTCTATGAAGATAGGATCGGAGGAGATCGGACGGTTCGAGAGGGCCCAGAGGAGGGAATCCGGGCCACCGGACCGGAGGGTGGAGACGGTGGTCTCGAAGAGGCGGCCGCCGACGTTGAGACGGATGCGGTCGCCATCGCTTGGTCGGAGATCGGGGGCATCTTCGGAATTCGAATCGTCCATTTCGATCGAATTTATAAATTTGTTGTATTTTTTGGGGACTGATAGTTGACGATACAATGCTTCGCTTGATACTGACGAACACGATGATTGTTAGAAGAATATTCCATCTCAATAAATATGTTATTCAACAATAACATTTGAAAATTTAAAATAATATTGAGTTCTTGAAAAAAAAAATTTGATAATTTACCCGTTTTACGAGGAGATGAAAACTAATTAACCCTTGTTTTTAATTAAATGACTGAAGTGCCCTTTACGGTCTGCGTCCAAACACTTCAGACAAACTTACCAACGCCTTCACAAAAAGATTACTAAAATACGCGTCGAGATTTATTAAAAGGTCCCTCAAATACACAGTTTTATACATACATACTTATCGTCAAACATGTTTATTTATATATACAGTGCATCTTATACTATTGCAGTGAATAAACAAACTATTTAAGGATCACTTTTAAATTACAAATGAGACTGCAAAACAAATTAAGTTAATTGATGACCCATAATAAACTTTAGGGAAGTCTAGTGTATCACTCCACCCAATTATTGTGTCTAAACCCTCTCTCAATAAAAGAGTTCTCTTAGTTAGGGGTAATAAACGAGTCGAACGAGTCAAGCTTTGACTTGTTCATGCTCAACTAATTTAACATCAGACTCAGCTCGGGCTGAGCTCGCATCAGGCTTAGCTCGTTGGACTCGTGAAAAACTCAGTTGAATCTCAGCTCGACTCGTTTGTTACTCAGCTCGACTCGTTTGTTAAACAAACTAAGCTAAAGCTCGAATCAAAGCTCGGCTCGGACTCATTTAACTAAAATAAAACATTGTTTAGCATTTGACAAGTCACATTTCACAAATCACACCTTGTACATGTGAAAGTGAACATAAGCTCGGACTCGACTCGTTTACAAACTAAGCTTTAAAAATTGTTCAAGCTCGACTTATTTGTCTAATTGAACAAGCTTTGAGCCAAGCCCGAACTGCTCGGCTCGTTTACCAGCCCTACTCTCAGTGTGTGAAAACACATGGCTCCACCAAACACTGCTCATATCTAGTACATGGTGCCATGTCATGAAAAGTTGGAAACCCAACACAAGGCAAATCAGTGACAGTGAAAAAACAGCAAATGCTACAGATCCTCCTGAAAATCATTAATCCAAAAAAGGAACAATAAGGGATACAAGCTTAATAGAGGATATTTCCCCAACAGATGTCTTCTCAGAACAAAAACTGTCTTCAAAAACTTGAAATGAAACTCAGGTACCTGACCATGATAAAAAAAATAAAAATATATGTAAGAACAAAATTGAAAGGCACATACAATTGAACGCTAAGGTTTGCATTTGTTACCTGCAAAAGCAAATTCTTGAAAGAACTACAGAATCTGGGCGGCGGTGTTCAATTTCTCTGCTATGGTGAGCTGTGTCCTAGTGAGGCTTGACAAGTAGAGTAACAAGAGGTGGTCCTAAACAAAACAATTTGAGCAAAACATAAGCAATGATGAGAGGTGACAAAATACTCCTCCAGCCTAATCATATCTATAATGGTGTCATTACCTGTAACCTATCATTCAAGAGTTTATCGAACGTGGCTGGAGACATTTTTGGAACCAAGGCAAGAGAATCCGAAATGGATCGTCCAACATTGTTATCTGGTTCCACTCGTCCTTCCTAAAAGGTATGGTTCAGAATGTTATAATTCAGAACAAAGAGTGAAAACAAAGAAGGAAATGGAAACAAATAAAAGGAGGGGAAGCAATCCCACCACAACATCATCAACATATTTGTAAACATCGTCAATCAGCGCAAGCAGTCGCTGCACTGAAGCTTCCATCCCTTCCAGATCACTAGGGAGCTTGTCCACCACCGGAGTCTTTAGAATATCATCTGCAAAATATAGAAAAAGATTACCAGTAGTACTTACTATTAATCATCTGACTGGAACAGTACAACTCTCTTCATTTGGAATATTTGGGACAAGGGAAGACAATAAAAAAGAAATGAGCTGCAGAATTCTACACATTGACAGGACATCATTTCTGTTAAGAATCTATAAAACTGGTGAAAAGATGGAAACATAAGGTTGTAACCATTTTGGAACTAAAATGATAAACTTACAGCCAACTCGTTCAGCTTCGACCATCCGCAGATCCAGAGGAATTTCATGAAATTGTGCTGCAAGTGGTTGATCTCCAAGGGATAAATTTATAGAGACATAAGCTTTGATGGAAGCCTCACCACTGTTGAATCCAGTGTCAACAGTCAGATGTATAGGGTTGGTCACCTCACTTGCATAAAAATCATGGATTAATGCACTACCCCCTGTTAAGCCAAAACCTGTTGAATACCTGCAAAAAATCAAGTGTCATTATAGGACAAGTTCGCCGACATTTTACAAAAGATGATATGCATCTGCCATATAATGACCAATTTTACCGAGCTTGAATCACTGTAAATCAACTTATATATCTGTCATACCAAAATATTACTCTATATCCACATTAGTAAATTTGAATAATTTTATCCCATTGGTCCTCAAGGAAGAAGACAAATTGTTTCTCCTCCAGATAATATAATTTAGAATATGTGGGAGGAGAAGGATCATGGCGGCGAAGACTTCCCTTTCCCCGACTACGGTAATAACAACGGCGAAGACCTTCATGAAGATGGCGGCGGTAAAAGGGAAAGCGAAGGAGACGGCCACGGAGTCGTTGCCAGAGCAGGAGAAGAGGAGGGTTGCAGAGCAGGAGCAGAGGAGGGTTGCGCGAAGGAAAGATGTGTGGCTAGGAGAGACGAGCAACGTGAGGGTTTCTCCTCCTCCCGGGGGGGGGGGGGGGGGGGGGTTCCGTGAAAAGGAGGGGGGCTGGACAGTGGTGAGCAGGAAGAGGAAGTGGGCGACTGGAGGGCGGAAGGTGGAGGTAGGGAAGTTTTCGAAGCCCAGGGAGACTAAATGCTTCCGATGTCTTGGTTGGGGTCATCTGGCTAGGGCCTGTCGAGACCCCCTGGCTTGTGAGGGTGCTCTGCCCTCGGTGGAGTTAAGGTCGGTGGCGCCCAGTCCTGTGGGGTCAAATGCTCCGATAATAGATATTCCTTGGTCTTTGGAACTTGCACAAAGGGAGGAGATGTTCAGGCGTTCCCTGATCATGGCGTGGCAGGGGAATGGGGAGGTTCAGTGGTCTGAGGTGGAAGGGGTGATTCAGAGGAGGTGGCCGATGTGCTTGGGACTCATGTGTTGGTCTTTGGGACCAAGGTCTGCCCTCCTTCGTCTCCCAAATGAGAAGGCGGTTTCCCTCCTTCTCAGAGTCGCTTCGCTTGCCATGCCTTTTGGGACGGTGAACCTCTTGCCTTATGAATGTGGTGTTGGTGGTTCCCAGGGGGGCGGTCTTCGGGTGGAGGTCTTCCTGCGAGGGCTCCCACTTCTATGGAGGACAAATGAAGTGATCCGGAAGGTGGTTGGCCTTTTTGGGCACTTGGTGGATTTCTCCGAAGTGGTGGTGGAAGGGGAGGAGCTGATGGCGGTTCGGGCTAGGGTCTGGGTTAGGGTAGGGGAGGTTGTTCCGTCGGTAGTGGTGGCGAATTTGGACGGGTGGCGAGTGGATCTTTCTGTGGAGTTGTATGGCAAGGGATCCCCGGCGTCCTACGCCGAGGTCTAGAGGGGGCAGGGCGGGGTGGGGTTGGGGGTGGTGAAGGATGTGGTGGGGATGGAGGTGGGCTGCTCGGGGAGGCCGACGAAAGCCGATGTGGCGAACGCCTTTGGGTCTCGACCGATTCGTGGGTCAGACTCGGGCGAGTCACGGGTCGCACCAGGTCGGTGGGGAGGGTCAGGTGGCAGGGGGTGGAGGGGTGGTCAGAGGAGCAGAAGGAGTGGGTTACTGCGGAGGGTGGTTCGTTTCGTCAGAGGGGCGGTGCGGTCAGATATTACAGGGGACGTACCACGTAAAGACACTTTATTGCAGGGGGAGATGGTGTGTTCTGAGGAGGTGGGTCCACGTGGCCGTAACTGTAAGGAGGAGCTCCCTATGGCCCCTGTCCGGCGCTGCAAAACCACCTCGCCTCATTGTAGACAGAGGTCACCAAGAAGGGTTGGTGGTACTTCCAGAAGGGGTGAGGAGTCAGGGGCATTTAATAGGGATTGGCGTGTGGCGATAAAGGGAAAGGAACACCTGGCAATTGATGGGACTGCTGGATGTCCTTTATTAGGTGGGCCTGGGCTGGTCCCCTTGGATAGTTGGGCCTCGTCTCCTGGTGGGCTTCACTTGGCTAGGGAGACTACTATGTGTGGGGATCCTACTCTGGACAGGGCCCCTCCAAATGGGCCTGGCCCTCTCAGCCCCGAATCTGACCATTTAAATGGTGGGGATTGGGCCAAGGTGGTGGACAGCTTGGGGTCCTCTATTAGCCCGGCTGGATCCATTAACATATCTCCAACAGGGGAGAAACATTTGTCGCAGGGAATGTCGGATGGTCTGGTCTCCCCCCTGGTGGATGGAGCGCCTCCGGTTGAAGAGGCTCCTCGAAGGAGAATCCAGTCAATAATCATTGGGAGCATTGAACTCTCCTCGGGGAGGAATGCAGTGTCTCAAAGTTCTATGCAACTCCGGGAAATTGGAGCTTCCGACTTGACATCTCCTTGTCCCCCCAGGGTAGTGGAAAGGTATGTCAGCTCACAGGGGGATTTTGAGGATGAAGACGACGGCAGTGGGGGGGAGGAGACCCGGGGGGTAGTGGTGCCGCTGACACCGGTGTCCTCATCTGATCCGGCTCAGCCTCGTGATCTGGAGATTGAATTTAAGGGTTCTCCTGCATGCTCGAAGGCACAGAAGGTGGGATTCCTTGTTCTGGATCAGTCTTTCAAAGGAAGGTTCAAGGACTTTATATCGGAGGAGAGCTTTGAGTCGGCTAGAAAGTCGACGAGTGAGGAGGCTTCGACCTAAGGACTGGCGGTCCAAAGGGGTTTGGGTATCCAATCATCTTATGTTTAATATTCTCAACTGGAATATTCGCGGTTTGCACGACCGCTCCAAGAAGGCGACTGTTAAAGATTATATTGGGGCTAATAATATATCTTTATGTTGTCTCCAAGAAACTAAAATGGAAGTGGTGGATCAGGGAGTCATACGATCTATTAGTGGTGGAAGATTTCAGGAGTTCGCTTTCAAACCATCAGTGGGAGCGTCTGGAGGAATTCTTATATGCTGGGATGAACGGTTTTGGCATATGCTGGACTCTAGATGTGATGAGTTTGATCTTAGAGGACAAGGCATCACACTGGAAATGGATCTGCTCCTCAGTATATGGTCCTCAGATGGACAATGACTGGGCTAAGTTGTGGATGGACCTTAGTAAAGTCAAGGAGGACTGGAACCTCCCTTGGTGCATCCTTGGGGACTTCAATGTTACTAGGTGGGTGGAGGATAGAAACCGGGAGGGACGGGTATCTGCGGCGATGGAAGACTTTTCGGCTTGGGTTGATGGGGAGGGGCTAACCGATGTGGCCTTATCTAATCAGTCTTTTACTTGGAGCAACCTTCGGGAGGTGCCGTCTTTGGCACGGCTGGATAGGGTGCTCATTGACTCGGAGTGGGAGGAAAGGTTTCCTCTTTGCTCACTGAGGTGTTTGCCCCGAATTTATTCTGATCACTCGCCACTTGTGCTGTCTGGAGGTGCTGCTGTGCGTTGGAAGACCCCCTTCCGGTTTGAAAACTGGTGGATGCAGTGTGAAGGGTTCCATAGTCGGGTGGTGGAATCTTGGAGGGTGGAGGTGCAGGGTTTTAGGGGGGCGAAGAGGGTGGCTTACAAGCTTAAAAGGCTTAAATTGGCACTGAAGAGCTGGCACCGTGAGGAATCAAGGAAGCGCAGATCAAGGCAGAAAAGCCTCCTCGCACAGATTGCTGTCCTTGATGGCTGGGAGGAGGCGGCTTCCTAGAAGAGGAAGATCGAGCTGCTCGTAATGCGTGTAAAGGGGAGTGGGCCTCACTGATGCGCATGGAGGAGACAGAGTGGAGACAGAGGTCAAGGGCGGTTTGGCTCAAAGAAGGGGACAACAACACAAAATTCTTCCATAAAGTTGCAAGTCAAAGACGCAGAATCAATTCAATTGAGCACTTGATGGTGGATGGGAGGTATATAGAGACTAGGGAGGAGATTCAGGACTCCCTTGTTGAGCATTTTACAAATGCCTTCCGTCCTCACCAAGGGTGGTGCCCCACCTGGATTGATGAAGAGCTCAATAGGATTCCAGACCACTGCTTGCATAGCCTGGAGGCAGATTTCTCAGAAGATGAGGTAAAGGCAGCAATCTTTGGGGCTGAGGCGGACAAAGCCCCCGGACCCGACGGCTTTGGCTTGCGCTTCTTCCAAGTATTATGGGAATGTGTAAAGAGTGATGTTATGGACATGCTAGGGGAGTTCTATATGACTTCACAGGGGATTGGTGGTCTCAATGCTACTTTCCTTGTTCTAATTCCAAAAAAGGAAAGTGCGGTGGCAATCGGGACTATAGGCCGATCAGCTTGGTCAACGGCAGTTACAAGATCCTCTCAAAGATCCTGGCTAATAGGCTGAAGGAGGTGATTGGCTACCTAGTGGACGAGTGTCAGACGGCGTTCATTCCCGGTCGTCTTCTCCAGGATGGATTTATGACCGTGCAAGAATGCATCACAGCAGTTCATAAGGACAAGAGGAAAGGTATTGTCCTAAAGTTAGATTTTGCGAAGGCATACGACAATGTCAGATGGGATTTCCTCTTCCATTTGTTGAGTTGTCACGGGTTCGAACCAAACTGGATCAGAATGGTGAAGGCTTGCGTGACAACGGCGAAGGCGTCGGTCCTAGTGAATGGCTCTCCTCACGGTTTCTTTCATATGCACAAGGGACTACGACAGGGTGACCCCCTTTCTCCTCTTCTATTCGTGATTGTTGTAAATGCTTTCAGTAGAATGTTGAAAATGGCAGAATCGGAGGGTTAGGTGGTCGGTCTCCGAGCTATAGTGGGTGGATCCCGGACGTTGCTAGTGCAATATGCTGATGATGCTATCTTACTATGTGAGGCGGAGGAAAGATCCATTAGAGGGATCAAGTTTGTTTGTAGGTGCTTTGAGCTAGTATCGGGACTCAAAATAAATTATCACAAAAGCTCGATGTCTGGAATAAATGTGGAGAACAGCGTTTTGAGGAGGTTTGCGGGAATCTTGGGGTGCGAAGTTCAACCATTTCCCCTGAGGCATTTGGCCTCCCTCTCCACCTTGGGAGGATGCCAAAGGCAGAATGGACACCGCTGATTGCACGCCTAGAGAGGAGGCTCGAGGGATGGCAGAGTCGCTTCTTGAGCTTGGGAGGCAGGCTTACTCTTCTCCAATCAGTACTGTCAAACCTACCCATCTATTTTTTGTCCTTGTTCATGATCCCAAAGGGGGTCCTTAGGCACTTGGATGGGTTGCGTCGGCGCTTCCTTTGGAGAGGGGCGAAGGAGGTTCGAAGGAGGGTTCATCTCGTGAATTGGGGAGTCGTGTGTCAAAGTAAAAAAGATGGGGGTGCGGGCATCTCTAATCTAGAAGACATGAATCGCGCTCTCCTCAACAAATGGTTATGGAGGTGGTTAGACAACCAGCAGCTGCCTTGGTGTCGGATAGTGCGAGAAAGATATGGATGTGGGGTGTCTCATGTGGACAGATTACCGCGTATTTCGGGCAGACTCTCTAGGATTTGGAGGGGCATTATTTCGGGCTCGTCTGATTTCATCGCAGCGTTGCGGTGGGCGTTAGGAGCTGGGGACAGGATCTCCTTTTGGCAGGATGTTTGGATGGGTGATACTACGCTACGGGAGCAATTCCCTCGCATCTTTCAGATAACAACAAACACGGGTGGTGCGGTCTGCCAATTCTGGTGTGCTAGAGGGGAGATGGGATACTGGGAGGTTCTAGTACGACGTAATCTGCACGATGAAGAGGTGGATGAATACTTGAGGATCCTGGAACTACTACAAAGTGTGAAGCCTGATCAGTCCAAGAGGGATAGGATTTTGTGGGCTCCAAACCATCGGATGGCTTTTCAGTCCGGAGCTGCTATGCTTGGCTGAGGAGATCTCGCCAACGGGAGTGGTGGTGGGACAAAAGAGCAAGGAGATCTGGGGATGTAAGGCTCCGTTGAAGGTTAAGGCCTTCCTCTGGCTCATGTACCAGCAGAAACTCTTGACCAAAGTGTCTATCGCTCGGTGGGCACCTATGTTGGACAAGACTTGTGTTTTGTGTGGCTTAGAGGAAGAGTCGGTGGAGCATTTGTTTGTTCTCTGTCCGATGACACAGGAGGTGTGGAACTGGATGTGCATTGCATCGGGATTGGCGGGCCCTCTTTCCTCACTTGAGGAGATTTGGAGAGCAGGTAGAAGGCTCCGTCAGCAGGGTGATCGAAGTCCTACTGGCAAGGTGACACAGCTTTTCGTCCCTGCAGTGGTATGGGCCATATGGCTGACACGAAACCATGCAATCTTTCGAGGCGGTCGTCCTTATGTTGAGAATATTAGGGACTCGGTGGTGCGCTTCGTTCTAGATTGGGGAAGATGTTGTGTGGGGGTGTCCTCCCTCAGTTTTTCGGGCGATAACTTTGTAATGCATGACTAGATAGTGTTTTGTGGGGTACATCTTAGTTTGCGACCTCCTCAATTTAAGATGTAATTGCGTGAAGTTTATACGCAGGGCTAGTTTGTATTTCCTTTGGGTTTTCACCCTCCTATTTATATGAGAATGGAAACCTACCATTAACCATAAAAAAAAAAGAATATGTGGGAGGATGTGGAAGATATAAAGTGCTTTTTCATTAAGGGTCATTCGGCATTCATTCACGTTCTCCTTCTGCTGGAACACCCAGGTTAGTGGTGTTTGGAGTCCTCCAGTCCTATGGTCATTCTTGGATATCCCACGCAATATTTTCTTCATCTCCCATTTCCATGATCTATTGGAATTGGATTCATGGGAAAGGAGGAATTCCACTACTGACCAGGCTTACCAAACTAGCTGAGTGTAGTTATTACAAAAGTATTTGGGTAAGGCAAAGATCTTTTTGGGGGCAAGAATATTGCTTTTTCCAATTAAAGACATCCAAATAATCCAGGAAGCAATGTTGAACTTCCGCATTATGGTTTCTCCAGCAATGTCATGGAACATATGGTTATTGTGGTGCCCGATTTTTTCCCTATCGATACCACGATTGATAGGAACTATGATCAGCATGCAAAAGAAGGGATTTAAAAAACAAGAGGACAAAAACTCCAACATTCAAGTCAATAGTTAAGTGTAAAAAAAAATATTTCTCATTGTACTTTAATTACCTCTTTTGCCTATTTATAGTGGGCTTTTGACCATTGATTTGAATCCTTCCAAGAATCATGAAATTCACCTTGATTTGTAAATCTTGATTGATTGCATTCAAATTTGAATGAATATTGCGGAACCCCTTCTTCATGACATTAATTGAGGGCGAACCTTCTATATGGCATTAATTAAATGAGAATTTTTTGGATCCTATAAATCGCAGTGTTCTCAAAGATATGAACAATCTCTCCTAGTCCTTCTGCACTGTACCATCAAATCATTCTATTGACAGGGACCCCTATTTAACTTGTATTGGTGATTGGAGCGTGTTCTACTGAAGAGTCGATCAAAAAGATTACATTCGACGCCTAGTGTTTAGACGCAATCCAAGATTGATCTCATAGTTTGGTGCCATTTGTGGAAAACGCAATGAAAGAACTTCCTATCTTTCTGAATATCAGATTCAAGGAGAAAACAACCAACAAATGAATGACCAATCAAATGAAGAGATGATCAAATGAAAGATCAGAGTAGCCTGGACCGAACGACTTGGTCAACACTCGATTATTTTGTTTATCAGCCATTCCCAAGTGAAGCTGATGGTATACAGGTCACACTGAACTATTTACTCAATACTTGTTTAAGGGTCACACAGAGGCAACTCAAGTCGGACAATACTGATGAACAGCCCAAAGGCTACACATCAGCATTCTATAGAAAAGGAGATATATGGCCAGTTGAAGCCGAATGATACCCCTATCAATACATTTTCCAAGAAGAGTCCACACACAGTAACATTCATCAAAAAAGGGAGAGAAAAAAGGGCATTTGTAGGACCCAACCTCTAATTGATGCTGCCACATGAAGGATCACCCCCCCCCCCCCAATTTAATGGTGCCATGAAGAAAGATCACCCCCAAGCTTTAAAACAGATGCAAGCGTTAACAAGAACATCTCAATTACTATAACTTATGTCAACATCTAGAAGAAAACATTATTAACTTCTAAGGAAACTTTCAAAAAAAAATCCCATGTTTTGAAAAAACATTTACACTGAACAATTGACTCAACATATACATTAGTAGAAAGACATAATCAACTCCATCAATTGCACCAAAGATCATATCCTACATATAAACCATAAAGAAAATGCAAATACAGTCTATTCCATACGCATCTTACAATCTCTTTTGCTCATGTTTACTTCGAGCCATATAGAATATAACATAGGCAGATACATAAACCAAACAGCTAACTAGCTCCCACAAATATTCTTTTCATCAAAAGGCATCAATTTCACAACCACTGAATCACAACCTCACAACATGGTTAAACTCAAACAAACCCATTAAAAAAACAGATTTCGCAATCCAATTTGAAGCGATATGGCATATTAAAAAAGAGGATCCATTACCATCCAACAATGACTTCCTTAGGATTCACTTTCTGGTGAGACAAAAGCATGTTGTGGTGGTATTCGATATCCAACGCAACCTTCAATAAAACATATAAAACACCCAAATAAAAAAAAGCAAATCCACCAAACCCTAACAAGCTCAGCTACACAATTAAACCCTAGAAAACAAAAAAAGGGAGGGAGGAGCAGATCCGGACCTGGTCGGAGGACTCATTGTGGGGAACGGCGTACGAATTGCGGATGTCGACGGTCCCGTCAGCGGAGACGGAGCCGAGGAGGGTCCCGATGACCCTCTCCGCCTGGTCGGGCCGACGGACGTAACAATCGCAGATGTTGAAAACCACGAGGGGATGGACCCTCGCCGAGAGGCTCGCCGACGAGGGGAAGAACTGCAGCACCGTCTGCTCCGCCGCCATCGTCGATCGAGAGAGGTAGGTCGACGGAAGGGGTTTTTCTTCTGGCCGAGCGAGTTGGGGACAGATATATATAGATGGGTTGAATGGGCCGGGCTGCGCCGGGTCAGTCTTCGCTGTTACTGGCCTGTCAACGGGTCTGGTCTAAACCCGGACCCGACCCGACCTGAACCCGATTTGGACCCGACCCGGCGGACCCGAACAAACAAACGGATCGAGTCCGGGTCCACCCCGCCCCGACCCGTTGGATCCGAGACCTGATTGTTTTATTAATTAAGACTATTAGTATTAGTTGATACATAATTTTATTTCTTACTTAACTTATGTTTGTATCCATAAGTTCATAAATCATAATCATAATTATAACATTTTTTGATTATGTTGATGCTGCAACTTGTAAGAATTTGATTGTTTAATATGTAATAAGCTTAGTAATGTATTGTCGTCTGTTTGTTTTGGACAATTAACTTATTAGCTTTTGAATTTGTATAATTAATTAGTTTGTTGCATGATTTATGTTTATTATTTTAGTTAATATGTTGGTGTTTATTGTTTTGAATGTTGTTTAGGTTAATATTGTTTTGAATGTTTGTATAATTAGTTATCTTTATTGTTTAGGTTAATATGTTTTTTATGTTAGTGGTTATTGTTTTGGATATTGTTTAATAATTCATTTACTTCTTTTGAATTGTATGATTATGTTCAAACATAGTCTCATTAATAATAATGTTTTATTACAAAAAATTTCAAATAGAATGATAAAACAAACAAATACATGAGCTCATTCTCTTTTTTTTCTTTTTTTTTTGCCAACCATCCGGGTCGGGTCGGACCCAGACCCGACGGGTCCGGGTCCAGGCCCACATTTCCCTGGACCCGCCGGGTCTTACCACGGGTCGGGTCGGGTGGACCATCCCGACCCGACCCAGACCCGACCTGTTGACAGGGCTAGCTGTTACACACAAAACGGCCAATACAACCCACGGTGACTAGGTAGACCCGTAGACCTTGTAGGATTTTTTTTAGACTTCGTACAATTTATTAAAATATATATTTTATATTATATAAGTATAGTACAATAAACATCTCATTATGTGAGATATACAATTCTAAACTGAAAAAAAAAGTCCAAATTGCATTTGGTATGGAAATAGAGTTCGGTATAACATTTTCCTTTCCTTATATTGGGTTCAACTAGATTGTGAAAAAATATGTTCAGTCTGGTTTGTGATCTCGTTTGTAAATTATTGACCATTTTGATTTTTGTAATATATTTATTTTAAAGAATTCATATAATTATGAAAAATGAAATGTATATCTAGATAAATAAATACATATTTTATTTTTTTGAATGAACAAAAATATTTTAATCAAGTATACACGATGTTAGTGGAATATATACTGCAATAATATAATATATTCTCCATCAATGGAGTGCATAGTTGATCGGGCGATTATCTCCAAACTACAGATTAGGTAGTAAACATGATTCAAGTGTATTAGCAGTAAAAGAAAATGTCACATTTAACCCATTTGCAGTCTCATTTACGTGCACAAGTTTATTTGTTTTTAAATTGTATATTTAACTAACAAAATACAATTTTGTTATAAAAAAAATATATTCAATACTCATACAAATTAATTACATTTTTTTACAATTTTTGTAAATAAATATATACTAAAATAGAAATAATAGAATATATATACATAATTCTAGTCTTATATGTATCGATAGTAAATCATTGAAGCATATTCATGTTAATGAGTATGTGCTTTGATAAAAAAAATTATATTTTTTTATAAATACATCGATACAATTCGTTAAATTATGTGTTTCATTTTTTTTATAAAAAATATATATCGTTGAATAATGTATATTATTTTGAAAAATTCAAAACATTATCCCTGTGTGAGGGCCCTTAAAAAATGTAACTTTTTAGTGCCCCACATTTGGGCTCGACGAAATCAACTGACTGGACCTAGGCCCATCCCACCATCTCTTCTACTTCCCACAAACAAAAAAACAAAAAGGAAAAAATCGATATAACTCTTTGTAAATTCGGTAAAATCAGTTTTAGTCCCTATAAATCTTTAAATAACAGTAAGACCCTGTCTTATTAAGAAATCATTTTTTTATCTCTTCCATCACTCTAACTAATCAGACTAGTAGTTAATCCTAACTAGACATGTGATATTACTATAATACCATTCCCTTCATCTAACCTTTTTTTCTTTATCTTTCTCTCATAAGCCTCTCATGTCCAAAACGAACCCAATGCGAAGACTGGTACCTCCCTAAAGCTGGTTAAAGTTACGAGACTATTTTCAAAATTTTAGTCTCAAGAACATTTTGGTCATAAAATTGACTTATTTCAAATTTTACACTTTATAAGGGATTTATTTATATATGATTTTCAAATATTCTGTTAATTGGACGGAATATTCATAGAATATATTTTTCTTTTTGACAAATTTTTGACCCAGGAACTAAAAACATTAATTACTGCAAAATATAGAGACCTAGGGTGATTTAAAGATTTTAACAAGGACTAAAACTGATATAGCTAAGTTTACAGGGAGTGATATCAATTTTTCCCCAAAAAAAAAAAAATCTCCCGCCCTAATTTAATCCGACGGATCTCTCATTGTTAATTTATCAATTAACCCCATCAAACCCAAAAATCCGAGTGGGGGCCTTTGACACGTGTCAGGAGGTCATCCAGTACTCACATCCACTCTGCAACTACAACTCCTGGTAGAGAGAGAGAGAGGGAAAGAGAGAGACTCCAATTGAGTGGGGAAGAGAGAGAGAGAGAGAGAGAGAGGGAAAGAGAGAGACTCCAATTGAGTGGGGAAGAGAGAGAGAGAGAGAGAGAGAGGGAAAGAGAGAGACTCCAATTGAGTGGGGAAGAGAGAGAGAGAGAGAGCTTCCTCTTCAAAGCCATGAACGCGGCAGCACTGTTCGTCCTCCCGTTCTCACCCCACCTCGGCCTCTCCAACCCATCCAAGTCCGTTCTCTCTTCTCACAAGCTCCCGCCCAGGCCGAGAGCCGTCAAAGCCGACAAGTCTCGGTCATGGAGTCTCCGGAGGATCGTAGACCTGGACCCCCTGCTCCGGAATCGGACGGCGGGGAGGACCCGTGGGGCTGACCTGAAATCCGACCCGTTCGATGTCGCCGACGCCCCGCCGCACAGGGCCGACGCGGTGGAGGCGACCGATCTGGATGAGCCGTTCCCGAAGCGGTGGGTGATCGTCATCCTCTGCTTCTCAGCGTTCCTCCTCTGTAATATGGACCGTGTAAGTGTTACAATTCATTAAAATTTCGACTAATGGAGCATTATTGTCCTTACTTTCTTGAATTTATGATATCACGGCTTGTTTTAGGAACTTACGTTGCATAGCTTATGATGAATGGATTGATTTATGGCTCATTAATATGATGAAATTTCTGTTCATAATAGTTATGTGTTTTTATTTTTTGTGTAATGGTAGGTGAATATGAGCATTGCAATCCTTCCAATGTCAGCAGAGTTCAATTGGGATCCTGCAACTGTTGGGTTGATCCAATCTTCTTTTTTCTGGGGGTACCTTCTCACCCAGGTGTGTAATTTTGGTGTTCAATTTTCATGTGTTTGATGAAATATCCATTTTTTATATATATTTATTGAGATAATAACTTTGAGTTTGGATAAGTGACTTGCAATATGCTGCACCCCATTTGGCCTGCTTTTGCTAAATTGACAACTGTTGAAGCCCCTTACTTTCTCTTACATTGACTAGGGTGTTGCATCATTATCAGTTTTATTTTATTTTACTTTATTTGGTTTTGAATATGTAGATTGCTGGAGGTATATGGGCTGACACAGTTGGTGGTAAGACTGTCCTGGCTTTTGGGGTGGTGTGGTGGTCAATTGCCACAGCTCTCACGCCCATTGCTGCAAAGATTGGATTGCCATTTTTGCTGGTTGTGCGTGCTTTTATGGGGATTGGTGAGGTCTGTCTCTCTCTCTCTCTCTCCCCCTTGATGTTTTTCAGATTTTGCATGTTTGGGTTATCATAATGTGTGATCTACGCTTACCAAGTATCTAGACGTGTGCATACTATTTTCATCTGACATCATAACAGGGTGTTGCTATGCCTGCAATGAACAATATCCTATCAAAATGGGTCCCCGTGTCAGAGAGAAGCAGATCTTTAGCTTTGGTATACAGTGGAATGTACCTTGGATCGGTAACTGGGTTGGCATTTTCACCCTTGTTGATACACAGTCTTGGCTGGCCATCAGTTTTTTATTCCTTTGGCTCCCTTGGAAGTTTTTGGATCACAATCTGGCTTAGTAAGGTAACATGCTTTGTAACCAACACTCATTTACCTATATCGTCCTCAGTTATAATGTTATCTCGTCACATGTGTGGTGGAATAAATACCTCTATATTTTAATCTGTGATGATGAAATGAAGGATCTCAAAATCAGTTTGTACTTATAAAAAGATGAGTCCATATATGTCATTTTATGCTTGCAATGATATTTATTTGCATGGTAACTTTTGCAATAGGCATACAGTTCACCTCTTGACGATCCGGAACTATCACTTGAAGAGAGAAAGCTTATTATTGGCAACAGTGTTTCAAAAGAACCTGTGAAAAACATTCCGTGGAGGTTGATTTTGTCTAAGGCACCTGTTTGGGCCCTCATAGTTTCTCACTTCTGCCACAATTGGGGCACCTTCATTCTTCTCACGTGGATGCCAACATATTACCATCAGGTAATCATTATACAAAAATTCAGAATATCCTCTCCATATCTATGTTCTTCAACATTTTCGCCATTTGTTTGAGATTCATGTATTTTGTCAATGTCTTCTTTACATAAATATAGTCAGTGTTTCAGGGAAATCGGAAATATTGTCATGCATACAAACTCTGAAACTGTTCTCATAGAATGTTGTCAATAAAACAAACAACTGAATACTTGTCATTATATAGCTAATGCATTAAAGAATACATCGCATCATTCTTACAGTCAACTTCTTTTTAGGTCTTAAAGCTCAATCTCACAGAATCTGGGCTGCTTTGCGTTCTCCCCTGGCTGACAATGGCGTTTTCTGCGAATCTGGGAGGATGGATTGCTGATACATTAGTGACCAGAGGGTTATCAGTTACAACGGTTCGCAAGGTATGTATCACCCATGATTTGAATACATATACAGCTAAAACGAAAGGCACTTTATTGCCTCCTATTAAATTGATTTAAGTTATTCGAAAAAAATACACCTTTACTAACTGTGGTGAGAAATGATAGCCTACTAAGCCCAATTCACAATAATCCATGAGTGATGCCGATTCATGTAACACTTGTCAAATTGGTTATGGATTAAGGGATCCAAAATTCTTATATGGGCTAACTTTTAGATATGTTGCAAGTTCATGAGGTGCCATGCAATCTATTCGAGGCAAGGTGTTGGTATTCATCACCAATATATTTGAGGTTGGACTCATTCAACTGAGATTCCCACAGGAGCTATATTAACCTGGGTCATACAATCAATTAACAAGAATTTGCGTTTCATAACTGTGATGTTGCCTGTGTTTTTCTTTACTAGATATGCTTGATAACTATTTATGCTTTTCTACACTTCACTGTGGAAATAATAATAAAATAAGGATTTCTGTGTTTCACACATCATTATGTTCATTTGTTACATTTTTTCTGTTTGTTCTGAATGATTGGTTTTTGCAGATTATGCAATCCATTGGATTTCTTGGTCCAGCATTCTTCTTGACTCAGTTGAGCAATATTCACACTCCTGGAATGGCTGTCTTATGCATGGCCTGCAGTCAGGTATTTGTAATAGATACATTAAATATATAGTTAAGCACATGCATGATGTATGATCATTTTTCCATCTGGTGCTCAAGAAAGAATATTATTGTTTTAGTGATCTGATATACAAACTGTAGAATGCACTAAAAAGTGGCCCATGTAACAGGGAACTGATGCATTCTCACAGTCCGGACTATATTCTAACCATCAAGACATTGGCCCTCGATATTCTGTAAGTTATCATGCTTTCTTTTTCTCTCCTGGTATGTGTGAAGTTTTGTGAATTGTGGCTGGAATATGTAATCCCATAACCACTACTTTCATGTGAATTGTGTGTTATTAATAGCAAAAATGACGTAGATTCTTCACATGCAAGCAGTGTGTCCTCCATTTACTTTCATTTTGCTTTATCCTGGGCACGACTGGTTTTTTTTTCTTCTAAATTTTTACTGATTAATGTTGTTAGAAATAAGGGAGAGAAAAAATAATAATAATAAAACCCTAAAACTCTCTTTTTCATTAGAGAGAGACTAAAACCCTTTATATAATAGTACAAGGTGGTGTTATACGTGTAACACACTAATAAACTAATATCATAACAAACTAATATAATAACAAACCTAAGAAATAATAAATCTATCTAATATCTTTAACACCCTCTCCTAAACTCTGAGGGTTGTACCCTTAGAGTTTACCAAAGATGATAAACTAAACATCTTATTTTCAAACACCCCCAATTTATTTTTGGAATTGTAATCGTCATCTGTCTTTCGGATCCATCACTTCGCTCCCGCTCTTATTGAGTCAGTCGAAATCGCTCCTGTTCTTTGAGTCAGTCAGAGTCGCTCCCGCTCTTCTTGAGTCAGTCAGAGTCGCTCCCGCTCTTTGAGTCAGTCAAGTCGCTCCCGCTCTTTGATAGTCGGAATTGCTGGTCACTAACAGATGGCCCGTAGGGCTCACGGAGGTTCAGAAAACGGAGGGCACAGACGAACGTGAACAGGCAGCGGAGACAGCACGCGGACAATGGTGGTGGAGATTCTTTAACACCCTCTCCCAAACTCTGAAGGGTGGAACCCTTAGAGTTTGCATAAAAATGAGACGACAGTGGGGACAGTGATGGACGGCCGGTGGCGGTAGGTGCAGACGAGCGCGGACATGCGCCAATGGAGAAAAAGAAGTAGAAGAAACGCGACGCGAATGACGATGCAAACGGTGCAGACTAGCACAAGAAGAGAGGCGCGCTAACAAAGAAGAAGAATAAAGAAAATGGCAGTGCACAAATACAACGACGGCGCATGAAAAACGAAGGTGTGCGAGGACGACAACGCACGAAAACGATGGTGCGCGGGAACAACGGCGCACGGAGACAACGGTGCGCGAAAAACAACGACGCACAAAAACGACGGTGCGCGAATACGATAGCGCACAGAGGCAGCGATGCTGGTTGACGGACGGTGGCCTGACAGTGGCCGGACGACGGCCTGACGGTGGCCGGACGACGATCTGACGGGTTGGTGCGCTGGCGGATCCGGTGGATGTCTGGGCTGGTGGACCCGGATTGGTGGGCCGGGCTGTGGAGGGATCGCGTACGAGGCGAAGCAGTGGGCCGGGCGAAATCACGTGGAAGAATAAGTGGACAAATCATCAAATCACCAAATCAAATATGATTATTGATTTGTTGAATCACATGGACGTATGCGAATTCACGGGTGAAATACGTGTTGGCGAAATACGGGGTGATCCCGAGATCAGGGACGGGTGTGATGCAAGTGTGGCGATACGGGTGACAGAGAGACTAGGCAGCGGCGCAGACGAATGGCGCGGGACTAGCCACGCGGGCGAGCGGCGTGTAGATGGCGGTCGAACGAGCGGCGCTGAGGAACAGTGCAGGACTGGCCGTCGGACGAGTTGCTGACGGGGCTCGGACGGGGCAGCGCGGTAGGGTTGCGCGGACTGAACAGGTGGGCTGCGCGGGGACAACCTTGCGATGAAGATACGGCACGAACAATGGTGCAATGAAAAATGACGACAACCAAAGAAGATGACGGCGCGAACAACGTGCAAACGCAATGAAGACGACGACAATACAAAGAACATAAGAAAATATGCTATCAAAAATCCTCCCCCGCTCCATTGAAGACTCCCCAATCGGAGCGGGGAAGAAAAAAGAAATTTTTGTGGATCAGGGTTTCAGATGTGCTCTGATCCATGTTAGAAATAAGGGAGAGAAAAAAATAATAATAATGAAACCCTAAAACTCCTTTTTCATTAGAGAGAGACAAAACCCTTTATATAATAGTACAAGGTGGTGTTATACGTGTAACCCATAAACATATCATAACAAACTAATATAATAACAAACCTAAGATAATAACAAATCTATCTAATATCTTTAACAGTGAACTAGAGATGCCAATAATCGGGTTTCCATTTTGGTGCAATGCAAATCTGATGTCTCACAAAATACGCAAACAGCCCAGTCTAGAAAAATATGGTTGATGACAGTCTTTGGTAGGAGCAAACTAATCATTCCTTTAAATGAATACAGGGTTGCTTTCGGACTCTCAAACCCGCCGGGGTGCTAGCAGGTGTATTTGGTACAGCAGCAACGGGTTACATTTTGCAGCATGGTACATTCTTAGACTCTCTATCTCACTAACAGTTAAACAACATAATATAGCCCCTGTACTCTTTGCTGATTGACAGTCACCGTCCCTTCCTCCAGGAGCCCATCATCAGGGCCCATAAGGTCAATGGACTGCAGCTCTTAATTCTATCATAATGTATTTTTTCACCTTTTTTACATTGTTTGGATGGTCACACAGAAAGTAAACAGTGTACAAGTCAACTGTGAAGTTCAGATCTCTATGATTAGTATTGTCTTTCCAATGTGTTTAATGGTATGGTCAATTAATAGGATTCTTATAGATTTCATAGCACAGGTGCCTCACTGTTTGAACTTAGCTTGGTGGTCATATGGCTAACTGGTTTTAAACTTATGATACTTCTACCATTACATCATATCAATGTAGGCTGTTTTTAATATATAAAAAAAGGATTTTTCTAAATAAAGATGGTTGTATACTACACTATAAAATATACAACAAATATAGTATTAGTAATTTATATTTCTTACTATGTTTAGCAGAATACTCAACATTGTTGTGATTTTTTCCTGGGCACAAGAATTTTTTTTACAAATTGAACTATGCTTTTCAATGATTTAGTTGATTAGCTATACTTTTTGCTGGTGAACAGTATAATCTTTGCACAATGTAGATATATATAATGTTATTCACAAATGAATTTTTCAGGTTCCTGGGATGATGTCTTCAAGGTTTCCGTAGGCCTCTATATCGTTGGAACTGTAGTATGGAATCTGTTCTCTACAGGGGAGAAAATTCTGGATTGACTTGATGACACTAATGATTCCATATAGGTAGGAAAGCTCAAAATACAATCTGATTCCGACGTACTCACTCATCAGATAACGCAAAACCAAAAAGGGGAAGGTCGGTGACAGAGAGTTGCTGTAGTTGTGCTAAAGACTGACTGGTTTGAAGTGCCATAAATTGCCTTCATCGTTGGAGATCCAACCTCTTCACATATAATAGATATCACCTCGGCCCTTCAGCTTTTTCCGGCACATGGTCCAACCAATAACCACATATGTTTTAGTTTCCCTCTATATATGCATTCATGTATGCACGACATTTGTACAAAATTTACACCATATTTTGAGGTATTCCTCGGGTAACGTCCATTGCTATACATATATGTACTGTTTTATTTTTTGCTTGTACATTGATTCACTATATCAAGACAGCTTACATGAGGTTACGACAGTCCCACACCCACATAAAAATACAGAGACACCTTGTGATTGATATTAACTGTTTGTTCATTTTCCATTGGTTATAGGCAATTTTATTCACTGACACAAGAAAAATTAATTGTAATCTTTTCAAGCATCTCATTGGGCTTTCTTTTTTTTTGGGTGTGTGTGTAAGGAATCTCTTTTGCAGGTGCCATTTGAAGCAATAGCACCTCTCATCGAATGAGGAACGTTAAACGTGAGGACTCTGGAGGCCCAAAATCACAATCGCCATTGCAAGTGAGTGGCATTTATTCACTAACTCAAGAAAAATTCATTATAATCTATTCAAGCATCACGTTAGGGCAATTTTTTTTTTTGTGTGTGTGTGTGAATAGTCCATTTGAAGCATGGCACTCTCATCGTATGAGACACGTTAAACGTGAGGACTCTGGTGGCCTAAAATCACAATCGCCATTGCAAGTGAGTGGAAATTATTCACTAACACAAGAAAAATTCATTATAATCTTTTCAAGCATCTCGTTGGGCCTTTTTTTTGTGTGTGTGTGGGGAATCCCTTTTGCAGGTGCCATTTGAAAGTGCTCTCATCATCTGCTGTAGTGGCCTAAAATCACAATCGCCATTGCAAGCGAGTGGTTTTTGACTGACTAACGCCATCGACCATCTTCTGTGAGTGGGCGGCTTTACAGTCTCTTCTCTTTCGAAGATTGGTACGTGGAACATCAGTGCACATTCTCAGGTACTTTTTTTTCTGGTAGTGAAATCAAAGCATTGCCAGTTTTCACATCAAATGGAAGTTCTTCATGCAAATGACAATAATATCTGGTTTTTCTGCAACCCATAGTTGCTTCGTATTGTCCTTGCTATAAAGTTGAGGTCCAGTTCCACCATGAGTTGGGCTTTTCGTGACTGTTATGTTGAACTAGAATTCCAGTTCCAATATATTAAAAACATACATTAATGAATATACTTTCATATGAATTCAAAAGGAATGAGAATCTAAAAGTAGAGCTACAAGTAGAGTTGAGTGTTTCTGATAAAGTTAAGATCAATCTAGGTATCGTGTTTGTGACATTTTTAACCACATGTCGGTCAATGTTGGGGATGTATCTTGTGGTCGGATCCCACATCAGATAAAAGAAAATGTTGTCCATGAGTCATTTTCACAATCACTTTTAAAAGGCTACACATAGGTTGATTTTTTTTTAAGTATATACTTTTTTGGTAAGTATTGAAGTGTATACTTCGTTAGGCAAGTGGTCTATACTTGCATGATAAAGTACATACTATAAATAATGAACATCTTCCAATTAATTCACTGCATTTTCTTTTTGGCATTTTCGTAATAGTATATACTGACATTTTGTTTCATGTACTGTGTTAGGTACTTAGGTAGCATGAGGTCTCGAGGATTCATTGCATAAGTGTCTGAGATAAAATCATTCACATTTTACAATTAAATTGATAATCAATTCCATCCGAATCTACATAAAATACACATAATAAAAATCAATGTCACAAAAACATCTAGCTGATAAGCAACTTATAATACTATAAGCTTAAACGAGGTTTCTTTACGCCTATTGTTTCTTATCAATCTTTTTTTAAAGGCCTAGGGTAACAAATCAAACTTTTCTAGACGATTTATAAAAAAACAACAAAGCCATACAGAGGTTTATACTCCATATAGTGGCTATAAAGTAGAGACTTGCATGTATTTCTTTTCTCTTCTTAAAACTTTTTGAGGTCTCTCCATTAATGAGACATAATACTGTACAAAACCCAAAATTTCTTCAGTTCTGATGAACCGTTTCCCACCCACAGTTTGCATTGTTTCACTCACATGATTACAATCTCACACTCAAATCTTGGCCAAGTAAATGATTTATTAAATGATGATAATATCAGGGGCAGTCCGTGTGCGTCCTGCGTGTGAGAAACTCTCACGTTCTTTGATTTTTTATAGGGAAAAATTCATATAACCCCCTGAAATCTTGTCTAAATCCATATAACTCCTTGCAATATTCATATATTCAAATAACCCCTTGTAATTATACCCAAAATCCATATAACCCTTTCCATCCGCCTTCCGTCAGCCGAGTTAATGGTAAAATTGAAAAAAATCTATATAACCCCATGCAATCTTCATATATCCATATAACCCTCTGGAATCTTCATATATCTATTTAACCCCCTGTTTTTGGAAAAATCTATATAACAAATCTAGAAAAAATATTTCAATTCAAAATTTTTTTTAATTAATAATAGATTTTTTTTATTAATTTTTTTTCTTATTTTTGATTATAAATGATATTTCACAACCAGTACCCCGACACATTAATAATAAGTAAATTAACATTTACAAGCATTAACATCTAATGGGTAAATCATTTCATTGTATTTTCTATTATTCTTATTAGGAAACGTAAAATTGTATTTTTGTATTTTGATTCACTTTGTAAAATAAGGATAAATGGTAGATAAGAGATGGATAAGAGTTTATGACTTTTTAAATGACTCCGTATTATTTGTGTTTGATTATGAGAGATGTATGTGTGATATAATAAATGTGACTTTTTTTTAAAAAAATGTTTTTAAAAATTCAAAAATGCCAAGAGAAATTTTTTTTATTTTTGAATTTTAAAAAATATTTTTTCCAGATTACATGGGGTTATATGGATTTTTTTCAAAATATAGGGGGTTATATGGATATATGAAGATTGCAGGGGGGTTATATGGATTTAGGCCAGATTACAGAGGGTTATATGAATTTTATTCTTTTGCCGTATCTCGGCTGATAGTACGGAGATAATATTTTGGGTATAAAGGGGTTCTATATTATGAAGATTACAGGGGGTTATATGGTTTAAACAAGATTTCGGGGGGTATATGGATTTTTCCCTTTTTTTAAACCCGTTTGGTTGGAGAATGGGTCTGGAAATAAGAATTATAAATATATTACATGGTGGTATAAAAATATAAATTATAAATATATTACAGTTTAAAATATAACAAATAATAATAATAACTCATAGTAATATTTAAAATATAAATATAATAAATAATGTTATAAAAAAATTTAGATGCGGATACCATCATAACCGTATCCAATTTGAAATATTTCTTATATGGATATTTTATTTTGGATATGAATAATTTTTCACGAATTCGGATTGGATATGAATTTTTTTAAAAATATTTGACAGGTTTACATACAGGTTTGTAGCCTTCAATGCTGGGCCGAGGACTTGTTTGGGGAGGGGCTTGATGAAGGCGATCGCATCGGCGGTTCTGATGAGGCAGTGGCTTGAGATGGTCGTGCCTGGACGCGATGTGAAGCAGAAGATGTTGCTCATGCATTTCATGGAGGGTGGGCTCCAAGTGCGCGTAAGCTAGAGGGGGCTCGCGTGAGGGACGGTTGGGGTTGTTTTCATCATTTATCATGTATAGGTTTGGTTAAACGGGTCTGCTTCTCTGAATCGTTGTTTTAACATTGTTTCAAAAATTGGAAAAAATAACCTTTCACTGTCACCACTCTCCTAAAAACACAAAAGCTGAAATTCCATACGGATGAGAGGTGTTGGCGTTTTCAAATGCAAAAGCTGGCCTAAGACACTGTCAAATAGGACCTAAGTGAAGAGTTTGATCACTCACGTGGTCTTGTCTTTATTTTTTCGAGATGTGTTTTATGTTTTAATTTGTGAAATATAATAAACAGTCTTTAATAAGTTTTTTTTTCTTCTTCAAAAATAAAAAAAATATTATATAATTTTATAATCATCGTATGGATCAATTAGATTAACCTATAAAATTACAAACAACATATATATACACTTCATGTTGGGAGGAAAATATCTCGATGGATGGTGATTGATGTATATAAGAAATATAAAAATATATAAATTTACTTCATACAAGCATTTATTTTATTTTTTAATATTAAAAATATAATTCACCTTTTAAAGATTATATTATTTTCATCTTATCCACTCTTATTATCCACTGTTATTCTTGCAACAAACATGGGCCCTACATACAAAATGGAACAATGCTCTATTTTTTTTTTCTTTGTATGCTCTCAAATTTTACACACAATCTCATATCACGAACGAGATTTATGCTTTATTTTATTTTTCATGAAAATATGTATTTCATTTTATAAATTTTCAAATAACAAACAAAAGATCTAGGGGTTATGCATAACATTACGTCTCCTTTTCTTAATTTAATCAAAATCCATCGTCCACACATACACGAAATCCATGTTTATTAGTAGTAACAATGAATTTTTTTTTTTTTTTGATATCGAAAGGACTCCCCGTGGCTGACCTTACAGTCGAGCTGAGAAAACTACATCCGCCAGTTTGTCCCGATCTCACAAAAAATTCTTTCGAATAATCGTCAACAAACAAGTGGGTAAGTCAATGCCAAGACTCGAACCCAGAACCTCCCTTTTTTTTTTTGATATCGAAATGACTCCCCGTGGCTGACCTTACAGGCAAAAACTACATCCGCAGTTTGTCCTCTCACAAAAAATTCTTTCGAATAATCCACAAACAAGTGGGTATCAATGCCAAGACTAACCCAGAACCTCCCTTTTAACCAGACAAGCCCTGAACCACTCTGCTATGACCACTGGAGACTCAACAATGAAAATTGTCTTTCAATGCATCCACTTATAACAGAGAAAAATGGACTCTAATTCTTCATTTTAAGTACAAGTAAAATACCAGTAGTTACGACCATTTCCTTTGCCAACTGATCAATAACCATATGAGTGACCTTCTCAAACAACTTCTCCAACACATCTTCCCCTAAATGGTGCGCGATAAGCGGCTCTGTGAAACACCTGATATTCTTTGCAATTTTGGATCCTCTGACCTGCACATCTTCCTCTACTTCATCCCCTTGACTGATAGAAAATGTCTCTAACAGCTTAGCCTCAAAAGATCCCTCTTCCTCTACTGCTTCTGCTACTTCATCTAAGGTTGGGGTGTAGTAGGGAACATTAAAGGTGTCTAGTTTCTCTTCTTTGATACATCCCTACAAAACACAAGGTTCATTTCAAGAAATTCAAAAACAAATAAAAGTGCTTACCGTATTGGATTATTTAGTTTTAGGTAGTTGAGAAAAGCCATTTAATTAAACTACAAATGTTGCTATATATTGAACAGACAGAGTAGGAACTAGGAACTTCTCCATTATAGTGGTTATATCGATATAAAGTTTGGTATTCCTACCATGGCCCTTTGAAATGTAAAAATGGGAGGAATAAGTACATACATTGAGTTTGGGACCGACTATTTTGTTTTACCTGTGAGACCATGTAGGAGAGGGCCTCTGCCAATAGTTCCCACACATAGCAGCTCCCTTTGCAGGTTGGATCTGCAGCTTCCCGTCCATGAAGTATTAAAACCATGCGACCATTCTGAATCATCTCTCTCGATCGCAACCTCAGAAATAAATTGAAGTCCTTCTGAAATTGGCCCAAGTAGGCTTTCCACACACATGGAGGGCTCGACTTTGATACGTAAATCTTCCCTGTTTAGTGGTAATCCTTTGTCATCCCTGATGGAGCCTTCAGAGTTACACAATATCTAGGAGTTAATGGACAGCTCTGTATCCTTACAAAATGAGTGAAAAAAAAACATTATTGTTGTAAGAGACAAACTTGATTGCAGAAGGGAAGACACTTTGATAGTGAATGCATAGGTAATTAACGGATTAAACTATGAGAAAACATAGTTATAAGAGACAAACTTGATAGTGAATTACATTTACTCTTATTTCCCTCTATGATTTAATTTGGAGTACGTAATTAATCACTCACAACCAACAACATTAATAAGATGTGCTTATTTGGTAATTGCCACACTCAGCATGTAATTATATGCCCTATTGTCAATGATTTAATAGGCTATTGTGTCACACTAAGCATTTTTTTCAAAAGTTGAACTTAAACAAATTACAAGAACTGACTATAGATAGCACAATCAAAACAATTTTGGAAAACATACTAGAAAGATATTTTTCCTATCTACAATTCTGATCACTGAGAAATGATTATAAACAAGGAACCAACCTGGGAGAGCCAGTGGACACTAAACGAAGAATGTATAAGGTGTAAGCTGTTCTTTGGGAATAGTCTCGTGTAAAAGGAACCAGGAACACCCGCTATATAGAGCGACAACCCTCCTTTTCTCTCTTCTCCTCCTCCATCAATTAATCGTTGATAATCAGCTGGCATGCTTTTGAAGAGGGAGTTAAAATCATTGACAGGAAGGTCATTCAAGAATATCTGAAGTTCGACAAAATTCTCCTTCTTATCCCTTTGTCTTCTCTATAGATTCAATGATAGCCGAGACCACTAACCAAGCATTGGGACCAGAAGAACAACCAAGGTCTGCCACCTTTAGAATCTCAAAGGACTGGTTCTCAAAGCATAGATCTCGAATGACCTTTATTAGTTTGGGCCTTGTTATCAATAATACCTTTCTCTACAACCCATGAAAGACTAGCTTGTTAGCTTCACCCAAAATTAGTTGTAGATTTCTATCACAGGTTAACAAAGCTGTAAAAATTATGTCAAAAATGATGCGATAGTCTTAATTATTCATGATTTGGAGTGGGAACCAGGAAAACAAATCAAAACAAAACTCACAATTTAAAATCCTACTAATGAGACATACTGTGCTGTTCTAGTAACCATATAATCGTAGAGAACAATGTTTTCTGACAGATAAGTGTTTCTTTTCCTTATCAAATCTTTTCTTAAAAAATCATCGGAGCATATACTTATATATTAATGATATGCTTCGATAGAAGTTTTTTATTTTTTCTATAAATGCATTTATATAATTCATTGGAGTACATGCTTCATTTTTTATAATAAAATGTATCTTTTTAGATGAAATATAATATTTTTTCAAAAATTTAACACGTGTAAATTAAAATTGAGACTGAAAAATGGACTATGCATAACATTATACTTTATTAATATTTGTTTCAAATTTTAATATAAAATGAATATTTTTTAAAAAGCATGAAACATTGAATTTTTTTTAGGAATCGAACTTTATTAAATTATTTTATACAAAATGATATTTTTTCAACGTGTTTTCAATTTTAGAATCTTGAAGTTTTAATTTTTTTTCAGATAGTCCCTAAGTGGGTTTTAGAATATTGAAATTTAAATTTTTTTCCAGATATTTATTCTATTTTCTTAATAGAAACTTAGCAACTGTTTGAAATTATCATATAATGGTATTATTTGATACATGCGTGTATGTAATTTGTACATATGTAATCCCATTGTCTTTCTGGGCTTGTTGGTCCAAGTATAAGCCCGTGAGACCCCTTGTCAATTTGAAATAAGAACGTTGATACAGTCCATTTTACAGTATCATATATTATGATAGCGTATGATAGCGTAGTATATATTGTACTATCATAGTATATAGAATTTCATCATAGTGCATGACGTAAATATTTTTTTCATTTTTTAACATGAAAAAATATACACTAATATATTTCAATATGTATTTCATTTTTATAAGAGCAAATACTTCAATTGGAAAATATATGATTAAAAAAAAATCCAGCATCGATGGCAATTGAGTTACAATGGGTGTTGGATGTATCATTTTCTTTGAATTATGCGTTTGGAAACACAATTTAAAAATCAATTTTTAGCTTTTAGATGTTTTATACACACTTTTTTAGGGTATAAGGATAATGTCTACTTTATGAAACACAGATTCTTAGAACATCTCCAATGTACATGTTAACTCACTAGTTAGTGTCATATGTTTACAAAACATGTAAAAATGGTGCTCCAATGGAAGTGTTAAGAGAATGTTAAATGTGGGCCCACCTGTCATATGTTATCTTTCATGTTAAATTTAGCTAGTGTTTTAGCCAGCCAAATGTGGGCCCCACCATTTAAAATATTCAAAAAAATATTATTTTGGGTGAGTGAAAATTTTGAGTGGGTGGAGAGGTGGGCCCACTATTATCTTGGCTAGCTATTTAGCTAGTCCATTGGAGCAACAACAACCAACTAAATGAGAGAATAGTAAATGAGGGTCTAGTGGAGGATTAAAGTGCTGACATGGCACTTTAACATTTTGTTTAGTTAGCATATCCATTGGAGATGCTCTTAGACACTGTCTCAATAAAATGATGTATTTAAACTGATTTGTTTAATAATAATTTTTAATTTTAATTTATAAAAAAAATTATTTTTTTATTAGTTGTAAAAGGCACCCTAAATAAATGACAATGTCAGATACTCTTCCTCCTTAAAAAAAGGGATAGATCATGCAGTTGCATCCTGTGATGTCTGGTAGCTTGTCATATAATCAGCAGGTTCATTCATCTTTCTACTGTGAAAATTATATATATATATTTTTTTCAAGTTATGTAATTCAGAAATATTATATAATAGAAAAACAAAAAAAAAAAAATTCAAACATCCACGTGTGTGTGAAGATCACGTCCGTTAATTTTCAGTGTCGACAAGACAACGGTTCAGTCTCTTTGATCCCACCATTTGTTGTTCCCATCTTCTCCTTCAATTTCTCCAAAGAAGAATCTCTCTGTTTTTTTTTTTGTAAACATAAAAAATAAAAAACGCAAACCCCCAGACGCTTTTGTCCGTTCATTCCTTGGACCTTTTCACAGTAGACGACAACCGTAAAAGCAAAGGTTCACCGTTTTATTAGTAAAACCTTGTCGGGCACTCAAAGTTTGGCTGTCCAACAGTTGTTCTCTTGACTAGCGTTGCATTTCTATTGCAAAACTGATTTATTATTAGATTTTAAAATTAATTCTGTAAAAAATTTATTTTTTAATTTTTAAAAATCACAGTTTTTAAACACTATTTATTTAAAATCTATTTGCAGTAAGCTGTTTATAGAAAGCTGCTATAACAAAATTGTGTATTTTCAAACGCACCCTAAAACTAACGTTTAATGTTTTTCACAGCAACACATTTTCATTTTGGTTTTGAATTATGTATTTTTATAAAAAAACTAAAAATTATTTTTATATAAATAAAATGCATATATTTTATGTTATTTGTAATAGAATAAACAATATATAATGAAATATATACTACAATACTCATATAAGAAAAAGAAAGAAATATATATATACTACGGGTGTGTTAATTTGTGTCTGATAGAAAGTAAAAGAAAATAATTAATAAAAAGTTAAAATTTTTCTTCTAACTATTCAAATTTATAATGTCATGCAAATTTCTTTTTATCTTTTCTATAAGTAAAAATTTGAGGAAAAAATTATTGAAAATGATATTAATATTATCCATTATATCTACAAACACTATAAAATTGATCAAAAGAAATATATTTTGCTTTCATCAATTTTTAAATTCTCTTAATTTCTTCTATTTTCTTTAAAGACTGTACAAACACACCCTATCATTGTTATATGTTATGCGCTTTGTTAATATCATGATATCAAAAAGATTAAATATGAGAAGCCCATGAGAGAATATTTTGTCCTCACCGACATTGAAATCCAACGTCCACATCATCAATTTGTTAAGTACAAACAATTCATATTTTTTTGGATTTTAAAAGGGTGACACATCGATAAGAGATCTACAATGAATAAAGAAGCTGACTTTTGGATACATGGATCATTTAACTTTTTAAAAATATGACTAGCTAGTTAAATAAGATGATTTATCAAAAAAATTTATAATATATATCATATATTGTATAAAAAAAAGATACATATTAGCATCTATATTGATTATTAATTATTTAAAATATTTGCGAACCGTTTTTCTTCTTGTGGCAGCTTAGACGCTTTTTTTAAAGCATCTGCTTTGATGTTTATGTCATGTATTGTTTCTTTGTTCTCATTTTTCTTTTTTGTTTTTTATATCCTCCTCTCATTTAAACATTGTCTATTTGTTTCTACAAAATAATTAGAAAATGTTTTTTTATAAAAAAAAACCATTTAAAATATGATTTGTGCCTAGCTAGTTGGCTTTTTTTGAAGGAACAAGCTAGCTAGTTGTTGGAGATGGGGCTGTGTTTTATTAGTAGGTAACGGGTCCCTCTCACCGTGATACCATCATTTGTTGGAATGAGTTCCAATGTCTACCTATCTCACATAATAATCAATTTATGCAAGGCATGCACGTGATTTTTTTAAAAAAAACATTATCTGCGGCATATCCGAGAAGAAGCTTACTTATTTAATGGTTTAATAATTTTGAAAGAATAAATCTACTGATGTTAGGGTCGGTGTTTATGTGAAAATAAAGTATATTGAAAGTATTTAGATGACAAAATTGATGGGGAGTACTTATTTTCCATTGATTTATTTTTTTTCTATGAAATGTTATTATAATATTAAAAACTATTATTTGTAATTTCGACCAAAAGTAACTGAAAATATATAAAATTAAAAGGACATAATCTTTCTTTTATTTATTTAAAACCGATACCATTTTTCAAGTCGCTAAAGAAAAAGTTTAAAGTATCTTTTAACTAGATTCCTCTCCACCCCAAAATAGTGGTATATACTTTTTCAGTCTTCTAACTCATCCAACATTTACATGTATGTGAGTTATGTAACGATGCATATATAATGAATAACAGGTAAGAGAGTACAATTAATAAGATGTATAACAATGAACAAATTGATGTAACAAAGTACATATGGATGAATAGTAATATATGAGTTAACAGTATATACAGAATGTAGAACTATTTTTAACTGGATATTTCACAGAGCAACCAACCAAGAATGAGACCAAATAATTAGGAAATAAAAAACTTAACCCTTGTAGACCGCGAGATCTGTATCCCGATATTTTGATGTGATGAACGTGAACCGAGAAATTCCACCGACGATTCACTTTTTTACCACCCATCCATCCATGCATGACCCCACCGGGGACGTCCATTATCAATCACCACCGAGTCCGGTTCCAGGTCCGCTATCATTTAGTATCATCAATATTGAACATCATAGACTATAAATCGAATTACACAATCTATTAATTAAATTACATAGAAAGTGACACTATACTTAATAATATTGTACAATTCAATTTATAGACTGTGTAGCGATTCATAAATTATGCAGTTAGATATTGATGTTGGTGTCCAGATCTGACTGGATCCGGACCCATCACTAACCCCCACACTTCCATTATAGTTTGTTCTCCTCTCTCTTTCAAGTACTCTCTCTCTCTCACCATCTCTTTCTCTACTCACATCCCCTCTTCAATGGATCATCTTCAGCTCCACCTCCCTTAACCATGGCGACCATCGTCCGATCTCTCTTAAACGCCCTCCTCCTCCTCCTCCTCCACCTCGGCTGCTTCTTCTGCTCATCCCACCAATCCCACACCAAGAAGAGAAAGATCTCCCCCATTTCCTCCCCCTCTCATTTTCCCCCTCCCTCAAAATCCCACAAAACCCTCTCTCTCTCCAATCTAAAGCGCCTCCTCTCCCTCACAAAACCACCCACCATTAACGAAGAACAACATCTCCAACAACAACAACAACAACAACCCATTGTCCCAATCCCTCCCAAACCCATCTTTCAATCTGACCCACTCATCAAAAACCTTTCTTTCCCTTCTCGTCTCGACATCTTCCCATGCAACCTCTGTGGGGAGGTCTTCATCAAGCCCCACCTCCTCGACCACCACGTCTCCACCCGCCACGCTTTGTCCGAGCTCTCCGACTCCGACTCCGGCATGAACATCGTCCGCATCATCTTCCACTCCGGCTGGAGAGGTCGTGACATGATCCCCACCGTCCACCGCATATTCAAGATCCACAACAACCCCAAGACCCTCGCCCGCTTCGAAGAGTACCGCGACTCGATCCGCTCCAAGGCCGCGCGCGCCGCCGCCGGAGGCGGAGGTGGGAGGAGGAATGAGAGGTGCGCGGCCGACGGCAACGAGCGTCTCAGGTTCTGTTCCACTCTCACCAATGAATACAAAATAAAAACACACACTGTCATAGTACTTCTATTGAATTTTACTTAAATATATAATCATAAATGAAGAAAAAAACGAATGTGATCAATTCTCTTAATTAATTATTTGAGAGATATCAAATTAATTATTTCATCTTTGGTGGCGGTGAAATCTTCCATCATCTTTTGATTTGCAATTTCGAACAGGTTCCACTGCTCCACTTTGATCTGCTCCCTTGGGGAGGCGGCCGGGGGCGTGTGTGGGGGGCAGTTTTGCAGTACGTGCGGGATCGTGCGCGGGGGGTTCTCGCCAAAGATGGACGGCATCGCGACGCACTCGACGAGCTGGGGCGCGCACGCGTCGCTGCCCGCGGACCTGGAGGAGGAGTTCGGGTTCCTGCACGTGCGGCGGGCGATGCTCGTGTGCCGGGTCGTCGCGGGTCGGGTCGCGCCGGATCCCATGATGGATGATGGATCGTCCGATAAGGACGGCGGAGGAGGGTACGACTCCGTCGTGGGCCGGACTCTGGCCGGGCTGAAGGAGGACGACGAGCTCTTCGTTTTCAGCCCGCGGGCCGTGCTTCCATGTTTCGTGATCACGTACAGCGTGTCGTGATGATCGCGTGCGACGCGGAGCGGTGTGAGTAAACGTGCTTTCTGGGTTTTCTTTGTAATTACGTTTCGTGTGCGTGCACCTTTTTATCGGTCTGGTTCTCTGGTCACGCGTGGTACGTGTTGTTTTTTTATATGGCTGATTTCTTCATGTGAAATGATGATCTTATGGAAATCAGTCATTTTTGTCCCAATAAATCACATGCCCAAGAAATCATACCAGAATCAGACCATCAGTTTGAGGGACATCCATTTTTTTTTATTACTAATATATGGGTTCATGTGTATTTTATAGGTGGATTGAAAAAGCCCTGTGAATTGACTTTGGGTTACAGGTGTGGGTCAGGTGCATTGACTACATCTTTTGGTGTAACTGGTTATTATTTACCTTGGGATCAAATTATTTGTTGAACAGTAAAATTTGTTGTAGGTGTAATTTTTTTTTTTTAGGTGAAGGTATAATAAGGCTAGTATTAACAAACTCATAGTACCATAGTGTTCTTTGAGTACTAAAAGTTTGAACTATTTTTTTTATTGGGTACTAAAAGTTTGAACTATTGGGGCTCATGTTAGGCTTTAATGGCTAAACAAGTGTTCCAAGGGTTTTTGGTTGGCACTGAGGGAATACCAACCTGGATATTGTAAAGGAATACCAACCTGGATACTGTAAAGCAAAGTCGTTTCGCAGCTTTTAGTACAATCACAATAAAGCTAAGGCCATCATCCATCACGGACTTAATGTTTATTATGTTTTGTGGGTAGGGAAAGATGGGGGAACTGGTGGTGCCATGTGAACTGGTGGTGTGACACTGTCACTGTTGTCCACATAAATTAAATGCAGTGAAACGAAAAGGGAAAGACTGGAAACAAACTCCTATATATTCATTTAAATCAAAATAATAAAAAATTATTATTTTTTAAAATAAAGAATAATGTTTTATAGGCCCCATTTTCACAGACCCCATACAGCCTCTATGAGGTGACATGAAGACATTACCTATTATGCCCTTAGATAATAACTATCTAAAAATGTGGACGGTTTTGATTTCCTATGATTGTGGAATGCAATCAAATCTGAAATTGTTTTTGTTTTTTCACCATTAATTCAATTTTAAAATAACACAGCAAAAACAAATTGATTAATGAATTCTGGGCTGATTTTTTTTTTTTGATGAACAGGTGAGATCGGATCCTCTGTTTAAATCTGTATTATTTTTGTTACATTTTTAAGTGTAACAGTCAACCGTATGCATGTATTGATTTGTATTTGTTAATTTTGTGTTAGATCGAATCAAAATTGAAGCACTATAGGCAACCTTGCACCTAACGGCCGCACCCACTCATAGACAGCAAACAGAAATTCCTCATGAAGGAATTCAATTACTAGCAAATCTGAATTTTTAATTTTGAGAAGTTAGAAGACACTGATTTGTTCTTGGTCGAGTTGGATCTCCTATCAATGTATTCCAGATCAGGTTTGACAATTTTTTTTTATCATATGATCTTATTGGAATGCAAGTCATATCAGAAATTAAAATTAATTTTTTTTACGATCACATATTCAATCAATGTTACATGTTTTAAATTTAGAACACGAATTTTTTTTATGTATTGATCATCATATTACACCTTTTATTTTGTTTCGTTTTAATTTTATAAATGTAACACTCATTATTGTTATATTTAATTTTTATATGGTTTGTATGATGTTAGTATTACATTTCTGATGTCGAAACACATTTATTTTTTGATACATTCATAAAATGTAACAGTCTGAATCAGTCTGAAATGTAACATTCATTCGTGTACTGCATTTCTTATAATGTAAATAGTAATTTATATTTGTTACATTTATAAATATAACAGTCAATTACATATTTTTGTGGTGGAATCTGCTACATTTTCTTTGAAAGACAGTGCACTAGAAATTGAAATAGATGATTTCGAAGAGTAAATGTAACTGTTTGACATTTAGGTAAATATAATTGTTTGTTCCATCTATGTAAATGTAACATTTTTTATGTAAATGTAACAAATCGTTGTGAGAGATGTAAACATTTAAGAAATGTATTTGTAACTACCAATATAAAATTATAAAATGAAACTATTTCATATGATAATTATATGTGTTTTTTATTTAATTTTGAATATAATAAATACTAAACTTTTTTAATGTTCAGTTATAACATTCTTAAAAAAAATTAATGTGCATAATAAGAATGTAAGTTTGAAAAATAAATCTGGGTGGTTTGAGGGATTTTCACGAAATCAATTTTGGTATTTTTTGGTGTAATCTAGATTCAATTATAATTTAGGTAATGATTTTAAAATTCAAAATTTGAAATAAATAAATAGATTTTAAGATTTACATGGAAAGTCATAACCGAATAGAGAAAATAGAGGGATTTGGGTTAATGAGACAAATTTTTAATGAAGGGCAACTTTGTATTTTACCATTTTTCCATTTTTGAAAAGTCAACAAGTCAACTAATAACAACCAATGAGATGATGACATCTCATGGGGCTTGTGAGTGGGGCTTATATTTTGGGGCCTGGGTATCATGACTCTAAAATAAATTATAGATGTATCTATTTCATTAAATAATTAAATAGACAATGTTTGAATTGAGAATGAAGGAAAGAGCCAAGTTGAAAAAAAAAGGTCTAACTAGGTCCAGTAGATAAGATATCTACACTCGCATGTGATCCTCACCTATGTGAATACGACCCCTGGCAAGAAAAACCTATTTCTTTTTATATATATCATAATATTCACGGGAAAAGTAGATAAGGGTGCTGTTGCTGGTTTTGATTCTTTTATGAATCCTTCCAAACCCAACAATGGAGCTTTTGTGGAGTGGATAAAGGCGATCTTCCAACAAGAAATGCATATTAGGTTTCACAGGGTATCACATATTGGGGGTGGTGCATTTGGAAACGGAGTTATATTCTCATATAACTTTATTTTCCTCTTTAAATGGTTGTTTTAAATGTCATTTGTAATTGAAAATTTGAATCCAACATTTTAATTAACCATTTAAAGCTTTGGATATTCCGTTTACAACCCTAGCCGATGATAGTGCAATATACACTGCACTATCGTAGGTTTATATTAATTTCACTATTGCAGTGTCTGAAATAAATTTTTTTTTTTTAAAATATATTAATATATCCTAGTGTATGCTTCATTTTTATAATAATACATGTATTTCAATAAACTAATGTATATCTTTTTTTAAAAAAAGTCGATGATAACTACATACGGGACTACACACGAAGTTGCACCTATCATTTTCTTTTTTACTTCCTAAAATACAGATCATGTCACGTGACAATGGTGAATGCTTTGACATAGGTGTCTAAAAATCACAGCAAAATCATCACATATAATACATGCAAAACAACATGTTACCACGCATCCTAAGTGCACATGAGATCACTAAGGCTGCATTTGGTTGCACCATTGTAGAACTGACTTTAGATAAAAGTTGAGTTTAAAAGTGATTTTATAGAAAGCTGTCTCTCCACATCTTCTGAAAAACTCATATTTTAAACATTTTTTCACAGAAATCTATCTATAGCATTTGACCCTAATTTTTCTATTTGAAAATAGATTTGAGAAAAACAACTTTCTACAAATTTAAAAGCTGCTCAAGTCTATTTTCAAACTAACCTTAAAAGATAATTTAATTGAACTTTATAATCAATGTGAGCAACTGTCCCAATTATAACAAAACAAATTAACTACTAATAAGTAAGGCCAAAAAGAGCCTAGAGAACAATGTGTTAAAAGACCATGATACCCAACCTACAAGGCTGTGTGGCTTTTTTTTTGGTGCTATCAGCAGGATTGGATTCAACATTCCCGAGGAGAGAGGGGTGTCCTATGTCAGGTTAGAATCTTCTGTTTTCTGCTTGTTTTTATATTTTTGTATCTTACTTGATTTTATTGTAGTATTACCATATCACCACATTTAAAATTAAACGGTTACAATTGCATGTGAATGAAAAAAATTCATTTTACTTTATGTATTTACAACCACATGATGGTATGTATGATGATGTATCAACCTCACATGAATCAAGTAAAATATAAGTATAAGAAAAATAAGCAGAGGATCTGAATCCGTGTTCCAATACCACCCCGCTAAGCAGGTACGGGGAAAAATCAAGCCCAACAAAAAAAAGTCAAGTTGGTTGTCCATTGAAAGGAAAACATTGCACAGTGGTTCACATGTCACTTTTATTGTTCTAATACATTTTGAATTATTTATAATATATACATTTATTTATCAAAATACATAATTTTCCAATAAGTAGAGCATATACTTGGATGGAATGCACACTTTCTTTCATTTTTCTTAATCAAATGAACTAGCCTTGTGAGAGCAAAATTTTCTCTCTATGTGAGATGAAAATCAGGTGACGTGGTTACCATATGTAAAGAGGAAAAAACAGAGTCTTTATCTCAAGAAAACAATAGAGTCTTTATCTAAAGAAATACATTGAGAAAGAACAGATGTATAAAACATCTCAACAACGAGATAATGCATTTTCAAAATAGAATCTGTTCCAAACATATATGCCATGGTTATAACTCTTCTCAATTGGATGAAATGTACGTGCAAGAATACTTTAATGTTGAAGTAAGTGCAATTAAATTTTTAATTTACCATAGTAGAGTACTCTTTTTTAGCTCAAAACATACCTCTACTCTTCTTTCTTTTCTCTCGTCTCTTTCAATTCCTTGCAACAACTTTCCTAGTTGCCAAGAATTTGGTCATTAGAAATTTGAAATAATAATAATGCTTTATATAATCAAATGAAAAATGTCTCGTATAATTTTTTTCAGCCTCAATTTCAACTCACACATGATTTTATTTTTATTTTTAAATGATAAACATTGTCTAATGAGATTTATATTTTTATAAAAAATGAAGTTTATACTTCAATGAATATATATATTCATTGATAAAAAAATGTAATTTTTTTTAATATTAACTCGTTAGTATGAGAATATGACGCTTACGAGAATATATAAATGGAATTGAAATTGAAAAAAAAAATGCTTTTAAACATATCTCATAACCAATCAGTAGTTAGTACTGCAGAAAAGACATTAGTGTACGAGCGCCCATGGTTGAAATATTTGTCCAGGCTGGATCATCTCATATTATTAAAAACTAAAATTGAATTCTATATGAACAAGACGTTTTAGTTGGCATGAAATGAATGAGAGAGAGAGAGAGAGAGAGAGAGAGAGAGAGAGAGGGATATATGTTTCACAACATTCTCAGGTTTCAACCACAGTACCACACTATTGGTTCTTAAGAATCTCTGTACTGGAGAAATCCCCTGTTTGCCTGACCACACATTTCATGTGAAGTATTCTTGCATTTTAAAGGCAATGTTGATTAAAAAAAAAGAGCGTGGAAAGTGTTTGGCACCATTACAACCTCTGTCACAATGGTGTGATAAAATTCATGTCAAAAGTTAAACACAATTCAATATTTATTCCATGGTAAACAAAAATCATTCATTAATTAAGGATTACATGCATGGTAAAAAAAAGCCTAAAATATGTAACAAGTGAAAAGAGATTTTAACAACCCACACAATCATGCAATCATTTAATTAACACCCCTTTAAACCCCTTAAGCCTTGAGAACATATTTTTGTAGGTGAACTTTTTGTGTTTTTTTTTTCTACTCAACCACATTCCTCGACAACCAGGACCTCCACTAGCATGTTATTTTAAACATTAGTATACATAATTATTCACAAATTCTGTGTATCAGATAAATTCTTTTAAGAATTTGAATTCATGATTCAAATGAAACAAACTCATCACTTCAACCAAAAGCTTGTAGGAGCAAAATTATACTGAAACCAATACATCAAATTAAACTGACGCATCACTAAAAAAAAAAACCAATCCTATACCCCTCACATAACAAAAACAACCCAAAATTTTCATTACCAACTTACTCATACATATGTATCCATCAATACCAATACACTCAAATAAATCTTATAGAGTTTTAACAACAAACAAAAGTTTGACAAACATTGAAAACCAATAAAAATCTAATGTTTTTCTTCCCTTCATTTCCCCCCTTCAACAAATTCCAATCTTTTCACTCCTTGATCATCTTCTTAGAAGACAAGACCTTGCCATCAGTCCCCGCGAGCATCTCATACTTATCCTTCCTCGTGAAGCTTGTGCACTCGAACCCCAGAGTCCCTCCAAGCACCCTCTGTATGTAATTCGCTACCTCTATCGCCGATTTCCCCCCGGCGGCGCATGTCAGCTCCGCCGGGAGCTGGTTCAAGAACGTGATCTCGTACGTCGGCATCGGATTCATGAAGAAGAAGTACGGGTCCAGCGACTTCCACCCCCTCACCGTCGTCCCGTGGAACATGCTCTGCTTCGTGTTGATCGCCACCGGGACGATCCGGTCTGTCAGCTCAGCGAACAGCGCACTAAACCTGGTTTAGTTTCAGAATTGAAGAGAATGAATCAAATCTTCTTTTATTTTGGTAAAAGACTAAAATATGCACAATATAATTTTGTCTGTCACCTAGTATCGACCTATGTGACAAGTGTTGTTATTGTGCCTATCACTGAAATCTTGTTTTGTTGTACCTGAGAAGGAATGGCTCGCGACAGGTCGTGCCCTCGGGGCATATGACGAGGTCGCCTTCCTCCAACAACTTCTTTATGTTGGCGGCGTCCTTGTCCCTCTCCCTCGAAAGCGCCACCGCCTTGATCGGCGATATGAGCTCTGAAAACTTGCTAATGCTGTAGGTGACGCAGCTGATCTTCCGCCCTAGCGCGACTGCCGTGACCACCGGATCGAGGACGCTGCGGTGGTTGCACACGAAGAGGACCCCGGGCTGGCCTGGTTTGGGTGGCGGGGGTGGGTTGCCTTTGACGACTAGTTTTATGCCCAACAACTTGTATGTGTAGTAGACGACGCGCTCGGGGAGGGGCACGTTGAGGAAGACCCGGACGATAGCGAGGGAAAGACCGATGGGAATCCATAGGAAGGTGAGGAGGGCCGCCAACGGAGTCGGCCGCTGCGCGAGCCGGCCGTCGTGGAGGACCACAGGGCTTAATAGCTTGTTCTTCTGTAGTGGGTCACACTTTGTCTGTGGGACTATGTAGGCCTCCTGTAGTAAGTGTCACACATTTTTAATTAATGATCACGTATGTGTATGTTAGTTAATATGAATTGAATACGAAACTTTATGAGTGACAACGTGGAGGGGTCGGATTGGTAGTTGCATGCATTGATTTCCACCCCCGACAAGTGAAAAATTAACTTTTGGAGAGGCAGGTTTTAAACCCCCCCCATGAACAGTAATAACGGCGGGCCATCAATAGAGGTTAGAGATCATTGTGTTAGTCAATTAAGTGCACTAATAATACATGATATCAATGATAGATCTCATCCATTTTCATAATATTGTATGAATATTATCGTTAAATGTCATGTGAGATATCGCATACATATATGTATGATAAAAACTGAAAGAATCTAATAGATTTTGTGAAAAGATGAACACAGAAAAAGAAAATTCAAACAAAATTTCTACAAATGTTTCAGCAGATGGAGAATGAGAATGAATGCTAAATTGGCTATTAAGTGTTTGCGAACCTTGCAAATAGACATGAAATCGAAGTCGGTCTCGTGATCGCCGATGCCAAGATGGGGGACATCGTCGCCCAACTCGCGCTCCAACGCGTCGCTCTTGTTCTCGCCAATGAGCACGCCGGGCTTCCTGACGAACCCGGTGGCGCGCCCGGACCGCGACACCTCGAGCTCGGTCCCGAGCACCTTGTCCGCGCCGAGGAAGCACTTGACGAACGGCTCGACCATGATCCGCGGGCTCGCCGTCACCACGTACCGCCTCCCGAACGCGCTGAACACGCGCCACGCCTCCGGGTGGACGTCCTCCGCGTAGAACCTCGGGAGCACGGACCGCGAGACCATCTCGATGTCGCGCACCTTCAGCCCCGCGAAGGCCACGAAGATCATCGTCTGTATCGCGAGCGATTCGGAGACGAACGAGTAGATGAAACCGACAATGGGGACGGAGAGGAGGAGAATCAGGCCCCTTAAGAGGCTCCCCGCCTCGAGCGCGATGAGCATGTAGTAAGGGAAGGCGCTGCGCGAGATGAGGAGGGTGCCGTCGAGGTCCGCCGCCACCGTTTGATCGGTTCGGCCTTCGGAGCTGCATTTCTGTATCGGCGCGAAGCAAGCGCGCGCACACGCACCCATTATAGCTAAGTGTGTGTGAGAGAGAGATAATAGAGAGAGAGAGAGAAGTGTTTGTGTTGAGAGTGGTGTTTATGGTGAGGGAGGGGAGAGGGGGTGTATTTAAATGGGTGTGTTGAGTGTGGGGTGGATGTCGTTATTGGTGTGAAATTGTAAATGATGGATGATTTGTTTTAATTGGGGTTTAAATGATGTGAATGTGAAGCTTTTTTGTGTGTGTTATTATGTGGTTTGTTTGGGGAGATTGAATCAGGGGATCAAGAGTAGTTGAAAGTTGAAACCAACGCCTACAATGAATTCAATTGTAGTCTTTGCTTTATTTTTATTTTTTTGTATGTGACGGCTGGACTGGCATGAAAGGGCTCAACTACTAAAACTGGCTGGAGTTTGTATATTTATTTCTTTTGAGTCTCTCTCTCTACTTATTGGTGTAACTTTTATTTTTATTTTACTGCGTGATATGGCTAAGGTTGAGTAATTTAGTATGCTTGAGAGTATGATAATCTATTTAGAAGTGATTTATTCTTAGAAGTAGGGGGTAACATTGTGACATGCATTAGCACCATTATTGAATTATTAGCGATAAATTTGAATATTTTATAGTAATCTCATTCTAATAGTAGGGATGAGATTCGATCATCAACCCGCCCAATCACCAATAAGATACTGATTTGTGACAATCTCACGTGCTACACATGGAGATTGTGATAATATTATCATTATTGTTACAAGTTTATTATTGGAGATTGATCGGGAAGTGATGTAATGGGATCTGATATTGATTGTTTGTAGTTTTGGATGTTTATGATTGGATATCTCAGTTTTTTTTTTCACATTTGAATAATATTGTTTGGGCAATGTTTTTGTAGTCTTTGTTTGTGATTGCTAATTAATTAGGAGAACAACAAAATGACTCGAAGTTATTAATTACTTAACCAGCTGACACATTTACCCCCTGTTTTGGCAGAGTCCTTGCTCTGCAACGTTTTTAAAAAATGTTGCTAAAACATCCATTAATGTCTTGTCCATACCAACTTAATGTACCATATGTCACACTACCTCAGATCTTTATTTACACCAAATTTTTAGTCAAGAAATTAAGCTAACTTGACTTGAGGGACTCTCAGTTCTAGAGGTCATTTATCCTAAATTTTGGAGAAACCAAATCACAAGTCTTTCATTCTTTTTAATTTCAACTCTATCCCCTGTGTCTTCCAATAGAAGACTTGGCTCATGTTGTTTTTTTTCTTACCAAAGCATTGAAATGGGTCCATAATTTTTTAAATCTCTCCTCTCTCTTATTTGTTCCAACGCTTATCATTAATAACTTGCACAGAAAAAAAAAATCAAAACCCACAAGAGTTGAATAGAAAAGATTTCCATTGAGAGTTGCAAATTGTTGTTGGGAGGTAGGAGTTGTGTTGTGTATGTGTGTCCAGTATTAGAGTCACTATTCATTGCTCCAATTTTTTCTGTGCATTTTCTTCACTCTAAAAGCAAACTACCACGTGCGCGACAACTTGTTCTTTGTCTCATAATGTCATATATATTTTGAATCATGTCAAACACAGAAAATTTGTGTTAGTTACATATATGACCCAAATTTATCTTTAATAAAAATGTTAAAACTTTAATTAAAATTTACATGACAAACCTTGCAAGCTAACCTTTAAAAAAATTTAGGGGATTTTCTGAGTCCTCAACATAGAGGTTCTCATAACTGTTCTGAATACACATTCATCATTAATATGTGGTGGTTTTTTGTGTTTGCCTTGTAATAGATGGGGATGAATAAATTGCCAAGGGCCTTATCTAAATTTCTCAGTTTTGGGTGTGTTTTTTTAAGTCCTCCCCAGCTATGCAGTTTATTGTTATTGGCCTTGCCAAAACAAGTTGCATACAAGAAAACACTTTATAATTTTTTATTACACAACCAGGCCTCAAGAAAAGTATTGAAGTCAACTAAAATGGTGATGGCCAGAAGACCCTCATTAATCAGCTGTTACACTTCAATTTGCTTTATTTTGCATGCATATCACTCCATATCTTGAAAAGCAGCAATTGAAATTTTGGCAAATTCAGTGCACCCAACTTTTCGGTTTATTAGAGCCTTGCTAGCTATATAACCAAGAAAAACATGACAGGATACTTAAATAGAGGATGTTCAGATGTGGTTTTCAACTGTGGAACAATGAATTAGTGGTTGTCATAAGCTAATTCAGAGAAGGAGTACTAATAAAGTTTTGGAGGAATTGTTAAAATGCCCTTGATCAAGGGTCTATTTTTTTTGTCATGGACTTTTTTTTATTTTTTATTTACCCTTAAAATCTGATTCTATTATTTTTTGAGTGAATTGCCTAAATACCCTGCGGCCAACCTCCGATTTTTTTTTTCTGCCCTCACCTTTTGAAATTTTTTGTTTACCCCTGCAGCGAACACTAATTTTTTTTTACTCTCATCCCTTTAATTCCCCCAGTCCCACAAAATCATAGTTTTTTTCATGTAAGTGCATATATATTTTCTGTAACTTGGATAACACAAAATGTAACTTTTATAAATATTATCTGTAAATGTATATTATGTCATGCCAAAATGATAATTGGCAAAACACTAAAGAAATATATATTAATGCATAACATTAATATATATGTGGTTTTTATATTATCATGGAGTACACACTTGTTGATGTCTGATCTATTTGAGTGTTTGATTAATTATTGCATCTATAATATAGTTTGAACTGCGTTTTCTTCTTAATGATGTATGTATGCTAACTCGAAAGTGTAACAATGGATTTGATTTCAACTAAAATGACATCAAGATGATCAGATTAAATACAACATCTTAGTTTATTAGGGTAGGGAAAGAACATCGGAATACAAACATGAATTCAAGTGCTTTGATGTATTTATTGTGATAAATATTTTCAGGTATTATGCATTAACATATGTTTCTCTAGTGTTTTGTAAGTTAACATTTTTACATGATATGCATAGTAATGCACTTACAGATAATATTTACGGAAATTATATTTTGTGTTCCAAAAGTTACAGAAAACATATATACAGTTACAGGAAGAAAACTGTGATTTTGTAGTGCTGGGTGAATTAGAGGGATAAGGATAGAAAAAAATTAGGTGTTTATTGCAAGGGTAATTTTTTTTTCAAAAACTGGGGGTAGAAAAAAATCGGGGGGGGGGGGGGTGGGTATTTGGGCAATTCACCTTTTTTTTTCCCTTTGACCTATGCCACCTCATTTTTTATACCTAAACTACCCCACATCTGTAAATTAGTATTATATTTCTGTAATCTTACATTTATGTAATTTATATGTCCTTAGTTTAGTTTCATATATGATATTATTATTACATATCTGTTATATAAATTATAGTTTTTGTAATTTCTGATACAATTGTTATAAGAATCATAGATAATATTACATTTTTATAATGTAAATGGTAGATTATGTCATTGAGTATTACATTGATAGTTTTTGTTGTAGTTGTTATGTAAAAGTTAGTTTATGTAATTGTTAAATACATAGATCAAAAAGTAATTTTACTAAAATATTACAATTATTCATAAATTTTCAATTCAGATTTATGCTATTACTAATTTTGTTAATATTGCTAAATGAAAATTTATTTAGGTGTTTGACTGATTGTTGTATTTTTTATGTAGATTAGAAAACCCATTTTTCGTTATGGAGTACATTGAATGTCTATTTCGATATTCTTTCAGTGTGTTTCATTTCACCTAAGAGGACATAAAGATGAGTAAGGGGAGACAACAATTGATCATTAAGATATGAAGAAGACGTCACAATTCAAACAATTAATGTATCTATTTTAACAAAATTTTAGGATTGTATCTATAACAATTTCGTGTACATTGAATGCTCTTACAGATGATAATATAATGACACTGAGAATGCATACATGATCATTTTGTGTTTAAACATCTTTGCATACTTTAATATTTTTGTAGATAACTATTAAATATATGTAATTATGTGTATAATTTCTGTATGTACCACATTCTATTTATGTATTTCTGTAACTCTGTTTGTAAAGAGTAGTTCAGGTTTATGAAAAATTAGGGGTAAAAAAATATATCTGATTCCAGGGTAAATAAAAAAATAAAACAAAGTCGAGGGAGAAGGGCATATTTCCACTACCCAAGAAAATTAGACAGCGTCCAATTGTACTCGACAGAGGTCAATTGTCTGAACGACAGAAGTCCAGTCCACCTAGAGTGTCGACATAGATGTGTCGAACATTTCTTCTAAGTCTAAATGAAAAACTGTCATTTAAGTCGAAAATCATTCATTCTTACAGCTATTTGTTAAACATTTCATATAGCATGTGGAGTCTGGTCCACTTGTTTAGCTATATGAAATGTTTACTGTTTATTTGGTCCAAATAACTACATACTTAACAATGACATACGTACTTAGCGACACATCCATGTCGACATTTGCTAAGACAGTTCGACGGAACACTTCGACATGATGCTGTCGAACTGGGTAGTGGGAAAGGGTTGGCAAATCTATCCGTGCCCTATTAGACCATTTATCGAGAGGCATTTGAACAGTAAAGTGAATGCGTCGGTGTTTTATGCATGATTGATTGAGTTTAACAATGTACACTGGGTCACTGGGGGATTGGAATCCCCATGATTGACATCCTATTCTCTGCTCCAGTGTGATGGATCATGCTAGAGGTGAAAATATTGTGTTAGGATTGTTTTAGTTGATAGATTGAATAGATTAACTTTAGTGATTAGTGTGCTCTTAAAAGAAATTAATGAGAACGACGTTTTAAAGATACTGATTGACCCCACTAGATCGACTTAGAATTAACCCATGGATTGACACCATTAGAATTTTAAAAGACATCCAAATTTAGAATTATATTTCTTATATTCAAAAGAAACTTTTAGGGGTTTTTTTTAGCTTGTATTTTAGTAGTTGTTGAACAATAAAAAGATTTCTTCTCTTTGTATCTCTCTGCTTAAGGTCTTTTTTCTTTGCATTCCGCCGACTACGCCTTTGCATCAAGAATCTATCATCTTATCTCACAAGTATAGATCAGATTAATTATAAGTAGCTTTGTGAGAGAATCTCTTGTAAGCCTTTTTGTCTAACATCTATATATTAAGTGGATCTTCTTAATTTTATTTTGTGTACTTAAATCGAACCACGTAATTTGTGTTCTTGGTGCGGGCTTCTGCCAAATTGTTCAACAATGATTGGCTGAGTAGTGACTACTGAGCAGGAGGGGATGTTAGCCAATGTCAAGGACAGTATATGCTCTGAAGATGTTTAATAATAAATTGCACGTGTAGAGGGTAACTCCACTTCATGTGCTCTTCACATGCTTCCTGTCCTAGGCCAAAAAATATGAATTGCAAATAGCATGATTTTTCTGAAATTCAGTACAGTTGCTGCTTTACTGGTTTGATGTATTTGTTTAATTCACAATGAACACAATGACTTCAACTAGCTAGGCAGTACTATGCAAACGTACACCATAGCCATATCATTTGCTAAAGCAAAACTTTAACCATGACTCCATGAGGGATGACTCCAATGATTTCCATGTCATTTGAAGACTAACAAAGGCATTTCCAGTGGAAGACTTTGAAGATGCATGTCACTTTGCAAGTCTTCAGTAGCATTAGCAGAGACTTGGAAATAATCATGCATGGAATGTAGTGATCCCACCCCATTAAACACGTATGCAGGATTTTATTTATATCTACATCATTGTTTTTATATGACCATATGACAAATTCTCCCAATATAAGAACCTTTTAATGTTCTTACATAAAGAAGATCAGATATGACACTGAAATGGAATACATGTAATGGAGGTTTATATTCCATCAATGAATAGCAAACACTAGGTTCGTACTGTGTTGGGCCAAATGTGAATGTAGTGTATTTTTCTTTTTGAGTGCTGCTACACTCAGTTTTATTCTCAGTTCAAAACACAGACCCTATATATTTCGTTACAGATTTAACTAAACATATACCTCGCTAGATAATGTATATAATTCATTGAATTTTTTTTTACACTTGCTAAACATAAGTTTATTCAATTTAAAATGTAGCGATATGCACTTTTTATCAAAGCATATACCTCATTAGATGATGTTTACTATTTTAAAAAAAATGAAAACACTTGAGGTCTGAGTTTTGATTGATATATGTGACTGAGTATATCGTTTTCCTTTTTAAAATAGCAAAGGTTGCGTGATTTGTGAGGTCTAGTGTAGGTTCTCCACCACTCATCATATCAAAGACTAGACATTATTGATTCAAGACACTTCAAATTTGTATTTTTTTTTTGAGTAACTGATCGGCTATAGTCTTCGGAATATTCATTAAGAAGCCACAGCCCAAGGATTTATATGGCTGGCTAGATGGGTGGCAGCCCAACTAGTAACCGCAAAACAAAATCAAAACTAATAAAAAAGCCTTAGCAAGAGAGGGTTTTGCCGACGCCATCTGACCGGGGCTGATGCACTAGCCATCAATCACCAATATACCCCCAGACAGTACCACTTGAGCTCCCCCACATGTTTTTCCCCAAGCAATGATAAAGAACAACACCGAGTCTCAAACATTTTCTGGGTAGATTCTTGTGTTACAGAAAACCTGACCGTTCCGCACGAGCCATATAGCCCACACAACTGCCGGGACCAATGATTGTGACACCTTAGCTCAAGGACTCTTGTCCCCCATGGCTTTCATATTCCGCCCAGCTTCCCATAGGCCCTGTAGGCATTGAAAATATGGGTTGAAGTACAACGCACTCTGAAGTAGGAGCCAGATGCTGCGAGCGACAGTGCACAAACAAATGGCCCATGGTTTCTTCGGCAGCTTCACACATGGGGCATAGTGTGTCCGTCTGCTGGGACCATCGCGCTTGATACGACTTGGTAATAATTTTTCCTTGGAACATAAGCCAAACAAAAGCTTTCACCTTCAAAGGGATCTTGGGTCCCCAAATCTCGCGCCACTTCATTGAAGTAAACTGCAGACACCTATGCTCTCTTCGAAGCCACCCGTAACAGCTGTGTACAAAAAAGCTATGGCGAGGTTTTGGGCTCTAAACAGAAACATCAGACTGCTACACCTGGTCATCAATAGAGGAAAGCTCCAACAATAGATTTGAGAACTGATCTTCTTCATATTGAGTGAGCTGGCAGGCCAAGTTGATTGTCCAGACCCCAGAGTGAGACTTGTAGTGACAAACTCGACCGAATTTTTGCTAAAGAAAGGTAAAAAATAAACTGATAATGACTATGTAGTGTAGAATCCTCGATCCAATGGTCTAGCCAGAAGAGAGCAAACCGGCCATCTCCCACCTTCCACCTGATTGCTTCAAAGAACTGGTCGTCCTTGATAGCCTCCGTGAGGCTCGAGGAAAACGTGGCGGCGAGTCCCCTCCTACTTTGTACCTGGCCTCGACTAATCGACACCACAGTATGGATCAGTTCTGGAGCCATCTCCACTTCCATTTATATAGGAGTGCCGTGTTCATGTCTTCGAGACTCAGGATGCCCGCCCCTCCTTCCTTTCTTCCACTGCATATCAAATCCCACTTCACAAGGTGTACCTTATTCCTCTCCCCTCTGGCCCCGTTCTAGAAAAACTGACGCTAGATGCTCTCGAGCGGTTGGAGAACTCCCTTTGGGATTTTGAAGAGGGAGAGGAAGAAGATAGGTAGGTTGATCAGTACCGCCTGAAGTAATGTTGAGCTCCAAGACTCAAGACCTTGCATTGCCACCCCTCGAGACGTTTTTCGAACCGTTTAATAATGGGAGACCATGCATCTTCTTTGAGTCTTCCGACGTGCAAAGGTAGCCCGAGATGCTTCGTCGGGAGGGAGTCCGTTTGGCAGCCCATGAATCGAGCCAAACCCGATAATTCTTCATCCTGTAGGTTAATCCCTAACATTGAACTGTTATGGAAATTAATTTGTAGCCTGGACAGCAAACCAAAACATTGACAAACAAAACAGACCCCCTTAACAGATGACTCCTCAACCGAGCATAGAATCATTGTATCATCTGCATATTGGACATGGGTTAAGGAGGGGCCCCCTCGACAGATCCTCAGACCCTTGATCCTCAAATTTGTATTGAGCACTTAGGAAAATCATCAAGAAGAAAAATGAACAACTTCTAGAAAAAAAAAGATTTTTTAAATTATATCTTTTTTTTAATATTGGTGTCCCATGATTTGATCATTGGTCATCCTTTATGGAGAAGGGGTGCTAGTCGACTTTTCAAAGTTTGGTTCGCAAATAATAATTAATGTTGATCCAATCATGAATGATTCGGTACAACAAATGACATATTCATGAATGATATATACTTGATATATAAGTATTTTGAAAATCATGTTTGAAAAAAACTTTGATATTGAGTGTGAAGGAGATACTATACAGTGATGAAAGATAGGGTTTTTTTTTAACTGATGAAAGATGTGATAAACCACCAAACCTAAATGAATACTCGGATTTCATACGTATTAAACAAATAATTCAGTGAACAAAAATTTGTTCAACTGATGGGTAGGTGATGTATCCAAATATCCAATTGATTAGCTTCTCCAAATGTTCAGAGAAGTTTGGAGAACCTGTGACTCATGTAATGATACCATGGCAGCAGGCCTGTATGTCACAGTGATGTTTCTTTCATGGAAGCTCCTCCTCAGCTTTATGAAGTGCTTTGCATATATGTGTGTATATATATATATAGATTGTACCATCTGCATGTATTGAGCCAACAGTGTAAAATCAGGTGGTATGATGAGTACACCAAAAACGTTTTTGTGGAATTTTTAGACTTGACTACTGAAAAGCCATTTCATTCATATTTACTGTAGTGGCCAACTAGGTCTGTGATAGGGAGGACCATCCATCTTCAACTGTACAATTGTTCTTCCAAAACAAATACCAGACACAGTAAATTGTGTATATGCCCAACAAAAAGTATGCATTTGAAGTCATTGTACTTGTTTACGAACATACAGTGTTGTCCATATTTTCTATGCACGCGCATAGGGATGTCTAGTGGTTTTATAGGGACTGGCTCTAGACTCTAGTAGTAGTATAAATTTTTACCTATTTGTGTGGGACTGTGATATAGAGTTTCTTTTACAACTCTGTTGAAGTTCTCATTAGAAATACAGGCAAATTGCATGCGCACAAATAATGGGTGAAGTTACACACAGTCTCGTTTACAACTATTACAATTATTACAATTACTTGTGAAATTTCACACATGTCCAAATAAGACATATATTTCATTAAATGAAACATAAAATACTTTTTTTTTATAGGTGAGTCTATAAAATTCTTTAGAGTATGTACATCATTTTATAAAAATATATTCTTTATTACAAGAAATATACACTTTTTTATATAAAAAAAAGTCCAATGTAAGAATCGCACGTGAGGTAACTCGGGTTCCAAATAATATATATACTCACGTATAGAAAAATTTGTACAATAAAAATAAAGAATTTGAAAGCTCACCTTAAAAGTGCGATTTTTGGCAACCCGCCTAAGATCAGTGCGGGCCTGCAAACAGGGATTTCTCCAACATTTTCATTCACTGTGTGTAGGAAATACCTAGGTAGTTGATGCTCTCATCACTGAACCTAGAGGATGATACAAGTCAAGGACAGCTTTGCACACAGGAATAAGAAAAAAGCAAGTAAAAGAAATTAAGAAAAATGCAGAAAGAAGCATGGAGGAACAACACAGTTTTTTTTTTTTTTTTTTTTTTTTTAAAGAAAGGAACAATACAGTTGACAGTTCTTGTTTGGTTGGTGAGATTTTGAATAGGGAAATTGACCACTCAAAGGAGCTTTATTGTTGTGGAAGGAGAGGAGGGGAGGACCACTTTGCATTTACTAAAAAGGAAACCTCCCTGAAAAGATCATCAATTAATGGTGGTAGAAATTGAATCACACTTTTTTGCCCTGATCGGTCAGGGTACTAAATCTTTGTTTAGCTTAAGATTTTTGGGTACAATTTAGTAACTGAAATAGACTGGTCTAATTGCAGGATGTTTATATTATTTTAACCTAATTGTATGATGGATCAATTTATATAAAAGGGTTTTTATTTATGTTCCCTTCACATACATGTTTTTTTATTTGATAGTATATCATTTTTGTTTGTATGTCATTCACATCTTTCTCAATGTGCATCATTTTGTCGCATGTTAAAATAAAATTTAATTCCTAATTACGGATAGGAATGAAAAATATAACCTAGTCTGATCAATATTTTTGGATATCAATTAAAATATCAACATCTAGTATTTATTTATAATAAATAATTCTTTGTATTTAAGATTTAATTTTATGTATTTGGATGAATATAAAATAAATATTCTTTTTTTATAATATAAAAAATATCATATTTTGGGATATTAAATATGTAAAAAGAGAAATAATGACATTTCGGTCTCCCTGTAGGACTTTAACTATGTTGTAAGAATATTTGTCAAATTTGTTAAAAATTTAACTAGAGTCATAAATAGGCATAACTTTTAATATTTTAATAATATAAAACTAAATAGAAAATAAATATATAGCATGCGCTAATACATTCAGTCCATTTTACAGTCCAGTCTGCAATCTCGTGTTATCATAATGTATAGACACAAAAAAAAAATTATTTATTTTAAATAAAAAATGTATTATTGTATCTTATATATATATTTTATTTCATATAACAAGTTTCAATAGAGAATATATGATGTATCTTGATGTATTTTATTTTAAAAAAAATCGATGTGATTATCGGAGTAAAGACGGATTTTTTTTTCTTTTCTTTTTTTCCTTCTGTCGAGCTCATATCTTTAATGATTGGGCCGACCCAATTTTTCTCGGGCTTATATCCAACTGTCAGATGTAATGGCTCATTTATCCATTAAATTCGTGGGGACAGCCCAATTAATTACAGCTCATTACAATTTGATGGCATAATATATAATATATACTGTATTTTTTAAAATAAAAATATATATTTTTATATCTTAATATATACATCATTTTATATAATTGTATGCACTTCAATGAAATAATGTATTATTTAAAAAAAAATAGCAAATTGGGACAATGGGACTGGATTTATCATTTTTCAATTGAAAAGAAAGACTGTCATGATGGGCAAGCTCATTATTCTCCCCTTAAAAATTCAGTGGGCAAAAGCCCATCAACATACTTGTTAGAAATTACATACACAAAAGTACTTTTCTTAGTTCCCGTTCTAATCTCATATATCTCATTAGTGTCATATACTCATATCATCAAAATATATACCTCATTAAAATAATTCACATTTTTTATTCATTGGATCATGTACTTTATTTTCTATAAAAGGGACATGCTTGCATCATAAATGATTGGTATATGTCTCAATTAACAAACTATAAAAGATTGCATCATACATATACCAATTTAAAATTTTTTATATTTTCTATAAATTTATTCACATAATTCGTTAGAATATATGTTTTATTTTACAAAATATATAGCCAATAGATGAGTTAAAAAAATTTTTTAAACAAAACAAAATATGTGTCAATTGTAAACAGGACTACAAAGGAGATGTGTCTGACGTTTTCAAAAAATTAGTTTCCCTCAAACGATGGCATCGACTCAAAACATACTTCCATTGCCCAACAAAAAAAAAATCATGGATGATGTTCTTTTAACAAAATGTTAGGGAAGAATGGAAGATCATCACAAACTATCTTTTTTACTATCCTTATGGTATGTAATATGTAATGAATGGCATAATTATATACAAAAATAAAATATACATTTAAATTAATTTTATGCATTTTTTAATGTAATTTTAAAAATTTAGTAAATATTAGTGTATATAATATACATGTTAGATTATATACAAATGAGGACCGTAAAAAAGGAATTAAGTAATCATTGATAGGAGTGGTAAACGAGCTAAACTTTGACATGTTCAAGCTCGACTTGTTTGTGTTATAAAAAGCTCGATTGAAACTCGGCTCAGTTCGTTTATAAAATCAGAATACTAATTAATACAATATTATATTCGTTTAGGCTCGTGAATTCAGTTTGGTTCGTTTGTAAAATCATATTACTAATCAATATAATGTTATATTCTTTTAGGCTCGTGAACTTAGTTCGAACTTTAAAAATTATTCAAATTTAATTCATTTATTTAATTAAATGATTCTTAATGAGCCATTCTAGCACCCTTTCATTTGAGATAGAGCTTATATTTCTTCCACACAAAAGGATACTGGAATATATTTTCTTGCATGTGTTCTGACATGATCATGTGTTTCTGATTCCCATCGGGCAAGCCTTTTTTTTTTGTTTACTTTTTTTTCTTCTCTTTTTTCCACATTTGATGGATGTTGCATTGCTGCGTCCAAGAAAGAAAAAGGGGACAATTTTTTCTTTCAGGAAATGGAAGCCTTAGCCCTTATATAACTTAATTAAAAATTGGTTGATGGAGAATAACATTTATTTATGCACAAATTTGAATAACAAATAAAAAATTTATAAGATAATTTGAATTAAAGAGATTGCGCATGTGATAAAAAAAAATTTCTAATCATTTTATCTCGGATTCTCACATATAGAGAATGAAAAAAATGTCAATTTTTTCTAATATGACAAAATAAGAGAAAATGTAATGAAATTTTTTTTCTTTCCTTGATACGTCATAACTAGATAGTCATAAGAAAAATTTTCCCTTTCTATTATTTTTTCACTTTCATTTTAACACGTGAATCACTTACAAAAATCACAATGATCCCGATTTTCAAATTTTAAAGAAAACAAAAAAATAAAATAATAATAATATATTTTTTTTAAAGACTGATAAATATGTGTTTTCTAAAATAATATTCTCAAAAGCTTTTTTTTAAAAAAACTTTATGCCTAAACGAGCCTAACCAATCTGACCATTGGAACAAAAGGATGCACTTTTAGGCTGAGAATGGATGGATGGTGGAAGTAGGTCAAAATCACGTGTCCCTGTCTTTCTCACGTAGAATGAGTAATAGTTTACATGTGCTTGATGTATGTATTTGATGAAATGATGAATAATAATCTAATTCTTTATAGACACATAATATGTAGACTAGTAATATGTATCTAGATGATAAAATTGGATCTTTTGAAAGTACTTTTCAAATTTGAATCTTCCATACACGAAATTCATAAAAAGTCCATGTCAAGTCTAATCACAATCAATTACCGAGACAAACATCGAATCAAAGAATTTGAAACATGCTTCACCCATTTTATGACCACATCTCTCTACCTAATTGTCAACCATCAACAAGATATTTTTTGGGTTACCCCAAAAAAAAGTAGAAAGAAAAAAAAGAAGAAGAGTTCTTTCGTATAAATTGTCACAATGACGCAATAAATATCAACATTAATCTATTTTTTTGATGCCAAAATCAAAATGTGTTTTGATGTTAAATTTTAAACACATGTTAGTTTCTAATATTGATATAATTCAATAATGAATGGATCTCATTTTACAAATTTATTGAAGAGTTATAGGTCTATATATAGATCATGTTTGAATCTGTGTTTGGATAAATTTTGCATGTGTTTGAAAAGTTAAAAATTCTCAAACGCAAATTCAAACATATTTTAAGACTATATCATCTTTTCAGATAAAAAGATCTTACTGTTAAAAAATTAATAAAATAATATTTTAAAAAAATTAAATTTAAAAAATAATATAAAAATCTCAACGTTACACATCCAAACACAATTATAATATTTTGTTTTAATTAAAACTGCCACCTAACTGGAATTGGCCTGACAAACACGGGAGAGAATAAAAAAATGCCTCCAATTAAAGAGGGCCTTTTCTACACTCCACTCCCTCATGTGTGCCAATAATTAATTGCCGCCCCTTTGAATACTCTCACCCCTTCTTACACCATAAATAATACATTGAAGAGGTCAATGCTTCGGTTATGCAATGGGGCTTGAACTTACTAGAACTGATCAATTCAACTGCAATGTGACAATAATTTCATGTGTTAAAGTAAATTAAATTGGCACATAAATGTTCTACTTGAAAATGTTTAAATCTGATGGGATCTTATAAAGACTGAACTCCTTCATCATCATCTAGTCTACATTTCATAGTATCATATCTTATACATCTTTTAAATAATAATGTAGGGTGGATTATTTCAGTGTAAAAAAAAAAAAAAATTGTAAAATCAATTTCTACAACTATTTTCAACGACATGAATAGTGTGAACCTGTGCCTGCAATATGTGATGAAACTAACTCATGCATATGGATTAAACCATGCGCATTAACCCCCCGTTTGGGGTGAAAAATAAATGGTGAATAGGGGAGAATACAGTGGAATAAGCCCCAAACAGCTGTTTATTTGACAAGAATAAATCTTGATAGTTATGTCTGGATAAGGTAGGATAAGGCCTGATAACTATTCTAAGAAAATGGTGGAATTGTTTATCAAGGCTTATCTATGCCAAAGGATAAAAATACCCTTCTCTGTCATTTTAAAATATTTATCTCACCTAACACTCTCTGCACACATTTCAAAAACTGTCACATCTATCATATCACACTCATATCTCTTATACTTATTCCCAAACACAAATAATTTATGCAGGGTTATAATTGTCATTTAAAAAGTCATAAATTCTTATCCATATCTTATCTACCACTTATCCATATTTTATTCAAGGTGAACCAAACAACAAAAATATCAATTTTACGTTTTTCAATGAGAATAACAAAAAAAAACAACCAAACAAAAATTTACTTATTCAGCATGGATTGTTATCTATCCCAGTATAACTATCAAGGACAAATGATCTTATGTCTCACCCCAAACGGGCCATAAGAGTAATTTTTAATACAAAGATTATATCTATATTTTTTTTTGGTAAAAGTTGCTCTAACTTCATTATTGTAAATTTGCAATCCCATCAACTGGAGAACCCTTTAATGAAGAGAGAACATTCGTATTAGATTGGTTAGTGACTTAATTTTTAACAAAGACAAATAAATTTATTCTTATTAAAACATCAACCAAGTAAAGAAATAAAAAACTATAACTTCACCGAAACGAGGAATACAACTATTTAATTCAATTACCTAAAGCAGCCCGGGTAAGATTATATAGAAAAATGTTAGACCCAATTATTTCAACAGTTCAAAATATAGATCGCATGGATTTTTATTTTTTTAAAAATAATAAACATCGTTTAACCTAATGATGTATGCTTTTTGATGAAAAATGTATATCATTTTATTTTGAATTAAAAATTAACCATATATACAAAACCCCGGCAACAGCCGGTAAAACGGGTGCACCCTTCTCGCACGTGCGAACGCGTTCGCACAACGCTTATTTAGAGCTGTATCGCGCGCTGCCTCTCTTTCTCTCCAACACACGAAACCAAACCAAACCAAACCAAAAAAAAAAAAGAGCCAATAGAGGCTGAGAGAGAGAGAGAGAGAGAGAGAGTCACTGAAGAGTTTCATTGGAGGCGCATTGAGGGATCTGTATCGGACGGAGTGGCGGAGAAGGAGGAGAAGAGGGAGAGAGAGGGGTATGTGATGAGAGGGAGCCTCTTCAGCCGGAGGATCACGGCGAGGTTCCGCCAGCTCTCATTCTCGACCGTCGGATCCATCAAGGTCAAGATCCTTCTCTCCCTCTGCATCGCCTTCACCGTCTCCCTCGCCGCCGGCCGCGCCGCCTCCTTCATGGGCTGGAGCCACCCCGACCTCCCCTACTCCACTAGATCCTCCGCCGCCGCCTCCTTCAGGTACTCTCTCTTGCGTGTGCGACCTTACCTTTGTTTCCGTTCGTTTTAAGATCTTAGAGAGAGAGAGAGATATTTGTGGTTTTTTGGAGTCGTTTTTTTGCGCTCAATTAGTGATTTTGTTGGATTATGTTTATTTGGAGGGGATCTGGATACGGTGGAGCTGATTGTAACTTCTTTTTGTTTATTAGATGATATTATCGTGATTTTGATTAGTTCATCTCGTACTTCAAATTGTTTAATTGTGAATTTGGTTCGAAATCATGCTGTTTTTTTTTTTTTTTTTTTGAAGATTCTGTGAATATCATGCCTCGTTTGTTGTTTTAATTAGGTCATACTGGTTCATTGAATTCAATTATTTGAACCTTTGCTTTGGGGAAGAGTTGAGAGTGATGTTAATTTGGGTGCATGTTTTTGAAGGATTAGAGTTTATGAGGATGGGGAATGTTTTCCCCATTTGAAAACCGCAAGAGACAACAGATAATTTATTGCAAGTGAAATCATTTGAAACTTTTAAAATAGTTGTGGGTCATCAGCCTTGCTAACCCAAATGTTCATGCTTAAGTAGCTGTGGGGTCATAAGTTCACAACCAAAGCTTTTTTTTTTTTTTTGCTTGGTAATTTGGTTTTTGTTACAATACAATCCGCCCTGAAATCTTCATATTATCCTCTAGATGATAGATTTTGAGCTGATGGAGCGATGGAATTATATGAATCATCACTCTTAGTCTTTACAACATTTAGCGTTGTAGAAACAGAACTCTCAACCAGGTAAGGACTAAAATATGCTAACTCTGATGATTGCTTCAGATAGTAGCCAGCATAATCTCCACTCCCGACATAATGATGAAATGAGACCCTGGGTTAAGTTGCATCCTGGATGATTTAATATGAGACAATATAGGCAGAAGTGATTGTTTGAAAATTATTGGTGTACCTTTGATAAGCTAGATTATGTAAATGTTCTAGGGATATTTATTGATGTATGTATAACAAAGATTAGCATGGAATTCGAGTTTATGTGGTGAACATATAGTAATAATGCACTCAATTTTTTTATGACTATGTGCAGGAAAGGGTACACAGTCCTGATCAACACCTGGAAGAGAAATGACCTTCTTAAGCAAGCGGTCATTCACTATGCATCCTGCCCTGGTGTGGATGCTATACACATAGTCTGGAGTGAGCCTGATCCACCATCAGAGTCTCTTGATGAATTTCTGAGGCAAACTGTTCAGTTGAGATCCAAAAGTGGTAAACTTGTTAAATTGAGGTTTGACTTGAACCTGGAAAACAGTCTGAATAACAGGTTCAAGGAAATCCAGGACTTGAAGACAGATGCCATATTTTCAATTGATGATGATGTCATATTCCCATGTGAGTCTGTGGAGTTTGCTTTCAGTGTTTGGCAAAGTGCATCAGATACAATGGTGGGATTTGTACCACGGATGCATTGGTTGGATGAATCGGTAAGCCCATTAAATGTAATATATGAGAATGAGATTCACACATTTTTTTAGTACTAGATGTTTGTTTATTTATATCTTGTGACCACCAAAACTGACTTCTGCTTTTATCCGTTTGGGTAGTATCATACAGTGAATGACTCAGTTTAATTTTTTTCCGAGCTATTATCATCAGTTCATTGACTCCTCACTGAAGTGGCATGATGCCAAATTCTTTCCTAGATTCAATTAAAATTACGGTATCATATTTCTGAGTCATTTGTGTGTTTAAATGGGTATATGGAAGAATTGATGTTTATAGTGGAAAACATCAAAGCTATTATCTTTTCTGTTATTGTTGGTTAACACGTGTAGTTACAAATTAATTATGAAGAATTTAATTGAATGGCCTCATCTGCTGTTGCCATGAATGCATATGGTCCAATTGCTTAATTCTTGCATTCGATAGTTAAAGTTGCTAATTTTAACAAATACATGCAATGTTATAGCTATATATTTCTCAGTTGAACCTATTTTTTATACTTGAGAACATGTGTTATTTCATGCCTTATGCTTCAACTTCTAATCATCTTTTTGAATGTATAAAGTAGTTTGGTTGTTATTGACTTCAAATATGGATGATCTGTGATCCTTTTGTATTTGCATGGTGATAAGTCAAACGTCAAAATCATATTGTTTTCCTCATATGTAATCTACAATGCTAGTACATTTGAATAACAGCGAATTCCCATTGATTTTCTTTGGCATAATTCATTGTATAGACTTCCATGCTGGTGAAGCCAGCCTAACTGTATCCTTGGTGGTTAAATTTGTCATCGGCATTCAATGTGATTATCAAGAATGGCCACGGATGGTCTGTATTGACAAGATTTGCATGAGATAAACAGCCATTAAATCTGACCAATCAAGTCCAATTTCAGCCATCAAGCAATTATCATACTGGTACTTGAAGTAGTAATATCAGCACCTTCACAATGTTGTCTTTAATAAACTGTTCCGCTACATCTGTTGCACACTTTTGTCCTTTTTCTTATCTTAGGGTTTTCACTTGCAGAGAGGTGTTGTAGAGCGCCGCCGCTATACATATGGTGGTTGGTGGTCTGTTTGGTGGATGGGCACGTATAGCATGGTGCTGTCGAAAGCTGCCTTTTTTCACAATAAGTATCTTGACTTGTACACCAACCAGATGCCTGCCTCTATTCGAGATTATACCACAAAAAACAGGTACAGGTTCTGCTTCTTTTGCTTTGAATCCTGTTCTTTTAGTTTGGGAAAGGTAGTTTGATCCACCATTATGTCTTTTATGATGGGAGCTGTTTCTGAATCAAAATCAACTCTTTTACAGAAACTGTGAGGATATCGCTATGTCCTTCCTTGTTGCAAATACAACAGGCGCTCCTCCTATTTGGGTGAAAGGTACCATTGCAGATCCCTGTGCTATTATTCATTAAATGTGATGTTGTTCTTAAATTTAATCATTTGTTATTATTGCCATTCACCTGAAATTCATTGTTTCCATGCTCAAAGCCAACAGAAGGGCCTGTGGATTGGATTACAGAAGCTCAAGGCTCCTAATAGCACTGCGTTGCCTGGTTCCTATTCATATTTGTTCATAAATTAGTGTGTTGTGACCCAGAAGCCTGGTTTTTGTCCCGTCTAGTTGCAGGCTACACATATATAGGCTTACTGGAGAGCCCATATGCATTTTTAATGATCTTTCCCTTGAGGATATAAAATGGATGACTATTTAAAACAGACAGCTTTAAACCTGGATAAAATGCAGGATGGTTTCTACTGGTTGATGGAAAATTTCAAATCTTGTCAAAACATATGAACAGAGTTGAAAAAGAGTACTGCTAAAAAAAAAGAATACTTCTCTGGGTAGATATAAATTGACATTCCACAAGTTCATTGTAAATGCATATGCTAATGCAAAATGCAGTGGCTTCTAATTGTGGAAAGGTATAGATGAAGTGAGATGGAGAAAGAGACAAGGAATTGTATTTGTTATGGACTATTATGCTGCTGCAACTTTAGATAAATTCAATATGGAAATGAAAATCCCTAGCTGATCATATATGAAGGCAAAAACAACTAGGATCTTTACGTGACCAAGTGCATTTTTTTGTTTTAAAATTTAGTCATTGGAATGGTATAAAAAGCAAAAACAAGGTAGCTAAAAGATGTTGAATAAGGTTATATGGTGATTTAAGTTCAAGAGAAAATGAATAATCCATCAAAGATTAGCAAAACTTCATTTGTCAAGGAAGAGGTATAAATGATGCACATGTAGAGTGATACAAGTTAGAAAGATTCCGAAAGATTGATGAAAACCCAATGGTATTCCTGATAATAATGTGATAGATTCATACTGAAATAAGATGTTGCTATGTTTCCAATCATATATGCCATGGAATGCAAAGTAGTTGAAAAACCACACAAAAAGAAAAAAAATTAGGTGGATGTTTGCACTGGTTAGAAATAAGTATATTTGAGTAAGTTTAAAGGTGGTGATAAGCCAGTGGAAGGTTCATGACAGCATTAGAAAAGGGATTTGTTGATTAAGATCAATATGCAATAGCATTCTGAAGAGGATGTCAGTATTTAAAAGGACCTGGATGAAGGCAGTTAGTAATTAACAGTATCGTAATACAATGAACCATGTTTTGATTGATGGGACTATCATACAACAAAAAGAAAATGATGTCGGTGATCCCATTATCAAAGTAGCCATTGTTTCTGTGCTATATTGTGTTCATCTTGTATCCAGTTGAGTGTACTTTGACCAAGAGAAGTACTGAATGACCATTTTTTTTTTTGGCATTGTTGCACTGCACAGTTCAAAATTTGCTGGTGCTTCGTTTTGTTTCTGTGCTTGTTATTCCTTTTCCTTGTTTAAAGATTATTTTCTGGATGACTTGCTAACTGTAAGACTTATATTTTCTAATCCATTTGATATTCTTTTATTTTGAAGTACACTCTTGCATTCTTTTGTTAAAAACTCTGAAAATTGTGTCCACCACCCAATGGAGGAGCCAGCCTTTTGACATCTTCAACCATCGTCTTAGAACTGTGCTCGAGTTAGAGAGGCATTTCTCTACTCCTTTTCCTTGTAATTGTAACTCTAATAAGACGGGCCCATAGTGAATATGGATTGTTGAGATCAGGGTACAGAGGAAGTGTTCAAAAACTACCTATATTTGTTTTACGTTATCCCCTCTCCTCTTCAAGTTTTACATCATGACTGATATTTGGGGACTTTTTTCTATTCGTTACTTTAGAACTGTTTTATTTTGATGATAAAGGTGGCAGTGACTGAGGCTTTTTTAAGGCAGTAATTTCTGGTATTTGGCTCTGAGCAAGGCCAGCATGCTAGAAATGAATTTTTTTTTTATAAAAAAAATTGGTTTCCCTTGGGGTTTAATCCCTGGACTCCTTTACGGAGAGGGAGTGCTAGCCGTCCTACCAAAGTTCGATTCGCTAGAAATGAACTTTTATTGGAAAATGTATACTTAGGGGACGTTCGGTAACAAGCTTTGAGGGTGTTTCTGCTTTTTAATTAAGCAGAAAGCTCAAACGTGTTATCGAACACGTTTCATGAAGCAGACTTAATTTAAAAAGTTATTTATAACTTTTAGTACAAAATTATTGTTTTTTAAAAACACAGAAAGTGTGTTTTTCAGAAATTAAATATATTTAAACCATTTTATTTAAAATCTTATTTTTCAAACGTGTTTTTTAATGCTACCTTAGTCATTCTTACCATCACTTTTGTAGATTGCACATGGTCCATTTAATATATACTTATCTTTTGAAATGCATACTGTATACTGTTACAAAAAATAAATCAAATGAAGTGCATGCACGGAAGAAATGAATACATGCGTTTACATGATTATATATTGCGTTAGGTGATTTCATATATTGTATTAGAGGACATGTATCTCCATGAATGATTGTTGAGTGTTAATATGTTTGGCATATTTCTCTCTTCCTCATTGAAGATCTATTGTGTTTTTGTCAGGTAAAATATATGAGATTGGTTCAACTGGGATCAGTACCCTGGGAGGACACAGCGATCGGAGGACACAATGCCTCAACGATTTCGTCGCGCTGTATGGTCGAATGCCTCTGGTAGCGACCACCGTAAAGGCCATCGATAGTCGCCACAGCTGGTTTTGGTGATTTCAGATCCTTGTTTCTTATTACTTTCTTCAGTCATTCATCTTATTCCATTTGTTTGTATCATATAACATTCATCAATGCTTGCCCAATCCACGCGAACCTAACAATTGTTTGTGGAACTTCATCTACACTGCCTTCCCTGTTTTTTTTTTTTTTGAAAGGGGCTTGGTGCGAGGTGGGACCACCATCCCACGCCTTTATAAGTGGGATGTGACAATTTTATATATGTATCAATTTCTTATTGGGATTCACTAGTTGTTCATGACAATGGATTCCATCTTTTGATGCCACAGCTATCTATTTTAGAGCATCTCCAATTAATATGCTAACTAAACAAGATGTTAAAGTGTCATGTCAGCACTTTAACTCTCCATTAGACCCTCATTTACTACTCTCTCATTTAGTTGGTTGTTGTTGCTCCAATGGACTAGCTAAATAGCAAGCCAAGATAATAGTGGGCCCACCTTTCTATCCACTCAAATCTCTCCACTTACCTAAAATAATATTTTTTAAAATATTTTAATTGGTGGGGTCTACATTTGGCTGGCTAAAGTACTAGTTAAAGTTAACATGGAAGATAACATATGACAGGTGGAGCTAATATTTAACATTCTCTTAAAACTTTCATTGGAGCACTATTTTTACATGTTTTGTAAACATATGACACAAACTAGTGAGTTAATATGTACATTAGAGATGCTTTTATGGGCCATTTGGAAACTTGTTTAAAAAGTGTGTATAAAATAGTTTAATAAAACTCGATTTATATTTTTTGTATTAAAAGCTAAAACAAATATTTCACTTAAGCATATTTTTCTGTTTCCAACCATTCCTTAGCTCTCATTTGTTTCTAGTACAAGATCTTGGATAATCTCGGATAAGAATTTTTAAGTGTTTGTTTATTCTGAATAACCCTTGATAAAGTATGTCAGAATAAATCCTGATAAATTGGTATATGGATTTCAATTAACTCATGGAATTAAACTTATTCTAGGTTATTCCATCTAAAGAATATGTGGGCTCACTGTCAAATCAACTGTCATAATCTTTTATAAATCATCTGTTAAATCAATTATCATTACTTTTTTACTTTTTATAAATTTTTATCCATACTTTATTCACATTTTACCCAAACAACAAAACATTTATTCTTTCGTTTAACAATGAAAAAAATTCAAAACACAATCAACCACAAAATCATTTTATCATTATTTATATTCATTTATGCTTGAATAAATATATACCCTGTTATAAATCATATCCCTATTTCAAACGGGGGCTTAGGCTAGGATTGTAATAAATTAGGATTGTTTGGTTAACCTTGTTAAGTGGTATGGTTACTTTAGATCATATTAAATAGTTTCCTGTGTCAATTCACCTCACTTTCTTTATCGTTTATTTATCCAAATTATAAAAAGTATATATTGCGTAGGGGAAATGATAAAAAAATCTCCTCAAAGTTAAAAATACCGAAATCAACCGCTTTTTAAAATTATATCTAAAAAGTCTCATTTTATAATTTTGAAAACATAAAAGATTATTTACCCTTATATAATTAAATTATTAATATCCCCTAATCATTGTTAGATTATTCCACACCAAAATCATATTTTTCCTACAAACTAACAATCTTTCTATGTATGACACAAATCAATCCATTTAAAGATTTTGTTATTATATATTATATTGTGTGTTTCTTATATATATCTTAACTTTCATTTTTTATTGTGTATAATTATAATACGTAATTTAAATCTGTATTGTGTCCTAATGCAGCAAATGATATTTTAGTATTATAAATCCTTATTCACTTTTTTTTCTTAACTATTCACATTTTTTTATAGCGTCATTAGTACATATCCATTTTTTAAAAAAAAACACAACATTTAATGGAATTTATCATAAAAAATTTAAATTATATTGATGCAAACTCACAAAATCTATATACTCACAAAAAATTTAGAGTAAAAAAAATTACACATGAGAATGTGAGATATATTTACAAAATTAAGAGGATGAAATATTTTAACAAAGTTAAGAGGTATAAAATATGTTAAATGATGATCTAATTATGTAATGGTAGATTAGTCTTTTGTATTTTTAAAATTGTGAAATGATATTTTTTTTGTATAATTTTAAAAAGTTATTGATTTGAAATTCTAACTCTCAGGGGATTTTTTTTTATCATTTTCCCTATTTAATATACCATTTAAAATAATATTTTAGAAAATAATCTATTAATGGTAATGTTTCTCATTTAAAATAACATTCATTAAAATTTGATTTTCTAGTAAATATTTGGAAATGACAACACTTGACTATTATTAATTAAAAATTATTCTATTACGTTTTTTTTTCTTTTCTTACAATAGATGGGAGTTTTGAAGTATATATCAAATAAGATTATATAACATAGTGATCTAAAATAATTACTTGGGAGAACAAATAATATTTCAAAATGGGGACATCATAACAGGGCCTGACCTAAGCTGGGCGTGGGTCTATGTTCAAGATTATTACCTATTATCAGCTTCCAATATACATCTGAAAATCCTCCAACATCCAAAAACCAAAATGGTTTTCAAACATATCCCGAGAGAAATCCCATCCAGAAGATGTGACTATTGTCATACTCATGCCTTCAAATGCTTTGATTGATTTGGTAGATGCTACCAACACAACAGTTAGATCTCAATTTGAATGCTTTGGAATCTTTGTTTGTCTGGGTATGTCCACTTGCCTATTTTTGTCAGTGGCCCCCCTCTTATGAATACAGACTGCTTTGTATAATTTGTAAAATTTTGATAGATGTAGACAATATATCATGTAACATTGTAAAATATGTTGTTGTTGTGATAGCAGTCCTGATAACCTCTGCCATGGCTTTTACTCAGACTCAAACCCTTCTTAATACTCTTCACAAGCAAGACCATCAAAAGAAGACATCCATCAATGTTAATTTCCATGCATTATTAGTCACCCACTAGGCTCCCATCTCCTTTAGGTTACTTTTGCTTTGAACTCATCAAGTTTGTCTATTCTGTCTTCAATGACAGAATTGACATGTATCATTTCACATGTATAATTTGTAGTAATTTTAATCACATTGTGAATACTAAATCTTGTGATTTAAAATTGTCAATCTAATTGTTATAATTTCTGGACAATGACCAACCTTAAATTATCTCACATCTTGGTGGTTAAAACTGAACATTATTTCCCCTGATACTCAAACCTTGATCACAAAAAAATATATCCAAAATCCTCTCTCTACAGCATGGCACACCATGACTACAATTGTTGATGCATCATGTGTTCATAGAGCTCTCCCTACACCGTTGGCTCCAGATCCCATGTCATCCATTTATGTCATCCTTTTTAACACATGTTGAACATGAACAACTAACTACCCATGAACAATTGGGGTCTACCTTCAATGACATCAAAATATATATGAATAAAATTGTTGAAACAAATTATAGCCGCTTTATTTAGCAACCATCACTGTTTGGAAGCTTTTGAAATGGGCTTATTCAGCTTGTGCAGTATGTTGGGTGGATCAGGTGGGGCTGCCCCACGCGCATGCACATTAATGGTCCCACATTTAAGATTGAAAAATGTTAGATTGAGTTTTTTTTATCAATCAAAACTCATATTAATGTTAAAAGTTGAAGAAAATAATTTTTAATAAGTGTAAGAAAATATTTAATGAAGTATATATTTTTACTTTCTTGGATTAACGAGATATATAAGACTGAATGTTGAACTGTAAAAAAAAAGAATATAACAATGCCCTTTATTATTATAATTTATAAACATGAGAGGAGGGTCCAAGGAAAAGAAAAAAAAAAGTTACCCACAGTTTTTTCAAACTCAATTTTAATTCACACATTTTAATTTTTTTTTAATAATATAATATGTTTAATGAATTGCGTTGATTAATTATAAAAAATTGTGATTTTTTTAAACCAACCACATTATATGAGACTAGAATTGTTACTTAAAAAAAACACACAACTGTATAAAAAACTTTTAAAACAAATATGGTTGAATTTGTGGGTCGGAGAGAGGGGATCCCAATGTGAATTGGTAGAATTGTGTGGACAGGATCGTATTGTGGTCCACTCCAGAATTAGAGTTATTAGACCCCAGAAACATGGACAGGCGGTCTCGATTTGATGGTCCCCTCCAACAATGCAGATTTTTTTCTTCCTATATATAATTATAGATTTCATTTTTTTATACATATATTTTTTAGTTAGACTAATGTTCAGAGGCACCTGACTTTTAAATTCCAAATATTTCAGGAAAACATTTGTATTTTTTTTATCCTTGTGTCAGTGAATATGAAAAGAGCTTCTAATAAAATTTGTTCTTTATCATTCAAATATATAAAAGGGAAAAATTCATACAACCCCCCCCCCCCCTTAAATCAGCAGAAATTTGTATAACCCCCTGACTTTTCTTAAAATTCATATAATCCTCTAAAAACACCTAATAAATTCAAATAACCCCATGAATAAAATTTCGTTGACAAATGATGGATATTTTATGAATATTCTGTTTGGATAACCTTAGCTGAAAACATAACTTACTAAAAAAACCCCTACAATGTGTTAAAAATGAAAAAAAATCATACGGAGGAGTAAATTCATCATTTAGATATGAATTTTTATATTTTTAACACATTGTATGATTTTTTTGATATATTGTGTTTTCAGCCAGGGATAACCAAACAGAATATGAACAAAATATTCATCATCTGTTATTGAAAATTTTATTCAGGGGGTTATTTGAATTTACTAGGGGCATGTTTGGATACTGTGCAAATGGGGATGGGTTTTCAATTGCACATGGTCAAACATAATATATTGTTTGGTTATGATATTTAAAGTGAAACAAATGAAATCCAGGGTTTTCATTTGCCCTATTAAATGGGGCAAACAAAATCCCAACTAACCCATGTGTTTTCATTTGTAACGGATTTTATTTTCACACCTCTAAAATGTATGTAAAGTAATTTTACATTTTTACCCTCTAACAAATTTATTAAAATTCATATTAGCCAAAACAAATATTTCATCTCCTAATCTTATCTTAAGAATTAAAATAGATAATTATATTTTATAAATTTATATAACTTACAATAATATAATTGTGTGGATTATAAATATTAATGTGGTATAAAAATATAAATGTTATTATATTAAAATATATCAAGAAATCTTAACTAACTATCATAGATATTATCCAACAAAATTGTTGTTTATAAAATAAAATAAAAACCTTGTAGGATTATTTGTTAGTTGAAATCAGATTAATTTTTATTTATATTATATTATCTTAGAACTTTTTTTTAACCACATTGACTTATATATAAATTAAAAAAACTAATATATGCAATATTTAAATTTAAAATTTTTATATATAATATATTTTTCATTTTTTTTTGGTTTTAAGAAAATAATATATTTGATAATCATTTGAAAAAAATATTTTATCTATTTATAATATTATTATCTTTTAACATAATAAATTGACACATATATAAACAGTTTCACATATGTGAGACAAACAACTATTAACACGAACATGTGTGTAAATGATAACACAACATGAAAATAGACAAACATGTGCAAACAATGTACAAAGTTTCCCTGCACGTGCAATGTAAAATTTGCATGTGCACAAAAACACGTGCAAATAATCACTGCATCCAAACATGCCCTAGATGTTTTCAATGGATTATATGAATTTCAAAAAAAGTCAAGAGATTATATGGATTTCAACTAGTTTACAGGGGTTGTATGAATTGATTTCAATATAAAAATACAAAAACTTGGAGAAGGGATTGATATGATCTTTCATATATTTTTGAGGGCGCTATTGAGAAGAGATAATGAGATTTACATAGCATTCATTTTGAGTCGCATTCATTTTGAGTCATATGAATCACCATCTGATGTTGAGACCTCTACTCCATGTCAGATTTTATGTTCTGTGATTTCCTCAAGTATTTTGAAAATTCAATTAAGAGCCGTTTAAAATGGTTCATTTGATTAAATGATATTGTATAGTATTGGTTTGCAATTGTTTAACCTTTGTAGCAAGCTGATGGAGCGAGAAAACCCGAAGAAAATGAGATGAAATATATGGTCCACAAAAAGTCTAAAATTCAAATTTTTTTGTTGTTGTTAAACTTGGTCATTTAAAAGCATATTGGTTTACTTTTATAATTTAATCGATAAATTTCACCATTTAAAATCATATTAGTCTAGTTAATTTGTTATTGGAGTTCTACTGCTACATAAAATTTGTATGATTTAAGTTGACTCATCTTCAACAAGGCATTAATCATTATTGTTTTATACTCACCTTTGTTTTTCAATCTCTTAATTTCTCAAAGTGAAGGGGTCAGTCAGTCATTCTCAAAAAAAAAAAAAGCACCACTCTTTTTTTTTTCTTTTTGAAAATGATAGCCCATTTTGAAAAGCACCACTCATTGTAGGAGATTTTGGCATGGAAGCCATTTTGAGGTGATTTGATTCCCCTCATTTGGATTGATGCAGATCATTGTCATCAACATCTTGCTTGGAGCAAACATTTCATTAGGATTTCGAAGGAACAATAGCTGAACAAATCAAATTCAACTTTTTATATGTGTACAATTCAACTAACCGTAAACAAAGAGTTGAATACATTTCGATAAAAAAAAAAAAATTCAACGCACATGATTTGTTGGTGATTCTGTATATACTGTTTTCTCTAAATAAAATTGGGTAGCTCAAAACCAAAGAGACTTCTAGTTAGGAATCACTAATATTGGTTTAATTTTATATTGGGTTCATCCATATATTAGCAATAGAAAATGGTCATAGTTTGTATTATACACTTATTTTTCCATCAACCATATCATTAGTTATGCCACGAACATCTTTCTTAATTAACCATCCAACCCAAAGAATAATTTGAGTCTAAACAGCACTGCCATATGGCCAAAAACATACTAACATCACTGTATAACATCAAAGTCTGTGTTAAGTTTGATAAGCACATTTGAAATTAATAATCTACAGAATAAACAATATAATATCTTTAATATTATAAACAATATAATATCGTCACATAGTTATCCTCCTACATGTACTTCGTACCACACACACACATTATATATATTTAATTAAAACCTTGGAGTATCAAATTTTAAAAAATATACGGCTTATTTATTTAATAGCTTTTCCATTGAAAGAGACTCATTTTGTCTAAAGAGAAAAAAAAATTAAAAAATAAGAAAATATGCTTATTATAAAAAGGGATTTTTAGTTTTAAGTCCCCAAAAACTATCGAATTTAGCGATCGATCCCTCACTTCTTCATATTTAGGTTTTAGTCTATGCATTTAAATGATAATTTAGGAATAAGTCCCTGGGAGAGACTTATTCCTAAATTATTAAGTTTGTTTTTTAGTCTCTGGGAGGACATATTCTTAAATTATCATTTAAATGCAGGGACTAAAATCAAAATATGAATAAGTGAGGGATCGATCGCTAAATTCGATAGTTTTCAGGGACTTAAAACTAAAAATCCCATAAAAAAAGAATTGAAAAATGTGTGACATAACCTGAACCGTCAAATAGATTTAATGAGAACTGGGACCGTTGATTCATGGGCCTCCGACATTGACTTGTCAACGTCATACATACACAAAGGGTAGGCAACTTGTTTATATTTATATTTTTATTATTTGCACTTATCTCACTAAGTTCTTGGCCGTCCGTTCATATATTATATTGTTATATAATTCTTTCCAATCTTCGAACAAGAACAAAAAATAATACATGGTACCATATTTGGAAAAGATTCCGGAATTTTTTTTAATATTATTATAAAAGCTGTAAGATGGGATATTTTAATTTTTAGATTAGAAAATTAAATGATTGGGGATTGCGGGTGAGATGATAACTGAATGTGTAACATATTATTATTATTATCATTATTATTATTATATATCCTTAGCCAAATCAATAATGCATGGACGAAAATTATAGTGAGCTTATTTCTTGAGATATTACACCAAAACGTAGTGAAATAATATTTGATGTTTTTTATATACTTCTTTCTACAAATTAAAAATCTAATAAAACGATCAGTTTAATAAATTGAACTGATTTAGATTGGATTCCAAAATTATAATACATATGCCAAAAATGATCATATATTTTCTTATTATTGATTTATGCGATTTAAATTAAAAAATCAGTATTTATAAAAAGGATATAATGTTACATTTATAACATTTTTACTCTCAAATCCAGTCTACAAATGTTTTGATTTTTTTAAAAATGATATACCTCATTTAATGAGGTATATGGTTTTATAAAAACTGAAGCATATACTCTACTGAATTGCATAGATACATTTATAAAAAAAGTGAATTTTTTTATCAAAACATGTATCTCCTTAATTATGATAAATATATGCTTTGATAATTTTATATCCACACATATGGGAAAGGAATTGATACCGGAATAAACATTGTGTGTAATAACCTCTTTTAAAATTTCATTTTGGTTCGACATGGGTTGAAGCTTTGATTTGATTAAGAGTTTGTCTTGAAAATTTTCTAAATCTAATCAACGTTATTAAAACTCTTGTTTGGGTTCAAATCTGCTAGGTGATGTTGCAGCTGATGCAAGTAGGCACACAACCACAAATTATAAATAGGGTACCCTTATAAATCATGAGTTTTCTATGTGGTTCATCACAGAAGATAAACTAGATTAAACCGAGTCAGTGATACAATCTTGATTTTTTAAATAAAATTACGAATGTATTTTTCGTAATTATTAATTTTTATTTAATTTCTAATCTACCATATAAGTCATAATTTTTGCCATATTAAATAACAAGTGGAACAAATTCAAATCACATCTTGTCAATTCGCTCAATTCAATTTTGTTTTTCATTTGAAATAAAAAAAATAATTCGATCTAGAAGTTCTTAAAAGAAGGATTGAAATATCAGTACGATTTGGGTTTTGGAAGTTTCACAAAAGGACGACTCGGTTCATTCTTGTCCAGAGGCAAACAAGATTTTTTTGTTATACAGATGAAGCCATTCATAAACACTGTAGAGCTAATATAATCAGCACTGGAAATTCTATTTGTATGTCAATTCATTCCTAAATTTTAAAAAAAGGGACGGGTGCTTTAAATCCCTGTAAGCAAAATGATAGAAAGCTAGCACACACATTAAATAGAATCATCAGCATGTCAGGGTGAGATGAGCTCGTGAACATCGTCTTATAAAATATGTGTTTTGATCAAAAGTATACAAAACCCTATTTCAAAATAAATGAATTAATTTATAACAAATATAAAAAAAAATAATTAATAAGATATATTTGTAACAGATTAATCGTTATTCAATTGTTCATGCAGATTACTTGTAACAACACTCATAAAAAAAAAATATAAAAGCTATATCATATACATTCAATTTGAATTGCATTTCACACAAACATATAAATACATGAACAAAGTAAATAAAAATCAGTGCCGGAAAGATTAATATTATTTCACTCCAAGATGAAATATCTCTCCGCCTCCCCCGAATGGTTAAAAAAAATCATCATTCCGATACGATCACGCCACGTGTACAAAGTCGGTGAGATTTCGACATCCCATACACGTGTATGTTTGTGAATCGACCACGTTGTCACAAACGGAGCGTGAAAATCTGTCGCGAAATAAATATGTCTAACCTAACCTATCGCCTTCTGAACCGCCGTCCCAGCCAACCGCGTCAACCGTATATACCCCCACCCTCGTATTCAAATACGTATAATCCAATATTCCTTTATTTCTTGGAAAAAATCCATATAACTACATCCTTTTAATTTTTTTTGAAGTCTATATATTAAAACATTCATATAAATCAAAATAATTCTTTAAATTAAATTTCTATTAACATATAAAAATATTAAATTTTTTTAAAGATTGTATGCCAAAAATACTTATAATATATTAAAAAAATATCAAAAATATTTTATAAATGATAATTTTATCCATTCAAATGTGATTTTATAATTTATTCATGAGATTATAATTGTCATTTATTAAAAAAAAATTATTTTTAGATTTTTAATATACTGTGTTTATAATTAGATTAATCAAATTGAATACCCACGTAATAAAATTTAACTCATGAAAAAAAATGTTTTTTTCTTATTTTTTTTTATCATTTCAAATAATAATAATAATTATTATAATTGTGTAACCCGAGCAAGCACAGCAGACCATTCATTCAACAGAGTATTTATAAGCAGACTCCGCTCTTTCTCTCTCTCTCTGTCTCACCGACTCGGCGTCTAAAACACCGTTCAAATGCACGGCGATTATTGGGCCGACCGGGAAAGATCGGGAGTCTAAAAGCCAGATCTCCCATAAAAATCACTTTTTATTTTCTCCTTTTCACGAGTGATCCGAGAGTCTTGACTGATTTTGCTCTTTCAAAACCCACCTCTTAAAATCGATTTTTGGCTTTTCAGAAGGTAGTGTGTGTGAGAGAGATGGGCGTCAAAGTGGGTTCGCCGGTCGTACCCCACTCGCAAACCCTAGCCTCCGCCGTCGCTTCCCCTTCCTCTTCCTCCGCTGCTGCCTCCACATCGCGGCGGAGACGGCGGATCCATCTCGTCCCTCGGCCGGATCCGTCCGTCTTCCTCTCTTCGAGGCTCACCAGAACCCGGTCCTGGGACAACTCCGGCGGCTGCTCCTCCTCCTCCTATTCCACGACTCTCCGGCAAGCTTTCAGTGCGAGCTTCGACGCCTTCTCCACCAACGACGACGACGAAGAGGAGGATGAGTTCGTGAAGAGACTCCAAGAACTCGCTCTCAAATTCACCGTCTCCGTCGACGAAAAAGACGAACCAGCGATCGATTCGCGGCAGTCTCGGTGGACGGCTCCGGCGACGTCCGCGGATGCGGCGGTAGATCCGCCGATGTTCGGGATCCGGCCGGAGCCGGCGATGGATTTCGAGGCGGTGACCGTGGAGAGGACGGCGAACAGCATGGGCCTCCCTCTCTCGCTCCGAATCATAAAACAGAAGAAACGATGGGAAAGTGAAACCACCGGCGTCGGCGGAGGCGGAAACGATGGGGGTTTGATCGGGACCGTCGGAGAGACCGCCTATTGTTCGTTCAAGAAGGCGTTCTCGTCGATGGTGTTCATAATTCGGGAGCTTCAAAGCTACACTTTGCAGATGCGGGAGGTCCTCTCGCACCAGGACATGCGGGCGATCCTCGTCAGAGTCCAGAAGGAGATGCACGCCTCCTTCGTCTGGCTCTTCGAGCGAATCTTCTCTCCGACGCCCACTCTAATGCTCTATCTCATGCTCCTCCTCGCCAACTTCACCGTCTACTCCATGGGCCACGACGTCGCCATCGCAGCCGCGGCCGCCTCTACATCTCCGCCGCCCCAAGTCGAATCGATCGATTCAGCGGAGCTTCAGCAGCAGCAGAGGCCGATGAATTTCGATGCGCCTTCTATCAAATCGACCACGGGAAGGACGGCGTCGATTGGGGGAAATGGTGACGGCGGAGGGAAGGCTAGGCCGATTGCGGGGGCGACCGATGATGGGGGCCACAGAGGGGTCTCGCTTCGTCGCGTGATAGCCCCCGAGGGTCCCTCGGTAGCGGAGGAGGACGAGAAGAGGATTTGGGAATCAATGGTGGAGGAGGCGGAGGCGATGGCGCGTGTCGGGTTGGACCACGAGACGATGCGTGGGTTCGTGTTGCCGTTCACGGTGGCGATCGAGGCGGACGATCGGATTTCGTACTTTAAAACGGAGCTTACGTACTTGCAGGCGATCGAACAGGAGCCGAACAATTCGATGGTTCTCTCTAATTACGCGCAGTTCCTCTACCTCGTCGTCAATGACCACGACAGGTACTGTAAAGGTTTGAGCTTTATTTGGATTCTCAATTCATTCAAAACAAGTTTTAATTTGCTGAATTGGGTTGTTGAAAAAACAGAGCGGAAGATTATTTTAAGAGGGCGGCGAAGGTGGAGCCGGCGGACGCGGAGGCGCTGAGCAGGTACGCGAGCTTCCTTTGGATGGCGCGGAACGACCTGTCCGCGGCGGAGGAGACTTATTTGGAGGCAATCGCGGCGGAGCCGAGCAACACTGCATACGCCGCCGGGTACGCGCATTTCCTTTGGAGCACAGGCGGCGAGGATACTTGCTTTCCTTTAGACTGCAATGATAGCTACGACGACGAGGACGACATCAACTACGCTTAGAATTTTTGGATAAACCCATCGGCGGCGGCGGCGGCGGCGGCGGCGGAGGCGCAGTTGTATAATTTTTGGATTCATAGTCAATAAAAACACTTCTTTTTTTTGTTAGGATTGGGAGGGGGCAATGTAAATTTTGGGTTTTGGAAGGGTTTCGACAAAGGGGAGTGATTTAGTATTATATGTTATTGATTATGGGGTCTCCTCCTCCCCTGTTTTTGTTGTTCTTTGAGCTCATTTTCTGCGGAGGAGGTGGTAAAAAAGAAGAAAAAAACTGTTGTAATTATTCTCAGAGTCCAGACTCATGTTCAAGTGGGATATTTTTTTATAGGAATTTTTAAACATATCTATTTCAATCATAACATCAAAACAGATCATGTCTGAATTTAAGGATGGAAGAGAAAAAAAAAAGATAAACAAAAATAACAAATCAAACAAAACTTTTGAAGTGGAAAGATATCAACCAGAGCCCGAGCTAAGATGTTCAAGTGGAATGTTGGGAATTGCTTTCCACAAACATACGATGATTTTGAAGTATGGTTCATGCATGGTTACTGAATGGGTGGCTCTGTTTTTTTTTTGTTTTGTTTTGTTTGGCTTAAGTGAGATCGTTTTTGAGGATGGATTCATGTTGTGATAGCATTAATGTCGATCTACGAAAAATTTGATATAATATTTGTGGGGGTGGTCGATATCAGATTTAATAATGTGGGGGCATGAATTTCGGAGACCATGTATTCGTCCGTGCCTTGGGAGATCAATATGTTCACTCGATCTCATTCATCTATAATATTTTTTCCATATTTGGCCCATTGTCATGTTGACTTGCTTCACTGTTGGCAATTTACCTGTGCTGGTGCCGCTGTTGAATAAGGTGGAATATAGAATTATTATTCACGTGATATCAATACTAGAGTTGGCCTAATAAGCATGTTAATGAATTATTTCTTCCTCCATCAAAGGTATTTGTTCCCAAAAAAAAAAATGTTATTATGAGTGAAAAGTTGAAATAACTGAACTATTGATTTTAAAAATAGTCTTCTGTATCACATATTCGATCACATGGTTCTTTTATCAGCAACAACAAAAATGATTGTCAAAATATCGGAGTCCACTACAAGAATTATTTTCATGCATACAACACTATTTTATTGTGACATCATGTTTCAACATGTATAATTAATACTAGTGTACATGCACGCGCTTTCGCGCGAGTAAATAAAAATGTAATATATGAACTCTAAAAAATTTACAGATTATTATATTTGTCTTTTAATCAGAATCATGCATGTTAAAAAATAGGATGAAATCAAATTTTCACCATTTTTTGTGGTAATCTCAAATTCTACTAAGAATATTAAATTAGAATATTATTCTACCTTTTACAAATTAATTAAATTACTATGTATATCTCTTCTAAAATAAATAATCTTTTCTCTTTTTTTTTAACTCACTGCCTGCTCTTTTTTTTTAACCAAATTAACCGATATTATTCTACCTTTTACTCTAAATATGTATTTAATTAATTAAATTACTATATATATCTCTTCTAGAATAAATAGTCTTTTTTTTTCATTCAATTATTTAACCGATTTAGAAAAATTACTCTAAATATGTTTTATTTATGCATATTGAATGATATAACAAGGGGCTTAATTATACACTGATATAACTTGGGGGTTTATTTGCAAATAGCCCAGAAGAACCAACCGAGGGACCTGGTTGTTATATTAGTAGAAAGTGGGGGGCCTTCTGCAAAAATCCCACAGATTTGTCGCCAACTGGTTACACCGACCGAAGAGACCAACCGAGGGACCTGGTTGTTATATTAGTAGAAAATGGGGGGCCTTCTGCAAAAATCCCACAGATTTGTCGCCGACTGGTTACACCGTTTTGTCTCGACGTGCAACCCATTCTTTTAATATATATAGTATAGATATAATATATATAATTCTTTATAATCTATGTGGGATTGATTGTTTGGTTATAGTCATAAGCGTGTTTTTTCATGAGGCTCGAATTTAAATTCCTTTGAAAGTATTCAATATATACGATCTGTCAGTGATTCAATGTATCGGAGTAAAAAGTGGAAAATTAATTTCAAATAATTTTTTAATCCCACATCTTTAGGTCTGGATTTTTTCAGCATATAAAAATATTCTTAGGTTAGTGGTTACATTTTTTATGGAATCTTTTATGTCGTTTTATATGTTTCTATGCTTACCCCGTTAATTACATTATTATGCATATTTTATACATTGTAAATTCATATACTGTTATTTATTTATATATTTTGTTATGTCAACCTCATATTTTATCATGCATCATATGTACACGATTAAATATTACATATTCAATGTTAATCAACTTATGTAAATTGTTAACTAACCTGAATGCACGAATTGTGCGCGTAGGATGGAAGGATTTGATAAAAAATACAACTAACATTTGAGTGTTTTTATATTGCTAAAAATGTTGACAAACAAAAAACAAAATTTAAAAAATTGGAATTAATGTCCCCATAAAAAATATTTCCTTCACCAAAAATAAAATGATGCTTTGAGTTGTTTAACCGTGTTAATTAAGGCAGAAAACAACATCCAAGACCAGTGATGACCATATTTAGATTTTCACAATCCAAGCAAAGACATATTGTCTATAGTTAGTTTCAACTAATCACACTTAAAAAAGATCACTTTCAAACAGACAATATATAATAAAAACAAGGTTAACTCCATAACAAATTTTTCATGCAAATCAAAAGCACCCATCCTTTCAGGTCCCCATCCTCATATTTCCTCCATAGATCTTCCAAGACAAATAGGCACAGTTCGACCACCTTATCTCTTCAGACTATCGAAAGAAAACCAGTTGTCTTTGTCTCTAGTCCTTTATTATTATTATTATTTTTTATCAAAAACACTTCTTTCTCACACATTATTACCAGACTTTGATGAGGAGAGATCAATTTGTTCTACTCCGATATGTTTAACTAAACGTCCATGTCGAGCAAGTCATTTTTGTTTTTACCCCCTCTTGAATCTTGGTTTTTGCATGCTAGTGTCTTAGTGACAATGTACATGGACTATATAAGATCAACAATATACAGTTGTACCATTGACATTTAGTAGGTTAGAAATTAATTGTTGCCCAAATCAGTCCAATCTCTTGATTAAACAAACCTGGCTACTAATGGACCTCAATTAATCAGTGGTTTGTGTGTTTCGGGTTCACAATCAGACAAGCATCACATGCCTTTGATTGGACGTCGACGTCTCTGATCGATGATCACGACAAGTCATGGGGGGTGAAGATGCACCAATTAGCAATACGAGATAAGTTTATTGAAGGCTTAAATAATTTATGTGTAGGTTGTCAATGAAAAATCTGTCACATAAACGGTACAAAACTATTTAAAGAGAACATGGTGATTCATATAGTTTTTAATTAAAGGTGAGAGATCATATATCGTGTATATAAGATTTTTTCGTAATTTCATTCGGTTTTAGGACAGTTGTCATTCATATTCAGTACAAATTTGAATTCTTTTTAAGATTGTATATATGTTTGATAAAATATGTATACATACATTTATAAAATTGAAATGTATAATTGATCAATTAATGAATTGAATTCATATTTTTTTATTTCTGACATACTATATGCTATTAAGTTAGAGAAGTTAGAGAAAACTAAAGTATGGCCCATAAATAATATATAATGAAGGGAAAAATTGATATAACTCCCTAAAAAGTTAGTTAAATCTTTTTTAATCCCTGTAAAAATTAAAAAATAATCGCATGTCTCTATATTATATAAAATATTATTTCAGTCATTACCGTTACCCTAATTAGTCATGTATATAGTTAATCCTAACTACACATTAAAAATTATCAGAATGCACTCACCCCTTATTTTTTAAAAATCGATATAGCTCTTAAAAACTGATGAAAATTGAAAAATATCCATATAAAATCAGTAAATCCCCTCGGGTCCCATGTTATTAGGTAATATTTATTTTAGTCTTTACCATAATCAAAACTAATCAGATCTGTAGTTGAATCTAACCATACATGATAAATTATTGTAATACACTAATCAGATTTATGGTTGACTTTAAAGGGATTTACTGATTTTACAAGGACATTTTTTTATTTTTATAAGTTTCAAAGGAGTTATATCGATTTTTTTATTTTTTACCGTTTGTGAGTATATAATAGTAGGAGAATTTTCAGAAAAAAGCAGGGACATTTATGTCATAAAAAATGACTAAATAAAAAAAATTCATATTTTGTAGGGACTTGTTTGAATATATTTATTAGAGCAATTTAACTCAGGGACTAAATCAGTTAACCATACATGCTTTCTGAGGATCTGTGACGGTTTTCTAATTTTACAAGGACTTTTAAATCAATTTAGCTAACCCTCCATGTGATCGGGTTAAGTCCAACAGGCGTTGGAAAATTTGATTGTCCAACGCATTTCTAATCGTCCGATCTTTATCATAAATTAATTGAATTTAATTGCATTCTAAATTTAGTTGTGAAATATTACAAAATATTTCAATTACAATAATATAAAAAGATCAAACGGTTAGGAACGCATTCGACAATCAAATTATTCAACACTTATTGCATTTAATCCGATCCCACTTTCCATAGAGTTATATCAATTTTTTCCTATAATGAAAGAGACTATCTAGACATTTTGTGAAATGCATTTTCATGGGTGGTCTCATAGGGTGTGGGCAGACTAGAAACTGCCGCTTTAAGCATGTGAAGATATGAGTGCTTTTTCAAATTCCATTTTTCATTTCAAAAGGAATGAATCGAATATCACACAAAATTTGTGTGCCTTTCATCAAAGAAAAACAAAAAAAAATTGACTTAAATTATTTATATATGATAGACCTCTGTTTTTGTTTCTTGTCTACTAATTTAAAAAAAAAAAAAAAAAACTGCAGACATAGCCAACATTCATTCTTAATTAATTCAAATGGTTTAATAAAAACAAGTGCATTTGTAGTTGTAGTTGTCACGTTTAATAGTGTGGGATTTGTCTCACATGTTATGTTAGGAAAAACAGTGCCACTTTATGGATCAGTACAACGTACCTCGGATCACATGCTCATCTTTAGGAAAACAAGGTGCAAATGGTGTACTGACAAGGAGACATCTTTCATGTGGCTTTTCACTGCCCCCCCCCCCCCCCCCCCCCACTGAAATAAATTGCATATTGTAAGAACCACCTCAGCAGTACTTTTTCTTTTTCATGTATGTAAATATTCACATTATTCCAGCACATTCTCCTGAATGATCCGCTTATGCTTTCCATTCTGATTGAATAAAATATCACCATCAAACAATCATTGGTGATCGTGAATATATCAGTTAAAATATCTTATCTATATAAAAGTGACAAAATTAATTTTGACCCACAGAATGACTCCTAATTTTATCTCCTAGCTTCTAATAAAAATGGGGTGTCACAGGCTCACAGCCATGTGTCCATCTTTTCTTGGATTTTTCTTCTTTAGGATATGACAAGCGCAAAATATAATAATGTTAGGACAATGATATTTAAAAAAATTAGTTAAATACAGATACAAATGTGCGTGTTTAAAAAGTCATTATAAATCAAATAAATGAAATTAAATGATATTACAATTTTATCACAAATCGATAAAAAAATTCAAATTCAAAAGCTTGATTTTTTTATCATGAAATCAATCTAACTAAAGCTACACACCCCACCAAAAAAGAAAACGCAGTCAATAACAACAATCTGAAATAAAAAAAGGTCAAAGAACCAAATTTGACAAATATAAAACTTGGACATCTACAAAGAGAAGAGACATATCATCATTCCAAACTTCCAGCATTCTACTACACTAAAAAAAAATCAATAAACAATCTAATCAATGATAAAAAATACTGTAAAAAATATTTATTTTCACATTTAAAGAAACAATGATATGTATAAATCTAAAATCAATCCAGAAACAAAATATAGAATAAATTTTAAATTCAAAAGGAAGACTTCCATAAAGTTATCAATAATTTTATGGGTTGGAATAAGTTTAATTCATTTTATTATAATTTTTATGAAATTTTATGAAATTTGAAGTTTGAGAAGTTATATTTCGAGATGAAGGACTTGATTATAAATCTGAAAATCTAGATCATAAACACAAATAGGGGGCTAATCTACAAATATCACATAATAGAACATAATTAGCCAATTTTTATTAGGGACCTGGTTATAAATATATAGGAGTCTGATTGTGATACTAGTAGAGTCTGGGGGTGGATATGCAAATAGACCAGAAAAGATAAAATAGCGTATTTTTGTCGAGGAGCTGAGTATAAATATCAGGGACCTGTTTGTAACACAAATGGAGGTGTATTTGTGAAACAGATAAAATCTGGGGGTTGATATGCAAATACCCTGCCCTGTGCCCAGAAACGAACAAAATTGACCGAATTTGTCGGCATAGTCACATTTTATAGAGCGTTTAGAAAAAGACTATGTGATTAAAAAAAATGATATGAACTATAATTGGGGTTGCAATGAATACTGGATGCATCATTTTGGAAAAAGAAAAGGAAATCCATTAATCCATATGGGCCAAGGGGCTCCAGTACCAAATCTGCGTTGAACCTATCCATTAAGTAAGGTCCATGGGCTACCAACACGTGAAAGAACTTTCGTCCTTCTCTCCTTCACTTGGTTCACTAGGTCGTTTAATAAGGACAAAGGTTCTCTCCAAATATAATATACTGTTTTTTTTGTAGGTAGTATGTACGTATATATGTGAGGTATAATGTTATATAGACCTACATTCATCCTATTAGATGCACCCTCTCTAGTATTCACAAATAGTATGGTCAATATCAATTGAAAATACCTAGTAATATTATACATGACGTCTCTAATGGTTATAGCACACAAGTTAAGGACACTGTTTTAAAGGTCTTGAGTTTGAGTCTTTATGCTGACTTACCCACTTATTTGTTAATGATTATTTGAAAGAATTTTTAATGAAACAGAGACAAACATGCAAATGTATCATTTTTAGCTTGACAGTAAAGTCAGCCACATAAGTGTTTGATAAAATCCTTTTTAAAAAACACGGGCAATGTCAAAAACCTAATAAAGTTACAGATTCAAACTAATATGAAAATACAGCAAAATATTCTGCAAATAAATAATAAAGGATTAGAAAAACATATCAGTTTGGTGGAAGCGAGCAGATACGCTTTGTCCTTGGTGAATAAGGTCCCCTCACGCAGAGGGTTGAATGGCTCCTATCACTGAGAAATACGACCACCAGGGTTTTGCCTCCTCGGGGTGCGAGGTACGAGGAGACCACAGTGAACAGCCGCGATCCTTTCAGACGCTCAGATCAGAGAGTAAGAGAATGAAGAAGGTGGAAAAGACTCCTAGGTAAAAGGCTAAACAAAAAACAGAAGAAGAAAACTGATTGTGATTGTAGGTAGGCTCTGGACTTGTGTTTTTTCGTTGATGATGAATGAGGACCAATATGACACCTTTATATAGACACCACAACAACGTTCGAAAACGTTTAAAAGGAAAAACCGACCAATTAAATACGCACATTAAAATTATCGACCAATTAATTGCGCGCATTAAAATTATAACCGACCACTTAATCGTTCTCATTAAATGCAATCGACCAATTAATTGGAGCTGACAGTTTTATAAACATTTTGAAATTTGAAATTCAAAATAATAGATGTTGTGTTTAACAAAAAGAAACTCACGTGCAAGCGGGCCAAGCCCACGGAAGGGACCCAGTTGGCCCGAGAAGAGGGATTTATGCCCCCCCCCCCTTTACACGTGCATGCGGGCGCGCCCATGTGTGGCCCGCAACCCGACCCAGCCCGGCCCGCCTCGTGCGCAGGCGCGACGTGCGAGCGCGCACGCCTGGTTAACTAGTTTTTTAGCAAGAAATCCAAGCCCACGGGTTGATGGGTTGGACGTCGTGTGCGCGCGCGTAGGGTTTTGGCCCAACAAGTCTCAACAATGAAATGGTTTGACTCTGTGTATAAGGTGAAAAAATCAAGTGGTTTTAACCAATGTGAGACTAAAGTGTTGGAAAGGTAAATGGGTATACAATTTTTGGTCAACCAAAGAATGGGCCATTTAAATGGGCCTAACACTAAAAATCCCCCCTTGACAAAAAATTGTAGGATAAAGAAATATAAATATGATCTGAGCATCTTATACCACGTAATAGATGAAGGTACCTTTTTGGTTTGAACGTTTACTTAGTGTAAACTAGATCCAACTGAGTAGCCTGAATAGACCATGTCCTTGAATTCGACCCCTTTAGCCAGAATTCACTAGTCACACACACGGTACAGGATATGGGTCATGTTCTGCGGGTTAACACGTTACGACCATGTGCTCGCATCCTTTCTTGAGTGCTTTAGAGACTTAGCTCAAATCTCAAAACGCGGCTTCACGTATGTGCACTCATATAAGTGAGTTCTCTAGGGTGCATGTGCGGGCCACACCCTGTCCGAAAAGGACTTGAACTCATTAAGAGCGTAAGCTCAACTTACTTCCGCTACAGTATAATATTGTTATCATAGGAATGAGTTAGATGAGTTTTTCCCTCTACAGTACTCACA